>OFHU01002722.1:0-600000 GCA_900245905.1 Lacerta viridis
GCTGGAGCTCATGGGAATTGTAGTTCAGGAATATCTCAAGAGCAAGATGTTTTCCCTCCCCTCCCATTGCTCCTGAGCTAGAGAGTCTGCATAAGGCTGCTTTGAATGTCTACATGCTTCTAGCTACCATCCCAAACATACCAAACAATCCATTGTATATAGCCAGGCCCTACGTTACAGCCGCATCTGTTCCAACTCTACAGACAGAGACTCTCACCTAAGAGATCTACAGCAAACCTTTTTAGAACTAAAATATCCACCTGATGAAGTTAAACAACAGATCAACAGAGCCAGACTGATACCCAGAGAGAACTTGCTGCAAGACAGACCCAAAAAAGAAAATAACAGAACACCACTAGTAATCACATACAGCTCCCAAGTTAAAACAGTACAACGCATCATCAGAGATCTACAACCTCTCCTAGACAATGACAGTTCTCTTTCTCAAGCTCTGGGAGGAAGACCTTTCATTGCCTACAGACAGCCACCCAATCTTAAACAACTCCTCACCCACAATAATACAACAACCAGACTTAACATGGACACTGGTACCAGAGCCTGCAATAAACCCAGATGCCAACTTTGCTGCCACATACACCCAGACAACACCATTACTGGCCCCAACAACATCAAACATACCATCTCAGGACTATTTAATTGCTCATCTTCTAACATTGTGTATGCATCAAATGCCAACAGTGCCCTTCAGCTCTCTATATTGGACAAACAGGCCAAACCCTACGCCAAAGGATAAATGGACATAAATCTGACATCAGGAATCACAAGACAGAGAAACCAGTAGGAGAACACTTCAATCTCCCAGGACATTCTATACAAGATCTCAAAGTAGCTGTCTTATTACAAAAGAATTTCAGAAATAGACTGGAAAGAGAAGTTGCTGAATTGCAACTTATTACCAAACTTAAAACCATGGAGAGACCTGGTCTGAATAGAGACATTGGATTCTTATCTCATTATACAAGACTAGTGGTTTCAGCCCGTTACAATAACAGGGCGCTAGAACATATGGGCAGCCGCCGCAAGAGCAACAACATCCCGGCTGGCGGGGAGGGAGAGCCTGCGCCTCTAGACTGGACTGAGGCGAGCAGGTCCGGGTGGCGTCGCCGCCGTCACGTAGTTTGCGTGCGGGGTTGAGGAGGCCGAGCAGCAACAGCAACGGGTGTCTGCTTGCCTCCCTCTCCGGAGTCGCCACGGCTTTCGGAGACGCAGGTTGTGGGGAGGAGAGAGAGCGGGAGCGATGCGGCTGTTGCTGCGACAGCCTGCCTTCACTTAGACCTGGTGGGGAAGGAGCAGCCGCTGAGGTGTGCGCGATAGCGGGACTGTGAGCCAGGCTCATGCGGGGCAGGTGAGGGGCCGAGGGAGAGGAGGAGGAGGAGGAGGACAACAACAGCCGGGAGCCTTCTTTTGGCCGCCGCGCGTCAGGCACATTCTGGCGCCTCGGGATCTCCGCGGGTGTTCGTGCCGCGAGAGGCAGGTGCCTAGGAGGGCCTTCCATCCCTCCTCTTCTCTCCCTCCCCTCCTCTATTCCCCTCTCGGCCGGGTTGGCGCCGGAGAAGGATGGCTGCGGGCTGCTGCGGCCCAGAGCGGAGTCTGCGGGGAAGGCGGGAGGAGGGAATTGGGCGCGAGGGCGGGGAAGGGGTTTAACTTTCCACCCGCCGAGAGGAGAAAGAGGGAGCGCTGCTGGCCCGCCGGCTGGCCGCGTGGAGCCCGAGTCGCCTCCCTCCGCTCTGCTCCCCCAATAAGCAGAGAAAGAGGAGGGAGGGGAAACCCCACCAGCATCCACCCACACCACCCAGCCTGAAGGGGAACCATCTTTGCCCCCCACCCCACCCCCTGTTGCTGTGTGTAAAAGGAGACTGCAGGGGGGGAGGGAGAAGTACGGGCAAAGAAACCTCCAAGAAACCCAGCAGCTGCCACTCGCATCGTGACCTCCCTCTTCGGCTTCCCCTCGTCCTCTGCAGCGTCGACGTTCCATTTCAACCGCCCCGCTTGAACTGCCGACGCTGCTCGTGGCCCGATGTCTCTCTGCGCCAATCCCTGTGTCCCTGGGGCACATGCGCAGTAGCGCAAACCCAGAGACACACGGACTGGACGCAGAGACACTTGCATTTTATATATATAGATTTTTAGCCATCTCACCCCTTGCTTTTTCCTGTAAGACCAATTGCAGTGTTAACTACTTACCACACCTATCAGCCAATCACCCATTCCCACCACCCTTCTGAGTAATACCCTCCCCACCCTCTCACTATATATAAGGGTCTGGTGACTTCTGTTTCAGTGTATCTGAAGAAGTGTGCATGCACACAAAAGCTCATACCAAGAACAAACTTAGTTGGTCTCTAAGCTGCTACTGGAAAGAAATTTTTATTTTATTTTGTTTTGCCAAGATCCAGGTTTGGGGCAAGTACACTTTGCCGAGAGAAGCCCAGCAGAAAAGTCACAAAAAGAAGCCCAGCAGAAAAGTCAGGAAAAAAATTATTTTCTTTCGACTACAGTAGATCAACACCGCTACCTACCTGTAACTGGCACACTCAATGTTATGGAGCTGTGTTGAAAGGCATTGCTTCATGACCCTAAGAGCCCCTTCTAAAAAAACAAACATTCAGAGAATTTAAACTACACACACACACACACACACGTTTAGAACAGATAATTAACCGCCCCCCCCCCCAAGAGGCAGCCTGGTGCCACATTGCATAGGGCTTACTGTAACACACTCTCCATGGGGCTGCCTTTGAAAATTGCTCAGAAACTACAACTGGCTCAAAGAGCTGCAGACCCATTGCTGACCACGGCTGGCTATAGGCAGCATAGGTAAAGGGACCCCTGACCATTAGGTCCAGTCGTGTCCGACTCTAGGGTTGCGGCGCTCATCTCGCTTTATTGGCCGAGGGAGCCGGCGTATAGCTTCTGGGTCATGTGGCCAGCGATAAGTGTGCACGGGGACACAGATGGTGGCATGTGAAGAAGACCCCTAGAGAAGGGTGGCAAAAGCTTGTTCCCGGCCTGCTGCTCCAGAGCTAGGAGTGGAGCAGATCTCAATAGTGTTGATCTGTTTGCCCTGACAGTGAAGAGCAGAACCTCCAGGATCAGAAGCAGCGGGGCTGCAAATACGAGGGCAGGGGAGGCAGCAGGGCGGTCTCGCAGCATGCACGATGCCTTCGCCTTGCAAGGGGGCGCATCCAGCCTTGCAGCCTCCCAGGGCCCAACCCACAGCCAGCGAGCTCCGATGCTCAGAGAGGCAGGAAACGGGGCCAGCCAGGGGGACTCGAGAGCGGCTGCACTTTCCTGTCCCCCCGCCGAGGAGAGCGGAGGAGCAGCGGCCAGTGGCCTGGCGAGTTTCCCCGGAGAGGAGCCGGATTCCGGTGCAGGGACGGAGCGAGGAGTCAAAGGTGCAAAAGGCGAGGGGGGGGGAGGAGGGCGGAGGAGGGGAAGGGCGCCTCCCCTGGCAGGATCAGGCCCCGAGTCCAGCCGGAGGCTGCAGGGCGTCCCCCCAACCGGGCAGGAAGGGGAAGGGGCTCAGCTCGGGGGCAGGGCATCTGCAGGAGGGCACAGGGGGAAACATCTCTAGGTCAGGCTGGCACGGACCCTGCCTGAGACCCCGGAGAGCTGCTCCCAGACGAGGCTGAGCTCAAGGGGCACCATGAGGGGTCCAAGGCGACAGGCTCTCTCCAGCTGTGGTTCCCAAAAATTGACGTTCAGAGCCATGCTGCCCCCAACAGTGGAGGCAGAACATCATGCTTAGTAGCCACTGAGAGCCGTGAATTTTTCTACTCTTTCAATTTGATGGCCATCGCGGCCTCTTGTGGAAGTGACTTCCATAGCTTTAACAATACACTGCATGAAGAAGACTTTTCTGTTATCCATCCTGAATCCTGTCCTGACTTCCATCTTCAGTCGATGCCTGCAAGTTCTGGTATTATGAGAGAGAAAGGAAAGCTTTTATCCGTCCCTATTCTGAACACCTTGCATAATTCTTTCGTCATGTATTTGGCATCTTTTAGTGATGTCAGGATTGGCAATAGAGGGGATGGTCATCATATATTTTATTTAAAAGGATGAATGTCCAAAAGAATGTTTCCAATAATTAAAAAAAAAACAGTCAGTGGGCTTTTAAAGTTGGTTTTTGTGTTTTAACCTCCCCTGGTGTTTTGTGTTGTGCAGAAGAGTGATGTGAAAATGGAGGGAAAGGGACCAAGGAGGAAAAGACTGGAGTCCAAAGGGAAAAAATCTGCTATGGACCAAGTTGAGACCTTCAGGGATCTTCTGCCTCATGCAGATTTCCGCCAAATTAAGCAGGAGGCAGAAGAGGGGCAGCCGCAGCAGCACTGGGATGCCCAGTGGCAGGATTTCCTGAAGACGATGCATCCCCCTCATTCAAGTCCTCCCCACTCCATTGATGGTGTCCTTCCAGCCTCCATCAGGGGAGCTGCAGATGCCAGCCAGTGGCCCAGCAGGAGAGCAGGGGGGACAGACCAGACCCTGCTCCAAGACACTGAGGGGCTTCCGGGAAAGGTAAGTGCCCTCCTCTCACCTGGGTTTCCAGCATCTGGAGGTCACAGGTCCAGTGCCTCTAGACATGGAGGTTCTGTTTAGCTATGGTGGTGAATATTCCTCCTCCCTGCACTTTCTCTCTAATCCACTTTAAAAAGACTTGTTAGACCAAACTTTACTATACATGGGAGGTTTGCAGTCATATCTTCTGATATTCTTACTTTACCTAAGCAGCTGCAGGGGACTCTGAATTTCAACAGAGCAGAGGCTGTGTTGGAAGAGGTGTCCTTCCATCAACTCCCGTTTTCCTCCTCTAAATGGCCTCCATTTCCAAAATGCTCTTTGCTTCCCACTGAGGTTAAAATCTCGGCACATCTTGCAGCCTCAGCACTGCCGTGTGTAGTGGAAATAGAATAACACTGGCCTACCTTGCAAGGCTGTTGAAATATCTATTAAGATAATGGCCAGGTTCAGATGACTGAATCATAGCCTGAAAAGCGGGGTACAAATTGGCACAAAGTTACGCTGAAGCCTAAGTTGACCCAAGTTGGAAACAAAAAACTCTAACCCCCACCACAGTCTCCTGGCCACCAGAAGCATCACTGCAGGAAGGATTCTTTAGTGAGAGAGGGCAAAAGAGAAGGCCTGTGCATGGGTAGTTGCACAAATTTACCAATGGTGGGTCATGCACTGGCAGCAAGGCTAACAAACAGGAGAACTGGGAATGTGCTATTCCCATCTCCCCCTGCATCTGCCACCTGAGCCAATTGTCCCAGTTTACCTCATGATTGGGCCGGCCCTGATGGTAAACTGTGATGAAACCAGACAGTCTCTTATGAGCCATAACCAGGAAACATTCCATTTTGCCCAAACCAGGAAACTACAGGTGTCAGGTTTGGAACAAGCCGGGATATTAAGCTAACTTCAAACTACAGCTGCCACCTTTGGAACAAGCCGGGATATTAAGCTAACTTCAAACTCTGTTTGGTCAAAACAGGAAACTCTGGTTGATCAGTGGCTTTGTGGTTTGACTGTTCCCACTGGAAAGGGAGAAACAGTCCAGTGAGGTGAAAGGCTTCCTCATATTCCTCCTTATTGAGTCTCAACTCAATAGTTCAGAATGGACCAACTCATGTGAAGCATTCTGAATACTCTTAACAGGGCAGCCCTGAGGAGGCCTACTCGGAAGCAAGCCACATTGAGTTCAGTGGGACTTACTTCCATGTAAGCATGTATAGGATGGCAGCCTACGATTCTGTCTAAAAGCTCCGTAACATTATTAACCCACCCAGGGTTCTCTGCTTCTTTGAGCTTTTCACGATGTCCTAATTTGTATCCCGATCTCTGTTCCAGGAATTGTGGCCTGTGGAAGATGTGGTTATTAATTCTCCAAATTCTGACCAGGATCCCTTGGCCACAGAAAACATCCACCTCTCAGCAAAGGCTGAGGGAGAGAGTGAAGAAGAGACCAGCTTTCTGGGTAAGGGTTGGGGGTCTAACAACTTCCAGAGGGCATCAAGTTGGAGAAGGATGCTGTGGGAGGAAAGCCCAATGATCAACTCCTAGGCAGAAAACTTCTCTTGGAACCAAAGTAGATGCAATGTTAAATGCATGGAGACAGGAGAGGGAGAACCATTACATCTAGGAAGCTGACATGCTTTCTGTGATGGAGTGATTGACACAGCACAGTACTGAATTCCTCCCATAGTTTTCTTCCCCATGATGTTTTGCGTGCCATGGGTATACACAGAAGCACTGAATCTGTAATCATGTCTTGTGTGGAGGGAGGGCTAGGAAGAAGAAGGATAAGTGAATTGTGTAAACTTGCCAATCTCACAGACTGGCGTTGTGTATGAGAGTGAGTGAATGGGATAATAATTTATAGCACCGCTGTAATTTTGTCCATCTCTAAGCTTCCATGAAGACAGTGTGGTACAAACTTGGTACAAATTTCAAAGTAAGAACACAAAGCCAACAAAGAGACTCACAAGTTGATAGTGGCACCAGCTTTCCTGGTCAAGAATCCACTTTGTCAGACTGCAGCCCACAGAAGCTTAGGCCATAATACATTTATCCGCCTTTAAGGGCTGCTAAAGATGAATAAACAGAAGCATAGTTAATCTATGGACTTCCATCCTACAGGAGACACTGATGGCCAGCAACTTGGATACCTTGAAAAAAAGTGATTAAACTGATGGCTGTGCTCTGCCCTCATAGTCCTAGGCAATAATGCTTCTTAATACTAGTTTCTGGAAAGCACAGGAGGGCAGAGAGGACTATTGTGCTCAAATCCTGCTTGCTGGTTTCCCACAGGCATCTGGTTGGCCCTTGTGAGATCAGGATGCTGGACTAGGTGGGCCTTTGCCCAATCCAGCAGGCTCGTCTTATGTTCTAAAATATTGCAATATTTTTTACAGTTACATGTGTCACAATAACACT
The DNA here is from genome assembly GCA_900245905.1 of Lacerta viridis. Taxonomy (NCBI): domain Eukaryota; kingdom Metazoa; phylum Chordata; class Lepidosauria; order Squamata; family Lacertidae; genus Lacerta; species Lacerta viridis. The sequence continues at coordinate 6,958 of OFHU01002722.1, forward strand.
TAAGTTTGACTTATTACTCAGATGAGAGAATTCTACTTGAGCCTGATATCATTTCCTCACTTGAAAAAGAAAAATACAGAGACATGTCTAAGAAGCCAATTCCACCATAGATCTGTATTATAAAATGATGATGCTTTACTTAGTGTGAATGGAGTGATCTTGTGTTGCTCTTGCCATTATCTCATCTGCTTTCCTAAAAATTTGGAACATAGAGAGGACAGTGGAGAAGGAGACGGTGTTAAAATAACAGAAGGTGCAGATTGGGATTGACGTGTGTTCAGTTCCTTTTTTGTCTTTCTTGAAAATCTAACCGGATTCTGTTTCTCCCCCCCCACTCCCAAACAGGTCAGATTTCTATGGAGCCATCTGTGAATTCATTGGGAAGAACAAAGAAACAGTTTAAATGCATGGAATGTGGGATGTGCTTTAGTCAAAGTGGAAGACTGAGGATACACCAACGAACTCACACAGGGGAGAAACCATTTAAATGTATTGAATGTGGAAAGAGCTTCAGTCAAAGTGGAGCACTTAGAATACATCAACGAACTCACACGGGGGAGAAACCATATGAATGTATTGAATGTGGAAAGAACTTCAGTGAAAGTGGATCACTTAGAAAACATCAACGAACTCACACGGGGGGAGAAACCATTTGAATGTATTGAATGTGGAAAGAGCTTCAGTCAAAGTGGAACACTTAGAATACATCAACAGACTCACACGGGGAAGAAACCATTTAAATGTATTGAATGTGGAAAGAGCTTCAGTCAAAATGGGAACACTTAGAATACATCAACGAACTCACATGGGGAGAAACCATTTAAATGTATTGAATGTGGAAAGAGCTTCAGTCAAAGTGGAGGACTTAGAATACATCAACGAACTCACACAGGGGAGAAACCATTTAAATGTATTGAATGTGGAAAGAGCTTCAGTGATAAGTGGACACCTTAGAATACACCAACGAACTCACACAGGGGAGAAACCATTTAAATGTATTGAATGTGGAAAGCGCTTCAGTCAAAGTGGAGCACATAGAATACATCAACGAACTCACACAGGGGAGAAAACATTTGAATGTGTGCAGTGTGGAAAGAGCTTCAGTCAAAGTGGAACACTTAGAAGACATCAACGAACTCACACAGGGGAGAAACCATTTCAATGTATAGAGTGCGGTAAGAGCTTCAGTGAAAGTGGAACATTTAGAATACATCAACGAACTCACACGGGGGAGAAACCATTTGAATGTATTGAATGTGGAAAGAGCTTCAGTGAAAGTGGATCACTTAGAAAACATCAACGAACTCACACGGGGGAGAAACCATTTAAATGTATTGAATGTGGAAAGAGCTTCAGTAGAAGTGGAGCACTTAGAAAACATCAACGAACTCACACAGGGGAGAAACCATTTAAATGTATTGAATGTGGAAAGAGCTTCAGTGAAAGTGGAGCACTTAGAAGACATCAACGAACTCACACAGGGGAGAAACCATTTAAATGTATTGAATGTGGTAAGAACTTCAGTAGAAGTGGAAACCTTAGAATACATCAACGAACTCACACAGGGGAGAAACCATTTAAATGTATTGAATGTGGAAAGTGCTTCAATAATAGTGGACACCTTAGAATACACCAACGAACTCACACAGGGGAGAAACCATTTAAATGTATTGAATGTGGAAAGCGCTTCAGTCAAAGTGGAAACCTTAGAATACATCAACGAACTCACACAGGGGAGAAACATTTGAATGTATTCAATGTGGAAAGCGCTTCAGTCGAAGTGGAACACTTAGAATACATCAACGAATTCACACGGGAGAAAACATTTGAATTATTGAATGTGGAAAGAGCTTCAGCAAAAATGGAAACCTTAGAAAACATCAACTTGTAGGGCAACAACTTGTAGGGCTCCTAATTCAGCAGAGAAAGGAGCAAGGTGATCCTTTTTGCCTGATCTGGTGCAGCCGGCAAATGTAAGATTATTGTGATTTCGAGGAGATAAGTGATCTGACATGATTAACTCTTCTTGTCTCTGATTATCTCTTCCTGGCTCTGCTTATCTATTTTTTTTTTGCTTTCTCTATCCTGGTCAGTAAAAGCCTTTGATGTATGGCCTGGCTTTTTGTCTTCTGGTGTACAGTAGTTCGTAGAGCCTGTATTAGCCTGTGGCGATCACACAGGGCCCCCGACTATTGGTTCCACGGACTATTGACCCTGTGCCACTGTTGCATTGGGCAAAAGGCCCTTCTTCTGAGCTACACCAATAAAACTCAGAGACTAGAGGAGCTAGGAGTCCATTTTGTTTTCTTTATTGCAAAGCAATAAGGGTTACAGTCGAATCATTTTCGCAAGCCTGCAACCCCGCCCAAAGGTCTGGGCAGGGGTATTTATAACATTTCAGACAAAGCATTTCAATTTAACCAATCATATTTCATTACCTCATTTTAGTTTAGTACGCATGTACATTACCTAATCTAATACGCATGTGTGATAAGCATTATTAACTAAACCTTGATTAATAATAATAATAATAATAATAATAATAATTTTTATTTGTACCCCGCCCATCTGGCTGGATTTCCCCAGCCACTCTGGGCGGCTTCCAACAGAAATCAAATACAAAAATATCAAACATTAAAAACTTCCCTAAAAAGGGCTGCCTTCAGGTTTTTTCTGAATGTCAGGTAGTTGTTTATTTCCCTGACCTGTGATGGGAGGGCGTTCCACAGGGCGGGCGCCACTACCGAGAAGGCCCTCTGCCTGGTTCCCTGTAGTTTTGCTTCTCGCAGTGAGGGAACCGACAGAAGGCCCTCGGCGCTGGATCTCAGTGTCCGGGCTGAATGATGGGGGTGGAGACGCTCCTTCAGGTATACAGGACCGAGGCCGTTTAGGGCTTTAAAGGTCAGCACCAACACTTTGAATTGTGCTCGGAAACGTACTGGGAGCCAATGTAGATCTCTCAGGACCGGTGTTATGTGGTCCCGGCGGCCACTCCCAGTCACCAGTCTAGCTGCCGCATTCTGGATTAATTGCAGTTTCCGGGTCACCTTCAAAGGTAGCCCCACATAGAGCGCATTGCAGTAGTCCAAGCGGGAGATAACCAGAGCATGCACCACTCTGGTGAGACAGTCCGCGGGCAGGTAGGGTCTCAGCCTGCGTACCAGATGGAGCTGGTAGACAGCTGCCCTGGATACAGAATTAACCTGCGCTTCCATGGACAGCTGTGAGTCCAAAATGACTCCCAGGCTGCGCACCTGGTCCTTCAGATTCTCAGAGATTGTTACATTTTCGTTAGTTTGCGTGCATGGGAATCTGTGTTAGGCCTTTGTTCTATGTATCAACTTATGTTCTAGCTTATGAATGTGATTGACGTATTTGCTGTCCTTCTTTCCCTGTAGGGAAGGTCTCATGCCAAATCATCAGTTTCCTTAAAGCAACAGGTTACCATAATTCTCTATTATAGCATATTCAATGATTTATTGGGGTTCACATTATCATATTCATTGTGGCCCCTTTGGGCCACTGCTACACCACCACTATACCGCTGCCACCAACCAGGTTCTCCCTGGTAAACACTGAGTCTCAGTCAGGATTTAAGTTAAACAAAGAATATCAAGAGTTTATTTTCACACACCAACAAGCTTTCGATATTAAATACACTCTGTTACACTTTATCCTCTCAGTCTCGTTCCTGTCTATAGCTCACTCTAACTCCTCTACCTACCCACCTCAAAGTTCCACACACCAACCCTCACAACTACCAACTGCTACTCTTAACTCCCCAACTGAACAAACTGCCAAAACTACTGTGCTGAGCTTTGAACACAGTTAGGCTCCACCCCTAGGCCTTCCTATTGGTCAGCTTATTAACCCTTTTATCTCCATCTGTACAATCCTATTCCCAAAGAGTGGGCAAATGGCACATAGCCCTAACAGGACACAGGTCTATAAAATACCTAGTTTTTGTGCATGGCACTCAGAAGCTCCACGTGGCACTGTTGGCCGCAGTGCTGTGCATCGAAGGCTACCTGGGCGTCACTTTGCCACTTCTTAAGGGATTCTCAGTGGCAGATTGAAGTGCTGCTTGGTAATGTATATTTTGCTTGCTGTTGGAAATAAAATCTGTAATCTTCTCACCCACTTGTGTTTGGGATTGCTCCTGAATCTAATTCTAAAAGAACCATCTTGCATTTGGCAAGACAGCAACGGAATCAAAATCCCTGCCATGAGAAATGTAGCCAGGCAGGGACAGAAGCTCCAAGGACCCTCCTCCCCGTGGCTTTCTTGATACGCTATAAGGATGCTGGACTAGCTAAGTCTTTAACCCGATCAAGCCTCTCCGCACTAACAATTCCTTGTGAATTCCTTCTGTGTAAGACTTCGATCACATGAAATCCGTAAATGCACTGGAGCTGCTATAAATCCCAAGGGGAAAGTGGCAGGGGACATCAATCAATCAATAATAAATTTATTGTAGAGCATTTCTAGACCACCCATCTATGTGTTACATGTCAGAAAAACCAGCCCCACTGATTCTGCTTCCAAGCAAGGAGGCTGTAATTTCAGAGACGTTGAGCCTATCTGTAACTAGAAACCAGAATGGCTACGTTTTCCATTCATTGTCCAGCACCCTAATAGCAACTCCTGAGATTCGCAAGGAGGGGGAAGAGCGCCTTGCACACAGTGCTGAGGTTAGTTACAAGTTCCCAGGTCTTCATTTGCTCAGAGGTTCACTAAAACAGAAGGGCAGTTCATGTACCCCTGAACTCCAAAGTAAAGTTGGGATATCCTGGATCATATATTCCACCCCGCCTCCTTCCCAACAGCAATGTTGAGACCCAGTGTGGTGTAGTGGTTAAGAGCAGTGGACTCGTAATCTGGGGAACCGGGTTCACGTTCCCGCTCCTCCACGTGCACCTGCTGGGTGACTTTGGGCTAGTCACACTACTTTGAAGTCTCTCAGCCCCATTCACCTCACAGTATGTTTGTTGTGGGAGAGGAAGGGAAAGGAGATTGTTAGCTGCTTTGAGATTCCTTAGGGTAGTGATAAAGCAGGATATCAAATCCAAACTCCTCCTCTTGTTAAATCACAATTAACATGCTTGGGAAATGCTCATAAATGTATGGTGACCTCACAAGTTGCTATATAGTACCACTATATTCTGCTCTGGTCAGACCTCACCTGGAATACTGTGTCCAGTTCTGGGCACCACAGTTCAAGAAGGATACTGACAAGCTGGAACGTGTCCAGAAGAGGGCAACCAAAATGGTCAAAGGCCTGGAAACAATGCCTTATGAGGAACGGCTTAGGGAGCTGGGTATGTTTAGCCTGGAGAAGAGAAGGTTAAGGGGTGATATGATAGCCATGTTCAAATATATAAAAGGATGTCATATAGAGGAGGGAGAAAGGTTGTTTTCTGCTGCTCCAGAGAAGCGGACACGGAGCAATGGATTCAAACTACAAGAAAGAAGATTCCACCTAAACATTAGGAAGAACTTCCTGACAGTGAGAGCTGTTCGGCAGTGGAATTTGCTACCAAGGAGTGTGGTGGAGTCTCCTTCTTTGGAGGTCTTTAAGCAGTCAGGAATGCTTGACAGCCATCTGTCAGGAATGCTTTGATGGTGTTTCCTGCTTGGCAGGGGGTTGGACTGGATGGCCCTTGTGGTCTCTTCCAACTCTATGATTCTATGTGTTGTGCCTTCAGCACATTTAAACATGTACAGTGGTATCTCCGGTTACATACTTAATTTGTTCTGGAGGTCCATTCTAACCTGAGGTACCACTTTAGCTAATGGGGCCTCCTGCTGCAACTGCTGCCCGATTTCTGTTCTCATCCTGAAGCAAAGTTCTTAACCCGAGGTAATATTTCTGGGTTATCAGAGAGTCTGTAACCTGAAGCGTATGTAACCCGAGGTAGGTACCACTGTATATAGATTGTTGTTATTACTATGTTACTGATGCAGCTCCACCTACTGGCCAAGGAAGGATACAACAACACTTGGTTGTCTTGTTATCAGGAAAGAAGTGCATGATGGGTAGTGAGGCCTCCATTTTAGAGAGCTTGAAGGAAGAGGAGGATCCTCATGAGTCAGGATTTCTCTGCTGCATGTTCGGAGTTTCTGCTTGTGTGGTTCCATCGTCGGTAAGCCTTGTCTTGCCTGCAGATAGCATGTAATAATGTAGTGATGTTTGGATTGTTGTTTGTTACAGATATACTTAATGTACATATCTCTATTGCCTTTTAGTTTTACCTCATCTTTGTTCCTTCAATAAAGTCAAGATTTCCTAAATAGTCTGCTTATTGGAGAACAGGGAGGTTTATCTGCACGTCGAACTGCACATGTCGCCAGATAGTGTAGCAAGGGCGTAACAACATGCTTGCTGATGCTCTCAAGGAACTCGTAACAGGTTTGTGAGACTGGACCTGCCCTTGCAGAAGTCATGCTGGTTCCTAGTTTGGCAAGGCTTGTTCTTCTATATCAGGGTTTCCCAAACTTGGCTCTCCAGCTGTTTTGGACTACAGTTCCCAACATCCCTGATCACTGGTTCTGCTAGATAGGGATGATAGGAGTTGTGGTCCAAAAACAGCTGAAGACCCAAGTTTGGAAAACACTGTTCTATATACTTGGCTATTTTATCTTTAACAATACTTTCCCACCAGATTCCCTGGGACAGCCGTTAATCTAACCGGCCTGTAATTGCCAAGATTCCCCCAGATCTCTTACTAAAAATTGGTGCTGCATTAGCTGCTTTCCAGGCTGCAACCCTTATCACCCCAGATTTTCATCAACACCAACAAATTTTACTGTATTACTCCATACCGTTTTATTTTAGCATGGCTTGGCTGTATTTTGAAGCAAGACACTTCATCTATTACGGAAAATAAGAATACTATTTTATTTTAAAGAGATAAACATGCATACAGTCTGCTTTTAAAGTCTAAAGCAATCAAAAGAACCCATTAATACAAGTACACAAGATGGACATAGGTGCCAAAAACATGCCTTGATCGAATTCTTTTTTTTTAGAATGCAGTGATACTTTTGCTGAACAAACTACCGATTATCTTTAACAGGGAAAGTGCTATAAAATGAAATATTGTCCACTTTCACAATGATCACAATAGTTCAATCACAACCTCACCCCCAAATAAATTTACCATGTAGGATGGCCTTTTTGGCATATAGGTAGTATTGACATGTTTGAAGTGGTAAGTCAATTTTGGGGGGGCATGGAGAGAAGGAATCCATATTAGGGAATGGTTGAAGAGATCATTTTGCCCTTCTAGGCATTCACTAGTCATTCAAATGCGCCAAGAGTGTTTTCCCCAGATCGTCCCAAAACTCCCAGTTGCCCGCCCCCCATAACCATCTAGCAGGCAAAAGTGCAATACTTTTCTTCCGACCTCCTGCACTATTTTGGCTGTTCTAAGGAGAGAGTGTGAGATGGGCTCTTTCCTGCAGCCAGAAGAAGGGGAGAAGGTCTTCTCCAGAGAAGGAACCTCCTGCAAAGGCAAGAAGGGGGTTTCCTCTGTCGACATCAAAAAAGGCCACTCGCTGCCCAGTGTAGTTCAGAGTCACTCGGATCCTTTTGAGCTCGCCGTTGGGGTGCAGGTGATAGGGATTATCACTGAGGGCCCTATACTGACCCCTCCACTTCCCCATAGCCCAGACCCCTTCCTGGGGAGTGAAGTTGAACATGCCCTTTCTCCTCACAGATTTTCGGGCCACCCCCAGAGCCCATTCTTCCTCATTCCCCACGGTAACTTCCCAACTATATCGGCCTTCTGTGAATGCCTCTCTCCCCAGCACCACCGTGAGCTGGTTGAATCTCTTCGGGTTGTCAGTCACCTTTTCACACGTATCTCCGCACATCACACTCAGGCGATCCTCAGACAGGATGAGCCGGGGGTGAGCTGTCTCTGGATCCAGAGTCACTTTTGCTATTGGAGTTTTTTTTGTGGGGAGCGGGGAACAAACAGAAGAGAACAGGAATCATAATCCAGTTGTTGCCATGTGGTGAATTTTAATGTTTTCTATACAGTTGTACCTTGGAAGTTGGACAGAATCCGTTCGACTTCTGAAAATGTTCAGAAACCAAGGCATAGCCTCCGATTGGCTGCAGGAGCTTCCTGCACTCAATCGGAAGCCGCGTCGGATGTTTGGGTTCCAAAGAACATTCGCAAACCAAAACACTCACTTCCGGGTTTGCGGCATTCGGGAGCCAAAACGTACGAGTACCAAGGTGTTTGACAACTGAGGTACAACTGTATTGTAAACCATGCCCTGCGATCCTCAGATGGAGGGCTGTACAGAAACTTAATAAAACATAAATATTTAAGAATCCATTGGGAGAATGATCAACAAACACCTTGAGCTTCAAAACTGTCTTCAGAATTGTTTCCTTGCCACCTAAAAATCAGACACCACGTTGAAGGATGCTCCTCTTTCTTCCAGACTTTGCCCACATTTGAATGAGAAGAGAATCAGAACCCTGAGAAGGCCTGATATCCTGAGGTTTATCAGACCTCACTGCTTACCTTTCTGTAGATATTTCAGATCAGATGTTAGGGCGTCTGGGGAAGGAAAAGGAAGAGAGATTCAGCAGCACACTGGTATGGTTTCTACAGTGTCCAGAAAGATGAACTGAAGAGTATCTTTAAAACAATTCTGAAGAACAAAATTATGCACTGAGGTTGCAGGAGGAATGTTGAGCAGAGCCCATTCCGCTAATGAGCAATAATAGCTTTCTCAGTTGTCCTGTCCCAGCAACATTACAAAGGAATTTGCTCCTCGTGACACTCAGATCTGGACCAAAATCACAGCCAGCACAAAATCCTTGCAACCATTCTTCCTTACCTTTGAATTCCTGTATGACACCTTCCAGAAATGGGTTCATATCACTGAATTCCCACGCCCTCCAGTTTAATGCAGGAGAAAAAACCACTGGTGTCTTAATCACCTCTCTCTCCTCAAACCTTAAAAGAAAACAAAAGAAAAAATCCTAACAGCTCTCCATCTGGTCCAAAGTCCTAGACTACATTAAACAAAAATGAATGGACGGAAGAGGTATGGCCACTATATTAAAGTTCTTGCTTTAATGGCCTAACTCTGTATAACACACCTTCTGATGTTTGGTATCCCTAACTAATCCCTATTTTGATGACATTTTACTTAGCCAAGTGGAGGCCTCTCAGCTCCTTGTCAGAACTAGGGCTGGGTGATATTCAGTTTTCAACTTCATGAAATATCAACAGCTAAACATCGCAATATATCACATTGTCTGAACAGTTTTCCCCACATTGTGATTTTTGCATAGCGCGTGCGCACACACACACACACAGAGAGAGAGAGATCATGATTTGCAATATATTGCCAGATCAAAAACTATGAAACTGATCGCATGATATGGACTTCAAACGGTTTGTGATGATATTTTGACATATCACTCAGACCTAGTCAGAGCTTCGCCAGAGGTCAGTTTAAAACCACACAAAAATCACAGGCAAGGGAAAGAGTGACAACAGCTACTCGTCAAAATGGAAAGTCAGAGACATTGGAGAGAGTTACCAGAAATTCTGTATTGGATATGGAAGGCCACCATGTGATAATAGAAGACATCAAAACTGCCATAGCAGCAAAAGATACAAATGGATGTAACAGACAGTAAGGAGCACTGCTAAAACAAGTGATTTTTTGGAATGAAAACAGGGCAGATTTCAACTTCAAGACACCAATTTCTGCCTGTAAAAAGTCATTAGATGTTTAAGGGCAAACAAGCCTCAACACCACCATGTTTTTGACCTGCTAGGCATATCGTTGCCAACGAAACAAAGGAAAATGAGAGATCCACTTACGTCTTCAAAAGGCTTCCAATATCCTGCAGCAAAAAGGGGGAAAGAAAAGGGAGCTCAGCGCCTGCCCCAGACCAGGTTACAATCCCCAACCAACCCCATGCCCTGAAGGATGAAGTATAAGCACCCGACTAAAATTATGCAGCCCCAGAAGATAAAACAACCTCTTTAAAAGAAGCAGTAGAGCTTCACCCAGGGCAGCCTCCCTTTGGCAACAGCAACCTCTGGGAAGAAGAAGAAGAAGAGTTTGGATTTGATATCCCGCTTTATCACTACCCGAAGGAGTCTCAAAGCGGCTAACATTCTCCTTTCCCTTCCTCCCCCACAACAAACACTCTGTGAGGTGAGTGGGGCTGAGAGACTTCAAAGAAGTGTGACTAGCCCAAGGTCACCCAGCAGCTGCATGTGGAGGAGCGGAGACGCGAACCCGGTTCCCCAGATTACGAGTCCACCGCTCTTAACCACTACACCACACTGGGAAGCTCAGAAGAGGGGCAGGAATGAGCCATTGGAAGCCATTAGACAAGCAACCATTAGCAAAGAGCAGAAAACATCTGATTCCATCTACTTTAAGGAAGAGTCTCTTCTCTGCAATAAATTATCCCTCATGTTATTCTTGCTCCGGTCTGCTACAGCCTTGGCTGCCAGCTCTATAAACTGCCCCCTTTCACTTCCTACATAGCTGCAGGGACACAATGATTTGGAGCCAGCCTTGCACCGCAAAGGGGGTCTGGCTTGCTTGTTTCACAGTCTCACCTGCAGGACTTCATTGGTTGGCCTCTGAAGCTTCACTTCCATCTCCAGGATGAGAGTTTCAAGGGGTATGAGATCCCTGTAGAGACTGGTCATGTGCTTCTCCATTTTCCTTGCAATCTCCTCCTCCACCTCTTGCATTTTCTCCAGAAGGAGGTCCTCTTGCTCCTCCAAGAACTGGTGCAGACTTCTGAACTCGGCCACCGCTTTCTCTTTCTGTTTCTCTATTTGCCTCTGCCACAGATAAAAGTTGGGTGGGTGAGGCTTGGGAATGAGAGGGAGCAAGCAGGGCATTTTCAGGAATATAGCTGGTCTTCGCAGCATCAAGAGATACTTCCCTTGGAAGGTCCCTTCTGATATTGTCCCGAATATCACACCAGTTGTTTTTTTTGCAGGGAAGGAGTTTCCTGAAGGATAGCTGGGTCCACCCTTAAAAACTGTCTCTGAATTACTGGGTAACACTTGTTATGGGTGACCAGACATTTCCAAGGAAACCAGTGGCTCTAAAATTTAGACTTATCCTATCAGGACGATAAAAACTTCAATAAAGATTAGGAAAAGTTTATAATATATTTGACAGAACATTGTAAACAGTTAAAAACATTAGCAGGATTGAAATAACGCTTGCAATGTGAAAAGAACTATCGGAGAAAACAGACGTGTCTGGATATATGGAAGATAATATAATATGCAGTGAAAATGATTATTTGTGGACCCCACGAAAGGGAGGATGGAAGTCAGAGAATTTGGAGAATTCTATATTTTTGGATTGTATTTTTCTTTTTTGTCAATGAAGAACTAATTTGTAAAACCAATAAAATTATTTAAAAATAAAAATAACATTTAAACTAATCCTGGCCTATCCACTTCAATATAATATTCCTAGGCTGTTTACAGCTAGGCTGAATAGACTGGCCATGAGGAGAATTCAGCTCCCTGGTGATGGTTTGGAAGACCTGGATCCCTGGGAGTGAGGTGTGGAACAAAACTGCAAGGGAAGCTCAGTTTTCAACAGCTTCCTGGTCTCCGCCATTGGAAGTCCTGTCCTCTTGTCTCTTTCTGACTAATGAGAGTCAGAGTCACTGAGACAGTCTGGCTTAAGAAATGGTGGCGCCAGGAGACATGGGGCTTGTGTCACCTCTAAGTTATCCAAATAACTAGCTGTAGTGTCTTGGGGTCATGTGTATATCCAGTTATTTCTGCAACAAGATTAGGGATTTTGCTAAATCATCAAACAGTGTATGGGTGGGGGTGTATAATCTCTTCCAGGAAAAATGGCTCCAGATCCTTCTGCATTTAATATTCAACTCCCACCCACCCACCCCCCAAAAATATTGCTTCTAGAATTCATTCATTTCCCAGTCCTAGCAATACTGACAAGCAGGTGTTGCCTTTCTGTTTCCGTTTCTGTTTTATAGACCAGAAGTGTTTCTCTCTCCTCCTTCAAAGTCACCAAGCAGCTGCTGATCTGTCCCTGGAAGGAAAAGGTCTTTCCTTTAGTCTTCCATTGCACAGGCCCATCAAAACAGTCACGTAGAGCAGGTGTGGGGAACCATTTGCTCTTAGTTTTCATTATTATTAAAAAATAATTAGATTTAGATACAGTCCTTCAACAGGAGATCTCAGGGCAATTCACAACCTCCAGGGGCCAATGAACCAAACTCCCATTACCCAGGCTTACTTGGGCTGATGGGAGTTGTAGTTTTATGTATCTGTTTATTCATAATCCCACCCTTTTCTCCAGGGAATTGAAGGTGGCGTCCATGGTTTTCTCCTCCTCGTGTAATCCTCCCAACAACCCTGCGAGGTAGGTTAGACTGAGAGGCAGCGAGTGGTCCAAGGTCACCCAGTGAGCTTCAAGGCTCAATGCGAATTTGAACCCTGGTCTCCTACTCTGATACTCTAACCACTACACCACACTGGCTCTCAGCATCAGGAGGGCTAAAGATTCCCCCCACCTGATCGAGAGAGAGAGAATTGGATGCTTGCTCCCAAATTGATATTTGCAGTCTCCCAAGCAGGGGCATAGCAAGGGGAGGGCGTAGGGGGCCGCCCCAGGTTCCATAATGGAGGGGGTGACAAATTATCAAGGAACAATTACTGCCCTACTAGGGCGGTTCATAAAAAACTTTTTTTAAAAAAATGCCTGCTCCAAAGGTCTTATCTTACTATACTAGGGATTATATAGCTATATATGAAATTTCATGCATATCGGTTAATATCTTGACCCTCCTCCACCAAAATAGCTGTTTACTTGGCTGTTTTCCTATGTCGTGAAGGCTGAAATTTCAGTTCAGTGGAGCACTTACTGTTCCCAACCCTAACCCTGTGGAAAGCCATCTAATTAGACTTTAATTTGATTTTGAGATGTTTTTAGGAGGTAATTTAATGTATCTGATGTTAGCCACCCTGAGCCCGACTTCGGCCGGGGAGGGCGGGATATAAATAAAAGTTTTTTATTATTATTACTTGTTATTATTCCTTTGTAAGAAAATATGAAATAACGTAAAACCATTTTTGCAGGGGGGGGATCAATGGGGGGTGACAAGAAATTTTCCGCACCGGGTACCACCTGACCTTCCTACGCCTCGGGGGGGGGGTGACAAAAAAATGTTTGCCCTCAGGTACCAATTTACCTTGCTACCCCCCTGCTCCCAAGTCTGAATCTTTATGCCACTGGACAGATTTGAGCGGCATTGAACCCTGTAGGGGCCATCCATCGCTCATTCTCACCTTGTATACCTGGACGGCTTCTTCTGCAGAGACCACTCTGTGGCCCCTGTGCTCTTGGGGCGCGGCACAATCTCCGCAGAAGGGGACGCGGTCGTCCTCGCAGAACAAATCCAAGGGCTGCCGATGCCTCTGGCATTCCGACCTCCTTTTCCGAGCCTCTCTCTCCGCGGAAACATCCCAGTCCTTCAGCATCTTAACAAAGTTAGAGATGTTTCTGCTTGCCTTCAAGTTCCTCGCAACGGTGCTTCTGCACTCGGGGCACCTAGAATTCGCGCTCGGCTCCTCCCAGCACCTCACGATGCACATACGGCAGAAGCAATGCCCGCAGTCTAGCACCACCGGGCTGGTATAGTAGCAGAGGCAGACAGGGCAGGTGACCTCTTGCTGAAACGTCTTCCTGCGTTTCTCATCAGCCATGGCTTCACTCTTGTCAAGAGAGAGAAGGTTTCCTCCTTCAGAAAGAGCCACAGCTTGAACAGAGATGCGGGTTTAGGGTCACCGCGATCTTTAATCTGAAAATAATAATAATAATTTATTATTTGTACCCCGCCCATCTGGCTGGGTCTCCCCAGCCACTCTGGGCGGCTTCCACCAAACATTAAAATACATTTAAAATATCACAGTTTAAAAACTTCCCTAAACAGGGCTGCCTTCAGGTATTTTCTGAATGTCAGGTAGTTGTTTATTCCCTTGACTTCTGATGGGAGGGCGTTCCACAGGGCGGGCGCCACTACCGAGAAGGCCCTCTGCCTGGTTCCCTGTAGCTTTGCTTCTCGCAGTGAGGGAACCGCAGAAGGCCCTCGGCGCTGGATCTCAGTGTCCGGGCTGAATGATGGGGGTGGAGACGCTCCTTCAGGTATACAGGACCAAGGCCATTTAGGGCTTTAAAGGTCAGCACCAACACTTTGAATTGTGCTCGGAAACGTACTGGGAGCCAATGTAGATCTCTCAGGACCGGTGTTATGTGGTCCCGGCGGCCACTCCCAGTCACCAGTCTAGCTGCCGCATTCTGGATTAATTGCAGTTTCCGGGTCACCTTCAAAGGTAGCCCCAAGAGCGCATTGCAGTAGTCCAAGCGGGAGATAACTAGAGCATGCACCACTCTGGCGAGACAGTCCGCGGGCAGGTAGGGTCTCAGCCTGCGTACCAGATGGAGCTGGTAGACAGCCGCCCTGGACACAGAATTAACCTGTGCCTCCATGGACAGCTGTGAGTCCAAAATGACTCCCAGGCTGCGCACCTGGTCCTTCAGGGGCACAGTTACCCCATTCAGGACCAGGGAGTCCCCCACACCCACCCGCCCCCTGTCCCCCAAAAACAGTACTTCTGTCTTGTCAGGATTCAACCTCAATCTGTTAGCCGCCATCCATCCTCCAACCGCCTCCAGGCACTCACACAGGACCTTCACCGCCTTCACTGGTTCTGATTTGAAAGAGAGGTAGAGCTGGGTATCATCCGCATACTGATGAACACCCAGCCCAAACCCCCTGATGATCTCTCCCAGCGGCTTCATATAGATATTAAAAAGCATGGGGGAGAGGACGGAACCCTGAGGCACCCCACAAGTGAGAGCCCAGGGGTCTGAACACTCATCCCCCACCAGGAGGAAGGAGCGGAACCACTGTATAACAGTGCCCCCAGCTCCCAACCCCTCTAGGGTCCAGAAGGATGTTATGGTCGATGGTGTCAAAGGCCGCTGAGAGATCCAGCAGAACTAGGAAACAGCTCTCACCTTTGTCCCTAGCCCGCCGGAGATCATCGACCAGCGCGACCAAGGCAGTTTCAGTCCCATGATGAGGCCTGAATCCCGATTGGAAGGGATCCAAATGGTCCGCATCCTCCAGGCGTGCCTGGAGTTGTTCCGCAACCAGGGCACTGTAAAGGGAACATACCTCCTGGCCAAGATAATAATTAGGGAACATGTTGCAATAAATGCCATTAAGGTGGTGGTGGTGTTGTTTGCCAAGCAAGCTGTATATAAATTCTGATAAAATCTTTAGAATCGGTATGAATATCCCAGCCAAGAGGTGCAATCACAGGCTCTAAAACAAGGGTCAGAAACTTTTTTCAGCTGTGGGCTGGACGATATTTTTTGGGGGGAATGAATGAATTCCTATGCCCCACAAATAACCCAGAGATGCATTTTAAATAAAAGGACACATTCTACTCATGTAAAAACACGCTGATTCCCGGACTGTCTGCAGGCTGGATTGAGAAGGCGATTGGGCCACATCCAGCCCCCGGGCCTTAGGTTGCCTACCCCTGGACATGAACAGCAGACCACCACTGTGCAGGGGGGAATGCACCACCCCCAGCAGCGTGATCCCAGTAGGGTGCCATCACGGCTGGGCCCCTCGGCCCACGCCAGGCGCCACACCCCTGCAGACGGCGTCCCCCGCCCCCAGGACCCCATGCCCCCAGGACACACACCAGCCCCCCCCCGGTGTCGGAGCATGAAGCTCCGCCACTGCAGACCACTGAGATTCCTGAATTGCAGGGGGTTGGACTAGATGACCCTCGCGATCCCTTCCAACTCTACAATTCTATGATCCTAAGTAAGAACCACCATAATGTCTGAAAATAATGTTCCTAAAAAAAACCAGAAGCTTTTCTCTTGGGAATTATAGGGACAGAAACTGTATAGAAACTTACTCAGCCGCAAGAATGTTACTTGCCCAAAAATGGAAAGAAGAAGAAGAAGTCCCAGCAAAGGAAGAATGGATACAAAAACTTACGGAAAATGTAGAAATGGCGAAACTTACAAGAAAATTAAGAAATCAAGGTAACAAACTTTTTATAAATGAATGGAAATGGTTTATTGAATATTTACAGATAAATGGTAAACAGATAAAAACATTGGCAGGATTATTGTAATAACCTGCAGTTTCATAAGAGAGTATATATTTAAAGTAGTATGAATAAATGAGCAAATTAAATTATTAAAGAAGGAACCGCAGAAGAGGGGGAAGGAAGTCAAGTTTTGAAATGTCAAAATGATTTTAAAATTAGTGAAATGTATAAATCTGAAAAATATAAATAATAGTAATAATAATAATAATAATAATAATAATAATAATGAACTACCAACGTGCTGGCAAATAGCCCTATACAGTATTGGGCACACTTACAATGCAATCCAACATATGTCTACTCAGAAGCAAGCTTTACTCAGTTCAACGCAGAGTTTGCCAAGAGGATTGCAGCCTTATTTGAATAATAAGTCTCTTTGCACCGAATAAAACTGAGATGCAAACCAACTTAGCTCATTCGATCTGGAGCGCTCAAATATTTGTAGGTTTGCTTATTAGATTTCTGACTCATCCTTTCCCCCAAAAGGAGCCCCCCCCCACCAAGTCCACCCAGAGCAGCCAATTGCAAAGCCCCTCACCTGGCGGAGGTGAGGAAGGTGAGGTCGCCTGGATCTAAGGCTACCGGAGACGCAACAGCTTCTCCACCGGCAGTAAAAGGGAGACGCTGAAGGACCCGAAATCAAAATCTGCGCCGACAACTCGGGCAGCTTCGAAACTCACAAGGCAGCCTTCCTGCTAACAAGCGGGACGCTTTTTGAATGGATAAAATGCGGGGCGGGGCAGCCGCGTTCCACGCTGCAGCCAATCAGCGGCTCTTGGAATGTTCATCCGCGGACACGCCCCCGCTTCTTGATCCTGCGGGAGGAGTTCCGCCGGTAAAGTTAAAAGACGAAAATGGAGCTGTTTCCTCGCAGCGCGCGATTTCCGGCGCCATTGCAAAATCGTGGTCTGCAAAGTTTGCAGGCTGCAAATTAATGAGCGTTCGGTCTCCTCAGAGCAAGTCGGTTGTTCGCTGGTTCTGCAGCTGCACCATATCAGCACCTTTGATCTGCAGAACTGGTGCTCCGACAGGTGCCGCATGCTTTTCTGTACTTGTAAGAAATTGATATTTTGGCGTAGCTGCATCTACTCTTTGGAACTCCCTTCGTATTGACATTGGACAGGCGCCTTCACTGTGCTCTTTTTGCTGCTTGCTTAAAACATTTGTGCATAGACAAGCCTATCCAGACATGCACAAGTTACATGTGTTCTATTTCCTTTTTAAATCATTTTTATTTTTATTTTACAAATATAATTTTTAAGGGTCCAAATACATCTCCATATATAGAGATTACAATGAATCTCCATCCCTTTCATGGGTCCTGTTGTTAACATTTAAAACTGCATATTATTCCTTAATCTACATTTTATATCAATCCATACAGGTATTATCCATACCATTTGTTACATTACAAATGAGATTAAAATCCTGCTAATGTTTTCATCCGCTTGCAGTGGTCTCCTATTTCCTTTTGACTATTGCTGATATAAATGATTTTTTAAAGGATGTTTTTAAGAGAAACACTTTGATGTTTTATTTTTATAAACCACTGCAATAAAAGAATTTAAAGAGGATTCTGTTTTGATTGCATGCAGCAATGTCCAAACACATTGGGGGGGGGGGAGAGAGAGAGAGATGGCACATATTATGAGCAAGCAATGCTCCAAGGTGAACTTGCCATTTAAATTGTGAACTTGCCATTTAAATTGTTTAATCATGACAAAAGCCCATTTCGAAAAAGGACAGGAAACCTTTTGGAAAGAGTGTATTTCCGAGGTTTGATGGCTCACAACACCACTTTTTTTCTTTTTTCTTTTTGGAGTAATACCATTCTCCACTGTCCTCTCTATGTTCTAGTAGGGACACGGGTGGCGCTGTGGTCTAAATCACTGAGCATCTTGGGCTTGTGGATCGGAAGGTCTGCGGTTTGAATTCCCACGACGGGGTGAGCTCCCGTTGCTCTGTCCCAGCTCCTGCCAACCTAGCAGTTTGAAAGCACGCCAGTGCAAGTAGATAAATGACAGGAAGGTAAACGGTGTTTCCGTGTGCTCTGGTTTCTGTCACGGTGTCCCGTTGCACCAGAAGCGGTTTAGTCATGCTGGCCACATGACCCGGAAAGCTGTCTGTGGACAAACACTGGCTCCCTCGCCCTGAAAGCGAGATGAGCGCTGCAACCCCATAGTCGCTTCCAGGGGTCCTTTAGCTTTACCTATGTTCCTGCCAACCTAGCAGTTTGAAAGCACTTCAAAGTGCAAGGAGAGAAATAGGTACCGCTCCAGTGGGAAGGTAAACAGCGTTTCCATGTGCTGCTCTGGTTCACTACAAGCGGCTTAGTCATGCTGGCCACCCGGAAGCTGTACACCAGCTCCCTCGGCCAGTAAAGCGAGATGAGCACCGCAATGCCAGAGTCATCCGTGACTGGACCTAATGGTCAGGGGTCCCTTTACCTTTACCTTTATTCCAGTTACAGGTAGGTAGCCGTGTTGGTCTGCCATAGTCAAAACAAAACAAAATAAAAAAATTCCTTCCAGTAGCACCTTAGAGACCAACTAAGTTTGTTCTTGGTATGAGCTTTCGTGTGCATGCACACGAAAGCTCATACCAAGAACAAACTTATTTGGTCTCTAAGGTGCTACTGGAAGGAATTTTTTATTTTATTTTGCTTTACCTTTATGTTCCAAAAGGTTTCCACAATTTTGGCCACTAGTGTATAGTATATGGATGAATGTCCAGAAATTTGCCACTCCATAATATAATGTGGCGGTGGGTGCGGACCTTCCTGTATTTTGAGAAGGGGTTGCCAGGTTTTATATTATTTTTGTTTTTTAAACAGGTGTTCTATGCATATTGCCTCTAGCAGGGGGTTTGTGCGATCACCCCGTTCCCTGCGTTAAAAATCCCCCAGGCGCGTTTTGCAGCTGGCGCGACCATGCTGAGATTTTGGATGCCATGTTCGCGACTGACATCTCCACCTGGCTGGCCCCTCCGGCTTTCTTGGTTAGATATTCAGGAGAACTTACCGGTACTTGTTGCATTTATATGCCACCCTTTTCTCCAATAAGTACACCCCCCAGTCAATCCCCTCAATGACCCTGTGAGATAGGTTAAGAGGCTGTGACTGACTCCAAGGTCACCTGGTGAACTTCAAGACTGAGTGGGGATTTGAACCCTGATCTCCCAGGTTCTAGTCCGACACGCTAACCCAGGCTTCCTCAAACTCAGCCCTCCAGATGTTTTTGGCCTACAACTCCCATGATCCCTAGCTAGCAGGACCAGTGGTCAGGGATGATGGGAATTGTAGTCTCAAAACATATGGAGGGACGAGTTTGAGGAAGCCTGCTCTAACCGCTAGGCTACACTGGCTTCCTAGAGTCCTTCTACTATGGGGCAGCTCTATAAAGTTTACGTAAATAAATATGGGGAAGGCTCAGAAATATTTTCCTTTTTTATTTTGAATTGTTTACCTTTGATGTTTCAGTGTGTTGTAAACCACTTTGAGATTTTTTTTATTTAAAATATAAAGCAGTATAGAAATGAAATAATACTGAATGGCATTGCCCCCCTCCCAATGGTGCCCAGACATTCCATTGTGGAGACTGTAACACAGGTTTAAAGTGTCATTTGGCGATTAACTTATGTATCTAAACTTTCTAACACTGATTGCTTCAGTTTTGTGAAATTGGCAATTTGTAGTCCCTGCAGCGGTTTCCTAGATTGCCAAATGTACTCCAGGGTCCAGAGGTGTAGGGGGATGCCTGATTTTGCCTCAGGCACCACACCCAAAAAAAATACAACACATTCTAGAGTTTGTTGTCATCTATTTAATGGCATCTATAGACAGACACAGGCATTATCCTTTGATTTAAAAAAATTAAGAAATACACTGGAAGCTACTTTTCTACACATTTCTCTTCTTATTCTGGAAGGGTGGGCCAGGCTAGCGTGTCACCAGAGGCAGCTCAAGGCAGGGTTTTGGCCCCACGCAAAAGATGGGCAGGATGGAGTTACCCTTGGTATTGGTGTCATGCAGAGAGGAATCAGCCAGGAGGATAGACATCGTGAGCTTAGATCAGGCATGTCCAAAGTCCATTTCAGGGGCCTAATCCGGCCTGTTGGTCGGATCAATCCAGCCCCGGTGGCAGTTTATTTCCTGAGGAAAAATCCTAAAAAAACAAAACAACCAAGACAACTTCAATCCTAAAAGAAGCTCAAGAACTCCAAAAAAAGGCTCAACAACTTTGGTTGGCCCTCTGGTTGGCCCCTACAGCCCTTCACTTCATCAAATCTGGCCCTCATTGGAAAAAGTTTGGACACCACTGGCTTAGATCCACTCCAGGGATCATTGAGGAAGGGGGTTCCTTTCTTGCCTGGACTGTGGGCCTCCCATGGGCATCACTGCTAGGGTAGCCCAGCTTTGGCCCTCTGTCCAATTTAGAAAGGTCAATCAAGCCACCATTCTCTCTCCCAATAGCCAACTGGCCAAGGAAGAAGAAGGGGAGCAATAAAAAGGCTGGGATCTCAGAAAAGGACTGACTTTGGACTCTGTCCACTGTGGCCCCACCAGCTATCGGCACATGGGCCCCAACAGCTCACCCCGATGGATAACTATGATTAACTGATTGAGGCACCTCAGCTTACCTTTCTGCAGAGAGAGTCCTGATGTTAGAGTGGCTGCGAAAGGGAAAGCAAGAGAGATTAAGCATCACACCGTCCTGCTGTTAATGAATGTTATGGCACAGAAAGAGTCAGTTGATATCATTGTTTAGTCAGAATCTCCTTTCTTGTAACTTGAAGCCATTGGCCCGAGTCCTACCCTCCAGAGCAGGAGAAGACAATCTTGCTCCATCTTACATGCCCTTTAGATGCTTGAAGATGGCTATCATATCGTCCTCTCAGTCTGCTCTTTTCCAGGCTAAACATACCTAACTCCCTCAACCATTCCTCGATTTCCAGAACCTTGTTTCTCTTTCCACTTGTTTCCAAACAATCACATTTGACTTCTGCTTATGAGATCATTTGTCTCTCTCAGCATATGCAAGGATAACTGCTGTCTGCTTTGGAAAATCTTAGCAAGCTGCTAAACTTGAGTTGCGACAGAGTGTCACTGAAACCACCAAACTGATCATTTAGGTCTTGAAATCCAGAATATGAGAAGTCCCATTGAAATTAATTAATTCGGAGTCTATAATTGGCAGTATTTTGTTTTTGAATCTGGTAAGATTTGGCTTGATTTGTTATTAATATGGTTTCCCCCCCTTTATGAGAAAATGAGTAAGAATTATTTACAAAAAATAGAAACCACCAAACTGATCATTATATTCACCACAATATTCTTGCTCACACAAACACACCCCGTCGATTTCAGCGGGCCTTAAGTCATACAAGGCTTCAGCCACAGAAGTGTGTGAGTTTTTTCTAGTGTCCTTGCATAAATTTGCATGTGGGTGAGACACTGTTGCTGAAGGAATAAACACATTTCCAGAGAGGGGAAAGTTGTGGCCTTCACACAATGTTGTTGGACTCCCATTATCAGCTGGAGATGATCGGAGTTGGAGTCCAAAACAAATGGAAAGAACCAGGCAGTCTTATGGAAGGGCATTTTGAGCTGTGGTTACAGGAACTCCTTCCCAATCCCCCCTCAGTGAAATTTAAAGTTACCTTCCCCACTGACCCTCAAGTTCAATTTTTTCTGGCTCTCCTAGCATTACAAAGGACACCTTGAGCTTTTCCTCAACCCCATATGGACCAGTTTCAATATCCAGCAATATTGCAGCTATTACCTTTGAACTGCCAAACGAAACCTTCCAGAAATGTATTGATATGACCGAAGTTCCGGACATTGCACATCAATTCAAAAGGGATAATGTTGTGACCCCAAAATGTCAATCTCTCCTTGTTCCTGTAGAGAAATAAAAGGTTGAAAAACACCAACTTGCTCTCCATCCAACCTACAATTCCCAAAGGAAGCAAAAGGAGGAAAGGGGAGAGGATCACAAAGGTCTCAAGAAACTGGTTGGTCAGATTCAAGGTGAAAAATAAGAGGAAAGGAATATCAAAATAAGCAGCGCGGGGAATAAAAGTGTGAACAATGGGTTTGTTGGAAGAAAAACAGAACCTAAAATTAATACGAGCAGAGAACCCCACATTAAGATGAATAGCAAAGAAGCCCAAGGCTATGGACAGAGGATGGAGATGTAAAACATTACTCCAATGGGGAATAAACTGTTTAGATTTTAGACAGCAACTTGAAATGCTGCCATAGATACATCCCTGTTTCGGAAAAGGAAAGAGAATCAGAATTACAGCAGGACTAAACGAAATATAGAAACTGAAGGGAGGGAAGTTTTGAAGTGAAAACAGGAACTTCAGAAAAAGTGGGCCCCTAACGATTTGTTAAAAGTTGTAGGTCACAAAGTCCCACACTGTCCCCTTGGGAACAAGGGGTGTCTTTCCTGCTGTCCACATCCTTCACAGAACCGCAAAGCGCAAAGGAAAAGAAGAGGGATCCACATACCTCTGCAAAGTGCTTCTAATATCCTGCAGGGGAAAGAGAAAAAGAAGAGAGAACTCAGCATCCACAACTGGCCATACATCGAAGCCCACGCCCCATGCCTCAGCCCAACCAGGGTAATGTCCTAAAATCAGAACACAGCCTCTTAAATGAAGCCCTGAGCAGGGTCCACCTATTTTAAGCCCAACTCAGGTAATGTAAATAATAAATAAATAAATAAATAAATAAATAAATAATAAATTATTTATACCCCGCCCATCTGGCTGGGTTTCCCCAGCCACTCTGGGCGGCTTCCAACAGAACATTAAAATGCAATAATCTATTAAACATTAAAAGCCTCCCTAAACAGGGCTGCCTTCAGATGTCTTCTAAAGTCTGGTAGTTGTTTTTCTCTTTGACATCTGGTGGGAGGGCGTTCCACAGGGCGGGTGCCACTACCGAGAAGGCCCTCTGCCTGGTTCCCTGTAACTTGGCTTCTTGCAGTGAGGGAACCGCCAGAAGGCCCTCGGAGCTGGACCTCAGTGTCCGGGCAGAACGATGGGGGTGGAGACGCTCCTTCAGGTATACTGGACCGAGGCAGTTTAGGGCTTTAAAGGTCAGCACAACACTTTGAATTGTGCTCGGAAATGTACTGGGAGCCAATGTAGGTCTTTCAAGACCGGTGTTATATATATAACCAAAGAAGGGAAAACTTATTAAAAGAAGCCCTGAAATGACAAACTGTCCCATACTTTAAAAGGCACAAAAATTGACCCTGTTCATTGCAGGGATCAGGCCAACGGATCCACCCAGTCCAGTCCCCTCTTGGCAACTGCAGCTTCTGCAAATCCCACAAGCAGGCCAGGAAGGCAACATCGCTAATTTGGGAGCCAGCAGCAGACCCATCACCAGCCAAGAGCAGAAAACATCTGGTTCCATCATTGTTAAGTAACAAATGAAGGTGAGCATTGTCTCCTTGTTCTCTTAGATGCTCCTGCATCTAACATAAGAGAACTGGCTACCAGCTGCACAAAACCAAGCAGCGTCACTTTTTGTACAATGAAAGAGGCAGAGACTGGTCTGGTAGTGGCCTTGACCTGGAGATAATCTTGGGCTCCTTATGCCACTTTCCTACCTGCAGGAGTTCACTGGGGGGCTGCTTAAGCTTCTCCTCCAGCTCCTGGATGATACTTTGAAGAGAGCAGAGTTCTCTGGAGAGCTTGGCCAGCTGCTCATGCGTTTTCCTCACAATCTCAGTCTCCACCTCTTCCATCTGCTTCAGCTGCTGGTTTTCCCATTTTGCCAGGAACGAACGAAGTTGCTTTAACTCACCCTTCATCTTCCGCCTATTGTACATTACTTTTTTCTGCAAGAAACACGTGGAAAGAAAAACAGGCTGTTAGCAACATTGCCACTCTTTGTGCAGTGTAAAATTTGTTTGAGGATTGCTGCAAGGAACAGGTTGGGTGCTTCTGAATTGTTGTATTTTCACAGATGATGCATCAGTTTTCAGCTTTTCCTCAACCCCATATGCACCAATTCAATATCCAGCATGAAATAATTGCAGTCATTACCTTTGAACTGTTCAACAACAACTTCGAAAAACGGATATGTATCAATGAGGTTCATCACTTTCCATAGAAATTCAGGTGGGAAAAATGTGAGTCTCTCAAATGTCTGTTTCCCCTCATGCCTGTGGAGAAATAAAAGGTTTTAAAATGCCAGCTTGCTCTCCATCCAACCATGAATTCCCAAAGGAAGTAAAAGAAGAGGGGAGAGGATCACAAAGGTCTCAAGAAACTGGTTGGTCAGATTCAAGGTGAATAATAAGAGGACAGCTGAAACGTATATTGAAATAAGTAGTACAGTACAGGGAATAAAAGTGTGAACAATGGTTTGTTGCTTTCTTAGGTACATCTCTGTTTTGGAAGACTATTGAGACTACCGAGTGGAAACTGAAAGAAAGGAAAGAGAATCAGAAATAAACAAACGATAGAAACAGAGAAGGAAGCTTTCAAGTGAGAATAGGAACTTTAGAAAAAGTGGGAAAAGAAGAGGGATCCACATACCTCTGCAAAGTGCTTCTAATATCCTGCAGGGGAAAGAGAAAAAGAAGAGAGAACTCAGCATCCACAACTGGCCATACATCGAAGCCCACGCCCCATGCCTCAGCCCAACCAGGGTAATGTCCTAAAATCAGAACACAGCCTCTTAAATGAAGCCCTGAGCAGGTACAAGAGAGGACCAGTAAGGAATCAGACCAAGGGTCCACCTATTTTCAGCCCTGCTCAGGTAATCTAGTCCACATATTTTCTCCAATCTTCTAAGAACTTCTGATCCCTCCAGTTTCAAAATCTCCCTGCCATCTTATCCAGTTCTGCATAGTCAATTAATTTCGTCTGTAATTCTTTTTTGCTTTCATTTCTGTGCCAATAATACTCTTGCAGCCGTTGTCACATATAAAAACAGTTTGTTATCTTGTCTATTAATGTCCTCACCTACAATACCAAGTGGAAATGTTTCTGGTTTTTTTTTAAATAAATGTATATTTCAACATCTTATTCATCTCATTATATATCATTTCCCAGAAGCTTTTCACTTTCTTACATTCCCACCACAAATGATAAAAAGTTCCTTCCTTTTCTTTCTTTACATTTCCAATATTTGTTACTTGTTTTATACATTTTAGCTAATTTCACTGCTGTAATATACCATCTGTACATCATTTTCACCACATTTTCTTACAAAGCGTTGCATGCCGTAAATTTTATTCCTTCTTTCCACAATTTCTCCCAGTCTTTTAGCTATATACTATACCCAAAATCTTTGGCCCAATGTATCATTTCCGAATTTACCGTTATCTTCACTATCTCATTCTCCACCTCTTCCATCTGCTTCAGCAGTTGGCATTCCTGTTCCTTCAGAAACAAATGTAGCTGCCTGAACTGACTCTTCATCTTCTGCCTATCTGATATTATGTTCTTCTGCAAGAAAGAGACGGAAAGAAAAACAGGCTGTTAGCAACATTGCCACTCCATCTGCAGAATGAATAGGGTTTGAGAATTCATGCAAGGGAACAGGGTGGGTGCTTCTAAACTTTTGCATTTTCACAGATGATGCATCAGTTTTCAAGCAAAGGACATTTTTTTCTTTCCCATCAGAACATGCGTCCCCAAATAAATAGATATCTCAAAGAGTGGCTGCCTGATGGCTTCAGTATGTAATTCTATATTCCCCCAAGCATTAGTTCTTTTGATTATTTGCTTACTTCCCAGTAAGAGCAACACTTACAACCAAGACTTCACTTTTGCTAGATGTGCTTGCTTTGTTCGCCTCAATTTTTGCCCTCTCCTCTTACAAGCAGGCCATGACTATCATTTTCTGTTGTTCTATTACACGCCAAGTTTTCTGCCTTCTCCTCCTTCAGAGTCTCCAGGCACCTGCACAACTGATCCTGAAAAGAAAAGCCAATGTTCCCATTTGGGTCCTGATGAGGGGTTTCTTGGATCATAATCGTCATTGAGACAGAGAGAAGAAAAGGAAAGCGAGAGGACAGCTGAATTGTGTTATTGTTCCCCAGTTTTTGAGTTTTAAGAGCCTGCTTCTGCCATCCAAAGTATTTAGCCCACAAGAGATGAAACTGATGAGTGTTATGGAGAAATGTTGAGAAAAGACCCAGAAAGTCTGATTTCCAGCAATAGGATTGAGATTGCCCTTTCCAGAAAATGTTGAGATTGCAGCAGTTGATTGGTCCCAGAACAATAGGATTGAGATTGCAGCAGTTTCTAGGAGCCACCCAATCACAGGTTGAATCCGATTTCCAGGAGTTCCCGGAATTAGCCAATCACGTGGGGCCCATTTTAATGTGTATATAAAGCAAACGTTTTGGGGGAACATTCAAACAAAAAGAGCATTCACACTGCCTACTGATGGATTCTCTTTCTAATATTTCCTTCTTTTTTTTAATGCTCATTCAAACAAATTGCCTACTGATGGAAATAAAAGCTACCATACTACAGTATGGGTATCATGGCTGTTTCTAACATGTGATATTCTAACATGCAGGGAGCAGAAGAGTTCGTGTCAACTCTGCAGTCGAGGATTCTTTTGAAGTTTCTTAGTCCCTGAGGGTTTTGTTTTTTATGCAATTGTAGAGATAATTTGATTGCAGCAGCAGCATGGCTGGGAGGGGTTGGTTAAAGCGGTTGGAATACACTGCTTGCTTCGTAAAAACCTGATCTTGCATTTATTCCAAGCACTTTGCTTGTAAATCTGAAATCTGCTTTCACCCTTCTCCTCCTGTGAAACAGCACACCTGCACTGAAAGCCTAAGATCAAACACCAGTGGTAGACCTGCATTAACACAACTGGCTTAAAACTCATGACTCAAGAGTTCTTTGCATGGTTTAGGGCTGGCAACAGGAGAAAGCACAGTTGTATGTCTCTAATGTTTGTTTGTTTGTTTGTTGTTGAATGGCAGTACCTGTATATATAAATAGATTTGCTTACATGGAAATACAGCCAAGGGGGGAAATCTTCACCTCTTGATCTTGATCACCATACTTTTTCCTATCCTCCTTTGACACCCATAATTTTTTTTCTGAAAACAGCTTTCATGGCATCGTCTTTGTGAGCCTAAAATGTTTATCTTCAACTTTACACCAGTATGCCAACTTCTGCACAACTCCCACTTTATAACAGCAAGCATCTCTGAGATGCCCAAAACATAATCCTTCTAGGTTTTATTATTTGCTTGGCTTTCTAAAGCAATTGTACATTTCTTTCCATTCCAAATAAATTGATGTATTAGTTCTTTCCAATCTTACAATGGTTGCTCTGCTCTTTGTATTATCAGATTCTGAAACAGGAAAGGCACTTTGCAAAGTGCACTCAATTTGGCTACATTTATTTTCCCTACAAGGCCAACTTAACATCGTTCAGTCTTTCTAGATCAGCTTTTATTTTTCTGCACAATCATAGCTAATATACATACAGTGGAACCCTGGGTTACGCACACAATCCGTTCCAGGTCGCCGTGCATAACACGGGCATGCGTATCCCAAACGCACGGAAAATAAAAACCAAAACCCTGGAAGTAGCGCGATTTGAGCGCTTCTGTGCATGCACGAAGTGCACAGAAGCGTTCTGTGCATCAGGGAGTCACGCACGCTCTGGAAACGCTTCCGGGTTGCGGGCGTTCTTAACTCGAACGTACGCAACACGGAGCGTACACAACATGAGGTATGACTGTATCCTGTAGAGTCTTAAGAGGCGGAGCAAGAATCTTTCCAAGGATGTGTAAAATATAATTAGATGAGGGGCCTCCTGAGCATGTGCAGAGTCAGTTGACAGCAGACTGCATCCCTCACACCTAGGATTAGAGGGAGAAATTCACCTAGGATTAGAGGAGGCAGTGGTTTGCGGACAGCCTTTAACCTTGATCACTGAATGGCTCAGTTTGTTAGAGAATAGGGCTTATAACATGAAGGTTGCAGGTTCAATCCCCTTATGGGGCAACTGCATATTCCTGCATTGCAGGGGGTTGGACTAGATGATCCTCAGGATCCCTTCCAACTCTACAATTCTATGATTTTAATTCCCATCATATATACCAACCATTCCTATTAATGGTTCATTCTTACCTTGTCCCAGGAAAAGAGGTCCTGGGTGTTCTGGTGCCTCTGACATTCCCAGCGCCTGCTTTGAGCCTCTGTCTTCGCAGCATGATCCCATTCACTGATGACATAATAGGCATCACTGAAACCTGGTGGGATGAGTCTCATGATTGGAATGTAGTAATAGAGGGATACAATCTATTTCAGAGAAATAGACCAAACAGGAAAGGAGGAGGAGTGGCATTATATGTCAGGGATGTGTATACCTGTGAAGAGATCCAGGATTTAAAACTTCAAAGCCAAACTGAGAGTATCTGGGTCAAAATTAAGGGAGAGAAAAATAACAGTGATCTCATTGTGGGAGTTTACTACAGATCGCCAAGCCAAACTGAGGACACAGATGATGCTTTCCTGGAACAGATGACCAAGTATTCAAAAGGAAGTGAGATAGTAGTAATGGGGGATTTCAACTATCCTGATATTTGTTGGATGTCAAACTCAGCCAAGAGCACAAGGTCGAACAGATTCCTCACTGGCCTTGCAGACAATTTCATTGTCCAGAAAGTGGGAGAAGCAACAAGAGGATCAGCCATTTTAGATCTGGTCTTAACCAATAGTGATGACTTGGTAAGTGGGGTAGAAGTGGCAGGATCATTAGGTGGGAGTGATCATGCTCTTCTGGAGTTTATTATACAGCGGAAAGGAGCAACCAAGCATACTAAGACTCAAATTCTAGACTTTAAGAAAGCTGACTTCAGAAAATTTAGGGAAATGCTGGGTGTGATCCCATGGTCAGTAATACTAAAAGGGAAGGGAGTTCATGATGGATGGGAGTTTGTTAAAAGGGAGATATTAAAAGCACAACTTCAAGCAGTACCAATGAGACGAAAACATGGAAGGTGCCTAAAGAAGCCAGGGTGGCTATCTAAAGAACTTTTAACTGATTTAAGATTTAAAAGGGATATGTACAAAAAATGGAAAAAGGGGGAAGTCACCAGAGAGGAATTCAAACAAATAGCCAGCAAGTGTAGAGACAAAGTCAGAAAAGCTAAAGCACAGAATGAACTCAGGCTTGCTAGAGAGGTTAAAAGCAATAAAAAGGGCTTTTATGGGTATGTCCGTAGCAAAAGGAAGAACAATGAAACAGTGGGGTCACTTAGAGGAGAAGATGGTGAAATGCGAACAGGAGACAGAGAAAGGGCAGAACTCCTCAATGCCTTCTTTGCCTCAGTCTTCTCAAAAAAAGAAAACAATGCCCAACCTGAAGAATATGGGGCAGATGATTCAGCAGGGGAAACACAGCCCAGAATAAGTAAGGAGGTAATACAAGAATACTTGGCTAGTTTAGATGTATTCAAGTCTCCAGGGCCAGATGAACTACATCCAAGAGTATTAAAAGAACTAGCAGAGGTGATTTCAGAACCACTGGCAGTAATCTTTGAGAATTCCTGGAGAACTGGGGAAGTACCGGCAGACTGGAGGAGGGCAAATGTTGTCCCTATTTTCAAAAAGGGGGAAAGAGAAGACCCAAACAATTACCGCCCAGTCAGCCTGACATCAATACCAGGAAAGATTCTAGAGCAGATCATTAAGCAAACGGTCTGTGAGCACCTAGAAAGGAACGCTGTGATCACTAAAAGTCAGCATGGGTTTCTGAAAAATAAGTCATGTCAGACCAATCTGATCTCATTTTTTGACAGAATTACAAGCCTGGTAGATGAAGGGAATGCTGTGGATGTAGCCTATCTTGATTTCAGCAAGGCCTTTGACAAGGTGCCCCATGATATTCTCGTAAAGAAGCTGGTAAAATGCGGACTAGACAATGCTACCATTCAGTGGATTTGTAACTGGCTGACTGACCGAACCCAAAGGGTACTCATTAATGGCTCCTCTTCATCCTGGAGAGAAGTGACTAGTGGGGTGCCACAGGGTTCTGTCTTGGGCCCAGTCTTATTCAACATCTTCATCAATGACTTGGATGATGGGCTTGAGGGCATCCTGATCAAGTTTGCAGATGACACCAAATTAGGAGGGGTGGCTAATACCCCAGAGGACAGGATCACACTTCAAAATGACCTTAACAGATTAGAGAACTGGGCCAAAGCAAACAAGATGAATTTTAACAGGGAGAAATGTAAAGTACTACACTTGGGCAAAAAAAATGAAAGGCACAAATACAGGATGGGTGACACCTGGCTTGAGAGCAGTACATGTGAAAAGGATCTAGGAGTCTTGGTAGACCATAAACTTGACATGAGTCAACAGTGTGATGCAGCAGCTAAAAAAGCCAATGCAATTCTGGGCTGCATCAATAGGAGTATAGCATCTAGATCAAGGGAAGTAATAGTACCACTATATTCTGCTCTGGTCAGACCTCACCTGGAATACTGTGTCCAGTTCTGGGCACCACAGTTCAAGAAGGATACTGACAAGCTGGAACGTGTCCAGAGGAGGGCAACCAAAATGGTCAAAGGCCTGGAAACGATGCCTTATGAGGAACGGCTTAGGGAGCTGGGTATGTTTAGCCTGGAGAAGAGAAGGTTAAGGGGTGATATGATAGCCATGTTCAAATATATAAAAGGATGTCATATAGAGGAGGGAGAAAGGTTGTTTTCTGCTGCTCCAGAGAAGCGGACACGGGGCAATGGATTCAAACTACAAGAAAGAAGATTCCACCTAAACATTAGGAAGAACTTCCTGACAGTAAGAGCTGTTCGACAGTGGAATTTGCTGCCAAGGAGTGTGGTGGAGTCTCCTTCTTTGGAGGTCTTTAAGCAGGCTTGACAGCCATCTGTCAGGAATGCTTTGATGGTGTTTCCTGCTTGGCAGGGGGTTGGACTGGATGGCCCTTGTGGTCTCTTCCAACTCTATGATTCTATGATCTATGATTCTATGATTCTATGATTCTATGATATCGACCATATTTGTGAGAAGCCTGTTTTGCTTGAAGTCCTTTTCTACAGCCCTTCTGCACACGGGGCACCTGGTTTCCTCACCAGACTCCTCCCAGCACCTCAAGATGCATCTTTCACAAAAGTTGTGCTTGCAGCCCAGTTCCACCGGACGAGTAAAGTAACCGAGGCAGACGGAGCAGGTGACTTCATTCTGGATCCTCTTCCTGTACTTCTCCACATTCATGGCTTCACTCCTGTTGTGAGGGACCACTCTCCTTCTCAAGAAGCAGCCGCACCTGGAAGAGACATGGAGCAGAGTTATGGGAAAGACATCAGAAGGCAGCTCTATATGAAGAACTTTTTAATGTTTGATTTTTTATTATGTTTTATATGTGGGATCAGAGAAATGCATCTCCTACACCCTGGAAAGAAAGAAAGTTCCTGCACCTGGGAAAGGCAATTACAAGAAATATAAAGGGGGACAGATTCCTCCTCACCATAACAGCCATGGGGTGTGTTGTTCAATAGGTAGAGCAACTGCTTTGTAGATAAAAGGTCCTAGCTCATTTCCTAAAATTTCCAAGAGGGATTGGGAGAGATCCATGTCTGCATCCTTAACAGCGACTGCAAAATGTTTTCTCCCCCCCATGGACAGCTGTGAAATTACCGGTGGTCTTGGCAGACCACTTAATGATTTGCTTTGGTTTGATTCCTGCATTGTAGGGGGTTGGACTAGATGACCCTTGGGGTCCTTTCCAACTCAGCAATTCTATGATTCTATTATTTTGTTGCCTCTTTTAGCAAATGCAATGCACTGTGTTCAATGGTTTTGAATTGCATTTTGTTCCTTCTTTTTTCCCCCTTGAATGGTATTTCAATGTTTTCCATTTGCATTCAAAAAAAATTCAACATTTAATGCAATAAAAATATAACAAATGCAGCAATAAAAATACAATCGAAAATCAACATGGATATTTAATTTACCACCTCAGTTAAGCTTGCCATTGAAGCTTGTCGCCCTGTGGAAAAACCCCTGCTCCAGAAACAGCTTTTTATTTTCTTTAACACACTCGCCACTTTTTATAATAGAACCTCTAGGCTGTTTACAATAAAGGTTTATGTTTAAAGGACATTTGAGAGGAGGTAAGCCCGGGGGCTGGATGTGAGAGAGGCACTTTAACTTCATTTTAAAAAATCATCACGCGGATGGTTCCCATGATACAGATCACAAGAGGACGCCGTATTATCTGCCGCGTTTGTTAGCTGCTCTGCACAAAAACGTGGCTCTTATCGGCTTAGATGGAGAGGTTAAATCGGCTAAAATCTAGGTGTAGCTTAGGCCTAAACAGAGAGCAAAGCCGCGTGCGATAGGAAAGTCCTAAAATGCTCATCCGGCAACACAAATAAAAGCAGGTCGCGGCCAATCGTGGGAAGTGCTAAAAAGGGCGTGGATGGCGCTGGAATTTTGGGAGCTAAACTCCCCCACCCGCGCGCACAAAAAAACCCGCACCTGGAGATGGTAGGATTTGAACCTGGGGCCTTCTGCACGCAAAGCAGATGAGAGAAGACGGACACACAAATTTAAGTTACGGCTTCTCGAGAAATTCAACTGCCTCTCCCCCCACCCCACCCCGTTTTCCCTTCTAATTTAAGAACAGTTTCTAAGAAATCTGAACCCTTCATTTCATATACAGCAGGGGTGGCCAACTCCCAAGAGACTGTGATCTACTCACAGAGTTTAAAACAGGCAGTGATCTACCCCATTTTGGGGGGTTCAGGTTGTAGAGCTTTTTTTAGGGAGGAAAGCCCATTTTTAGGGGTTCAGGTCAAAGTTGTTAAGCTTTTTTAGGGGAGTCAAAGTTGTTGAGCTTCTTTGAGGGGAGCCAGTGATCTACCAGTGATCTACCACAGACAACCAGTGATCTACCGGTAGATCACGATCTACCTGTTGGACATGCCTGATATACAGTATAGGCTCACTCAGCTAGCGGAAGGAGACCTGCAGTCCCGGTTCTTTTAAAGAATCGCCTGTGATGTCAAGGAAGGAGAAAACTGAGGCCAGGTGGGAAGAACCAACGCCTCTTCACTGGGCAGCCAATCAGCTCTTGGGAGGATCCAAAGTGCAGATCTGCTAATCTTATCTCTACATATGGAGAATTGAGGCAATCGTATCCAGGAGGTCAATCAATTCAGGCAAGGTCGCACCCACGCTCTTATTCTGCATTCAAGGGGGGTGGGGGTGCGTGTCTGCATTTCAGAAAAGCATTTTACTGCATGTTCACATATAATAAACATAATTTAAAATTCAATCAGCAACAACCATAGTTTCTGCTCTATCATTTGTGGGAACGGGAGCGGGACAGCAGCTTAAAGTTAGAACCGATAGTTTCAGAGCATGTTTATGGGGTTTGCAGCGCAGAATTCCGGAGCACGTTGTCAAGAATATGTTAATGATACACAGCTCTACATCTCCTTTACAGCATCTGCAGGTGAGGCAGCGGATATATCATCCCCGCTCTTATTCTGCATTGGGCGTGTCTGCATTTCAGAAAAGCATTTTATTGTATATTCGCATATAATCAGTGCTTTTTTCTTTAAAAAAATATGTTTAAGGAATAAGGAATAATTGATTATTGGCCAAGTACATTTTCCAACATACTTGGAATTTGTTTCGGCTACATTGCAATGTAAACATACAGACACTGTTCCTCTCACAATACAAAGAAGCAAAGAAACCCCACCCATATTTTACCTCCCCTTAAGCTATACAACTACGAATTTAACAATTTAATGGCACAAGGGAAAAAACTATTCTTGTGCCTGGCCGATTTTGTATATGAAGTCCTGTAGCGACGTCCAGATGGAAGTAAATCAAGCAGATGATGACCGGGATGTAAAGGATCTGCTACAATTCTCTCTGCTCTCTTCCTAACTCGGGTAGCATAAATTGTCTCTATTGAAGGCAAGCTAACACCAATTACCCTTTCTGCAATTCTTACAGCTCGTTGGAGCCTTTTCTTGTCTCTCTTGGAGGCTGTACCGTACCAAGCTGTTATAGAATTACAGAGAACAGTTTCCTTTACAGCATCTGCAGGTGAGGCAGCGGATATATCATCCCTGCTCTTATTCTACATTTAGGGGTACAGTATTCTCATTTTTCTACTCATATTGAAATACTACCACTTAATGAGGCCAAACTTAAATTCAAAAAATGTTTAGAGGTTTGTGTACCCCTGCAACCCCCCCCCGGAAAAAAGCACTGCATATAAAAAAAAACCCATAATTTGCAATGAACAACAATAGCTGCTAGTCTGTCCTTTCTTTGGGGGGAGCGTGGAGCGGTACAGCAGCTTAAAGTTAGAACCAAGAGCAAATTTATGGGGTTTGGAGCCCAGAGTTTTGCAGCGCGTTGTCAGCAATAGGCTGATGACACACAGCATTTGCAGGTGAGGCAGCAGAATGTCATGGACTTGGCAATGGACTGGATTAGGTAAACCCCGACCCACATAATCGATCGCATGAAACAGCGCATGCACACCATTTGAAGGGCAACGTCCACCAACTTTGGGTGGGGGGCTGGCCCCCTCAAATATTTTATGTTTTATAGGCGTTGGCTCCTATGCCGGAGACAAACTTTGCAGATTTTGATCCCATCAGGCTGGGATTCCCATAGGCATTGGGAGACGCTAAAAATCTGCAGCCCTGGAGGCATGCCCCCCCCTTGTTGCTAAAGCATTACCTGTGCGAGTGGGACTATGACTGGATCTTCTACTCGTGAACAAAGCCACTTGCAATTGAATGAGATACACTTATCTCTTGCATGAAGCGATTGCCTTCTTCTAGCAATGCCTTGCAAAAATAGCTGCCCTGCCCTGCTCCAAAGGGTGTGTCAAAATGAAGGGAAGGGAGGGCTAGGGATTATTGTTGTAATGTAGACAATGGAAATGAATAAAAAAAAATTAAAAATTGTCCATTACCACCTTGGAGACCAACTACCGGTATGTTTGTTCTGGGTATAAGCTTTCGTGTGCATGCACACTTTCTTAACACTGAAACTGTAACTGAAACAGTTTGGCCAAAGTATCAGAGCCTCAGCTTCAGGATCTGTCCTTCCATTGAGCACTCAGGGCTGGTTTCCTTAAGAATGGATAGGTTTGATCTTCTTGCAGTCCAGTCTCAAGAGTCTCCTACAGCACCACAATTCAAAAGCATCAATTATTTTTCTTTTTTTAATATAATTTTTATTGATTAATCTTCATATATTACAATAATAAGCGAAATTATATTACAATACATTGTAGCATGTCTCTTATTATACACTACTTTTGTGCATTTATACTAAGAGTATTACACCTCAGAAAGAAAACAAAAAACGAAAAATGAAAAATGAAAACAAACACAAAAAACAAAAATTGCCAAAAACAACGAATTTTATCCAATATCATAAATAAACCAAACAGTTAGACTTCCTGTCAATCCCAACTGTATATTCCAGTAATACAAATGAATGTGGCTCCTGTTTGTTATACATTTCTTTATATATTTTCTAATACAGTCTTGTATCAACTTGTACCCTTACTCCTATTAACGAACTCGTTCTGTCTCCAAGGTCAATCAAATGCTGGCATAGTTAGCGTACCCTTACTCTATTTCCGGACATACAATTTATATTTATCCCATTTTTCCTTAAATTTTTGATTGGAGTTACCTCTCAGATTGTTTGTCAGTTGTGCCATTTCAGCAACCTCTTGTAATTTATTCTGCCAATCTGATGGCGTCAGGGTTTCTTGTTCCTTCCACCCCTTTGCCACCAAGGTCTGTGAAAAGCAGGGGTAGGCAACCTAAGGCCCGTGGGCCGGATGCAGCCCAATCGCCTTCTCAATCCAGCCCACGGACAGTCCGGGAATCAGCGTGTTTTTACATGAGTAGAATGTGTGCTTTTATTTAAAATGCATCTCTGGGTTATTTGTGGGGCATAGGAATTCGTTCATTTTTTTTTTTTCAAAATATAGTCTGGCCCACCACATGGTCTGAGGGATGGTGGACCGGCCCACGGCTGAAAAAGGTTGCTGACCCCATGAAGTAATGGAAGAGACCGTTAAAGATTCAATGATAAAATGGGCACAAGATGTTGGTCATCCAATTATGTTTAAGGATTGGGAAACTCTGTGGAAGGTCAATTTGAAATTCTCAGCTAATTATAATATAAGAGAAAATATGTTAAAAATGAACCACCGCTGGTACCTCACCCCCAGTAGACTGTCAAAAATGTACAAAAGCTTGGCAAATGTGTGTTGGAGATGTGGAGCAAACAACGGGGACATGATTCATATGTGGTGGAGGTGTGAAAAAGTTAAAGCCTTTTGGGGGGAGATCTACCAGGAATTAAAAAAAATGATGGGAATATCCTTTACAAAAAAACCGGAGATATTCTTATTAAGCATGGTGGAAAAAGAAATTCCAAATAAATCAAAAGAAGTATTTCTTTATGCAATTGCGGCGGCCAGAATTTTGGTGGCAAAAAGCTGGAAAGAACAAGAACTTCCAAAAATTTCAGATTGGCAGAGCAAATTACAAGAATTCGCTGAATTGGCCCTACTAACTAATAATCTCAGAGGAAAATCTAAACAAAAATTTGCTGAAAAATGGGATATATACAAGAAATATGCCCAAAAGTATAATAACAACTTTACTTCCATGCCAGCTTTTGAGTGCTAAAGGAAAGGCAAAGAGTTGGGGAAAGATGGATATATAATATGGCGGAATGTACTGGAAAATATCTGAACGAAGTAGAATTGTTTGATCTACATTCAATAATAAGAGAGGTAGACGCATGGGGATTTGACAGGAAGTCTGATTTGTGAAATTAAAGTTTTGTTAAGTTAAGTTTGTTATGTATATGTAGGTAAGAGAGTCTAAGTATATATAGGTATGCATAAGCAAGTGGATATATGGACTATCTAATTATATGTTTGGCTGGTTTTTTTTTTTTTTTCTTTTTCTTTTTCTAATTTTCTTTTTTTTTCTTTTAGTTTTCTTTTAAGATATAAACAATAAGATACAGATACGACTATGTGGGATGTTAAATTTTATTCAGTAATATTGTATAATAGCAGTTGTAATACTTTGTTACTTTTTTCTTTTTTTGTTAAACAAAATGAATTAATAAAAAATTAAATTAAAAAAAGAAAAGAAAAAGATTGCTGACCCCTGGTGAAAAGCATCAATTCTTCTGCGATCAGTCTTCTTTATGGTCCACCTCTCACTTCCATACATGACTACTGGGAAAACCATAGCTTTAACTACACGAAACAAAATAGAAAATTCTTTCCAGTAGCACCTTAGAGACCAACTAAGTTTGTTCTTGGTATGAGCTTTCGTGTGCATGCACACTTCTTCAGATACATGCATGCACACGAAAGCTCATACCAAGAACAAACTCAGTTGGTCTCTAAGGTGCTACTGGAAAGAATTTTCTATTTTGTTTCGACTATGGCAGACCAACACGGCTACACACCTGTAACTTTAACTATACGGACATTTGTCGGAAAGGTGATGTCTCTGCTTTTAGACACACCCTTCGGAGCTGGGCAGGGCAGCTATTCTTGCAAGGCAGTTTATTCATGCAAGAGATAAGCGTATCTCATTCAAACGCAAATGGTTGCTCACGAGTAGAAGATCCAATCAAAGTCCCACTCGCGCTGGTAATGCTTTTGCAACAAAGGGGGGGGGCATGCATGCCTCCAGGGCTGCAGATGCTTAGCTTCTCCCAACGCCTATGGGAATCCCAGCCTGGTGGTATCAAAATTGTCTCCGGCATAGGAGCCAACGCCTATAAAACATAAAATATTTGAGGGGGCCAGCCCCCCCCACCCAAAGTTGGTGGACGTTGCCCTTCAAATGGTGTGCATGTGCTGTTTCATGCGATCGATTATGTGGGTCGGGGTTTACCTAATCCAGTCCATTTCTAAGTCCAGGACCAGGACATCCGCTGCCTCACCTGCAGATGCTGTAAAGGAAGAGCTGGGTGTCATCAGCATATTGTTTGACAACGTGCTCCGAAATTCTGCGCTGCAAACCCCATAAACATGCGCTGAACTATCGGTTCTAACTTTAAGCTGCTTGTTCCATTCCCGTTCCCACAAAGAAATGATAGACCGGAAGCTATGGTTGTTGCTGATTGCATTTTAAATTATCTTTATTATATGTGAACATGCAATAAAATGCTTCTGAAATGCAGACACCACCACCCCGCCCTTGAGTGCAGAATAAGAGCGGGGTTTTTAGAGCCCTATCGGTTCTAACTTTAAGTAGTTTAAGCCACTGTTCCGCTCCCCGCTTCCCCCAAAGAAACGACAGACTAGCAGCTATTGTTGTTGATTGCAAATTAGTTTTATTATATACAGTGCTTTTTTCGGGGGGGGGGGATGCAGGGGGATGCATACCCTTAAACATTTCGTTAATCTAAGTTTGGCCTCATTAAGGGGCAGTATTTCAATATGAGTAGGAAAATGAGAGTAGCCCTAAACATTTTTTTAAAAGGAAAAAGTACTGATTATATATGAAAATGCAATAAAATGCTTTTCTAAAATGCAGACACGACACCCCTCACCCCACCCCACCCCATGCAGAATAAGAGCGGAGATGCGACGCTGCCTGAATTGATTTGGCTCCCTGGTTACGATTGCCTCAATTCTCCATATATAGGGATAAGAATCGCCTCAATTCTACATATATACGGATAAGAATCGCTACATATATAGGGATACGAAGGAATTTTTTAAATTATTACTTTGTTTCGACTGCAATTTGGAGCCTCTCAAGAGCTGATTGGCTGCCAAGTGAAGCGGCGTTGCCCCCGCCCCTGCTTATCCATTCTCAACTCTCATTCATTCATCAACAGAGTCGCAGTCTCTGACTGGCTACTTTTCTCGTGGCGGCGATTTTGATTTGATCGCCTGCTGCTTCGGCTCCTCCCTTTGCTGCTCCGGATCAGGCAAAAAGGGGTCACATTGCTCCTCTCTCCGCCGGACTAGGAGTGCTACGAATTGCTGCTTTGGTCGGACGTGGAGACAGAAGGATTCTCCAGCTTGGAACCGGTTTGCTCACCGATCTCGCCCCGCATTATCACCAAGGTGAGAGAATTATTCATTGCTCAATAGGCGCCCCTCACCCTGCAGGACCCTTTCCTAGCGTGTCGCGCGGGAGATACGTGCACACAGTCGTGTGAATGGCGTTTATTTTGCGTGGGGGCAAGATGGTGTTCCCTTCCCTTACCCTCAGTTTTATCCCTAGTCCTTTTTAAAATATATATCTTTTTATTGAAAAGTCACCGGGGGCTTTTTCTCCCCCTTTTTAACCGAGTTCCCCCATCTCTTTCCCATTGCTCCCTATCGCTGCTCTGCCCACACTCGGGGAATAAAGGGAATCTTCCTCTCGGGGGAATCTGCAAAATCGGGACTGCAGATCTCTTTCCGTGAGATGAGTGACGTATAGAAAACCTGTACTGTATATGAAATGAAGGATTCAGATTTCTTAGAAATTGCTGTTAAATTAGGGGGGGGACCTGGGCGGGATGGGGGGAGAGGCAAATGAATTCCCCAAGAGGCCGTAACTTAAATGTGTGTGTCCGTCTTCTCTCATCTGCTTTGCGTGCAGAAGGTCCCTGACTTCAAATCATACTATCTCCAGGTGCGGGTTTTTTGGGTTCGCGGGTGGGGGATTATAGCTCCCAAAAATTCCAGCGCCATCCACGCCCTTTTTAGCACTTCCCACGATTGGCCACGAAATGCTCTTATTTGTGTTGCCGGATGAGCATTTTAGGATTTCCTATCGCACGCAGTTTTGCTCTCTGTTTACACCTGGATTTTAGCCGATTTAACCTCTCCATCTTTTACCTTGCTAATTCGATAAGAGCCACGTTTCTGTACAAAGCAGCTAACAAACGCGGCAAATAATAGGCGTCCTCTTGTGATCTGCATCATGGGAACCATCCGCAGGATGATTTTTAAAAATGAAGTTAAAGTGCCTCTCTCACATCCAGCCCCCGGGCTTACCTCCTCTCAAATGTCCTTTAAACATAAACCTTTATTGTAAACAGCCTAGAGGTTCTATTATAAAAAGTGGTGTGTTAAATAAAATAAAATGCAAACGAAGCTGTTTCTGGACCAGGGTTTTTCACAGGGCGACAAGCTTCAATGGCAAGCTTAACTGAGGTGGCTACCATCAAACATCCATGTTGATTTTCGATTGTATTTTTTATTGCCGTGTTTCTTATATTTTTATTGCATTAGATTTTGAATTACTTGGAATGCAAATGACAAACGTATTAAAATACCACGATATATATATATATATATATATATATATATATATATATATATATAGGAACAGAATGCAATTCAAAACAATTGAACACAGTGCACTGCAATTGCTAAAACAGGCAAGAAGATAATAGAATCATAGAGTTGGAAAGGACCCCAAGGGTCATCTAGTCCAACCCCCTACAATGCAGGAATCAAACCAAAGCAAATTATTAAGTGGTCTGTCAAGACCACCAAGAATATTGCAGCTGTCCATGGGGGGGAAACATTTGGCAGTTGCAGTTCAGGTTGCAGATATGGGTCCCTCCGAATAACTCCTGGAGATTTTAGGAATTGAGCTAGGACCTTCTGTCTACTGTACCCACTGAGCAACAGACCCCATGGCTGTTCTGGGCAAGGAGGAATCTATCATGAGATTTGCCTTTCCTAAATACTTGAGGGAGGGTGATAATCTTTCTTAACAGGGTGTAGGAGAGGCATTTTTTTGATCCCACATATAAAATGTAATAAAACGTCAAACATTAAAAAGTTCCCCATAAAAAAAACATTAAAAAGTTCCCCATAAAAAAAAAACATTAAAAAGTTCCCCATATAGAGCTGCCTTACAATGTCATCTAAAAGTTGTGTAGTTCTTTTATCTCCTTGACATCTGATGGGAGAGCTTTGCACAGGGTGGGTGCCGCTGCTGAGAAGGTCCATGTGGATGGGGCAGGGGTTACACTTCCCATTTCAGACTAAAGTTTACAGGGATCCATTTCTCTTCAAGGTGCAACTGCTTCTGGAGAAGGAGTGAAGCTATGGCTGATCGCAACAGGAGTGAAGCTATGGCTGATGAGAGGTACAGGAAGAGGATCCGAAAGGAAGTCACCTGCTCCGTCTGCCTCGAGTACTTTACTCGTCCAGTGGAACTGGGCTGCAGGCACAACTTCTGCGAAAGATGCATCTTGAGATGCTGGGAGGAGTCTGGTGAGGAAACCAGGTGTCCCGAGTGCAGAAAGTCTGTAGAAAAGGATTTCAAGAGAAACAGGCTTCTCACAAATATGGTCGGAATCATGAGTGAGTGGGATCATTCTGAGGAGAGAGAGGCTCAAAGGAGACGCTCGGAATGTCAGAGGCACCAGAAGACCCTGGACCTCTTTTGCCGGGACGACGAAGTCCTCTTCTGCAGGGAGTGTGACGCATCCCAAGGGCACAGCGGCCACAGGGTGATTCCTGTGGCAGAAGCCGTCCAAGACTACAAGGTAAGAATGAACCATGAATAGGAATGGCTGGTATATATGATGGGAATTAAAATCATAGAATTGTATAGTTGGAAGGGATCCTGAGGATCATCTAGTCCAACCCCCTGCAATGCAGGAATATGTGGTTGTCCCATAAGGGGATTGAACCTGCAACCTTCATGTTATAAGCCCCATGCTCTAACAAAGTGAGCCATTCAGCGATCAAGGTTAAAGGCTGTCCGCAAACCACTGTCTCCTCTGAGTGAGCATTTCTCCCTCTAATCCTAGGTGAGGGATGCAGTCTGCTGTCAACTGACTCTGCACATGCTCAGGAGGCCCCTCATCTAATTATATTTTGCACATCCTTGGAAAGATTCTTGCTCTGCCCCATAAGACTCTACTGGATATGTATATTAGCTATGATTGTGCACAAAAATAAAAGCTGATCTAGAAAGATTAAACGATGTTAAGTTGGCCTTGTAGGGAAAATAAATGCAGCCAAATTGAGTGCACTTGCAAAGTGACTTTCCTGTTTCAGAATCTGATAATACAAAGAGCAGAGCAACCATTGTAAGATTGGAAAGAACTAATACATCAATTTATTTGGAATGGAAAGAAATGTACAATTGCTTTAGAAAGGCAAGCAAATAATAAAA
Organism: Lacerta viridis; assembly: GCA_900245905.1. Taxonomy (NCBI): domain Eukaryota; kingdom Metazoa; phylum Chordata; class Lepidosauria; order Squamata; family Lacertidae; genus Lacerta; species Lacerta viridis. The sequence goes on from OFHU01002722.1 coordinate 49,346, forward strand.
CCTAGAAGGATGATGTTTTGGGCATCTCAGAGATGCTTGCAGTTATAAAGGGGGGGGAAATATTGTGAAGGCTCAGATCAAGAGGCGAAGATTTTCCCCCTTGGTTGTATTTCCATGTTAGCAAAGATATTTATATACAGTGGTATCTTCTTTTGCAACCATTTTGGATTGCAACCACATCAAAATCGGAAGTGTGTGTCCCCGTTTTTGGGATGACAACCCTTTTCCCCCCTTTTCTATTTTTTTGGAGGCCCCATTGATGAAAGCGTGCCTTGGGTTAAAACATGTTTTGGTGTACAAACAGACCTCCAGAACAGATTATGGTTGTAAACCAAGGTGTCACTGTATACAGGTACTGCCCTTCACCAAAACAAACAAACAAACAACAACAAAAACATTAAAGGCATAAAAAAACATCCTTTCTCCTGTTGCCAGCCCTAAACTATGCAAAGAACTCATGAGTTTTAAACCAGTTGTGTTAATGCAGGTCTACCACTGGTGTTTGATCTTAGGATTTCAGTGCAGGTGTGCTGTTTCAGATGAAGAGGGGGGGGTGAAAGCCAATTTCAGATTTACAAGCAAAGTTCAGGTCTACATGCTTGGATAAATGCAAGATCAACCAAACCCTACCAGCCACGATGCTGCAACAATCAACTAACCCCCACAATTGCATTCCCTTAAAAAAACACAACCCACTTCTTAGCAATCCTAGACTGCAGGGTTGACATAAACTCTTTTGAACCCCTGCATGTTAGAATATCAACAATGCTTCCTAAACATGACTTAACACTTTCTAAGTCACAATACCCATGCTGCAGTATGGTAGATTTTATTTGCATTAGTGGGCAAACATTTCTCCATAACACTCATCAGTTGCATCTCTCATAGGCTAAATAAGCTGGATGGCAGAAGCAGGCCCTACAATCTCAAAAACTGGGGAACAAGAGCATAATTTAACTGTCCTCTCGCTTTCCATTTCTTCTCTCTATCTTGATGACGGTTTTGGTGATTATCTCCTAGAAACCGCTCACCAGGACCCAAATGGGAACTTTGGTTTTTCTTTTCAGGATCAGCTCTTCAAGTGCCTGGAGACTCTGAACGAGGAGAAGGCAAAAATTGAGGCGAACAAAGCAAGAACAAGTAGCGAAAGTGATTTCTTGGTTGTAAGTGTCGCTCTTACTGGGAAGTAAGCAAATAAGAAAAAGAATTAATGCTATGGAGAGAAATTAAAATAACATACTGAAGCCATCAGGCAGCTCCACTCTTTTAGATATCTATTTATTTGGGCACGCATGTTCTGAAAAATGCTTGAAAACTGATGCCTCATCTGTGAAAATACAACAATTCAGAAGCACCCACCCTGTTCCCTTGCAGCAATCCTCAAACAAATTTTACACTGCACAAAGAGTGGCAATGTTGCTAACAGCCTGTTTTTCTTTCCACGTGTTTCTTGCAGAAAAAAGTAATGTACGATAGGCGGAAAATGAAGGGCGGGTTAAAGCAACTACGTTCGTTTCTGGCGAAATGGGAAAACCAGCAGCTGAAGCAGATGGAAGAGGTGGAGACCGAGATTGTGATGAAAACGCATGAGCAGCTGGCCAAGCTCTCCAGAGAACTCTGCTCTCTTCAAAGTGTCATCCAGGAGCTGGAGGAGAAGCTTAAGCAGCCCCCCAGTGAACTCCTGCAGGTAGGAAAGTGGCATAAGGAGCCCAAGATTATCTCCAGGTCAAGGCCACTACCAGACCAGTCTCTGCCTCTGTCATTGTACAAAAAGTGACACTGCTTGGTTTTGTGGAGCTGGTAGCCAGTTCTATTATGTTAGGTGCAGGAGCATCTAAGAGAACAAGGAGACAATGCTCACCTTCATTTGTTACTTAACAATGATGGAACCAGATGTTTTCTGCTCTTGGCTGGTGATGGGTCTGCTGCTGGCTCCCAAATTAGCGATGTTGCCTTCCTGGCCTGCTTGTGGGATTTGCAGAAGCTGCAGTTGCCAAGAGGGGACTGGACTGGGTGGATCCGTTGGCCTGATCCCTGCAATGAACAGGTCCATTTTTTGTGCCTTTTAAAGTATGGGACAGTTTGTCATTTCAGGGCTTCTTTTAATAAGTTTTCCCTTCTTTGGTTATATATATAACACCGGTCTTGAAAGACCTACATTGGCTCCCAGTACGTTTCCGAGCACAATTCAAAGTGTTGGTGCTGACCTTTAAAGCCCTAAACTGGCCTCGGTCCAGTATACCTGAAGGAGCGTCTCCACCCCCATCGTTCTGCCCGGACACTGAGGTCCAGCGCCGAGGGCCTTCTGGCGGTTCCCTCACTGCAAGAAGCCAAGTTACAGGGAACCAGGCAGAGGGCCTTCTCGGTAGTGGCACCCGCCCTGTGGAACGCCCTCCCACCAGATGTCAAAGAGAAAAACAACTACCAGACTTTAGAAGACATCTGAAGGCAGCCCTGTTTAGGGAGGCTTTTAATGTTTAATAGATTATTGCATTTTAATGTTCTGTTGGAAGCCGCTCAGAGTGGCTGGGAAAACCCAGCCAGATGGGCGGAAGAGAAAAAATAATTTATTTATTTATTTATTTATTTATTTACATTACCTGAGTTGGGCTGAAAATAGGTGGACCCTGCTCAGGGCTTCATTTAAGAGGCTGTGTTCCCTGGTTGGGCTGAGGCATGGGGCGTGGGCTTCGATGTATGGCCAGTTGAGGATGCTGAGTTCTCTCTTCTTTTTCTCTTTCCCCTGCAGGATATTAGAAGCACTTTGCAGAGGTATGTGGATCCCTCTTCTTTTCCTTTGCGCTTTGTGGTTCTGTGAAGGATGTGGACAGCAGGAAAGACACTGGTTGTTTCCAAGGGGAGAGTGAAGGTCTTTGTGACCTCCAACTTCGAATAAATCAACAGGGCCCACTTTTTCTAAAGTTCCTATTTTCACTTCAAAACTTCCTTCTCTCAGTTTCTATCTTTCGTTTATTTCTGATTCTCATTCCTTTCTTTCTGTTTCCACTTGGTAGTCTCAATAGTCTTCCAAAACAGGGATGTATCTAAGAAAGCAACAAACCATTGTTCACACTTTTATTCCCTGTACTGTACTGCTTATTTCAATATACGTTTCAGCTATCCTCTTATTTTTCACCTTGAATATGACCAACCAGTTTCTTGAGACCTTTGTGATCCTCTCCCCTCTTCTTCATTTGCTTCCTTTGGGAATTCTAGTTTGGAAGGAGAGCAAGCTGGCATATTTAAATGTTTTATTTCTTTACAGGCATGAGGGGAGACAGACGTTTGAGGCTCCCAACATTTTCCCTCCTGAATTGCTGTGGAAAGTTTGGGACTTCCGTGATATAAATTCCTTTCTGGAAGCTGTCGTAGAGCAGTTCAAAGGTAACGGCTGCAAGAATGTCATGCTGGATTTTGAATTGGTGCAGATGGAGGTTGACGAAAAGCTCAAGGTGTCCTTTGTAATGCTAGGAGAGCCAGAAAAAATTGAACTTGAGGGTCAGTGGGGAAGGTAACTTTAAATTTCACTGAGGGGGAAAGGAATTTCTGCAGCCGCAGCTCAAAATGCCCTTCCATAAGACTGCCTCTATCAGCCTGGTTCTTTCCATTTGTTTCGGACTCCAACTCTGATCATCTCCAGCTGATAATGGGAGTCCAACAACATTGTGAAGGCCACAACTTTCCCCTCTCTGGAAACGTGTTTATTCCTTCGGCAACAGTGTCTCTGCTTATGCCCAAATCAAGCCAAATCTTACCACATTCAAAAACAAAATGCTGCCAATTATAGACTCCGAATTAATTAATTTCAATGGGACTTCCCATGTTCTGGATTTCAAGACCTAAATTTGGTGGTTTCAGTGACACTCTGTCACAACTCAAGTTTAGCCAGGCCACAGGCTTCAACACTTTAAGGCCTTAAGAGGCAGGTTGCTAAGCTTTTCAAAAGCAGACAGTAGTTACCCTTGTGTATGCTGTGAGAGACAAAAGATCCCATAAGCAGAAGTCAAATGTGATTGTTTCGAAACAAGTGGAAAGACAAACAAGGTTCTGGAAACCGAGGAATGGTTGAGGGAGTTAGGTATGTTTAGCCTAGAAAAGAGCAGACTGAGTGGGTGATATGACAGCCATCTTCAAGTATCTAAAGGGCATGTAAGATGGAGCAAGATTGTCTTCTGCTCTGGAGGGTAGGACTCGAGCCAATGGCTTCAAGCTACAAGAAATGAGATTCTGACTAAACAATTATATCAACTGACTCTCTTTCTGTGCCATAACATTCATTAACAGCAGGACGGTGTGATGCTTAATCTCTCTTGCTTTCCCTTTCGCAGCCACTCTAACATCAGGACTCTCTCTGCAGAAAGGTAAGCTGAGGTGCCTCAATCAATTAATCATAGTTATCCACCAGGGGGAGCTGTTGGGGCCCATGTGCCAATAGCTGGTGGGGCCACAGTGGACACAAACAGAGTCCAAAGTCACTCCTTTTCTGAGATCCCAGCCTTTTTATTGCTCCCCTTCTTCGTCCTTGGCCAGTTGGCTATTGGGAGAGAGAATGGTGGCTTCATTGACCTTTCTAAATTGGACAGAGGGCCAAAGCTGGGCTACCCTAGCAGTGATGCCCATGGAGGCCCACAGTCCAGGCAGGAAAGGAGCCCCCTTCCTCACTGATCCCTGGCGTGGATCTAAGCTCACAATGTCTATCCTACCAGCTGATTCCTCTTTTCTCTTCCTATCTCTCCTCACGACGCCAATAGCAAGTGTAACTCTGGACCCCGCCACCGCTCATCCCCACCTGACCCTGACCGAGGATCGTCAAAGTGCGAGGTGGGGAGAGGCACATCAAGAGCTGCCGGACAATCCAGAGAGATTCAGTGGACATACCTTGGTGCTGGGGTGTGAGGAGTTTACAGCAGGGAGGCACTGCTGGGAAGTCACCGTAGGAACTGACAACATCTGGGCTGTGGGGGTCGCCAGGAAGACTGTGAAGAGAAAGGGCTTGGACTGCTTTAGCCCTGAGGCAGGCATCTGGGGACTTGGGCAGCTGGATAGCAAGCCCAGGTCTGCCCGCTGCTCTCTGCCGCTTCCTGGTCCGACGCTGAAAAGATTCCGGGTGACTGTTAACTATGCAGGGCGCCGAATTCTCTTTTTTGATTGTGATACAGGAGATTTAGTCAAGTCCTTTACAAAGGCTGAATTCTCTGGGGATCCCCTTCTGCCCATCTTTTGCGTGGGGCCAGAAACCTACCTTGAACTGCACCCGGTGACACACTAGCCTGGCCACCCCTCCAGAAAAAAAGAGAAATGTGTGGAAAAGTAACTTCCAGATCGTTTCTTGATTTTTTTAATCAAAGGATTGTGTCACTTCTGTGTATAGATGCCATTAAAGATATGACAACAAGCACTAGAATGTGTCAGATTTTTCTTTTCCCGTTGTATATCTGCTTGGCTTGCCTTTCCTCATGATCTGGGTGTTGTTGTTGTTGTTCAGTCGTTCAGTCGTGTCCGACTCTTCGTGACCCCATGGACCAGAGCACGCCAGGCACGCCTATCCTTCACTGCCTCCTGCAGTTTGGCCAAACTCATGCTAGTCGCTTCAAGAACACTGTCCAACCATCTCATCCTCTGTCGTCCCCTTCTCCTTGTGCCCTCCATCTTTCCCAACATCAGGGTCTTTTCTAGGGAGTCTTCTCTTCTCATGAGGTGGCCAAAGTACTGGAGCCTCAACTTCAGGATCTGTCCTTCTAGTGAGCACTCAGGGCTGATTTCTTTCAGAATGGATAGGTTTGATCTTCTTGCAGTCCATGGGACTCTCAAGAGTCTCCTCCAGCACCATAATTCAAAAGCATCATCTTTCTTTTTTAAAATATTTATATTTTATTGATTAATCTTCATATTGCAATAATAAACGAAATTATATTACAATATAATCATGTCTCTTATTATACAATACTTATTATACAATACTTTTGTGCATTTATACTAAGAGTATTACACCTCAAAAAGAAAATGAAAAATGAAAACAAAAAAACAAAAATTGCCAAAAACAACGAATTTTATCCAATATCATAAATAAACCAAACAATTAGACTTCCTGTCAATCCCAACTGTATATTCCAGTAATACAAATGAATGTGGCTCCTGTTTGTTATACATTTCTTTATATATTTTCTAATACAGTCTTGTATCAACTTGTACCCTTACTCCTATTAACGAACTTGTTCTGTCTCCAAGGTCAATCAAATGCTGGCATAGTTAGCATACCCTTACTGTATTTCCGGATATATAATTTATATTTATCCCATTTTTCCTTAAATTTTTGATTGGAGTTACTTCTCAGACTGTTTGTCAGTTGTGCCATTTCAGCAAACTCTTGTGATTTATTCTGCCAATCTGATAGCGTCGGGGCTTCTTGTTCCTTCCACCCCTTTGTCACCAAGGTCCATGAAAAGCAGGGGTAGGCAACCTAAGGACCGTGGGCCGGATGCAGCCCAATCGCCTTCTCAATCCAGCGCAAGGACGGTCTGGGAATCAGCGTGTTTTTACATGAGTAGAATGTGTCCTTTTATTTAAAATGCATCTCTGGGTTATTTGTGGGGCATAGGAATTTGTTCATTTTTTTCTTCAAAATATAGTTTGGCCCACCACATGGTCTGAGGGATAGTGGACCGGCCCACGGCTGGAAAAGGTTGCTGACCCCTGGTGAAAAGCATCAATTCTTCTGCGATCAGTCTTCTTTATGGTCCACCTCTCACTTCCATACATGACTACTGGGAAAACCATAGTTTTAACTATACGGACATTTGTCGGAAAGGTGAGGTCTCTGCTTTTAGACACACCCTTCGGAGCAGGGCAGGGCAGCTATTCTTGCAAGGCATTTTATTCATGCAAGAGATAAGCGTATCTCATTCAATTGCAAGTGGCTTTGTTCACGAGTAGAAGATCCAATCAAAGTCCAATCAAAGCTGGTAATGCTTTTGCAACAAAGGCGGGGGGGGGCATGGCTCCAGGGCTGCAGATGCTTAGCCTCTCCCAATGCCTACGGGAATCCCAGCCTGGTGGTATCAAGATTGTCTCCGGCATAGGAGCCAACGCCTATAAAACATAAAATATTTGAGGGGGCCAGCCCCCCCCACCCAAAGTTGGTGGACGTTGCCCTTCAAATGGTGTGCATGTGCTGTTTCATGCGATCGATTATGTGGGTCGGGGTTTACCTAATCCAGTCCATTTCTAAGTCCATGACCAGGACATCGGCTGCCTCACCTGCAAATGCTGTGTGTCATCAGCCTATTGCTGACAACGCGCTGCAAAACTCTGGGCTCCAAACCCCATAAATTTGCTCTTGGTTCTAACTTTAAGCTGCTGTTCTTCGCCCCACTTCCCCTAAAAGAGGACAGACTGGCAGCTATTGTTGTTCATTGCAAATTATGTGTATTATATGCAGTGGGTTTTTTTCGGGGGGGCGTGCAGGGGTACGCATACCCCTAAACATTTTGTGAATTTAAGTTTGGCCTCATTAAGGGGCAGCATTTCAATATGAGTAGGGGGGAAAGCACTGATTATATATGAAGATGCAATAAAATGCTTTTTTGAAATGCAGACACCCCTCCCCTTTGAATGAAGATTAAGAGCGGGGGTGCGACCTTGCCTGAATTGATTGGCTCCCTGATTAAGATTGCTTCAGTTCTCCATATATAGAGATAAGAATCGCAGATATGCAGTTTGAAGCCTCTCAAGAGCTGATTGGCTGCCAAGTGAAGCGGCGTTGCCCCCGCCCCTGCTTATCCATTCACAACTCTTATCCATTACAGGTGGGTATCTGAAGAAGTATCATGCACACGAAAGCTCATACCAAGAACAAACTCAGTTGGTCAGTCTCTGAAAGAATTTTTGATTTTGTTTTAACTCTTATCCATTCATCAACAGGCTACTTTCCTCGTGGCGGCGATTTTGATTTGGTCGCCTGCTGCTTCGGCTCCTCCCTTTGCTGCTCACCAGAGCTGCTCCGGATCAGACAAAAAGGGGTCACATTGCTCCTCTCTCCGCCGGACTAGGAGTGCTACGAATTGCTGCTTTGGTCGGACGTGGAGACAGAAGGATTCTCCAGCTTGGAACCGGTTTGCTCACCGATCTCGCCCCGCATTATCGCTAAGGTGAGAGAATTATTCATTGCGCAATAGGCACTCCTCACCCTGCTGGACCCTTTCCTAGCATGTCGCGCGGGAGATACGTGTACACAGTCGTGTGAATGGCTTTTACTTTGCGTGGGGACAGGATGGTGTTCCTGTTGTGATATCAGTACAAGCCGAGCTGCAAGAAGGGAGGCACCTGACTTAAGAGTCATGTTTCACACTGTGGGAAATCCAACAATCATTCCACACATGTGATGTCATTGTAATTTACATATGTACTTTACTTTCTGTTTTGCATCGGAGATGCAAGACGCTTTAATAGACAGCTCTGAATTATGAGCTGCTACGCAGAGACATTCTGCACTTATCTACAATAAAGTAGGTTTTAGCCTTACTGGCTTGTGCGTGTTGTTTTTCAAGCTGGGAAACAATCGCATATTATCTTGTGCCCCTGGACTCCTGAAGCTTCGTCCGCCTTGGGGTCAGTCTCTCAACTTGCCCCCGCGGGAAGTTTTCATAACAGTTCCCTTCCCTTACCCTCAGTTTTATCTCTAGTCCTATATGTTGAAAAGTCACGGGGGGCTTTTTCTCCCTTTTTAACCGAGTTCCCCCATCTCTTTCCCATTGCTCCCTATCGCTGCTCTGCCCACACTCTGGGAATAAAGGGAATCTTCCTCTCGGGGGAAGATTGCAGCCCCCCATTTATGCAACCCCAGATCAAGGAGTTGAGCGAGATTTTCGCTCAAAAAATGGGACTTTTATTTGGGATGGAAGTCGTTCACTTCTCTTATCCTCAGTTTTATCTTCTTTTGTTGTCATTTATCTCTTTCTTTGCTCCCTATCTCTGCTCTGTCCGGACTCGGAAAAATAAAGGTGCATTTTTTTTCTCGGACCCCATTTGCAGCCTCCGATCAAGGAGTTGAGCGAGATTTATGGCTCAACAAGGTCGCGCATAACGCTGCGGGGTCCTTTCCGCGCCCTTTGCGCGGGGATATTGTCACGGGTACACGATACGTGTGGGTGCTTTTTATTTAGCGATGCGAACATAAATTAAGGTGGTTCTTTCCCCCTGGCCTCGGTTTTCTCCTTCCTTGACACCACAGGCGATTCTTTAAAAGAATCGGGACTGCAGGTCTCCTTCCGTGAGATGAGTGAGCTCTAGAAAGCCTGTATACAAAATGCACACGAAAGCTCATACCAAGAACAAACTTAGTTGGTCTCTAAGGTGCTACTGGAAGGATTTATTTTATTTTTTATTTTGTTCAGATTTCTTAGAAATTGCTGCTAAATTAAGGGGGGGAACGGGGCGGGATGGGGGGGGGAGAGGCAGTTGAATTTCTTAAGAAGCCATAGCTTAATTGTGTGTGTCCGTCTTCTCTCATCTGCTTTGCGTGCAGAAGGTCCCAGGTTCAAGTCCTGCATCTCCAGGTGTGGGGGTTTTTTTGAGCGCGCGCGGGTGGGGGAGTTTAGCACCCCAAATTCCAGGGCCATCCCCGTCCTTTTTAGCTCTTCCCACGATTGGTTCTTATTTCCCTGCTCCTATTTGTGTTGCCGGATGAGCATTTTAAGACTTTCCTGTCGCACGCGGCTTTGCTCTCTGTTTACACCTGGATTTTAGCCGACTTAACCTCTTCATCTAAGTCGATAAGAAAATATGGCGTACTCTTGCGATCTGCATCATTGGGAACTATCCGCATGATGATTTTTTAAAATGAAGGTAAAAGTGCCCCTCTCACATCCAGCTCCCGGTTTACCTCCTCTCCAATGTCTTTTAAACATAAACCTTGTCAACTGCCTAGAGGTTCTATTATAAAAAGTGGTGTTTGTGTTAAATAAAATAAAATACAAGTGAAGCTGTTTCTGGAGCAGGGTTTTTCCACACAGCGACAAGCTTCAATGGCAAGCTCAACTGAGGTGGCCACCATCAAACATCCATGTTGATTTTCAATTGAATTTTTTATTGCTGTGTTTCTTATTTTTTTATACCACACACACACACACACACGCATATGAAGGTACATAATGCAATTAAAATCCACTGGACACAGTGCATTACAATTGCTAAAACAGGGAAGAAAATAATAGAATCGTAGAATTGCAGAGTTGGAAGGGACCCCAAGGGTCATCTAGTCCAACCCCCTACAATGCAGGAATCAAACCAAAGCAAATTATTAAGTGGTCTGTCAAGACCACCAGGAATATTGCAGCTGTCCATGGGGGGAAAACATTTGGCAGTTGCAGTTCAGGTTGCAGATATGGGTCCCTCTGAATACCTCCTGGAGATTTTAGGAATTGAGCTAGGACCTTCTGTCTACCCACTGAGCAACAGACCCCATGGCTGTTCTGGGAAAGAGGAATCTATCCCCCCCCTTGTAGTTCTTGTGATGAGATTTGCCTTTCCTAAATACTTGAGGGAGGGTGATAATCTTTTTTAAAAAAATAAATATTTTATTGTATTTCGATTTCTTACATCTGCCATTATCTCAAACATTTTATACATTTCATTTGTACTTGTTTTACAAATTAAATTCCATTATATAAATTAATAAAATGTATGTACTCTCCCATATATAATTTCTCTTTCGTTGGCTCTTTTTTCTTGCTTCCTCATGCACACAATAATGACAAAATGCTACTAATAATGAAAAGCATGAAAATGTAAAACTACACATATTATATTCTTTTATATCTTTTTAACAATACAATACTAAAGAAAAAAAGAAAGGAAAAAGGAAAAAAGAAAGAAAGAAGGAAAGGAAAAAAAACAAGAAGAAAGGGGGAGGGAGAAAGGGGGGAGAGAGGGGAGGGAAAAAGGGAAGAAGAAATAGACAAAATAATAAAATAATAAAATAAAATAAAAGGAGAAAAAAAGGAAGAAAAAAAAAAGAAAAAAGGGCACACAAATATTAATCTCTTTTGTTAGACTTCCCATCTTTTCCCTATGAACATTCATTTTCTCAAAAGACTAAAGATAATATAGCAGTGTTGAGCACATTCGTAATGATAATCTTTCTTAAAAGGGTGTAGGAGAGGCATTTCTTTGATCCCACATATAAAATGTAATAAAACATCAAACATTAAAAAGTTCCCCATATAGAGCTGCCTCACAATGTCTTCAGAAAGTTGACATCTGATGGGAGGACGTTCTGCAGGGTTGGTGACTCTGCTGAGAAGGTCCATGCGGATGGGGCATGGGTTACATTTCCTATTTCAGATTAAAGTTCGCAGAGATCCTAACTCTGCTCCATCTCTCTCCAGGTGTGGCTACTTCTGGAGAAGGAGAGTGATCCATTACAACAGGAGTGAAGCTATGGCTGAGGAGAGGTACAGGAAGAGGATCCGAAATGAAGTAACCTGCTCCATCTGCCTCGGTTACTTTACTCGTCCGGTGGAACTGGACTGCAAGCACAACTTTTGCGAAAGATGCATCTTGAGGTGCTGGGAGGAGTCTGGTGAGGAAACCAGGTGCCCCGAGTGCAGAAAGTCTGTAGAAAAGGATTTCAAGCGAAACAGGCTTCTCACAAATATGGTTGAAATCATGAGTGAGTGGGATCATTCTGAGGAGAGAGAGGCTCAAAGGAGACGCTCGGAATGTCAGAGGCACCAGAAGGCCCTGGACCTCTTTTGCCTGTACGACGAAGTCCTCTTCTGCGACGAGTGTGACGAATCCCTAAGGTGCAGCCCCCACACCGGCCACAGCGTGGTTCCTGTGGAAGAAGCTGCCGAAGATTACAAGGTAAGAATAAACCATTATTAGGAATGGTTATTATATATGATGGGAATTGGAATCATAGACTTGGATAAATAAATAAATTTATTTATTTGTATATTAATGTTGTAAGTTGTAATTTCAATGTAGATTTTTTTTCTCTTTTCCCCCTTCCCTTCCCTTCTCCCTCCTTTCTCCCCGCTACTCCCTCTCTATTCTCTTCTTTTCTTTTGGCTCCTTTCTAGGACTATTCTTTTTTCTAGTATTGTTAAATTGTGTATGGGCTGTATGTAGAAGTGTGTGTGTTTTTGTGTTGTGAAATCGTCATGTGTTTTATTGAGTCATGTATATGATGTGTAGTGATTTTGTTGTTTATTAAAAATTATTTTAAAAAAGTTTAAAAAATAGAATCATAGAGTTGGAAGGGATCCTGAGGATCATCTAGTCCCACCCCCTGCAATGCAGGAATATGCAGCTGTCCCACAAGGGAATTGAACCTGCAACCTTCATGTTATAAGCACCACTCTCTAACAAACTGAGCCATCTCTCGCAGATGCAACTGATAGCAGAAGCAGGCTCTACAATCTCAAAAACCGGGGAACAAGGGCATAATTTAAACTGCCTTCTCTTTCATTTTCTTCTCTCAGTCTCAATGATGATTTTGGTGATTATCTCCTAGAAACCTCTCACCAGGACCCAAATGGGAACTTTGGCTTTTCTTTTCAGGATCAGCTCTTCAAGTGCCTGAAGACTCTGAATGCGGAGAAGGCAAAAATTGAGGCGAACAAAGCAAGCACATCTAGCAAAAGTGAAGTCTTGGTTGTAAGTGTCGCTCTTACTGGGGAAGTAAGCAGATAATCAAAAGAACTCATGCTTGGTGGAATATAGAATTACATTCTGAAGCCATCAGGCAGCTCCACTCTTTGAGATATCTATTTGGGGACGCATGTTCTGACGGCAAGAAAATTTTTCCTTTGCTTGAAAACTGATTCATCATCTGTGAAAATACAATTCATAAGTACCGTATTTTTCGCTCCATAGGACGCTCCGGACCATAGGGCGCACCTCGTTTTCAGAGGAGGAAACCAGGGAAAAAATATTTTTCTGGTTTTCCTCCTCTAAAACCCATGGTTGTTTTTTTTTGAGAATCAGCTCAAAGTTTTGCAGCTTTTTTTGCAAAGGGAAAAGCCCTGCTTTTTGAGGATCAGTTCAGATTTGTGCAGCTTTTGCAAAGGGGGAAAAGCATTGCTTACAAACCAGTACAAACCAGTACAGACCAGTAAGCACCAGCAGGTAATAGGAAGCAAGAGGAAAGCAAACCAGTACAAACCAGTAAGCACCAGTACAAACCAGTAACCAGTACAGACCAGTAAGCACCAGTACAAACCAGTACGCACCAGCAAGTAATAGGAAGCAAGAGGAAAGTGAACCAGTACAAACCAGTACGCACCAGTACAAACCAGTACAGACCAGTACGCACCAGTATGCACCAGCAAGTAATAGGAAGCAAGAGGAAAGCAAACCAGTACAAACCAGTAAGCACCAGTACAAACCAGTACGCACCAGCAAGTAATAGGAAGTAAGAGGAAAGCGAACCAGTACAAACCAGTAAGCACCAGTACAAACCAGTACAGACCAGTAAGCACCAGTACAGACCAGTAAGCACCAGTACAAACCAGTACACACCAGCAAGTAATAGGAAGCAAGAGGAAAGCGAACCAGTACAAACCAGTAAGCACCAGTACAAACCAGTACAGTAATAGAAAGCAAAAGGAAAGCAAACCAGTACAAACCAGTAAGCACCAGTAGGTAATAGGAAGCAAGAAGAAAGCAAACCAGTAAGCACCAGCAAGTAATAGAAAGCAAGAGGAAAAGTAACAGCCCCAAATGGCTGAAAAACTCAATTTCCCAGGATCCTCAATTTCCCAGGATCCTACTGTGCAAGGGGCCTGGGCGGGGCAGGAAGGGAGCTAGCTCCCTTATCTCCCTCCCCGATCTCCTGCAATCAGCTGTTGAGCGGGTTCTTTTCAACACTCTCTTTCCCTCTTGTTAGCCTTTAGCTCTTTCTAAAACAGAAAAAGCAGGATCTGCCTTTCCCCCCTGGTCAATTTGGCTCCAGGGACCATGCATTCGCTCCATAAGACGCACAGACATTTCCCCTTACTTTTTAGGAGGGAAAAAGTGCGTCTTATGGAGCGAAAAATACGGTACCCACCCTGCTCTCTTGCAGCAATCCTCAAAGCTTCTTTACACTGTAGAAGGAGTGGCAATGTTGCTAACAGTCTGTTTTTCTTTCCACATGTTTCTTGCAGAAAAAAGTAATATCAGATAGGCAGAAAATGAAGGGTGAGTTTGAGCAACTACGTTCGTTTCTGGAAAAATGGGAAAACCAGCAGCTGAAGCAGATGGAAGAGGTGGAGACTGAGATTGTGAGGAAAACGAATGAGCACCTGGCCAAGCTCTCCAGAGAACTCGACTCTCTTCAAAATACCTTCCGGGAGGTGGTGGAGAAGGTTAAGCAGCCCCCCAGTGAATTCCTGCAGGTAGGACATTGGCCTAAGGAGCCCAAGCTTATCTCCAGGTCAAGGCCACTACCAGACCAGTCTCTGCCTCTGTCATTGTACAAAAAGTGACGTTGCTTGGTTTCCCCTTCTTTGGCTATATTACCCGAGTTGGGCTGAAAATAGGTGGACCCTTGGTCTGATCCCTTACTGGTCCTCTGTGGTGCCTGCTCAGAGCATTGTTCTGATTTTAGGACATTACCCTGGTTGGGCTGAGGCATGGGGCATGGGCTTTGATGTATGGCCATTTGTGGATGCTGAGTTCTCTCTTCTTTTTCTCTTTCCCCTGCAGGATATCAGAAGCACTTTGCAGAGGTATGTGGATCCCTCTTCTTTTCCTTTGCGCTTTGCGGTTCTGTGAAGGATGTGGACAGCAGGAAAGAGCCTGGTTGTTTCCAAGTGGAGAGTGAAGACCTTTGTGACCTCCAACTTTTAACAAATCAATAGGGGCCCACTTTTTCTAAAGTTCCTATTTTCACTTCAAAACTTCCTTCTCTCTGTTTCTATCTTTCGTTTATTTCTGACTCTCTTTCCTTTCTTTCTGTTTCCACTTGGTAGTCTCAATAGTCTTCCAAATCAGGGATGTACCTAAGAAAGCAACAAACCATTGTTCACACTTTTATTCCCTGTACTGTACTGCTTATTTCAATATACGTTTCAGCTTTCCTCTTATTTTTCACCTTGAATCTGACCAACATGTTTCTTGAGACCTTTGTGATCCTCTCCCCTCTCCTTCATTTGCTTCCTTTGGGAATTCTAGTCTGGAAGGAGAGCAAGCTGGCATATTTAAATGTTTCATTTCTCTACAGGCATGAGGGGAGACAGAAATTTGAGGCCCCCAACATTTTCCCTGCTGAATATCTGTCGAAAGTTTGGGACTTCCGTGATTTGAATCCCTTTGTGGAAGCTGTCGTAGAGCAGTTCAAAGGTAATGGCTGCAATTATTTCATGCTGGATTTTGAATTGGTGCAGATGGAGGCTGAGGAAAAGCTCAAGGTGTCCTTTGTAATGCTAGGAGAGCCAGAAAAAATGGAACTTGAGGGTCAGTGGGGAAGGTAACTTTAAATTTCACTGAGGGGGAAAGGAATTTCTGCATCCGCAGCTCAAAATGCCCTTCCATAAGACTGCCTCTCTCAGCCTGGTTCTTTCCATTTGTTTCGGACTCCAACTCCGATCATCTCCAGCTGATAATGAGAGTCCAACAACATTGTGAAGGCCACAACTTCCCCCTCTCTGGAAACATGTTTATTCCTTCAGCAACAGTGTCTCACCCACATGCAAATTTATGCAAGGATACTAGAAAAAACTCACACACTTCTGTGGCTGAATCTTTGTATGACCCACTGAAATTGGTGGGGTGGGTGTGTGCAAGAATATTGTGGTGAATATAATGATCAGTTTGTGGTTTCTAATTTTTTGTAAATAATTTTTATTCATTTTCTCATAAAGGGGTGAATCCATATTAATAACAAATAAAGCCAAATCTTACCACATTCAGAAACAAAACAAAACAAAATGCAGCCAATTATAGACTCTGGATTAATTAATTTCAATGGGACTTCCCATGTTCTGGATTTCAAGACCTAAATGATCAGTTTGGTATTTTCAATGACACTCGGTCACAACTTTAGTTTAGCCAGGCCTTAGACTCCAACACTTTAAGGCCTTAAGAGGCAGGTTGCTAAGCTTTTCAAAAGCAGACAGCAGCTATCCTAGCGTATGCAGAGAGAGACAAAAGATCTCATAAGCAGAAGTCAAATGTGATTGTTTCGAAACAAGTGAAAAGACAAACAAGGTTCCTGAAACCAAGGGAATGGTTGAGGGAGTTAGGTATGTTTAGCCTGGAAAAGAGCAGACTGTGTGGATGATATGACAGCCATCTTCAAGCATCTATAGGGCATGTAAGATGGAGCAAGATTGTCTTCTCCTGCTCTGGAGGGTAGGACTCGAGCCAATGGCTTCAATCTGCAAGAAAGGAGATTCTGACTAAACAATGATATCAACTGACTCTTTTTTTGTGCCATAACATTCATTAACAGCAGGACGGTGTGATACTTAATCTCTCTTGCTTTCCCTTTCACAGCCACTCTAACATCAGGACTCTCTCTGCAGAAAGGTAAGCTGAGGTGCCGCCATCAATCAATCAATCAATCATAGTTATCCATTGGGGGGAGCTGTTTGGGCCCATGTGTCGATAGCTGTTTAACAGCCTCATATTTTGTAGCTGGAGTCAGTCCTTGCCAGGGGGAATAGGCCTGCAAGGCAGGGAGCAGATCTTCAAAGGCTCACGGTCAATATGGTCTGACAGAGAACCAGGAGGGAATGTCTGCACTTTCAGGAAACTTTCTGCTTCCTTCAATTTTGCTTGTGGGCTCTGAAACCATCACTGCGTTAACTATGGATAGTGGGAAAAGCTTAGTGTGGAAAAAGTTATCCATTGGGGTGAGCTGTTGGGGCCCATGTGCCGATAGCTGGTGGGTCCACAGTGGACACAACCAGAGATCCCAGAAAAGGACACAACTCCTTTTCTGAGATCCCAGCCTTTTTATTGCTCCCCTTCTTCGTCCTTGGCCAGTTGGCTATTGGGAGAGAGAATGGTGGCTTCATTGACCTTTCTAAATTGGACAGAGGGCCAAAGCTGGGCTACCCTAGCATTGATGCCCATGGGAGGCCCACAGTCCAGGCAGGAAAAGAACCCCCTTCCTCACTGATCCCGGGAGTGAATCTAAGCTCACAATATCAATCCTCCCAGCTGATTCCTCTTTTCTTTTCTCTTCCTATCTCTCCTCGCGACGCCAATAGCAAGTGTAACTCTCCACCTGGCCACCGCTCATCCCCAACTGATCCTGTCCGAGGATCGTCGAAGTGCGAGGTGGGGAGAGGCACATCAAGAGCTTCTGGACAATCCCAACAGATTTGACACACATACCTTCGTGCTGGGGCGTGAGGAATTTAAAGCAGGGAGGCACTGCTGGGAAGTCACCATGGAAATTACGGGTGAATGGTGGGTGGGGGTTGCCAGGAAGTCTGTGAGGAGAAAGGGCATATTCTACGAGTGCTTTTTCGATAATGAAGGCATCTGGGGACTTGGGCAGCTGGATAGCGAGCCCAGGTCTGCTTGCTGGTCTCTGCCACTTCCTGGTCCGAAGCGGAAGAGGTTCCGGGTGACTGTTAACTATGCAGGGCGCCTAATTGCCTTTTTTGATGCTGATACAGGAGATTTACTCAAGTCCTTTACAAAGGCTGAATTCTCTGGGGAGTCATTTCTGCCCATCTTTTGCGTGGGGCCAAAAACCTACCTTGAGCTGCACCCTGTGACACACTAGCCCAGGCCCCCCTCCAGAAAATGAAGAGAAATGTGTGGAAAAGTAACTTCCTTTTTTATTATTCATTTTATAAGAAACTGCACTACACAAACAGAAATACTAATACAAAATACACAAACAAATACAAAAGCATCAAGACAAATCAAGACAAAGATACAAACAAAACATCAAAAAAATTCTTACATACCCGATACTCTATCTTCTAATAACATTATCAAACGACTTCCTTCACTCCCTTTCCTCTAAATTTCATTATAATACATCCTTCGCAGTTTGTTCAACCATATTTATTAACCACCATTAATTAAATTAACATACTGTCTATCACTATTGCCTTATACCTTTCCTGTCTCTAAAATCAAAATCCTAATTAATACTAGCAGCCTTAAATTTCTTTTCTTTTTCTTTTTTTTATCAGAATTTATTGACATTTTCACAAAATAACACAAACCCAACCCCCACACCTACAAATATCAAAACAAATACAAATACACATAATGTCAGGATTCTTCTTCTTATCTGTATACCTTGCTAAAAAAAAAAAAATTTCTAGTTCCAAATCTTGACGTTTGACTTCCCCCGCCTATACACCTTCGGTTTTAAAACAATACACTATTTCCTTAACAACTTTTCTCTATAAAAGTTTAACTTAACTTGATAAAGAAAGAAAAAACACCTTTGTCTTAATCTTTACATTATAACCTAAAACTTAACCAAATATTCTTAGAGCTAAACTTACTTCTTCTATCATTTAACATGCTGCTTTTAACTTAAATTCAATATCTCCTTACTTATTTAAAATAAACTTATAATTAACAGACTTCACACTCCGATTTCGGATACCATGGCAGACCATCTATATTATACAATAATTGGTTCAACCCACTCCCCTTTTGTCCATTATCTTCTCCTGTCTTTCACCAGAACCGGATCCCCTATTGTATTCTTCTAAATGTCCACAGATCCAGATTGCAACCACAACAAACCCTGCATCGAGCTCCAAGATGTTCATCCTCTCCATTCTGAGCTTCTCCGTGACTTTGTACCAAAATTCTTCTTCTTGTAGAAATCTTAATTCTATGTCCCTCGACCCCGAGCTGCCACCTCGGAGTCTGGATATTAAAAATCTTTCCGTTTCAGGGTTACTGCCACCCCCTGAAATCGGTCCCTGTTCCAGTCGGATTTGCTCAGCCGTCTCAAACCATCCTTCCAACATTCAGAGAGGGGCAGGGTGGGGGAAACGAAAGGTGACAATCCTGCCTATTGTGATGCATGACCTCCAGCCAAAACCCAGATGTACAGATGTAAATCCGATCACCTACATATCCCCAACTCCACCCATACTTATCTCCTACCGCTGACTTAGCCCCTGCGCTGTTTGCATAAGCCGAGCTATCAGCCAAAACCCATCAGCCAAGACCCGGTGAAGGCAATACCACGAATATGCCTCCCAGGTCCTGACAACAAAGGAACCTTTTTCGCTGAAACTGCTTTTCCGCAGCGCAAAACCCACTCCCTAAAATGCACCGTAAAAGCGTGCCCCCCCTTCCCAAAATCAAATCAGATATCTTCTCTCTATAACCGCTGCTTTTCAATGTGCCTTTTATAGCTCTGAAATGTCATATGTTGGTTCTGTAATAGGAGTGCACCCCACCTGTACCCCATCTGCACCCCACTGTCTCCCTATGAACAGAGAGGGGACCCAAGTCCAGGACAAAGCCAGCTGGGAAGAACCATTTTTCCTTGGAAACAGAGAGGGGCAGGGTGGGGGAAACGAAAGGTGACAATCCTGCCTATTGTGATGCGTGACCTCCAGCCAAAACCCAGATGTACAGATGTAAATCCGATCGCCCACATATCCCCAACTCCACCCTGCAAACAAAGATAAACAGAGCTGTTATCTAGTCAAAAGATGTTCAGGAAAAGCACTCGACCACCATTGTTAACCCAATCACTCAGTATTAGATGTACTTACCTTATGCAAAAACCCTTTTTCCTGCTCTTTTTGTATCATTGACTTGTATGGGAACAGAAATGTATATAAGTCTCTTTGTACCATTAATCAGGGTTCTCTGTTCGTGTTGCCACGTCTGGGGAACCTCTGTTGCAACAGATTTTGGAATAAACGGGAAGGCTACGCTTTGCTTTTTCAGCTACGGTTCGTCTCTGTCATTTCAGCGTAAGTGGAAGGCTCCGCAAATTACGGGGTCTTCCCCAGGGTAAAAATTCCGGAACTCCCCCTTGGGAAACGGGCCCTATTTTCTCCTTATTATAGGTTAATTGGCTTATAACATAACTAAACTCAACTCCAAAAAATTGGGGTGAGGGCCCCTAAACAACTACGGTAAGTGGAATTAGACAAGAATATATACAACTCAAATGAAAACCCTCATAACAAAAACCCTAACGAGATGCTGGGTCTTTTCTCATTTCACTGGATAAGAGTCTGTTTCCTCAGAGGGAAATTAATTATAGAGACTGTAGAAAGCTACGAAAAGTCAAACCAAAAGAATAAAGAGCAGTAGGGGGAGAATCCTCCCAAACTATTTCATGTTAGTTGAACTCAGGTTAGCTAACCTAAACAATGTTGATAACAAAACTCATTACTTTGAAAAAATGAAGCCACACGGGCTCCTGTGACAAGCTGCTACAGAAACATGATTAAGACTGCTGCTGGTAATACCTTTTTCCTGGTTTATATACCTGACTAAAATGGTTTCTTAAAGGGATAGGGTCATTATATCTTAGGCGTGTCCAAAAGGATTACAGCTGATACAAACATACTTGTTGTAAATTCAAACGGGCTCATTTTATGAAGAAGAATAATGGGAGAAAAATAAGACCTATAATTGTGAAATGGAAATGGAATTCCTTTGTATTTTAAGGGAAAAAATGGTAGTAAAGTTGTGACCTTGTGTAATATTGATTGCTAATGTAGAATACTGTTAAGGGTATCTGAAAAAGCTTCAACTGGTACAAACATACTTATTAATGGTTCCACTGGGTTTATTATATAAAGAATAATAATGAAGAGAAGGGGGAAAAAACAAACAATCGGATCACTCTTAAAGACAATTATAAATTTATACTTGCTAAAATGGTTTCTTAAAGGAATAGGGTCATTATGTCTTAGGCGTGTCCAAAAGCATTCTAACTGATAAAAACTCACTTGTTGAAAATTCAAAATTCAAACGGGCCCATTTTGTGAAGAGTAATAATGGGAGAGAAATAAGACCTATAATGGTGAAATGGAAATGGCATTCCTTTGTATTTTAAGAAAAAAAATGGTAAAGTTGTGACCTTGTGTAATATTGATTGCTAATGTAGAATACTGTTAAGGGTATCTGAAAAAGCTTCAATTGGTACAAACATACTTAGTAATGGTTCCACTGGGTTTATTATATAAAGAATAATAATGAAGAGAAGGGGGGAAAAACAATCGGATCACTCTTAAAGACAATTATAAATTTATACTTGCTAAAATGGTTTCTTAAAGGAATAGGGTCATTATGTCTTAGGCGTGTCCAAAAGCATTCTAACTGATAAAAACTCACTTGTTGAAAATTCAAAATTCAAACGGGCCCATTTTGTGAAGAGTAATAATGGGAGAGAAATAAGACCTATAATGGTGAAATGGAAATGGCATTCCTTTGTATTTTAAGAAAAAAAATGGTAAAGTTGTGACCTTGTGTAATATTGATTGCTAATGTAGAATACTGTTAAGGGTATCTGAAAAAGCTTCAGCTGGTACAAACATACTTAGTAGTGGTTCCACAGGGTTTATTATATAAAGCAGGGGTGGCCAACTCCCAAGAGACTGCGATCTACTTGCAGAGTTAAAAACTGGCAGTGATCTACCCCCTTTTCTAGGGTTCAGGTCAAAGTTGTTCAGCTTTTTTGGGGAGGAGGAAGGCCCGTTTTTAAAGCATTCAGATCAAAGTTGTCCAGCTTTTTTTTTTAGGGAGAAGGAAAGCCCCAGTTTTTTGGGGTACAGGGCAAAAATACTGAGCTTTATTTAGGGGAGCCAAAGTTGTTGAACTTCTTTGGTGGGAGCCAGTGATCTACCACAGACATCCAGTGATCTACTGGTAGATCACAATCTACCTGTTGGACGTGCCTGATATAAAGAATAAGAGAAGGAAAAATTCAAACAACCAGATCACTCTTAAAGACAATTACAGATTTTATATTGTAATGGTTTGAGAACTTGGTGGACAAAGGAGGGACAAGGGTATCCTTTCGTGTCAAGGCCTATAAATTTAACATCTTTATAAAAAAGGACTAAAGTCCATGTTCATGTTGAGGCCTGCTGGTGTCAAAGATGAGAATCTGTGAATCCAGTGTACTTCTTTTTGTACATGAACTTTAGTCCTTTTTTATAAAGATGTTAAATTTATAGGGGTGGCCAACTTCCAAGAGACAGCGATCTACTCACAGAGTTAAGAACTGGCAGTGATATACCCCCTCAGGTTGAAGTTGTTGAGCTTTATTTAGAGAGGAGAAAACCAAGTTTTTTGGGATAAATGTTGAGCTTTTCTGAGGGGAGCCAAACTTGTTGAGCTTCTTTACAAATCAAAGGCGCTCCAAATATAGCTAATTTATTTATGGGCTCATTGGAAGAAAGGTTTCTTTTCAATCAATCAGTCAATCCCTTCTTTGAAGATATAATATTCTACAAGAGGTTTGTAGATGATTTATTTTTGGTCTTTAACAATGTCGACAGGATTAACAGCTTCTTTACGTGGTGTCAAGACATGCACCCAAGCATTAAATTCACGACTCAATATCATAGTCAACACATTACCTTTTTGGATACAATAGTATATCGAGACAACATAAACTTATTGGCAATCAGAACCTACAAAAAACCCACAGATAGACCACCTTATCTACATTACAGATCATTTCATCCGTTTCACTTGAAAAGCAACTTGCCGTATGGACAATTTTTGAGAATCAAGAGAAATTCACCATCTGTCGAGGATTACAAAGCAAACAGTAACCAAATGGCACGAGAGTTCACGAGTAGGGCTTATCCACACCAAATAATAAAAATGGCTCAGACAAGGGCACATAATAGGCCCAGACATACACTTTTTTTGGAATGGCCTAAAATGGAAGAACTTCCGCTAACTTGGTCTTTAGACTATACTCCATTATCCAACTCAATAGCTAGAATCATCAGAAAACACTGGCATATCCTTTTAGAAGTCCTAGGTTGTCCAAGTACACAACCACGCATTGGTTTTTGCAGGACTAGAAACCTGAAGGACATTTTAGTACATGCAGATATGCCCAGTGATGGTCAACCACAGCCTAATATGATCAAAGGTCATTATAAGTGCGGCCGATGTACCATATGTAATTTAACCATTGAACAAAAAGAATTTACCATCCCTAATACCAACAGAGGGATTAAACTAGAGAATTTTCCAAACTGTAGTATATGCCATCCAATGTACTTGAGGCGTAGTATATGCCATCCAATGTACTTGCAACCTATGGTACATAGGGAGCACCATATGAACGGTGAAGACAAGAATTATGGAGCACAAAAGCTGTATAACCAATAAAATCATGGAAACCCCTCTCACGTCACACTTCATTAATGCAAATCACAGCACCACTGACTTCAAATGGTTTGTCATTTACAAACACACTCGCAATGAACCAAATCTTGAGACATTACACAAGAAATTACTACAAAAAGAAGTATACTGGATTCACAGATTTTCATCTCTGACACCTGCAGGCCTCAACATGAACATGGATTTTAGTCCTTTTTTTTTATAAAGGTGTTAATTTATAGGCCTTAACACAACAAGGTACCTCCACCCCCCTTTTTTTCACCAAGTCCTCAACCATAACAAATATAAATCCTACAATTGTCTTTAAGAGCGATCTTATAGTTTAATTTTTTTCCTTCTCTTATTATTATTCTTCATATAATTAACCCTGTGGAACCTCTACTAAGTATGTTTATATGACTTGAAGTTCGTCTAGACACGCCTAACAGTAATCAACATCAGCAATCTAAACTATATAAGGTCACATTTTTTCCTTAATATAAAAAGGATGTTCATTTTCATTTCACAATCATACGGGTTACTTCTTTCCCATTATTATTCTTCATAAAATGAGCCCGTTTGAATTTCTAAGAAGTATGTTTGTATCAGTTAAAGTGTTTCTGGACACGCCTTAGATATAGTTGACTCTATTCCTTTAAGAAACCACCCTCAGTCAGGTATATAAACCAAGAACTAGGATTACCAGTATTATTCTTGATCATGCATCTGTAGCAGCTTGTTGTAGGAGCCCGTGTGGCTTCATTTTTCAAATTAATGAGTTTTGTTGGTTATTTACACCGTTTAGGTTAGCTAACCTGAGTTTAATTTATATTAAACAGTTTGGGAGAAATTCTCCCTACTGCTCTCCAGTCCTTTACTTTTTTGCAGTTCTGTAAGCTTTTTTCATCTTCCTTTAGTCTCTAGAATTTTATTTCCCTCTGAGGAAACAGACTACATCCAGTGAAACGAGGAAAAAGCCGGCATCTCGTTAGGGTTTTCAGTTTAGTTTACAATTTGTGTATATTTTGGTTTAATTCGTTATATAGCTGTTTAGGGGCACTCACCCTGTTTTTTTATTTTTTGGTTTTGAGTTCAGTTTAGTTTGGGTCTTTATATCTTTATAGTATCTCTATCTGGTTTCAGGGATTGTCACAGCTGAGTTCTTTACACTTTTTTGGTCAAGCTTCTTGGGGGGGCAGTGATCCATCCAGTGATCTACCAGTAGATCACGATCTACCTGTTGGATGTGCCTGATCTAGAGCATGGTAGGCAAACTAAGGCTTGGGGGCCGGATCCGGCCCAATCGCCTTCTAAATCCAGCCCACGGACGGTCCGGGAATCAGCGTGTTTTTACATGAGTAGAATGTGTCCTTTTATTTAAAATGCATCTCTGGGTTATTTGTGGGGCATAGGAATTTGTTCATCCCCCCCAAAAAAAATATAGTCCGGCCCCCCACAAGGTCTGAGGGACAGTGGACCGGCTCCCTGCTGAAAAGGTTTGCTGTCCCCTGATCTAGAGATGGAAAAGCTACAGTTGAACAGCTCCACTGAGGGAAAGGCTAGCCAAAGGCTTCATTGCAAAGAACGAGTTCTGTGGAGATGCTGAAGGGACTTGGGGAAGACGGAGGAAGCGCATAAGCCTGGTCCTGAGCCCTGCAGCATTCTCATGCTCGCACTTCCCTGCAGTTTGGGGGCCTGCTGCCTCTATCGGGGAAGGGAGAGCACAGCCATGGTAGCTTTTGATCACATTCTCCATGAAGAGAGCAAGGCCTGAGGCATAAAAGGGAGAGGGGGTGGAGATCATTTGCCCAGGACTAGAGTTCAAATTCAAGGGGAAAGGCCCAGGCAACTGAAGCATGGTGCCTGGGCAAGGTTTGCCTCTCAGTGTATGTCTTGGAGCGGAGAGAGGCTTTGGGTGTAATGCGGCTCCTAAGAAGCAAAGTGTGTCTTTCCACGCGAGATAGCAATAAATAATCTTACGAGGATACCAGAGTTGCCGGTACTCTGCATTTTCTGGGCAGCCTTAGTGTGGACTACAAACTGAGGAGTGAAGTAAGCTCACCCCTCAGACTCATGATGTCCACAGGACTTTATATTTATGGGCTGCTGTTTGGTGCTGCAGTCCCCAGTGACACACCCCTGGGCACACCCAACCCTTCCGACACCCTGTTTCATGCTTTTCGTCCACCACTATTTTATTCTATTTTAAACGGAAAAGTTGGTTTACTGAGCTGGTTGAGTCACCTAGTGTCACACACACACCCCGCCTGTGGTGTAGTGGTTAAGAGGGGTAGACTTGTAATCTGGTGAACCGGGTTCGCATCTCCGCTCCTCCACATGCAGCTGCTGGGTGACCTTGGGCTAGTCACACTTCTTTCTGAAGTCTCTCAGCCCCACTCACCTCACAGAGTGTTTGTTGTGGGGGAGGAAGGGAAAGGAGAATGTTAGCCGCTTTGAGACTCCTTCGGGTAGTGATAAAGCGGGATATCAAATCCAAACTCTTCAAACAGTTGTCTAGCAACAGCTCCTGATTGGCCAGAGTTCCAAGGGAGGCAGTTGGAGTGAAGTGAGAGAAGGCGTGAGAGATTCATGGGGTCTGTGAGGGGGATTATTCTTCTGACGGGGGCAGAGCTGAGGAGAGCCGAGAACAGACAGTGTATGTCCTCAGGTTCTGAATCGCTGAACACTATTAAAATAGAAAAGACACAGTCCCACACGGTTTTTACAGGAAAAAGGGTCCTCAGAGGGAATACTGACAGGAAAGGGCAGTAGTGATTCCGAGGCAAAGGAGGATTTGGGGGTGGGGCCTGTAAGGAAACAGTCCGGTGAAAATCCTAAATTCCTGAAGTATTTGTTTAGAAGTCTGATCTACGGAAGATCAGACTGAACAGCATACAACCTAAAACTTGAAACCGTAATCATTTTAATAAAAAGCAACAGCACTGGTTGTTAAATCTGGGTGAAAGAAGGACCAAAACTCCTTGTTTACACCTGTTATAATAAAGTTTGTTTGCAACCTGTTTTCCCAAAGAAAACCCACTGTCGCTCATGATTCATTCTCCACTGGGGATTTCACCTGAGGGAAAAGGAAACAGAGGGCTGGCCTAGGGAGAGAAAGTGCCGTTGCTCCATTGCAGCTTCCTATATTTTGAGAGGGGGTTGGCAGGTTTTTTTGTGTTGGGGTGTTTGTTTGTTTTTGTCTCTTAAAAACAGAGAGAATGTTCTAGGCATTCCCCACATTGTGGTTTTGTGTGATCATCCCATTTGCAGTGTTAGAAATTCCCCAGGCAGGTTTTGCGACTGACACAGGTCCAATTGTGACCATGTGAATCTTGGGTGGCCCCTCTAGCTATAATCATAATTTATTAATTCCAGCCCGCCCATTTGGCTGGGTTTCTGCAGCCACTCTTAAGCTTTCTTAAGGAGGTATGATAATGATAATGAATGACATTGCCTGTTGGAGATTCATTCCCCATGTCTGCTGTCATGGGGTTGTTATCTATCACATGACAGTGCATGTTTTGACTCCACAGAATGGGAAGTGACGGAGACAGGATGTTTGTGTTACTGTGTTCCGTGAAGTGGGACTATTGTCCTTTGTTCTTTCTCTTTGCTGTCTGATGCTAGAGAGAGAGGGAGCCATGTTGCAGTGCTCCGTGTGTGTTTATATGTAAATAAAGTAGATTAGCCAAAATGCTGAGTTGCTGAGTTCTGTTACGCAACTGCGCAAACCTCTGCGGATCCCTAAGTGTGCTGATGTCTTCTGGCATCAGTCGCTGTGATATTCAGACTAAGGAATGCCTTTGAAGCTCCCAAACGATCGACCAGAAGGGAGGGAACATGCCAGTCGGGTATGTGCCTCTGCCAAGGTCCTACTCTTGTGTAGGACACCTCCTAACATTGCCTTCCCCAAAATGGCGCCCACACATTCCACTGTGGCGACTGTAACATAGGTACCATTTGAAAGTGGTTAAAAGCGGTAATTGTAATCTGGGGGACCGGGTTCTCATCTCCGCTCCTCCACATGCTGGGTGACCTTGCTGCTGGGTGACCTTGGGCTAGTCACACTTCTTTGAAGTCTCTCAGCCCCACTCACCTCACAGAGTGTTTGTTGTGGGGGAGGAAGGGAAAGGAGAATGTTAGCCGCTTTGAGACTCCTTCGGGTAGTGATAAAGCAGGATATCAAATCCAAACTCTTCTTCGTTTTGTGAAATTGGTAATTTGTACTCCCTGCCACGGTTTCCTGGATTGCCAAAGGTGCCCCTAGGCCTGAAGTCTTGGGGGGACGCCTGATTTAGCTTCAGGCACAAAGACCATGAGGCGAGGCGAGGCAAGCCAAGCAAATATACAATGGAAAAATAAAAAATATGACACATTCCAGCACTTGTTGTCATCTCTTAAATGCCATCTATATATAGAAGTGCACACAATTCTTTGATTTGAAAAAAATCAAGAAATGTTCTGGAAGTTACTTTTCCACAAATTTCTCTTATTTTTCTTTTCTTTTCATTTTATATTTATTTACTGTTATTTTGTATTACAAGGTAACTTTTGTACATTTATGCAATTCCTCATATTTCACATTTACACAGTTTTCCATATATATTACATACATAACCTTATACATGTACTTAGTCATGTACATATACATTGTATGCTCTTAACTTCCTGGTCTTACTTTCCTGATATAACACCCTCTCCCTTCCTCCCCCCTTAACCCTGTGACTTCCGTATTGATTTTATATTACCTTCATATTGAGATTATTTTTCTACGTCATAATTTTATATTTACCTATTATATCTTGATTTATCTTAACTTTGTGAACTCAATCTATACATATCAATAAATTTCTATTAATACCTCTTTTATTAATATATTCATCAACACATCTCCATTCTTGCTTGAGATTTTGATTGGATTGCATTCTAATTGAAGCCATCATTCTAGCTAATTCTATCATTTTGAAAAATTTATTTTGTCATTCTTCTAAAGTTGGGACCAGTTCTGATTTTATTTTTTTGTAATTAATAGTCTTGCGGCTACTGTTGCATATAAAAATACTTTTTTCATATCTCTGGGTATATCCTTGGTTACAATTCCTAAGAGAAACGCTTCTGGTTTCTTATTGGTTGTTTTCTCAAACATTCCTTTTAATTCTTCATGTATAATTCCCGCCCCCAAAATTAATTTTATTGTAACCCCACCAGACATGATAAAGAGTCCCTGCAGCTATTTTGCATCTCCAGCACAAATTTGACATTGACTTATATAGTTTTGCCAGTTTTACAGGCGTTAAGTAGCACCTGTAGAACATTTTCATATTTTCTTTGATGGTAATACATGCAGTGAAATTAATTTACCTTTTTTCCCCCTTAAAAGTTGTTTATATGTTACTCCAGTTTTTCCAGACTTTTTCTTTATAACAGAAATCATTTCTAATGGTGCTGCCTACCAAGGTATTTTTAGCTCTAGTAGCCTATGATATTTTCTCCATATTTTAATTAAAGATTTTCTTATTATATGGTTTGTAAATCCTTGGTGGACGCTGGTCTTATTCTCTAAGTGCATGCCAACTATACCTGTTATCGTATCCCTCCAGATCCAGCACATCTATGTTTTGCAATAATATCCAATCTTTGATCCAACAAAAGCAACAGGCCTCATAATATATTTTAAAATCTGGAAGGCCAAATCCTCCTCTTTCTTTTTTATCAGTTAATAATTTGTATCTAATGCGAGGTTTCTTTCCTTGCCATATGAACTTCAATAAATCTTTTCTCCATTTGTCAAACCATTCCATCTTTCCAATTATAAGAATCATTTGAAAAAAAAAATAACATTTTTGGTAGGATCATCATTTTTATTACTTCAATTTCCCCCCAGAAAGATAATTTTATTTTTTGCAAAATTTCTAAATCCTTTTTGATCTGATTCCATAGTTTAATATAATTTTCTTTGAATAAACTAATAATTTTCATTGTAATTTATATTCCCAAAATACCTTATTTTAATGACAATTTCTAGGCCTGTTTCTAGGCCTGTTTGGGCCTATAATTTCATCAAGGACCTTTTTTAACCTGTTAGCAAGTATTCCAGCATATATTTTATAATCCATGTTTAGCAACGAGATTGGTCTATAATTATTTGTTAATTCTTCATTTGTTCCTGGCTTTGGAAGTAACATGTGTCTGGTGTTTTCCCTTCTTCTATTATCTT
The DNA here is from genome assembly GCA_900245905.1 of Lacerta viridis. Lineage (NCBI taxonomy): Eukaryota > Metazoa > Chordata > Lepidosauria > Squamata > Lacertidae > Lacerta > Lacerta viridis. The sequence goes on from OFHU01002722.1 coordinate 78,852, forward strand.
ATTTAATAATGATTTTAAGGGTGTTGATATTACATGTTTTTGTTTTTTATGATGCCATCCAGTCCTGGGGATTTTCCAATTTTACATTTGGAAATGGCTTGATCCACCTCCATCATTTTTATCGGACCATTCAGCAGGTCTTTATTATCCTTTGTTAATTTGGTGATATTCCTCTTTTGGGAAAAAATAATTGTATCTAATTCCTTTTCATTTTCTTTTTCATATAATTTTGCATAATATCTGACAAAGCATTTTTTAATTTCTTCTTGTTCGTCTATTTGTTTAAACCTTCACTCCTCAATCTATTAATAATTAGTTCTTTTTGCCTCTTCTTTAATTGCCACGCAAGCAAATTTCCTGACTTATTTGCAGATTCGAAATTTCTTTGTTTTAGTCATTTAATATTTTTTCTATTTCTTGATTTATTAGCATTAATGATGGATTCTGTGCTACTTTTATTACTTGCCTTTTCATTTTTAGGTTGTTTAGCTAATATTTTTTCATTCTCTGCTATTTCTTTTTGATCTGGTCCATCCCCCCCCCCATTTCTTTTTTGAATCACATCTTTTTCTATAAGGGTGGTGAGGCTAGTGTGTTACGGGGTGCAGCTCAAAGCAGGTTTTTGGCCCCACGTAAAAGATAGGCAGAAGGGGCTCTCCAGAGAAGGCAGTCATTGTAAAGCAGCGTCCAATGCCATTATCAACATCAAAAAAGAGAATCCGGCGCGCTGCATGATTAACCGTCACCCACATCCTCTGTGGCAGATGGCGGTAGGCAGGCCAGGTCTGGCTACCCAGATGCCCAACTCCCCAGATGCCTTCCTCAGGGGTAAAGTAGAACATGCCCTTTCTCCTCACAGACTTCCTTGCAACCCCCACCCCCCATTCACCCCCAATTTCCATGGTGACTTCCCAGCAGTACCTCCCTGCTGTAAACTCCTCACACCCCAGCACCAAGGTATGTCCACTGAATCTCTCTGGATTGTCCGGCAGCTCTTGATGTGCTTCTCCCCACCTCGCACTTCGACGATCCTCGGACAGGATCAGTTGGGGATGAGCGGTGGCCGGGTCGAGAGTTACACTTGCTATTGGCGTCGCGAGGAGAGATAGGAAGAGAAGGAAGAGAAAGAGAAAAGAAAGAGAAAAGAGAAATCAGCTGGGAGGATTGATATTGTGAGCTTAGATCCACACCAGAGATCAGTGAGGAAGGGGGTTTCTTTACTGCCTGGACTGTGGGCCTCCCATGGGCATCACTGCTAGGGTAGCCCAGCTTTGGCCCTCTGTCCAATTTAGAAAGGTCAATGAAGCCACCATTCTCTCTCCCAATAGCCAACTGGCCAAGGAAAAAGAAGGGGAGCAATAAAAAGGCTGGGATCTCAGCAAAGGAGTGACTTTGGACTCTGGTTGTGTCCACTGTGGCCCCACCAGCTATCGGCACATGGGCCCCAACAGCTCACCCCGATGGATAACTATGATTGACTGATGGAGGCACCTCAGCTTACCTTTCTGCAGAGAGAGTCCTGATGTTAGAGTGCCTGTGAAAGGGAAAGCAAGAGAGATTAAGCATCACACCGTCCTGCTGTTAATGAATGTTATAGCAAAGAAAAAGAGTCAGTTGATATCATTGTTTAGTCAGAATCTCCTTTCTTGTAACTTGAAGCCATTGGCTCGAGTCCTACCCTCCAGAGCAGGAGAAGACAATCTTGCTCCATCTTACATGCCCTATAGATGCTTGAAGATGGCTATCATATCGTCCTCTCAGTCTGCTCTTTTCCAGGCTAAACATACCTAACTCCCTCAACCATTCCTCGGTTTCCAGAACCTTGTTTGTCTTTCCACTTGTTTCCAAATAATCACATTTGACTTTGGCTTATGAGATCTTTTGCCTCTCTCTGCATACGCTAGGATAGCTGCTGCCTGCTTTTGAAAAGCTTAGAAAGCTGCCTCTTAAGGTTATTGCCTTAAAGTGTTGGAGCCTAAGGCCTGGCACACACACACACACCCCAAATTCAGTGGGCCTTAAGTCATACAAAGCTTCAGCCACAGAAGTGTGTGAGTTTTTTCTAGTGTCCCTGCATAAATCTTGGCAAGACACTGTTGCTGAAGGAATAAACATGTTGCCTTCATGCTTAGATGATGCAGACCAGGGAGGAGGAAGTTGTGTCCTTCACAATGTCGTTGCACTCCAATTATCTGCTGGGGCTGAACGGGAGTTGGAGTCCAAAACAAATGGAAGGCACCAGGCTGGGAGAGGCAGTCTTAGCGAATGAAGTCTGAGCCGCAGGACCTCCTTTCCCCCTCAGTAAAATCTAAAGTTACCTTCCCTACTGACCCTCAAGTTCACTTTTTCTGGCTCTCCTATGTTGCGGAAATTACCGGGTCGAGGCTGCTCAGCTCCCGGTCCTACGGAGGAAGCCCGTGGTTCGCTGCGGAGGTAATGGAGACCAGCCGGAGATTGGAGCAAAAGCAAAGGAGTTTATTGCGCAACAAGGTTCAGGAGGATCCGAACCCCGAACAAAGGGTGTCACGGACTTTTAAAGCTTCCCGCCATTGCCAATACATAGCAATACATCATAAAACAGAGAGAGAGGCATGAAATAATTGCAGTCATTACCTTTGAACTGTTCAACATCGGAGGGTGCTTGTGTGGAACTGGGAGTGGTGCATTTCCTCTTGACCTGAAGTACGGATCGGCCGCTTATCATGGAAGTATGAGATGAGAGTCAAAAATTATACAGAGGAAATTAAACTTCTGATGATCGGAGGATGGCGGGGACCGAGGGGCTAGAAAGGTTATTTCCAAGGAGCAAATAGAAAGAACCAAGCAGATCGGATATTGCACTCCGGAGATATTGATTTTTATAGTAATAGATGTTTTGAGCGTCAAAACAGGACCCAGGGTGTAAATGTCCAGTTGCAACATTGTAACAAGTTATAATTAATAACTCCCTTGCTGGAAATTTTGTCTTCCATTGTTTCCCAGGGAGCTCATACCCACTTAGCGAGCTCAAGTGGGTGTTGAGAAATAAGCTGAGCTGAGTTCCATTTTGGAGGCTTTGAATATGCTCCTGATTGGTCGGCTTGCCGTTCAAGAAAATGCCAGAGGAGCTTGCAGGAGGCTCTCGGAGGGTTTTCGGGGCGCATCGGGACATTTGGGGACCCTTTATGAGGGCTTGTGTGGGTGCTTGTGTGATTGTGAAAGGGGAGATGGCAGGAAAAAGGAAAGCCCGTTCATCGTCGGGTTTCCGCGACGTCACGGTCCCGCACTCGCCACCAGGGAGGCATGGCGGTGGGGGAAGGTGGCAGCTGGTAATTTTTCCCTAACACCTAGCATTACAGAGGACACCTTGAGCTTTTCCTCAACCCAATATGCACCAATTCAATATCCAGCATGAAATAATTGCAGTCATTACCTTTGAACTGTTCAACAACAACTTCGAGAAACGGATATGTATCAATGAGGTTCATGGCTTTCCATAGAAACAGGTGGGAAAAATTGGTCTCTCAAATGTCTGTTTCCCCTCATGCCTGTGGAGAAATAAAAGGTTTTAAAAGGCAGCTTGCTCTCCATCCAACCATGAATTCCCAAAGGAAGCAAAAGAAGAGGGGAGAGGATGAATGGTTGGTCAATAAGAATAATAAGGACAGCTGAAACGTATATTGAAATAAGCAGTACAGTACAGGGAATAAAAGTGTGAACAATGGTTTGTTGCTTTAATAATAATAATAATAATAATAATAATAATAATAATAATAATATTTATTATTTGTACCCCGCCCATCTGGCTGGATTTCCCCAGCCACTCTGGGCGGCTTCCAACAGAAATCAAATACAAAAATATCAAACATTAAAAACTTCCCTAAAAAGGGCTGCCTTCAGGTTTTTTCTGAATGTCAGGTAGTTGTTTATTTCCTTGACCTGTGATGGGAGGGCGTTCCACAGGGCGGGCGCCACTACCGAGAAGGCCCTCTGCCTGGTTCCCTGTAGTTTTGCTTCTCGCAGTGAGGGAACCGACAGAAGGCCCTCGGCGCTGGATCTCAGTGTCCGGGCTGAATGATGGGGGTGGAGACGCTCCTTCAGGTATACAGGACCGAGGCCGTTTAGGGCTTTAAAGGTCAGCACCAACACTTTGAATTGTGCTCGGAAACGTACTGGGAGCCAATGCAGATCTCTCAGGACCGGTGTTATGTGGTCCCGGCGGCCACTCCCAGTCACCAGTCTAGCTGCCGCATTCTGGATTAATTGCAGTTTCCGGGTCACCTTCAAAGGTAGCCCCACATAGAGCGCATTGCAGTAGTCCAAGCGGGAGATAACCAGAGCATGCACCACTCTGGTGAGACAGTCCGCGGGCAGGTAGGGTCTCAGCCTGCGTACCAGATGGAGCTGGTAGACAGCTGCCCTGGACACAGAATTAACCTGCGCCTCCATGGACAGCTGTGAGTCCAAAATGACTCCCAGGCTGCGCACCTGGTCCTTCAGGGGCACAGTTACCCCATTCAGGACCAGGGAGTCCCCCACACCCACCCGCCTCCTGTCCCCCAAAAACAGTACTTCTGTCTTGTCAGGATTCAACCTCAATCTGTTAGCCGCCATCCATCCTCCAACCGCCTCCAGGCACTCACACAGGACCTTCACGGCCTTCACTGGTTCTGATTTGAAAGAGAGGTAGAGCTGGGTATCATCCGCATACTGATGAACACCCAGCCCAAACCCCCTGATGATCTCTCCCAGCGGCTTCATATAGATATTAAAAAGCATGGGGGAGAGGACAGAACCCTGAGGCACCCCACAAGTGAGAGCCCAGGGGTCTGAACACTCATCCCCCACCACCACTTTCTGAACACGGCCCAGGAGGAAGGAGCGGAACCACTGTATAACAGTGCCCCCAGCTCCCAACCCCTCTAGCCGGTCCAGAAGGATGTTATGGTCGATGGTGTCAAAGGCCGCTGAGAGATCCAGCAGAACTAGGAAACAGCTCTCACCTTTGTCCCTAGCCCGCCGGAGATCATCGACCAGCGCGACCAAGGCAGGTTTCAGTCCCATGGTGAGGCCTGAATCCCGATTGGAAGGGATCCAAATGGTCCGCTTCTTCCAGGCGTGCCTGGAGTTGTTCAGCAACCACCCGCTCAATCACCTTGCCCAAGAATGGTAGATTTGAGACTGGGCGATAGTTGGCCATATTGGCCGGGTCTAAAGATGTTTTTTTAAGAAGCGGTTTAATGACCGCCTCTTTCAGCGGGGCTGGGAAGGCTCCCTCACAGAGGGAAGCATTCACCACCCCGCGCAGCCCATCGCCCAGCCCCTCCCGGCTAGCTTTTATAAGCCAGGATGGGCAAGGATCAAGGAGACAGTCACTCGTCCAAGCAGCCTGTCCACATCCTCGGAGGTAACAGACTGAAATTGATCCCACGCAACTGGACTAGACAGGACTCTGGCACTCTCCCGCCCTGGCCCTGCTCCCACGGTGGAGTCTATCTCTTTCCGAATCTGAGCGATTTTATCTGCAAAAAACTTTGCAAACGCATTGCAGGAGATCTTGGGGTCCCTACCAGGCCCCGATGACGAAGGTGGCTCCGATAGATTCCGAACCACCTGAAAGAGTCTCCTGCTGCTATTTTCCGCAGATGCAATAGAGGCGGTGAAGAAAGTCTTCTTCGCCGTCGCTATCGCCACTTGGTAGGCTCGACGTTGAGCTCTAACCTGTGTCTGGTCGGATTCAGATTCTTAGATACATCCCTGTTTTGGAAGACTATTGAGACTACCAGGTGGAAACAGAAAGAAAGGAAAGAGAATCAGAAATAAACAAATGATAGAAACAGAGAAGGAAGCTTTCAAGTGAAAATAGGAACTTTAGAAAAAGTGGGCCCTATTGATTTGTTAAAGGTTGGAGGTCACAAAGGTCTTCACACTCCCCTTGGAAACAACCAGTGTCTTTCCTGCTGTCGACACATCCTTCACAGAACCACAAAGTGCAAAGGAAAAGAAGGGGGACCCACATACCCCTGCAAAGTGCTTCTAATATCCTGCAGGGGAAAGAGAAAAAGAAGAGAGAACTCAGCATCCACAACTTGGCCATACATCGAAGCCCACGCCCCATGCCTCAGCCCAACCAGGGTAATGTCCTAAAATCAGAACAAAGCTCTGAGCAGGCACCACAGAGGACCAGTAAGGGATCAGACCAAGGGTCCACCTATTTTTAGCCGAACTCGGGTAATATAACCAAAGAAGGGAAAGCTTCTTAAAAGAAGCCCTGAAATGACAAACTGTCCCATACTTTAAAAGGCACAAAAAAATTGACCCTGTTCATCGCAGGGATCAGGCCAAGGGATCCACCCAGTCCAGTCCCCTCTTGGCAACAGCAGCTTCTGGAAAGCCCACAAGAAGGCCAGGAAGGCAACGGCACTAATTTGGGAGCCAGCAGCAGACCCATCATCAGCCAAGAGCCGAAAACATCTGGTTCCATCATTGTTAAGTAACAAATGAAGGTGAGCATTGTCTCCTTGTTCTCTTAGATGCTCCTGCCCCTAACATAAGAGAACTGGCTACCAGCTGCACAAAACCAAGCAGCGTCACTTTTTGTACAATGACAGAGGCAGAGACTGGTCTGGTAGTGGCCTTGACCTGGAGAAAAGCTTGGGCTCCTTATGCCAATGTCCTACCTGCAGGAATTCACTGGGGGGCTGCTTAAGCTTCTCCTCCAGCTCCCGGATGACACTTTGAAGAGAGTCGAGTTCTCTGGAGCACCTAGTCAGCTTCTCATTCATTTTCCTCACCATCTCAGTCTCCACCTCTTCCATCTGCTTCAAGAGTTGGCATTCCTGTTTCTCCAGAAACGAATGTAGCTGCCTAAACTCACCCTTCATCTTCTCCCTACCTGACATTAATAGCTTCTGCAAGAAACACGTGGAAAGAAAAACAGGCTGTTAGCAAGATTGTCACTCCTTCTGCAGCATAAAGAGTTTTTGAGGATTACTGCAGGGGAACAGGGTGGGTGCGTCTGAATTGTTGGATTTTCACAGATGATGCATCAGTTTTCAAGCAAAGGGAAAATTTCCTTGCCATCAGAACAGGCTTCCCCAAATAAATAAGACATCTAAAAGAGTAGAGCTGTCTGATGGCTTCAGAATTTAATTTTATATCCCCTCCCCAAACATTATTTGCTTACTTCCTAGTAGGAGCGACACTTACAAGCATGTCTTTAACAGTCTTTTCTGTTTTTCTATGATACGCCAAGTTTTCTGCCTTCTTCTCCTTCAGAGTCTCCAGGCACCTGCAGAGCTGATCCTGAAAAGAAAAGCCTATGTTCCCATTTGGGTCCTGATGAGGGGTTTCTTGGAGATAACCATCATAATCGTCATTGAGACAGAGAGAAGAAAAGGAAAGCGAGAGGACAGTTGAATTGTGTTATTGTTCCCCAGTTTTTGAGTTTTAAGAGCCTGCTTCTGCCATCCAAGGTATTTAGCCTACGAGATGCAACTGTTATGGAGAAATGTTGAATTATCTCTAAATTTATCTGGCAGGGGAAGAAAACAAAGTATAAATTGTTAACAGATAGTTGTATCTCGTGTTGTGTTGCGCGGCAACCCAGAAGTACCGGAACAGGTTACTTCTGGGTTTCGCCACTTGCGCCTGTGCAGAAGTGCCAAATCGCACTGCGTGCCTATGCAGAAGCAGCACTCTAGTTGCTGTTTTTGGGGGATATGGCTGTGCCTCCGGAATGGATTCCGTTTGTAACTGGAAGTACCACTGTACTAAGGAAAGAGGTGGCTTCTCACTGCCAGATTTGAGAATATACTATGAGGTGTCCTTTCTATGCTGGCTGCAGGAGTGGATTGATTTAAAGAATGTGGATGTTTTGGATTTAGAAGGCCACAACAATAGATTTGGTTGGCATGCATATTTATGGCATGAAAAGGCAAAAGTACGTAAAGGTTTCCTAAACAAAATGGTAGGAAAATTAATCTAGCAAGTGTGGGACAAATATAAACATTTATTGGAATAGAAAGCACCCTGGAGGCTCTCACCCCTGGAAGCGTTATCTGTGAAAAAAACATACCGGTAATGCAAAAAGTGAGTGGGTGACTTATAAAGAGTTGTTATTTGAAGGAGAAGATCAATTGAAAGTAAAAAATGGAGGACATTTGGTAACAGACTGGCTGCAATACCACCAACTAAAAGATGTGTTTATGAAAGATAGAAGGAATGGTTTTAATACAGAATAATTTAAAATTGGTTTCAAAAATGAATAATTTAAAATTGGTTTCAAAAAAGTATAAATTGTTGTTAGAATGGTATACTAAAGATGAAGAAGTGAAATCAGTAATGATACAATGGGCAGGGGACATTGAATATAATGTGCAATTGGCATCATGGAAAAAAATATGAAGGGAAGATCTAAAATTTACAGCCTGTTAGACGTTGAAAGAGAATTACATGCATAGGAAAATGATGTATCGTTGGTACTTAAATCCTACTAAATTAGCAAAAAATGTATAGAACCGCCACAGATACATGTTTGAAGTGTAAACAGAAGGAAGGTACATTTTATCACATGTGGTGGATGTGTGAAAAAAGCATATTGGGAAATGATTTATAATGAACTGAAAAATATGTTTAAAATAACTTTTGTTTAAAAAAAACACCCTGAAGCATTTTTATTAGGAATTTTAGGTCCAGAAATACCAAAGTATTTAAAGAGACTATTTTATGTATGTTACAACACAACAGCTGCTCAGAAGCTACTTGTCCAAAGATACGGTAGAAGGAGGACAACTTACCTACCTAAGATGAATGGCTGATAAAGATGATGGACTACACCAAATTGGCAACAATGACCAGGAAGATCAGAGATCAAGTGGACAATAAATTTAATAAATAATGGGGAATATTTTTTTTAAGTTACTTGAAAGAACATTGTAAACAATTGAATATGGTTTGAAAAGAATATCTGGGGGGACCACGGAGGGATGTCTGGGGATTCTGAGAATAGTATTTGTAAAATGATTGTGATTCATGTATGGTGATAAATGTTAAAAGTGAAAATGAATTTTAAAAATTAAGAAATGTTGAGAAAAGACCCAGAAAGTCCCTTCTCCAGAAAATGCCTGTTGTAAACAGAAATCTGCCCTTATTCCCTTATGGGAACACAAGAGCCCTTATAGAGTCCTTTGTAGGTTCTCCATCGGTAGGAGAAAATAACAGAGGCCAACCAGAGAATATTGAGAAGCAAAGCAGCTAGTAAGCCTGATGTTTATTAAAAGCTGTTGCAACAGGGTACTCCCCTCACACACAGTAGCTTGGAGGAGGACCCAGAACAAAGGTGTGTCTGCCCTTATATAGACATTAAAATTGTCTGCCCTGGAGTCCAAGACCACCCCCAGAAACATCACACTTACCTCACAGAAGAGGGTCTACAAAAAAAATATCTGAGTGTGTTGTTTATTTCCTGTCTGCCAGGTTATCTTGAGAATGCCTTATCAGATTGCCTTTTCTGGGTAGCCTGGCCATTCCTTGAATGGTAAATAGTTCTGAATCTCTTAAGCATATTGATAGTGTGCTTGCTCAGCTTAACAGATACTTGCCAGACTGTATTTTACAGGGAGGTGTAAGTCCCTACAGTCCAAAGACAATGGGAAAGCTTTTCCCATTTCCTTTCTCCTTGCAGATAAATATTTGAGGTCAATTTGAAAGAGTCAAAATGGCTTTGGGATTGTTCTCCTGCACTATTTCAGACACGTGGCTTATATACTTATGTATGTGTTTGCCTTGTACATTTATGAACATATATATATATATATATATATATATATATATATATAACCTTTTTTATTATTTCATGTCACTCTCTTTCTATCACAGATTGGATTTCTTTCTCTCTCGTTTGTAAATGAGCATTCAAACAAATTGCCCACTAATGCAAATAAAAGCTATCATCAGTATATACTGCATATTCTGGCATATAAGAGTATATCTCAAAGTCTATATTTTAACTGGAAAAGTTGGGGGTCGTCTTATATGCCCAGTCGTTATACACCAGAAAATACGGTATATCTATACAGTGTACTACAGTTAGAACTGGATATGGAACAACTGATTGGTTCAAAATTGGGAAAGGAGTACGACAAGGCTGTATATTGTCTCCCTGCTTATTTAACTTATATGCAGAATTCATCATGTGAAAGGCTGGACTGGATGAATCCCAAACCGGAATTAAGATTGCCGGAAGAAATATCAACAACCTCAGATATGCAGATGACACAACCTTGATGGCAGAAAGTGAGGAAGAATTAAAGAACCTTTTAATGAGGATGCAAAGTGCACTCATTAGGGCTGCATTTATTTTTCCTAGAAAGGCCAACGTAACATCGTTCAATCTTTCTAGATCAGCTTAATTTTTTAAAAGTTTTTTTAACATAATCATACCTAATATACACATCTCATGGAGTCTTAAGAGGCAGAGCAAGCCTCAGCCCCCTAAAAGCCAGTATCTTTCTTAGGGTGTGTAAACTATAATTAGATGAGGGGCCTCCTGAGCATGTGCAGAGTCAGTTGACAGCAGACTGCATCCCTCACCTAGGATTAGAGGGAGAAATGCTCACTCAGAGGAGACAGTGGTTTGCGGACAGCCTTTAACCTTGATCGCTGAATGGCTCACTTTGTTAGAGCATGGTGCTAATAACATGAAGGTTGCAGGTTCAATCCCCTTATGGGACAACCGCATATTCCTGCATTGCAGGGGGTTGGACTAGATGATCCTCAGGATCCCTTCCAACTATACAATTCTATGATTTTAATTCCCATCATATATACCAGCCATTCCTATTCATGGTTCATTCTTACCTTGTAGTCTTGGACGGCTTCCGCCACAGGAATCACCCTGTGGCCGCTGTGCCCTTGGGATGCGTCACACTCCCTGCAGAAGGGGACTTCATCGTCCCGGCAAAAGAGGTCCAGGGTCTTCTGGTGCCTCTGACATTCTGAGCGCCTCCTTTGAGCCTCTCTCTCCTCAGAATGATCCCACTCGTTGATGATTCCGGCCATATTTCTGAGAAGCCTGTTTTGCTTGAAGTCCTTTTCTACAACTGTTTTGCACTCAGGGCACCTGTGGTCTTCGGGAGTCTCCTCCCAGCATCTCAAGATGCATCTTTCACAGAAGTTGTGCCTGCAGCCCAGTTCCACCGGACGAGTAAAGTAACCGTGGCAGACGGAGCAGGTGACTTCATTCCGGATCCTCTTCCTGTACCTCTCCACATCCATGGCCTCACTCCTGTTGCGTGGGACAACTCTCCTTCTCCAGAAGCAGCCGCACCTAGAAGAGAGATTATTTTTTAAAAAAAACAGTATTTTTATTGGGTTTTCTGCAAATGTAAAATAAACAAGAAAAGAACAAACACTTCAATAATAAACTTGAAATGGGGGGGGAGAGAGAGAGAGAGAGTAACATATCCATAGAATGGGATTATCCTATTCCCGTGACTTCCCTGCAACCCCTCCCCTGGTTCTTTAAAATTCTTTTTTTAACTACATATCATTTCTACTCCAAATTTCTTTTTCAATCTCAAGTTTCCTGTACCATCTCTAAAATTACAAGGTTTTTTTTTAAAAAAAAATCCTGCCAATGTATTAAGATGTTTACAGTATATTTGTAAATATATAATAAACATTTCCCATTCTTTTTTAAAAGTTCTGCTCATCTTGGTTTCTGAGCTTTCCAGTTAATTTTGCCATTTCAGCATCGTCCATTAACTTTTGTTTGCCAATCTTCTTTGGTTCGGGACTGCTTCCTCTTTCCATCTTTGGGCTAGCAATAGCAGGGTGGCCGCTGTAGTATTTAAAAAATTATGTATACTACCTCGAAGAGAGATTATCCCTGTGGACTTTAATCTGAAATGGGGAATGTAACCTTTGCCCTATCTGTATGGACCTATATAATCAGCATTAGAAATTAGCCAGGCGCTGGGCACCTTTTTTTGCAACTGGCACGGGTCCAATTGTGACCATGTGGGGATCCCTGGATGCCAGTTTGGCGATTGACATCTCCATCTGGCTGGTCCCTCCAGCTTTCTTCAGCAGGTATGCAAAAAGGTTTATTTACTGCATTTATATCCCAGCTTCTTCTCCAAGGAGAACATGGTTCACCCCCACCCTCAGTTAATCCCTACAACGACCCTGTGAGGTAGGTTAAGAGGCTGCAACTGACTCCCAAAGTCACTCAGTGGGCTTCATAGCCAAGCGGGGATTCGAACCCTGGTCTCCCAGGTCCTAGTCTGAAGCTTTAACCACTATGCTACACTGGCTTCCTACAGTCCTTCTCCTATGGGGTAGCAACCTTACACAGAATGCCCTCCCGCTAACCTCGGTATGGGAGTTTGACCTACATGCCGCCGCTCTAGGGCCAGGGACTCCCGTTTTTGCCCTTTAACGGGCCCTGCAAGTGCCACCACATGGGAAGGGAGCATGAATGCACCCCCCCCAACCTGATCCAATGGGAAGGGAGCATGAATGCAAACCCCCCCCCCTCAACCTGATCCAAGGCCTAAAACTGCCAAAGTTGTGACGAAATGCTGCGGGGAAGGCAAAACCTGCCAATGCAGGGGAAATTCCTTCCCGGTTCTGAATACAGCAAAAATCTTTTGACCGCAGCAGTGCCCGCTAAGCTGGAATGCAAAATGTTAGCCTGTAAGGAAAGTATCGTTAACTTGATGACCACTGACCTAAGACGAAATTATTTGGAGGGAAGAAATTATTAATTTGAGGGTCGGTGGGTGGGTGATCCTGGAAGGAAGAAAGACCAAAAGAGGCCTGGCCAAAAGGCTCGGCCTCTTTTCTTTGGCCTTGACCCCTCCCACCCCCGCAGGCCATCCATTGTCCTACCTGGTCGAGGACTTGTCAAAGGCCAACCTAAGCAGGTGGGTGGCACCCGCCCAGGTAAGCCCCATTGGTGCCACAAATCCTGCCTACCTATGCGGAAGGGAGGGTGGAAATTGCATTATCTGGGTTTCCGCCCGGCCACTCTTTTGTTATTATAACTACTTAATTCCAGAATCTAGGTCACAGGCTCACACCCTGTTCATATCTTGTATGTGCCCTTAAGACAGGATTTGTGAAGGACAGTCAATGGGGAGGTTTCCCACTTTGAGCTTGCAGAGAAATATTTGAGGTCAATATGTTCAGGACCTAATCTGTGGGGTTTCAGAAATGGGGTTTATATATACAGTTATGAACATTTATTTTATATATAGACGACCTTAAAATTATTATAACAATTACTATGTAAGTTAATGTGCACTGCTTAGAAATGTTAATAATTAAGTAGTATATAGATAACTTAAATAAGTTTCTAAGCAGTTCACAATGTTATAAGAGAAATACCGCTACCCCCCTTCCCACCATACACATATTATGAAGCAACACAGAATTATGCCTTCAACATCAATAAAAACAGTGTAAACGGAAAATCCCAGGTGTGGAACTGCCCAGGCACCTGGCCCTTGGGGATAAGCCCACTGGTTTCTGCGGAGTTAAATAAAAGAAGTCCAGCCACTGGAGCAAGGACAAGACAGGGTTTATTGCGCAATAGGTTACAGTCAAACTGCACACCCAGAGCAGCGTTACAAGAACTTTTAAAAACTCCTATCATATCCCAGAATACAGTTTGGAAACATCATTACTACATCACTAAAGGGAAGGGTTATACATGATTAACATATAGGAAAAACAAGATTAGCATATGGGGGAAACAGAGCAATATCAGGGAGATAGCCCTGGGCCAATGTGAATTGGTGTTAAGTATTGATTTCACTTTCTTGGGTTCCATGATCACTGCAGATGGTGACAGCAGTCACGAAATTAGAAGACGCCTGCTTCTTGGGAGAAAAGCAATGACAAACCTAGACAGCATCTTAAAAAGCAAAGACATCACCTTGCCGACAAAGGTCCGTATAGTTAAAGCTATGGTTTTCCCAGTAGTAATGTACGGAAGTGAGAGCTGGACCATCAAGAAGGCTGATCGCCGAAGAATTGATGCTTTTGAATTATGGTGCTGGAGGAGACTCTTGAGAGTCCCATGGACTGCAAGAAGATCAAACCTATCCATTCTCAAGAAAATCAGCCCTGAGTGCTCACTGGAAGGACAGATCCTGAAGTTGAGGCTCCAGTACTTTGGCCACCTCATGAGAAGAGAAGACTCCCTGGAAAAGACCCTGATGTTGGGAAAGATGGAGGGCACAAGGAGAAGGGGACGACAGAGGATGAGATGGTTGGACAGTGTTCTCGAAGCTACTAACATGAGTTTGGCCAAACTGCGGGAGGCAGTGAAGGATAGGCGTGCCTGGCGTGCTCTGGTCCATGGGGTCACGAAGAGTCGGACACGACTGAACGACTGAACAACAACAATTGGCAAGGATACCTTGAGCACTTATCTGGGAGAGAACAATGGGATTCCGGTTGAGGGATATTAGCCCAGTGGCTTCCTGAAGCACCCAGAGATTACCTGCTGAGGCATTTCCCTGTGTACGTGGTCTCTCGCCTACTGGATCATGGCAGAGAGATGGGTCCCCTTAAGGGCATCACTCCATACCCCAAATGAGTTTACTCGGGAGGAGACTTTGCTTAGGTGACCCCCCCCCCAAATAATTTCCGTAACAACAGAAATACAGAAACAGAGATACAGGAAATTTACAGAAATAGAGTAACAACATGCAAAACTACCCAACAATATGCATGGAGTTATTGACTTATTGGTATGCTGCCTTTCTGTAAATTGGGTTAACTCAAACCATCTAAACTGCACCTAATTTAGAGCTCTGTGGACTCAAATAGTCCTGCTAGAGGCTCACATTTTGCCAACTGAATTCGTTGGGGAAACTGTCTGTGATCAACGGGTAGACAAAAGGTCCTAGCAAACACATTTAGTAATGGCTTCTTGGGGAATTAACCTGCCTCTCCGCCCCACCCCGCTCCGTTTTTTTCCTAGCCACTGAAATTTAACAGTAATTTCGATTAAATCAGAACCCTTCGCTTCATATACAGGTTTTCTATGGCGCACTCAATAATGGACCGCTAAATAAAACGTATCACGTACACGTGTCGATCCCTAACGGAAAGGGCACGGAAAGGACCCTACAGCGTTACACGCGCATTTTTTGAGCCATAAATCTCGCTGAACTCCTTTGGGGTGGCAAATGCGGGCTGCAATCTTCCCCCGAGAGGAAGATTCCCTTTATTCCCCGAGTTCCGGCAGAAGAGCGATAGGAAGCAATGGGAAAGAGATGGGGGAACTCCGTTAAAAAAGGCGGGGGGGGAGTCCCCCGTCACTTTTCAACTTTTCAACAAAAAATATCAAAAAAGAAGAAGACTAGAGATAAAACTGAGGGTAAGATAAGGGAACACCATCCTGTCCCCACGCAAAATAAGCGCCATTCACACGACTGTGTACACGTATCTCCCGCGCGACATGCTAGGGTAAAGGGTCCTGCCGGGTGAGGAGCGCCTATTGAGCAATGAATCTCTCTCACCTTGATCTTGAAGGACGAGATCGGTCTGCAAAGCGGATCCGAGCCGGAGAATCTTTCCGTCTCCACGTCCGGCTAAAGAAGCAATTCGCAGCGCTCCTAATCCGGCAGAGAGATGAGCCTGATCCGGAGCAGCTCTGGTGAGCAGCAAAGGGAGGAGCCGAAGCAACAGGCGACCAAATCAAAATCGCCGCCACGAGGAAAGTAGCCAGTCAGAAACTGCAACTCTGTTGATGAATGGATAAGAGTTGTGAATGGATAAGCAGGGGCGGGCCGACGCCGCTTCACTGGGCAGCCAATCAGCTCTTGGGAGGTTCCAAAGTGCAGATCTGCGATTCTTATCTCTACATAAGGAGAATTGAGGCAATCGTATCCAGGAGGCCAATCAATTCAGGCAAGGTCGCACCCACGCTCTTATTCTGCATTCAAGGGGGGTGGGGTGCGTGGGTGTCTGCATTTCAGAAAAGCATTTTGTTGCATGTTCACATATAATAAACATAACTTAAAATTCAATCAGCAACAACCATAGTTTCTGCTCTATCATTTATGGGAACGGGAGCGGGGCAGCAGCTTAAAGTTAGAGCCGATAGTTCAGAGCATGTTTATGGGGTTTGCAGCCCAGAATTCCGGAGCACGTTGTCAAGAATATGTTGATGACACACAGCTCTTCCTTTACAGCATCTGCAGGTGAGGCAGCGGATATATCATCCCCGCTCTTATTCTGCATTGGGCGTGTCTGCATTTCAGAAAAGCATTTTATTGCATGTTCGCATATAATCAGTGCTTTTTTCTTTAAAAAAATATGTTTAGGGGTACAGTACTCTCATTTTCCTACTCATATTGAAATACTACCACTTAATGAGGCCAAACTTAAATTCACAAAATAAAAAAAATGTAGCCAGTCAGAGACTGCAACTCTGTTGATGAATGGATAAGTGTTTTGAATGGATAAGCAGGGGCGGGGCCAACGCCGCTTCACTGGGCAGCCAATCAGCTCTTTTTTTTCTTTTTAAATTTTATTTACTTTATTACATCTATACAAAAGAAAAAAAAGAACATTGAATAAAAAACAAACGATAACCAAAGAATAACAATGTTAAAAGATTACATGTTGAATTCTTCCTAAAAAACCACAAAATGCATTCAATTAATGCCTTCCTATATTCCCAATAATTCAGTTGTAAATAATACAAAGCAAAACATAACATCCAATTCCATATTCATATAAATCAGTTCTACTAACCTTTAGTAATACTTCTTTCTTCCTTTCTTCTGTCCATACTTGTCCATTTCTACTATCTGTTACTTCCCCTTCCCTTACGGCTTCCACTTGTCTTCATCCCAGGTTGTCGGTCTATCTCTTCTAGTTTACTACTTTGGTACTCTTGTATAATCCTTCTATTTTATTTTCTTCTATTTTCCTTTCTAACTTTAGCTCACAATACAGAGTGCTTAGAAATGGAGCCAGCATTTCACAGTGGGGCATTGCTTTTTCAGGTAGTCTCCAAATTTCCCCCAATCTTGTTTGAATTTTTGGTCACTACTTCCTCCAATTTTATCAGTTAATTTAGCCAGGTCTATATATTTAAATAATTTTTCTTGCCAATCCTTAATTGCTGGTACTTCTTTCTTTTTCCAGTATTGGGCGATCAACATTCTCGCCGCGGGCAGCCAATCAGCTCTTGAGAGGCTCCAAAGTGCAGTTGAAACAAAATAATTATCAAAAAAATTCTTTCCAGTAGCGATTCTTATCCCTATATCTGGAGAATTGAGGGAATCGTAATCAGGGAGCCAAATCAATTCAGGCAGCGTCGCATCTCCACTCTTATTCTGCATGGGGGGGGGGTCGTGTCTGCATTTTAGAAAAGCATTTTATTGCATTTTCACATATAATCAGTGCTGTTTTTCATATATATATATATATATATATATATATATATATATATATATATGGGTAGGCCTACTCTCATTTTCCTAATCATATTGAAATTGTTGTTGTTCAGTCGTTCAGTCGTGTCCGACTCTTCGTGACCCCATGGACCAGAGCACGCCAGGCACCCCTATCCTCCACTGCCTCCCGCAAGGAAGGTTGCAATGGAGGTGGTTTGCTCTCTACATAAAAGAGAGCATTGATTCCAGTAAGCTGGAAATCCCAAAAGAAGCAGGCACCTCCACAGAATCAGTGTAGGCGGTGAATCTGGGCCCTAAGAGTCATTTAGTATTGGGGGTGTGCTATTCTCCCCCTGATCAAAATGCTCAGGGAGATCTTGAGGTGAAGAATGAAATCACGGAAGCATCTAAAACAAGAAATGTAGCAATGGGTGACCTCAACTTACTCTCAAATGGGCTGCCTATGTATCAGTTGCCATCATGACAAAGAAGTAAATCTCTAGATTCCTTAAATGGTTGTGCCCTAGAACAGTTAGTCATGGAACAGAGGATTTGAGCCCTGGATTTGAGCTTGTGTGGCCCCTGTTATAAGAGTTTGCAATCACCATGATAGGAATGAACAGAGAGGGGACCCTGAACATCTACTTTGATATAAAACCCCTTGACTTGACATAAGAACAGCCATGTTTCACAAAGACCCACAGAAAAGCCCTTTAGGTCAAAACATCCGCATTGCAAATAAAGGATCAGTGTCAAGACATTTCCCCCTCACCACCCACCATCCAAGTGCTAATCAGCGCATTCACGCTTACAAATTCTTTCCGTGGTGCCTGTAAATCCTTTTTAGTGATTAACAAGATATTTGCATCTTTATCTAGAATGACTTGTAAATGTTTGCCTAGGAAACCTTTCCGCAAATAAGGGAGCCTGCGAGCCTGAGACCAAGAGAAACTGCCAACGTGTAAATAATAATGTTTCCATTTCTATATCGCTGTAAAGGAAAAGCCTCTGTCACAATGTTGTCTGTTATTTTCTGTTACAAGTATACATTTCTTCTATCTGCTAACATTGTTTCCCTCTGCGAGAGATACAGTCTCCAAACTCCTTCGAAGTGCTAAATCCTTCCCTTGCCTATGTAGAAAAGTCCAATGACATGTCGTGTGTATATAATGTATATATGTGTTCACTTCTTTTGCTTGACAATAATAATTCTGTACGGAAGTGAGAGCTGGAAGTGAGAGCTGGACCATCAAGAAGGCTGATCACCGAAGAATTGATGCTTTTGAATTATGGTGCTGGAGGAGACTCTTGAGAGTCCCATGGACTGCAAGAAGATCAAACCTATCCATTCTCAAAGAAATCAGCCCTGAGTGCTCACTAGAAGGACAGATCCTGAAGTTGAGGCTCCAGTACTTTGGCCACCTCATGAGAAGAGAAGACTCCCTAGAAAAGACCCTGATGTTGGGAAAGATGGAGGGCACAAGGAGAAGGGGACGACAGAGGATGAGATGGTTGGACAGTGTTCTCGAAGCGACTGGCATGAGTTTGGCCAAACTGCGAGAGGCAGTGAAGGATAGGCGTGCCTGGCGTGCTCTGGTCCATGGGGTCACGAAGAGTCGGACACGACTGAACGACTGAACAACAACAATAATTCTGTAACCGAGTATGCCCAGGTTCACCCTTTTCGTGAATTTGTGATCAGCGATCAAAGTATTGTTATAGTTTAGATACTTTATTAGTTAGAATGCCTATCCTTTTATCAAGCTATCACCCTAAAATATTTCCTTCATATCAACCTCATGCTGTACGACCAGATGATTTCTGCAGCCACACTGCCACCTACTGTGTCTAGGTAAAACAGCAAGAATACACAACAAGGTTCACCTCAATGGAAATAAATCTTTATTCATGGAAAACAGGTAGACTTTCCTGTAAATAAAGGAAATGTCAAACCCATCACCAGAAAACTCGATAATAAAGGAAACAACTTGACAACCATTGTCCGAACAATCTCCCCCACCATCAAAATCCAATCACACCACTTATCTTATGATAATCCTGTATTCCTGCCGGTTTCGCGCCTTTTCGTATCATTGGACTGCATGTAAGAGAAAATGTATAAAAATAAGGTGCTGCCATTGTTCTGGGTCTTTGCTCCGTCTGTTTCACGTGAGCAACAGTTTCAATAAAGAAGGGCTATCGCCTTGCTTTGGGAGATTTGGCAATCGTCTCATTTTTCTTTCATAGTGCGTTTGACAGGGAGGGGGCTCCGCTAAGGCACCCTCTCCGGTTCACGGACTCCCTTCTGGAGCCGAACCTAATTTTTTATTTCACCCCCCAGGACCTGATGCAGGATGTGAGTATTGTCAAGCCAGTTGGAAGCCCGTGACCATGTTGTTGTTGTTGTTGTTCAGTCGTGTCCGACTCTTCGTGACCCCATGGACCAGAGCACGCCAGGCACGCCTATCCTTCACTGCCTCTCGCAGTTTGGCCAAACTCATGCTAGTCGCTTCGAGAACACTGTCCAACCATCTCATCCTCTGTCGTCCCCTTCTCCTTGTGCCCTCCATCTTTCCCAACATCAGGGTCTTTTCCAGGGAGTCTTCTCTTCTCATGAGGTGGCCATATTGAAATACTGCCCTTCAATGAGGCCAGACTTAGATTCACAAAATATTTAGGGGTATGTGTACCCCTGCACCCCCCCCCGGGGAAAAAAGCACTGCATATAAAAAACATAATTTGAGATCAACAACAACAGCTGCTATTCTGTCCTTCTTTGGGGGAAGCCAGGAGCGGAACAGCAGCTTAAAAGCAAGAGCAGGTTTTTATGGGGTTTGGAGCCCAGAGTTTTGGCGGGCATTGTCAGCAATATGCTGATGACATACAGCATTTGCAGGTGAGGCAGTGGATGACCCCGACCCACATAACTGATCACGTGACACAGCACACGCACACCGCTTGAATGTCAATTTACATCCACTTTTGGGGGGGCTGGCCGCCTCAAATATTTTATATTTCAGGGGTGGCCAACTCCCAAGACACTGCAATCTACTCACAGAGTTAAAAACTGGCAGTGATCTACCCCCTTTTGGGGGGTTCAAGTTAAAGTTGCTGAGCTTTTTTTAAGGAGGAAGGCCCATTTTGGGGGGTTCGGGTCAAAGTTGTTGAGTTTTTTTCAGGGAGGAGGTAAAATGTTGAGCTTTTTTTAGGGGAGCCACAGTTGTTCAGCTTCTTTGGGGGGAGCCAATGATCTACCAGTGATCTACTGCAGACGTCCAGTGATCTACCGGTAGATCACGATCTACCTGTTGGACATACCTGTTATATTTTATAGGAGTTGGCTCCTATGCCGGAGACAAACTTTGCAGATTTTGATACCATCAGGCTGGGATTCTCAAAAACATTGGGAGAGGCTTAGCATCTGCAGCCCTGGAGGCATGCCCCCCCCCCGCCCCTTTGACTGGATCTTCTACTCGGGAACAAAGCCACTTGCAATTGAATGAGATACACTTATCTCTTGCATGAAGCGACTGCCTTCTAGCAATGCCTTGCAAGAATAGCTGCCCTGCCCTGCTCCAAAGGGTGTGTCTAAAAGAAGGGAAGGGGGGTGCTGGGGGTTGTTGACAATGGAGTGGGCCCCCAGGGGTGAAGCCAAACAGCTGTTAACATCACCCAGGTGACCTCCGATTTTCTTTTCCAGAAGATGTCCCGCAAGACAGCGGAGGTTTAGGATCCGGTTTTCCTCCTCCTCAATGGACTATTATTACCTTCCCAAGTGGAGGAGCCCCACCTGTCCCTTGGGCTAGGGATAATCTCGCAAATAATATGCAGAAACACAAACAGTAAAAAAGTGACAGGTAGGTAGCCGTGTTGGTCTGCCATAGTCAAAACAAAATAAAATAAAAAAATTCCTTCCAGTAGCACCTTAGAGACCAACTAAGTTTGTTCTTGGTATGAGCTTTCATGTGCATGCACACTTCTTCATACCAAGAACAAACTTAGTTGGTCTCTAAGGTGCTACTGGAAGGAATTTTTTATTTTATTTAGTAAAAAAGTGAAGCAGCCTGACGGAATTGTTTGTGGAGAAAAACCGACACCTTGTGGCCAAATATGGAAATAAATGCATCTAATTTTTTTTTCCCTAGGGAGTCTTCTCTTCTCATGAGGTGGCCAAAGTACTGGAGCCTCAACTTCAGGATCTGTCCTTCCAGTGAGCACTCAGGGCTGATTTCTTTAAGGATGGATAAGTTTGATCTTTTTGCAGTCCATGGGACTCTCAAGCGACTAGCATGAGTTTGGCCAAACTGCGGGAGGCAGTGAAAGATAGGCATGCCTGGCGTGCTCTGGTCCACGGGGTTACGAAGAGTCAGACACTGAACGACTGAACAACAATGTTTCTTAGTTAGGGACGCGGTGACGCTGTGGTCTAAACCACAGAGCCTAGGGCTTGCCAATCAGCGGTTCGAACCACAGAGCCTAGGTTTGAATCCCCACGACGGGGTGAGCTCCCATTGTCTGGTCCCAGCTCCTGCCCACCTATCAGTTCGAAAGCACATCAAAGTTCAAGTAGATAAATAGGTACCACTCTGGCGGGAAGGTAAACGGCGTTTCCGTGCGCTGCTCTGGTTCGCCAGAAGCGGCTTAGTCATGCTGCCCACATGACCCGGCAAGCTGTCTGCGGACAAACGCCGGCTCCCTCAGCCTATAAAGCGAGATGAGTGCTGCAACCCCAGAGTTGTCCGTCCGCAACTGGACCTAATGGTCAGGATGTGTGTGTGTGTGTGTGTGTGTGTGTGTGTGTGTGTGTGTTTGTAGACAGAAGGCAAAAACAGCTGGTTGTAGCATGCAGCCCTTTATTCCTAATTCCGTTACTTATTTGACGAGAGATGCCAGGGGGAAACTACAGCTCCCAAGATGCTTCAGGAAGGAGTGTCACACCCTTTAAATGTATGTTAGATCCCTGGCCACTGGCAATGCTGGCTGAGGCTTGTTTATTTATTTAAATTTACACCCAACACTTTCCTCCAAAGGACCCCAGGATACAATAGCATCCAGATCAGAGGGCACCCTGTTGGCTACCCCTGCACTAGACTATAGGGTGTATGGCCAATTGCTTACTCAGGAGAGAAAATGTCCCTGTGATTCTGGACAAATAGAAACAATAGAGCACGTGCTTCTCCAATGCCTATATATTATAGAGACATTTGTACTAGCCTCATCTTACCATCACTGCATAAGTACCTAGGGCGCACAGGACAATTCTATACCTCCCTCCTGCTTTCAGATACCAACCCTCCTACAACATACAATGTTGCCTGGTTCTTCATAGCAGCATTCAAAATTCATCGGATGATGACCTGTGCCACAAACTAGATTTAATGAACACATTTATATCAGAGTGCTCTGTAAACTGATAGCCATAGCTTTTTATATACAGTGGTACCTCGGTTTACGAACTTAATCCGTTCCAGAAGTCCATTCTTAAACGAAAACCGCTCTTAAACTAAGGCACGCTTTCCCTAATGAGGCCTCCCACTGCCGGTGCCTTCCACCATTCAGCTTCTGTTCATAAACCGAGGTAAAGTTCACAAACCGGGACACTACTTCTGGTTCTGCGGAGTTTGTAAACTGAATAGTTCGTCAACAGGGCTGTTCGTAAACCGAGGTACCACTGTACTAACCTTTTATGCTCTTCCACATCCGTTTAAAGCTCCTAACCCTTCTTATAGTCTTTTATATATGTTTTTAAAATAATGTTTAGCTTTCCAAAGTATTTTACAGATTTTAAATGATTGTACTCCACCCTACTTATGCCGGCCTATGGACGAAATAAAGACTTCTTTCTTCTGTGTGCGGACGCAATGAATCCCAATACAAGTGAGGCGTGGGATACAAAATCTCACCTCAGGCAGGAACTTTAGTCCATTTTATACTATATACTACTCTCTTTATGAAACTCTTGGCACTTTTAACAAACTATAGTTTCCAGGATACTTTGGGGCAGTGGCGGAGCAAGGCTCCGCGGAACCTGGGGTGGCAAAGGAAACGCCCCGGAGGCGGGGCGTCGTGACATCACGACGCCCCGCCCCCGGGGCGTTTCCGGGAGTGCCGCCGCCGCTTCTGCAGCCCCCTTTTAAGCCGAAGAGCCCCGTTTAAGCTCTGCGGCTCAAAAGGAAGCTGTGGAAGCGGCAGTCCGACGACAGAGTCGTCGGGCCGTGCACTGCTGCTCTCAGGGTGACGGAGAGAGCAGCAGCGCGTAGGAATGGTGGGAGGGGCTGCCGCTTGTCACCCCCACGCGCCGCCGTTCGCTCCGTTGCCCCGAGAGCAGCAGCACCGCACACACCGTGGGTTGCTGCTCCTGGGGGCCAGAGCGCGTGGGGGTGACAAGCGGCAGCCCCTCCCGCCACTCCCCACGCACCGCCGGTCACCCCGGGAGCAGGAGTGCTGCACGGACGGGGTGCTCCCTCGGCCGTGCGCTGTTGCTCCCGGGGCGACGGAGCGAGTGGCGGCGCGTGGGGGTGACAAGCGCCGGCCCCTCCTGCCACTCCCCACGCTGCCGGTCACCTCGGGAGCAGCAGCGCTGCACGGACGGGGTGCTCGCTCGGCCATGCGCTGTTGCTCCTGGGGTGACGGAGGAGCGGCAGCGCTTGGGAATGGCGGGAGGGGCCGCCGCTTGTCATCCCCACCCACCGCTTGTCATCCCTGTCACTAGGGGCATACCGCCCCCACCGCCCCCCCAGCAACGCCCCTGCTTTGGGGAAAGCCACGACTGTATGGTTCAGTTTTAAATGTATGGCACAGACAGACAGAGCTCAGGTTACAGGTAGGTAGCCATTTTGGTCTGCCATAGTCAAAACAAACAAAAAAATTCCTTCCAGTAGCACCTTAGAGACCAACTAAGTTTGTTCTTGGTATGAGCTTTGAATTTTTTTTTATTTTGTTTAGACATAGCTTAGTTATGGTTACCCAGTGGTGGCTAGTGCCTGTTGGAACTGGTAGGGTGAAAAGCTGGAGGTTAACAGTATGGACTGCAAGAAGATCAAACCTATCTATTCTCAAGGAAATCGGCCCTCAGTGCTCACTAGAAGGACAGATCTTGAAGTTGAGGCTCCAGTACTTTGGCCACCTCATGAGAAGAGAAGACTCCCTGGAAAAGACCCTGATGTTGGGAAAGATGGAGGGCACAAGGAGAAGGGGACGACAGAGGATGAGATGGTTGGACAGTGTTCTCGAAGCGACTGGCATGAGTTTGGCCAAACTGCGGGAGGCAGTGAAGGATAGGCGTGCCTGGCGTGCTCTGGTCCATGGGGTCACGAAGAGTCGGACACGAACTGAACGACTGAACAACAACAACAACAACAGTAAGTGGAGCCAGAGAGCCCATGACAAGGCACAGCCAAGTAATTCTAGCTTTTGCCCCCATCCTCTTCCTTGCTTTCTCCAAGGGCAACATTGAGACTAAGGAGGAGGCAGCTGGCAGTCTGTGCCAGGCAGGTGGGGGCTGGCTGAGGGGAGACTGGCGTTGGTGGGGCAGTGCCCCGTTCTGTGTATAACTGTGCTATGGAGAGCAGGCTGAAAATATAACTTAGCCCCGTATTTTCATCGTTCATAGATGACAGAACATTAAAGCTGCACCATGCAGGCTCTGAATCCCTGGGTAAACAAAAAGCCAAGTTTCTAAAATTATTTATCCAATACGTTATATATTACGACACATCTGCAGTTAAACCAAGTGTTCTTTCACTCAGCTACAAAAACAAACGTGCTCTGGAATTGATGAAAACGTTCCAAAAAAGCAGATCTTGAAGTCGAAGCAGGTGGCAATTAGTCTTTAGACTATGAGATGGAGCTAGGGAATTCAAGCCCAGGAAAAGTTTGAAATACTGAAATGTATTCACAACAGCACTGCAAGTCCAATACTACAGATCACTGGGAGAAAAAACGTTACTGGTGCTTTATTAAATATTGCATGTATTATTTCTGTCTCTGGTATGGGTTCCTGGGTCACGTCTGTGCCTTAACGTCTTCCATATCTCGTGACACACACAACCCTCACCTTTCTGATGCTTAAATAAAGTCTAACGAGGACGAGAAGCTCCTTTTGAGGCTTTTCAAACACATTTCAACCTTTATCTCACATGAATTTTTTCATGTCTCCTCAGGTATACTTGATTCCTGAAAGTTTTGCCACAGGTGGAACATGAGTGCGGCTTTTCGGCCGAGTGGCTTCTCTCGTGTGAAGTAAGGCTTGACTTCTGCTTGAAGCTTTTCCCACAGGCCGAGCACGAATATGGCTTCTCTCCCGTGTGGATTCTCTCGTGGATATTCAGGTGTTCCTTGCGACTGAAGCTCCTGCCGCAGGCTGAGCATATGAACGGTTTCTCCTCCGAGTGGATTTTTTGATGCTCAGTATAGCTTGTCCTATGCTTGAACTTTTTCCCACAGTGTGAACAAGTATATGGTTTTTCCCCTGTATGTATTCTCCCGTGTATAACCACCTGTGACTTGTTACTGAAGTTCTTCCCACAAACCGAGCATGAATATGGTTTCTCCCCTGTATGAGTTCTCTCATGTCCGAGAAGATGTGCTTTACAATTAAAGCGTTTGCCACAGGCCAAGCACACATAGGGGGTCTCTCCTGTATGGATTCTTTCGTGACTGGTGAGATTTGACCTTCGCTTGAAGCTCTTGCCACAGAAGGAGCACGTGAAAGGTCTTTCTTCTGTGTGGCTTTTTGTGTGTGAAATAAGGCTACATTTTTGACTGAAGCCTTTCCCACAAACCGAACATTTATGTGGTGTCTCGCCCGAGTGGACTTGCTGGTGTCTGGTCAGGCTTACTTTATGAACAAAGCTTTTACTACAGACTGAACAAGCGTGTGTTTTTTCCGCTGTATGCATTTGTTCATGTAGGACGTAGTATGATTTTTCACTGAAGCTTTTACCACAGAAAGAGCATGTATACGGTTTCTCTCCTGTGTGGATTCTTTCATGAATAGACAGGTAACTTTTCCACATGAAACTCTTCCCACAAACTGAGCACATGTATGGTTTCTCTCCGGTATGGATTATCTTGTGTCTAATAAGGTAATCCTTGCGACTGAAGCTCTTCCCACAGACAGAGCATTTGAATGGTTTCTCACCTGTATGAGTTCTCTCGTGTTTAAGAAGATATGCTCTAT
Source organism: Lacerta viridis (assembly GCA_900245905.1). Taxonomy (NCBI): domain Eukaryota; kingdom Metazoa; phylum Chordata; class Lepidosauria; order Squamata; family Lacertidae; genus Lacerta; species Lacerta viridis. The sequence goes on from OFHU01002722.1 coordinate 105,435, forward strand.
CTGTGAAACTTTTGCCGCAAACTGAGCACGGGTATGGTTTTTCCCCTGTGTGGGTTCTTTCGTGGCTAACCAGATTTGATTTGTGGCTAAAGCTATTCCCACAGATTGAGCACATATATGGTTTCTCACCTGTATGAGTTCTCTCATGTTTAATAAGGTGTGTTCTGTCAGTGAAACTTTTACCACAGATAGTGCATGAAAATGGTTTCTCTCCGGTGTGAGTTCGTTCATGGCTAACAAGGTTTGATCTATGACTGAAGCTTTTACCACAGATCGAGCACATATTTGTTTTTGTTCCCGTGTGGCTGACTTTGTGGCTGTTGAGGTTTGATCTTCGTTTAAAACTTTGGCCGCAGAATGAACATGGGTAAGGCCTCTCTTCTGTGTGGATTCTTTCATGAGAAAGGAGGTTACATTTCTGACTAAAGCCCTTCCCACAGTTTGAGCATTTATACGGGGTCTCTCCTGTGTGGACTAGTTCATGCCTCCTAAGGCTGACTTTATGGATGAAGCTCTTATTGCACACTGAACAAGTGTATGTCTTTTTTTGTGTGTGCATACGCTCATGAACAGCATGGTACGATCTTTTGCTGAAGCTTTTACCACAGATTGAGCACGCATACGGCCTCTCTCCTGTATGGATTCTTTCGTGGATAATCAGGTTACTTTTCCACTTGAAGCTTTTACCACAGACTGAACAAGCATGGATTTTTTCTCCTTTGTGGCCTTTGCTCTGAGAAACCAGGCAGTAGCTCCCGTTCATTCTCTTCTCACATCCTAATTGTTTGTAATGTTTCTCTCCTTTTTGAAGAGTTCTCCCATACTTGTGAATTTTATTTTGCATTTTGGTTTCACTTTTTCCACCTCCCCAACAAGGTAAAGCCTTTCCTGATCTCTCTCCCAGGTCATTTCTCTGATGCCTCTCTTCTCTGCCTCGGTTCTTGGCGATATCTTGGTACTGTGAAATGCTCCCTTCGGTAATTCCTAAGGGTATTTTGTTTGCTGCCACTAGGTGAGCGCTTCCTGGAAGACCCTCTTCTCCTTTTTCCTCACACCTGCTGCCTATTAAGAGAAAGACAGCAGTACTAATCATCATCGCCATCAGTGCTTTTTCTGGGGGGGGATGCAGGGGGTACGCATACCTCTAAACATTTTATGAATCTTTGTACTTTTGTCCATTTACTGTACAGTGGTGCCTCGCAAGATGAAATTAATTCGTTCCGCAAGACTTTTCGTCTTGCGGAAATTTCGTCTTGCGAGGCACCGTTTCCCATAGGAACGCATTAAAATTTAATTAATGCGTTCCTATGGGGAAAAAGTCCGGGGGCGCCGGTCGGAAGGGGCGCCGGCCGATTGGCGCGATTGGCCGGCGCCCCTTCCGACTGGCACCGGAGCCGCGCCGCGTTTTAAGGCTGCAGCGAGCAAACAGCAGCGCTGCTGTTCGCCCGCTGCAGCTTTAAAACGCGGCGCAGCGCCATAGCTGTAAAGTCTTACCTTTTGGCTCTGGTCGGAAAGGGTGCCGGCCGATTGCGCCCGCCATCTTGGGTCGACTGCGCATGTCCACCCAAGATGGCGGGCGCGATCGGCCGGCACCCCTTCCGACCGGCACCGGACCGCGCCGCGTTTTAAGGCTGCAGCGGGCGAACAGCAGCGCTGCTGTTCGCTCACTGCAGCTTTAAAACGCGGCGCGGCGCGGTCCGGTGCCGGCTTACAGTGGTACCTCGCCAGACGAAATTCGTCTTGCGAAAAACAGCCATAGACGAATTCGTCTCGCGAGTCAACTAAAAACTCGCAAAACCCTTTCGTTTTGCGAGTTTTTCGTTGTGCGAGGCATTCGTCTTGCGGGGTACCACTGTATTTATTTTTCCCAATTTGAACTATAAAATGGTGATTTTCTTGAGTCAAAATGAGAGTTTTTTTGGGGGATAATAATATAATAATAATAATAATAATAATAATAATTATTATTTATACTTCGCCCATCTGGCTGGGTTTCCAATATGTTAAAAACACAATAAAACATCAAACATTAAAAACTTCCCTAAACGGGGCTGCCTTCAGATGTTTAAAAGTCAGGTAGTTGTTTATTTCCTTGACATCTGATGGCATTCCACAGGGCGGGCATCACTACTGAGAAGGCCCTCTGCCTGGTTCCCTGTAGTTTTCTTCTCGCAGTGAGGGAACCGCAGAAGGCCCTCGGAGCTGGACCTCAGTGTCCGGGCAGAACGATGGGGGGTGGAGATGCTCCTTCAGGTATACTGGACCGAGGCCGTTTAGGGCTTTAAAAGTCAGAATTATGACGCAAGGAGTCCCTTAGTCGGGGACAAAAGTTGTATTAAGGTGCCCTCACTCCTCTTTCAGATCCCCCACCAAAATTCCCTGGGAAGAAGGGTCGATTGTAAAAGCACTCTGGGACTTCTGGCCCTGTGAGGGAAACAGGGGTCTCCTAACAACTCTCAGCACCCTCAACTAACTGCAGTTTCTACCATTCTTGCCAGGCTAAAAACAACAGCACTTTGATGCTGTTTTCACATTTAAGAAAAGGTCTAATCACCTTATTTGCTTCTCTTTCTACACTGATTGTTCCCACTTGTTTCGTAAAGGAAAAACTAGGCAGAGAAGAAGACAGAAGCGTGGAGAAAATAAGCTTTCATACAATGCTTGGGAAGTATTTGAGGAAACAACTCCTTAATTTTATTCCCTCCTTGCTTTGAGCTGTAAACAGGTGGCAGCTGCAATGGGGAATCAGTTGTTGGACTCTCGCTTCCATCACACCCAGGCAGCATGGCCCAGTGGTCAGGGATGACTGGAGTTCACCAAGCCCTCGGGAGCAGATATGCAGGGAGTGGAGTGGGAATGGGGAACTGGATGTTAGGGCTGAAGTCAGGCATAGGTTATTAACAAAGCAATAACTCACCCGAGTATTTGAGGAAACGACCACAGCTCTGGCCTAGTGGTCCCAGCAACTCTTTCCAGGAGGTCTTGCCCAGATTAAGCAGTTGCAAGGACTGAAGGTCCCCACCTCCCCTTTGCCCACTAGGACTCATCCTCTCCTGGGTCTTTCTCCCACGCAATTTCAGGCTGTGTCTGCGCACAAGCAGCCTCTGCTCTGCCCGTTTCATTTCTCTGTGAGTTCCAAAGGGAGACCAGGAGGGAGGGGAGCCGATCACAGCAGGAGGGGGAGACTCCCTGCTTGAAAATATGGAGAGCTGCTGCCAGCCAGTGTAGTGAATACTGAGCAAGATAGACCAATGGTCTGTGGTGCTATAAGGCGGACACGGGGCAATGGATTCAAACTACAAGAAGGAAGATTCCACCTAAACATTAGGAAGAACTTCCTGTCAGTAAGAGCTGTTCGACAAGTGGAATTTGCTGCCAAGGAGTGTGGTGGAGTCTCCTTCTTTGGAGGTCTTTAAGCGGAGGCTTGACAGCCATCTGTCAGGAATGCTTTGATGGTGTTTCCTGCTTGGCAGGGGGTTGGACTGGATGGCCCTTGTGGTCTCTTCCAACTCTATGATTCTAAGGCAGCTTTCCTACATTGCTTTAAGAGAAGATGGTCTCTTTTTTTATTATTACCGGTACAATCGGTGTGAATATCATCGGCCTGGAAAATGACAGCCAAACTAGGTTCAAAACATATTGACTGTGGATCATGAGCTACTTGAACCCATCTCTTACCTGGGTGGACACCCAAAACAGATGTGCTTCCCACAGGTGTTTGCAGCACTGGGAGGCAGGGTTCCTCTTTCGGCTCTACCTTTATTATCACACCAGGAAACCCTGAGTTAGAGGAAAGAGGTGAATGTGACCATCTAGCTTTTTTAAAAAGAAAAAAAGAAGAAAAGATGCCAACTTTTCTTTTGTTGCTACTAGGACAGAGAGTGAGGCCCACTATATCCATTTGAAGCAGTATAATATCATTTATAACATCGTGGCTTTTCCCAAGGAATCCTGGGAACTGTAGTTGGTTAAGGGTGCTGAGAGTTGTTAGGAAGCCCCCGTTCCCCTCACAGAGGTGCAATTCCCAGAATTCCCTGGGAAGAGAGATTGACTGTTAAACCACTCCAGGAATTGTAGATGCACGGCTCCCTCACCCGATTGGTCGCCAGCAGCACTGGGCCGACCCTCAGTTCTCTGATCATCCAAGACCCCTGGTTCCTCTTCCTGCTCTTGCTTTATTAGAATGCCAGGAAGTCCTGAGTCGGGGTAAAAGGAGGAGAGACAAACAAGAGAGGGAGATGACGTCGTGTAGAACAGAGGAAGTAGGTAATGAGTTTTCCTCCCTCTCTTTTAACACGAGAACTTGCGGCATCCTGTGAAACTGAACGTTGGAAGGGTGTAGAACAGGCATCCCCAAATTTCGGCCCTCCAGACGTTTTGAGACTACAATTCCCATCATCCCTGACCAGTGGTCCTGTTAGCTAGGGATCATGGGAGTTGTAGGCCAAAACATATGGAGGGCTGCAGTTTGGAGATGCTTGGTTTAGAAGAAGTAAAAATGCAGGCAGTGAGGTTAAAGGAAATCGAGGTGCAAAAACAAGCCATGATCATTGCGTTCCAAATTAAATATTGTGGTCTCTTCCAACTCTATGATTCTAAATGTATGTAAATATAGATTCCCCCTATGATCACGGACACCGTCCAGTGGAGCACTATTAATTGTCCCCCATGTTTTGGAAGCCCAAGTGGCTTCAGCTAGAATTCGGACATTTAGCATCACTGGCCCCATACTGTGGATCACTCTTCCTGCAGAGACGCAGCAGGCACACTCACTCTTTTTATGCCGACAGGCCTATTCAGTGGTTTAAACCTTTTCAAGGTGAGCCGATCATCTTTATGACTATTTTGTTCTGTTCTTATTGAATTTTGGAAGTTATTTGAATTGTATATTTTGTTGTACACTGCTTTTTCCCCATTAAAGGGCAGCCTGTGAATACTTTTTCCAAAATAAAATTGAATAAAAATGTTTAAGAAGTGGCTACAAAGCAGTGTGACAACACAAACATCCTGTTACTGGAATAACGTTGATAACAACAACAACATCATCATCAACAACAACAACATTCCACAGGCTTCAGAAAAGTTAGTCTCAGCAGAAACAATATTGCAAATAACAAGAGTGTTGGGGAAATGTGCAGAAGTGTCCCCTTGAGGCAAAATTAACATGTTCATTTAACATGGAAAAAAATCTAGACAGGTAAGGAAAGGTAGCTCTTGGTACCTGCGAAGGTGTTGGATTCCTGCTGATGCAGGTTCTGTGGACCCCCTTCTTCCTCCAGCTTTATTATCACATCAGGAAACCCTGATCAAGAGGAAAGTGTAAGAAAATTGGGATTCAGAGGCAAAGGTCATGCAAAGGTTGGCTTTCTGACCCAGCAAGAGAAGAACTAGATTTGGTACAAATCTCTGGAGTTCTCGCACGAATGTATACTTTTTATGAGTTCTGCTTTTCATTCCCTCACCTGTGCTTTGTTCTGAGGGAGCCTCCGTCTCCTCCAAACCCAGCCGTTCTGCAGACCATGGCTCTTGCTCAAGCCAGGAGATCAAACCAGGCTTGACAAGTGGAAATCCTGCTCAAAGAGTTTTAAAAAAGATGTCATTGAGTAGAATTTCAGGCTTTAAGTATAGATCCATGTTGCGCTAATGATTCTTCAACATCAACTTCATTGGATTGGTCATGTTGCGCAGATGCCTGATGCGACGAACCTCCACTTCACACTCTCCCCTTGTTACTAAGTGAATTTCTAATCAGGTGTTCTGGGTCAAATTTCAATCCACCCCACCTGTCCCTCTGAGGTCCGTCTGTTATGTCAATTCCCTTTTATTAATAATCTGGGAATCTCTTAGTAACGGGAGTTTTCTGTCCAGCGGCCGTGGCCGGTTATATCCTCCGCTCTGGGCTTCAGGTGTTAAACTCTCCTTTGCCTACAGTTCGGGTTCTCTCTCTCTCTCTAGATCCCCCACTGTATCAGTTAGCTAAGCCCTCTTAGCAACTCTGTGGCAATACCAGGGTTTCCGCCCGCTAGCCCCTCCTGAGGGAACTCCAAGACACAAACTATCACCCTGCAGGTCAGTTTTGTCCTTTCCCTGAGTTCACCTCCTCATGAGCATACATAACTCGCTGGACCAAATGAACGACGATATTTTCTTAGCTCAACAATAAGAAGTCTTTATTTCTTTCAGAACATAACGGTTTCAGTAATGGTTTATAAGCTTAGTTTCATAACAGTGTAAACTCTTTCTTTCAGCATCATATACACATCTTCAACGTATCCTAACCTAACCTAACCTACCCACCACTATCCTGGCCCCACAGCCTCCTTCTTCCAGTCACCACTCTAACGGCTGCTCCCTCCTTTTAAAGAGCAGAATGTCCCGCCTCCCATGGGATATCTGCCACTCAAACTGGGGTGCCCATTATCTCCTAAAACACCGTGGCTTTCAGAACATCCCTTAACTTAGATCCTGGTTCGTTACACCTGATTATCATCTTTCAAAGCAACTACTCTGTTCCAAACTTAAAAAATGGAAAGTGTAATGCTGGTGGTTAACAAAAGAGGTTTAAAGACTATCTGAAGGCAAATCTAAAAAAATGTAGTATAAACACCGAAAACTGGAAACACTGGCCTGCGAGTGCTCCAACTGGAGAACAGTCTTTACCAAAGGTGTCATGGGCTTTGAAGATGAACTCAGGACGCAAGGGAGGAACATGCTAAAAGGAAAGCACACTTGGCAAACCCTCACCATAATCAACTCCCACCCGGAAACCAATGTCCCCACTGTGGAAGGACGCGTGGATCCAGAATTGGCCTCTACATTCACTTAAGGACTGTGTTTATGGAAGACAATCTTATTCGGCTAGGAGTGATCGCCAAAGAAGAAGATGAATGGATGCAATCTCTGTTCAGATAACAAAGGGGTCCTTACCTAAGGAAGCGACATGATTGTAATTCTCTTGCATGACTTCCCTGTACAAAGCTCTTTGATTCAGATCCAGCAGAGCCCACTGCCCTTGTGTGAAATACAAGGCCACATCTTCAAAAGTCACCAGCTCCTGGGGAAACATAAGCAAACAGTGTCCAAGCGCCTCAGATGCTTCACACACATTATGTCAGCAATGTTTACACCTTCCCGTTGAAGGTTAGCCTGGATTATGAACCGCAACTAAGAGCTAGTGATCTAAGGCAGAGAACTTTGACTTTGAGGATGCAAATATATATGTCAGAAAGGTCCTCCGAGGGTCATCTGGTCTGCAATGCAGGAATCCCAAAACGCGGTCCCCCATCCAGTTTGAAACCAGACCAGACCCTGCTTAGCTTTGCACATGTGCTAGCTGTTTTATTGCTGCACATTCACAGTTCTGCCTCAAGACAGCAGAATGTCTTCTTGGGTGAGCCCAGCCTCCTTCAACATACCTGAGGCCACCCTGTTGCAGCCATTTCCATTTTCCAAGGATCTGTACATCTAGCAAGGACCTTGAATGTTGTGCTGTACTGAATACGGGAAAAGTGTACGGGGCAAAAGTACTCAGGGCTTCAAGTCAGGATTATGTCCTTTATAAAGAAAGAGAGAGAGAGTGAGGAATTTGCAATCAGAGAGCAACAATGAGAAAGCAAGACGACGGGTTGCGGGTAAAATGATATGGTTTGTCCTCCTATGGGACAACAAAATCTTATGAGGAGAAAGAAAGAGAATCTATGCAAGCCACTTTGGAAGTTCTATTCCAAGACAGCTACCATTTTAAAATATAATAAGAATTTATTTATTTATATGCTGTCCATCTGACTGGGTTGCCCAGTCACTCTGGGCAGCTCTCAACACAAAATAGTAAAAGCACGATATAACACCACACACTAAACCTTCCCTGAACAGGGCTCCCTTCAGATGTCAAAACTGCCTAGCAGTTCAGAATCCAGCCGCTTAAACGATGCAGCCGGCTGAGTAAGAATGTGAGGTTTAATTTCGTGCTGAACTTTCTGGGATCTGAGGCTCACCATCTTTTTCTTTTTTTTTAATCAATATCAGCTCTGAGGCCTAGGAAGTATTTATTAAAAAGTTTTATATCCTGCCTTCCCATCAAACAGCTCTTGCTTTAATATATTATTTAATATACATTAAGACAAACAGCAATGTACAGTACCTTTGGTAAAATCACGGGCACAGCTTTATAATTCCAGGTGTGCCTCAAGTTTATAACCTGTGAATCTGATTTTAATGATTTATTGCTTTGCATTCGTCACAGATTTATTGGGATCAGAGTTTTTTCTTTGATCTTAATAAATCCCCCCTTAAGCATCAAAGCAACTGGATCTCTTTAGAAGGGTTCCTTCAAGTCATTCATCTTCAACTATTGGGTTGAGTTCATTCAAAGGTGGGTTACAGCAGCAACAGCAACAGCAGCATGCAAATATATATGTCAGAAAATGAACAAATGTTTCCCCAGATACATGTCTGAGTTACAGCTGTTAGAAATTCAATCAGGCCATCTTGGTGAGTATAGTTAGTACTCACCAAGATATTTTTATATTCTTCCTCTTTTCTTCTTCATTTACTGTTATTCTACTGACCTGGCGGAGTCCCCGGGGCCCGAGAGAGACCCTAAACAGACTTTGATCCTGTTTCTCCTCCTCTTCGGCTCTTACCATTTATATTTTGCAAACTGCCAACGCTGGAGGCAGACCAGCAGAAGGGAGAAGAATCCCTCTATGTGAGAACGAAGAGATTGTCACTAGCTGACTCTCTAGGCTGACTAGTTGTTTCCGGGTTAGGTTCATCCGTGGTGATCTCGGTTTCCTGACTCTCGGAGCCCTCCACCCCCTGTGGCCCGGAGTCATCCTGACTAGACTGCTGCGATTCACCGGACGCCGGCAGAGTTGTGCGCGGCTCCTCCCCCCTCGGGCTTACCCTGCTTGGGAACCGGCGCCTTAGCTGGTCAATGTGGCGGCGCATTACTCTGCCATCCTCTAACGTCACAAAATATGACACTGGCCCACTGGGTCGGGTGACCACCCCCGGCACCCATGCGGGTCCCCTTGCATAGTTCCGGACCCAAACCAAATCCTCTGTTGTCAGGTATCGGGTTCTGTCACCCTCGGCAGCCGGTGGTTCTCTTGTATCGCGGCCCGGCACCTTGTCAGGGTGGACATAGTCTAGGATTGTGGCTAACCTCCTTCCCATTAATAATTCAGCTGGGGACTTGCCTGTGGATGCACACGGCGTTGTGTGCTGCAGGAACAACATCCTTGCAATGCGAGCAGACCAATCCCCTTCCAAGAGGCGCGCTATTGCACCCTTGGCTGTGCGCACCATCCGTTCGGCTTGTCCGTTCGAGGATGGATGAAAGGGAGCAGAAGTGACCCCTCTAATGAAATTATCGGCCAGGAATGCCCTGAACTCTTGGGACACAAAAGCCGCCCCGTTGTCTGATACTATGGTCTCGGGTAACCCATGCGTTGCAAACAAAATGCGAAGGGCCCTGATTACAGCAGCTGAGGACATGTTTGGAACAATTGAGACCTCCAGCCATTTCGAGTAGGCGTCTACTACAATTAAGAACACCTTTCCCTGAAACGGCCCTGCAAAATCTACATGGAGCCGGCTCCACGGGTTCTTAGCCCGCTCCCACCAATGCACTGGTGCCCTGGGCATTTCTGGGTGCACCTCCTGGCACGCTCGACAGGTGCGCACCCATTGTTCAATGTCCTTGTCCATGCCAGGCCACCACACATAGCACCTGGCTAAAGATTTCATCCGAACCATGCCCGGATGACCCATGTGTAATGTGTCCAACACCTCATTCTGTAGAGACCTTGGAATAACCACCCTATCGCCCCACAATATGCAACCCTTATGGAGGGACAGCTCATTTTGTCTTGCCATGAAAGGTCTAAATTTCTCTTCCTGAGTCCCACTTGGCCATCCCCTCCCCACCCACACAAGGACACGGGCGAGGACGGGGTCCCTTTTAGTTCTTGCGGCGATGTCGACGGCCGTCACGGGTGGTCCGGGAAGTGTCTCCATCATCATGACGTGCTCGGCCGGGGCTGGGTCGTCGTCGGCTGCTCCAGGTAGTGGTAGACGACTCAGCGCGTCCGCATGGCACAACAGCTTACCCTTCACATGACACAGTTCGTATTGAAATCCATTCAAAAAGATGGACCATCGGAGCATGCGTGGGGACAAGATTTGAGGCGTTTGTTTATGTGGGCTGAACAAACCCAGCAAAGGCTTGTGGTCCGTTTGAATTGTGAAAGGGCGGCCGTACACGTAGTCATGGAACTTCTTGATTCCTGTGACTATAGCCAGTGCCTCCTTATCAATCTGGGCATAGTTCCGCTCTGTGGGGCTCAAGGTTCTGGAATAGAATGAGATTGGACGCTCCGACCCATCCGCCTCCCGGTGACTCAAGACAGCCCCCACGCCATATTGTGAGGCATCACACGCCAGCACCAGTGGTTTAGCAGCATCATAGTGGGCAAGTGTACTTTCCTTTGACAGCACGCCCCGCAGCGTTTCAAAAGCTCTCTGTTGCGGTTGCCCCCAACGCCATGCACACTTCTTTTGGAGTAGCCGATGCAGTGGTTCGGCTATCGATGCCTTGTGTGGCACAAAGGCGTGATAGAAATTGACGAGGCCCAAGAAGGACTGCAGCTCAGCCTTGTTACTAGGTGTCGGTGCTGCGGCGATAGCCTTAACCTTGTCTTCCATGGGGTGGATGCCAGCAGCATCAATTCTGTACCCTAAGAAGTTCACAGCTGCTACCCCAAAACTACATTTCTCTTTCTTTAGTTTCAACCCCGCATCCCGGAATTTGCATAGGACTGTCTGGATGCGTCCCAGTAGTTCTTGAGCATCCTTGCCCGCAATTAACACATCATCAAAATACGGCAGGACACCTGGCAGGCCCCGTAACAGGCGCTCCATAAGACTTTGAAATATGCCAGGTGCCACGCAGACTCCAAACTGCAGCCTATTCACCTTAAAGGCGCCCTTGTGCGTTACAATTGTCTGGATTTCAGCGGACGCTGGAGTCACTGGAAGCTGCTGGTATGCCTGTGCCAAGTCAATCTTTGCAAACACCTTGCCCCCAGCCAGCTTCGCTAATAGTTGGGACACTACTGGAATTGGATACGAGTTGCCCCTGATGGCCTTATTAATCGTACATTTGTAATCCGCACAAATTCGTATTTCCCCATTAGCCTTCAGGGGTGTGACAATGGGTGTTTCCCATTTAGCAGAGTCCACTGGTGAAAGCACCCCTTGCTGTATTAGCTTCTCCAATTCAGCCTCTATTTTAGGCTGTAGCGCAAATGGAACCCGCCTGGGTTTGAGGCGCATTGGCGCAACCCCCGGGTCCAGTTCTAAGTCAATTGGAGGCCCCTTATAACATCCTAACTCTCCATTAAATAGCTCCCCAAATTCCGTGTACAGGGTGTTAAATGTCTCCGAAGCTATCTGGACCGTGTTGAGCCCTGAGATTCCCAACCCTAAGGCCGGGAACCAGTCCGTGCCCAGCAGGCTAGTGCGCTTCCCTTTTGCGATCACAAGCTTTAATACGGCCTCCCTCTCGCGGAACTGTACGTTCACTGCGCACATTCCCAAAATGTCTATGCGGCCAGCGGAATAGGATTGCAGAGTAGCCGGGAAGGGCTCCAATCTCGGAAGCTTACCTCTAGGAAATAACGATCTGGCCGTGTCCTCCGATACGATGGAGAATCCGGATCCGGAGTCCACCTCCATGTTACACGGCTTCCCTTCGATTAGGACCCGCACAGCTGGTTTCCCTTGGGCTGGAAATGGCACAGTTCTGCCCTCGATTTGCGTGAGGTAGTTGCAATCGTCGAGTTGGTGCGTCGCTGTGGATGTCCTCTGACCTCTTGATTTCGCGGACCCCGACGTGCCACTCGACTTGCAGACCCTGGCTATGTGCCCCGTTTTCCCACAAGCATGACACGTAGCTTCTCGGAACCGGCACTTCCTTCTCTCATGTGATCCGCCGCAGCCAGGGCAGACCCCCTGCCGACCTTTATTTGCTGTGCTCTCCTGTCGCACCATCTCTATTCCCCGCACAGGGCTTTGGTTGGGGCTGACATCCTGGTCGTCCACGGTGTGGGTTGACGCTCCAGCTCTCTTTTCGGCTCGCTGGTCCGGGTCTTGCTCCTCTCTCTCAGCGCTTTCTGTCGCAATGGCCTCACGGAGCGCTGTCGACAGATCCATATCTTGTTTTGCCGCAATCCGCCTGCGGCCCTTGCTGCTGCGAAGGCCGCACACAAACCGATCCAGCAGGGCCTCCTCCAAGTTGGCGAATTTGCAGTGTCTCGCCAGCTTCCTCAGTTCGGTGAGGAAAACTGCTACCGTCTCTCCAGGTCGTTGTTGCCTCTTGTGGAATTCGATGCGCCATGTCATCTTCGACGCTGTCGGATTAAGGTGATTGGAGAGGTGTTCCGTAATGCTCGCGAACGACGCCTCCCGCAGTGTCGTGGGGGCCAGAATTGCCCGAGCCAACTCAAAGGTCTCTGCCCCGCAGCAACTCAGGAACAACGCCTTTTTCCTTTCCTCGTCAGTGACCCCTTTTGCTGCCACGCTGAATTCAAAGCGCTCGAGGTAAGCATCCCAGGCCTCAGTTGCTCCGGGATGAAATGGTTCCATGAACCGTGACGCAGCCATCTTAGTGGACTGATCTGTCCTGTCAGTCACAGGGAGTCTTGTCGCCAGAATCAGGTCGCTAGGGTCAGCAGCCCTCAGCCGGCCTAATTCAATCCCATCCTCGTCGCCAGTATGTTGTGTCGTGGGTTCTGATAGCAAGAAGTCCAGCAACACTTCTTAGTGAAAACAGCTCTTTATTGTAAGGGATAAGACAAGACTGGGGATAGGGGGTAGGGAAAGCTCTATTTATAGACACATTGGGACTGAGGGAAAAGATACATTTTAGCGGGAACCAATAATATTCAAACTTTCCGGCGGGACCCAATCAGGCTGTGGATTGTGATAGAACACTTCAAATTGACCAATAACAATACTTTACCCTGCTGCCAGAATATCTTATTTAATACACAACAGAGATGGAGAGGAATTGTTGTTTTTCAAGGGAGCTGAGAGCAGAACGCAAAAAAAAAACCGAAAAGGGGAGCCTCAAGCCCTTTCCTTCAAAGCCCGCTGCGATTACAGCTATGCCGTCTGTGCCAAAATCCTTACTGTCTGGCCCTTTAGGGGTAAGACGGACAACAAAGAATTAAAGGTACAGTAGATTGTAAGAGAAGGTTTGTCCCTGATGTGTAAAACACGTCCCAATTCTTCCCACATTTTTCACCTCTGATAACATGGCAGTCTGCATATTTTTTTTGGGGGGGGGGAGAAAGAAGCATTTTCCAAGAAAAAGGGAAAAATATCTCAGGTTCTACAAATGCTAGAAACTGTTTGTTTTTTTTAAATGAAGATGGGGGGGGGGGTTAACTAGATCTTGCAGGCTCTAGACTAAATCCTTGCAAAGCCTGTTTACTGTATCTAGAAGCGGCCAGCAGTGGGACAAAACAAATACGCCTCACCTAAGAAATAAACCCTCCCTCCAACCACTTCTGAGCCCCAGATGTTTGTCTCCAGCCAATCTCAGTCGTCGTCCCTTTTTCTTCCTTCCCCTTCCCCTTCTCAACCAGCAGACACACTTTGCCCGCTTGCTTCCCTGCCCAGGGCTCACTCCACTTTCCCCCCCCCCTACCCTTCCTCTCGTTCCTGGATCTTTCTTCTCCAACTCGATCCTGCACCAACCATTCTCATTTGCCTCCCCGGCTCCCCTCGGGGGTTCGTTTTCTTCGCCAACAGACCCGGGTCGAGTACGTTGCACCCACCGCAGCTGCTATTCTCTTACGGTGGGGTTTGTGTGTGTTGGAAGGGGGGCTGGTGGAGGAGGCTTGTTTCACCCCTTCCGCGTCATGTGACTGAAGTCGGGACCAGACTCCTGGCAAAAACGAGGCACCATCCTCACGTCTTGCTGCCTGAGCTCATGGAAGGGGAGAGGATGGATGGAGGGTGTGTGTGTGATGTCTGGAGTCAGGGTCTGCAATCTTCTTCCCTCTCCTTCCCTCTGCGTTTCTTGCTTTCCAGAATGAAGCAACCTCATCCCCTGAGATTGAGCAGACTTGGATATTCCTCTTTAGAAGGAAATTGGCCATTAATAATAATAACAACAACAACAATAACAATAATAATTTGTTGATATGCTGCCCATCTGACTGGGTTGCCCCAGCCACTCTAGGCAGCTTCCGATTTGTTTGGCTAGTGGGGCTGAGTCATACCCCATAGTCACCTTTGACTGGACTTAACCATCCAGAGGTCCTTTACCTTTTTACCTTAGTCAAAACAAAATAAAAAATTCCTTCCAGTAGCACCTTAGAGACCAACTAAGTTTGTTCTTGGTATGAGCTTTCGTGTGCATGCACACTTCTTCAGATACTTTAGTAGCTGAACCAAAAATACCATCTAGTTCTGTGTTTTCATTATCATAGATGAAGGGGAGGGAGAATCCCAGACCCTCCAAGTGCCGCTATTTTCCAGGGACGTCCCTGATTTAGAGAAGCCGCCTGGTTCCTGATTTGATCCTGGAATGTACCACTTTTCCTTAGGACTCTTGAGAGTCCCATGGACTGCAAGAAGATCTAACCTATCCATTCTTAAGGAAACCAGCCCTGAGTGCTCACTGGAAGGACAGATCCTGAAGCTGAGGCTCCAATACTTTGGCCACCTCATGAGAAGAGAAGACTCCCTGGAAAAGACCCTGATGTTGGGAAAGATGGAGGGCACAAGGAGAAGGGGACGACAGAGGATGAGATGGTTGGACAGTGTTCTTGAAGCTACCAACATGAGTCTGACCAAACTGCTGGAGACAGTGGAAGACAGGAGTGCCTGGCATGCTCTCACGACTCACGAAGAGTCGACTAAACAACAACAATTTTCATTGGAGAAATGTTGGAGGGTATGGAGTTATCTGACACCTGAGCTGTCTGAAGGCAATCCTGTATAGGGAAGGCTTTTTAAAACGTTGAATGTTTTATTATGTTTTTATATTTATTGGAAGCCACCCAGAGTGGCTGGGGCAACCCAGTCAGATGTGTACGGTATAAAAAGTAGAATTATCATTATGGGATGGGACGTCCCTATTTTCATCGGAGAAATGTTGCAGGGGTATGTGATCCACAAATAATCAGGTCAAGAGTAACGGTTGAGGGAGTTGACGCTGCTTAGCCTGGATAAGAGGAGACTGAGAGGCGATAGGATCTAAAGATTAAAAGGGCTGTCAATGTGGAAGATGGAGCTAGCTTATTTTCTCCTGCATACCAATGGATTCAAGGTGCAAGAAAGGAGATTCCAACTAAACGCCAGGAAGAACTTTCTGACAGTGAGCGCTGTTTGACAGTGGAACTGTCTCCCTCAGGAGGTGGTGGGCTCTCCTTCCTTGGAGGTTTTTAAGCAGAGGTTGGATGGCCATCTGTCATGGATGCTTTAGCTGAGATTCCTGCATTGCAGGGGGTTGGACTAGATGACCCTCGAGGTCCCTTCCAACTCTACAATTCTATGAATCTATGCAGGTTCCACGGTGGGTAGATCACAAAATACATAATTGTCAAACACTTTATTTAATAATAACACTTTATTTAATAAGTTACATAAGAGACTCCAAGATAGATTTAGTCAAAGTAAAACAAAACAAAGCTGTTTTATAAACCCTACATCAGAATATTTTATAGCTAAAAGAAAAAGTTTCTAGAATTCAGTGTTAATAAACAGGGCAAGAAGCAGGATTTGTTATTAGAAGGGTACATACATCAAATAGAAATTTTGCTGTTATGGAACTGAAACAGTTCATGGACCACAAATATTATGTCCTGAAATGTATGTACAATTACACTGTAGGCACAGTACTGCAGATCTCTTTGGGGAAAATTTCATTATTTAATATGGTATATATCATTTCAGCATATGCCTTCTTCTGCATCCTGATTTTTCCTCTTAATACTTTGTCCTAATATTTGCTTTTTATTTATGGAACATGAGATACGGTTATGAGATACATGAGATTTATGGAACATGAGATACGTTTATGAGATTTGTTGTAAACCTTGACTTTTTTGTATTTGCTCCAGAGCTAATGCTCCAAGTGTTGCCAAAGAGGCAGGATACGACTGATATTTTTGCCACAGTTGGAGCTCTTATATTCACTGGCCTGGGTCACACATAATGCCAAACTATAGTTTAGTGTTACGTGCACAAACTTTGGGGCTCACTGCTTCCCCTACTCCTCTCCTCCGGAGCAGCCACAAGGAGAATCTGGGAAGCTTTCCTTCCATTTTCAGCTGAGGCTAAATTTGAACCTAAGTAAACTGTGGTTAATCTTAACTGGTTCAGGGAAATAAGCTGACCAAACTGCGGTTTACGATCTTGACATATCTCCCTAAAAACCAGAGTTAATATTATGCTAAGGACATTGTTAAGAGCTAACAGTTCTTGCCTTGGACAAACCAAGTAACTGTGGACAGTAAAAAACAAACAAAACCAGAAGTGTAATTTTCCCAAAAAAAATTGCTGGCCACGCAGACTCATTCCTATAGTGCTATGCTGTGGTTTAGAGTTACATATATATATAATTTCTTTCTATTTAATCATCTTTTACCAACTTCAATTTTCTCTCCCCATATCGCCGCCCCACCTCCCGTATGGATTGCTTTATCTGACATGGATTTTCTCATGTCTCCTAAGGTACGCTTTACTCCGGAAACTTTTATCACAGACGGTGCATTGGTGTGGTTTTTCTCCTGTGTGAATTCTCTCATGATGAATAAGGTTTGATCGGCGATTGAAACTTTTACCGCAGACTGAGCATGTATGTGGTTTCTCTCCTGTGTGGCTTCTCTCGTGTGAAGTAAGGCTTGACTTTTGCTTGAAACTCTTCTCACAGACCGAGCATGAATATGGCTTCTCTCCGGTGTGGATTCTCCCATGAATAATCAGGTGCTCCTTACGACTGAAGCTTCTGCTACAGACTGAGCATGTGTATGGTTTTTCCTGCGTGTGGATTTTTTGGTGTTCGGTGTAGCTCGTTCTGTGTTTGAATCTTTTCCCACAGACTGAGCAGGTGTATGGTTTTTCCCCCGTATGAATCCTCTCGTGTATGACCACTTGTGATTTATTACCAAAGCTTTTCCCGCAAACTGAGCACGAATACGGTTTCTCCCCTGTATGGGTTCTCATGTGTCCAAGAAGATTTGCTTTACAGCTGAAGCTTTTACCACAGACTGAGCACATAAAGGGAGTTTCTCCAGTGTGAATTCTTTCGTGGCTCGTGAGGTTGGATCTTTGCTTGAAACTTTTACCACAGAACGAGCAGGCATAAGGCCTTTCTTCCGTGTGAGTTCTTTCGTGTGAAATAAGATTAGTTCTCCCGCTGCAACCTTTGCCACATACTGAACATTTATAGGGTGTCTCTCCAGTATGGACTCGTTCATGTCTAATAAGGCTTACTTTGTGAATGAAGCTTTTACCACAGATAGAACACGTGTACGTTTTTTCTTGTGTATGAGTTTTTTCATGGCTAAGAAGATTGGATCTTTGGTTGAAGCTTTTCCCACAGATTGAGCATATATACGACTTTTCTTCATTATGGCTTCTCTCATGGACAGCCAGGTAACTTTTCCAATTGAAGCTTTTCCCACAGATAGAGCACGAATATGGTTTTTCTCCCGTATGGGTTCCCTTGTGTCCCAGAAGGCAGTCTTTACGACTGAAACTTTTCCCGCAGATAGAACACTTATACGGGATCTCTCCTGTATGAATTCTTTCATGCTGAAGGAGGCCAGAGCACTGGCTAAAGTTTTTACCACAGACTGGACATGTATATGGTTTCTCTCCCATATGAATTCTCTCATGTCTGATAAGGCTTGCTTTGCGACTAAAGCTTTTCCCACAGACTGAACACGCATATGGTTTCTCTCCTGTGTGGGTGATCTTGTGCGCAACAAGGCCAGAGCTCTGACAGAAGCTTTTACCACACTCAGAGCACTTGTAAGGCTTCTCTCCCGTATGAATTTTCTCATGTCTTATAAGGAGTGCCTTACGACTCAGGTTTTTACCACAGACAGAGCATGGGTACGGCTTTTCCCCTGTATGGGTCCTTTCATGGCTAATAAGATGGGATCTTTGATTGAAGCTTTTTCCACAGACTGAGCATGTATATGGTTTCTCCCCTGTATGATTTAGCTTGTGTCTGATAAGATGTGATCTCCGAAAGAATCTTTTCCCACAGACTAAGCATGTATATAGTTTCTCTCCTGCGTGGCCCTTCCCGTGGGTCATCAGGTAATATCTCCAACCAGATCTCTTATCGCCATCTAGGTATTTATATGGTTCCTCTCCTTTTTTAAGCATTCTCCCAGACTTATGGATTCTCTTCTGGAGTTTGGTTTCATTGATGCCACTTCCCCCACGAGATAAAGTCTTTCCCACTCTCTTTCCAGAGGCATTTCCTTGGTGCCTCTCTGCTTGGCCTTTTTTCACAGAGACCTCGGCCTTCTTTGGATACTGGAAGACTCTCTCCTTGGCAATTCCCATGAATGTCTCACCCGTTGCTACTTGATGAGTGCTTTCCGGTGGGAAGTAGCCTTCCTCTTTCATGTACCCATTGCCTGTTCGGATAAACAGAGAATTGTGATAGCAGTAAGAGATATATTGCCTTAGTTAGTCTCCTGAGGAAAGAAGTCATCAGCCAAAACGTGTGGCAATTCACTGTTTTGTTTACTTGATAAAGATAGGTAATTTGGCTTCCATAAGGGACAACCAGACAAGTGCTGCTTTTATAGAAAAAGAGGTACCTGAACACCTCCTTTGTTTACTTATACAGTGGTACCTCGACTTACAAAATTAATCCGTTCCGAAGGCGCGCTCGTTAAGTCAAAATCTTCGTAAGTTGAAGGCGCCATCTCGGAATGGGGAAAAAATTCAGAAGTCGAAAAAAGCGCATTCAAATTTTCGTAAGTCGAGGTATCATTCCACCGCTTTCCCTTTGCAAGTTGAAAATTTCGGAAGCGGCGGCCATTTTGTCACTTCCGGTAGTCGAAAAATACGGAAGTCGAGTTGCTCGTAAGTCGAGGTACCACTGTAATGG
The DNA here is from genome assembly GCA_900245905.1 of Lacerta viridis. Taxonomy (NCBI): domain Eukaryota; kingdom Metazoa; phylum Chordata; class Lepidosauria; order Squamata; family Lacertidae; genus Lacerta; species Lacerta viridis. Next base: position 124,585 of record OFHU01002722.1, read on the forward strand.
CAATGGTGCATAGCTGTCAAGTTTTGGATTTGAAAATAAGGGATCAGCAGTCTCAGCTATCCCGGGGACAGTCACATGTCAGTGGTGGGCGGAGCCAGAAGCAAAAGTGGGCGGAGCAGCAATGTAAACTCCAAGCGGGCTCGGCTCGGAGCGGAGCAAAGAGGAGGGCAGCCATGTGCTCCGCGCAATGGAGCCCCATCGTCTTCTTGTCTGATCCCATCAAAACAGGACAGGAAGCAGCAGCTGCTCAAAGGCAGCCAGGCTCCACCCGCCAGCTAACCCTATTGGCCGGCTGAGGGGCTCGGCGGCAACGGATAGGGGCTGATGCAGGGGGAGGAATACACCCCCCTGTAAGCACGGGAAACGGCTCCCACTTGCTTTGAGGGCTGAGGCTTTTCTCTCCAAGTAGGCGAGGTCTTCCCACCCAGTCCCTGGCCAGCAGGGGAGGAGCTGCTTCCATTAAAAACGGGAAATTTAAGGGAAATAAAAAATAAGGGAGAGCAGCGGGAAACTGCTTAAAATAAGGGAGAATCCCAGGGGAAACGGGATACTTGACAGCACTGCAATGGTGCCCAACTGAGAGGAGCCGGAACTGAGTTCTGGCGAGTTCCAGCTGAAAAAAAGCCCCAAACCTGACCAAGCGGTGATGGTTATGGATATCCTTTCTGTACAGCTTTTCTACACCTTATGTGCAGATCTTTCGAGAGAACCAGAAGTGATCCTCACTTTGATCGATGCTGCCAGTGCAGTTTGACTGGAACTTCCAAGAAAAAAAGGAGGTGGAATTCTCCCCCCAGGGAGGCTCACCTGGTGCCTTCATTATACACCTTTGGGGGCCAGGAGGAAATGTTCCTCTTCAACCAGGCCTTTGGTTGATTGGCACCTGGTGCCCTTTTAAATGTGGGAAGAGGGGGTTATTGGTTTGTTTGTTTTTCTTATTTTTCTTACGTATTCTGTGGTTTTTAATACTGTAATTTTATGCTGCGAATCGCCCTGAGATCTACGGATGAAGGGTGACATGCAAATTTAATAAACAAAAATAATAATAACAACAATAAAAGGGCATAGCAGATCTTCTCCCCTCTCTGCCTCAGGGCCCTGGCAGCCGAAAAGGGAAAAGACATGAGGGTGGTATGTCACTTTAGCCTTTTCTTAGTCTCCCAGGCACCTTCTTTTTATTTGGCAAGTGGAGACTAGCTTCCTGCCAAGGTTCTTCCTGTTTCCTGCTGGTGGCACCGTGGTTTGCCTCACCTGAAACAGTTGCCCTTTCCTCAGTTTCTTGGAAATCTTGGGCCCAGGTCTCTCCTTTCAGTTCCAGTTTTATTATTATACCAGGAAATCCTGTTTAGGAGGAAGATCAGAGAAGGTTTTATAAATTTTTAAGACTTTTATTTTTTTAAAATAAATTTTATTAAGGCTTACAGAGAAAATACAAAACCTAATATCGTCTCCCTTGAAAAAAACAAACAAACCAAGACTTTTATCTAGATACAATAAAATCACAAAAGGGATGGGGGGGAGAGAAAGAAATAGAGAAAGAAAAAGAAAGAAAGTTTAAAACTGCCTTGGTCGCGCTGGTCGATGATCTCCGGCGGGCTAGGGACAAAGGTGAGAGCTGTTTCCTAGTTCTGCTGGATCTCTCAGCGGCCTTTGACACCATCGACCATAACATCCTTCTGGACCGGCTAGAGGGGTTGGGAGCTGGGGGCACTGTTATACAGTGGTTCCGCTCCTTCCTCCTGGGCCGTGTTCAGAAAGTGGTGGTGGGGGATGAGTGTTCAGACCCCTGGGCTCTCACTTGTGGGGTGCCTCAGGGTTCTGTCCTCTCCCCCATGCTTTTTAATATCTATATGAAGCCGCTGGGAGAGATCATCAGGGGGTTTGGGCTGGGTGTTCATCAATATGCAGATGACACCCAGCTCTACCTCTCTTTTAAATCAGAACCAGTGAAGGCGGTGAAGGTCCTGTGTGAGTGCCTGGAGGCTGTTGGAGGATGGATGGCGGCTAACAGATTGAGGTTGAATCCTGACAAGACAGAAGTACTGTTTTTGGGGGACAGGAGGCGGGCGGGTGTGGGGGACTCCCTGGTCCTGAATGGGGTAACTGTGCCCCTGAAGGACCAGGTGCGCAGCCTGGGAGTCATTTTGGACTCACAGCTGTCCATGGAAGCGCAGGTTAATTCTGTGTCCAGGGCGGCTGTCTACCAGCTCCATCTGGTACGCAGGCTGAGACCCTACCTGCCCGCAGACTGTCTCGCCAGAGTGGTGCATGCTCTGGTTATCTCCCGCTTGGACTACTGCAATGCGCTCTACGTGGGGCTACCTTTGAAGGTGACCCGGAAACTGCAATTAATCCAGAATGCGGCAGCTAGACTGGTGACTGGGAGTGGCCGCCGGACCACATAACACCGGTCCTGAGAGATCTACATTGGCTCCCAGTACGTTTCCGAGCACAATTCAAAGTGTTGGTGCTGACCTTTAAAGCCCTAAACGGCCTCGGTCCTGTATACCTGAAGGAGCGTCTCCACCCCCATCATTCAGCCCGGACACTGAGATCCAGCGCCGAGGGCCTTCTGTCGGTTCCCTCACTGCGAGAAGCAAAACTACAGGGAACCAGGCAGAGGGCCTTCTCGGTAGTGGCGCCCGCCCTGTGGAACGCCCTCCCATCAGAAGTCAAGGGAATAAACAACTACCTGACATTCAGAAAATACCTAAAGGCAGCCCTGTTTAGGGAAGTTTTTAAACTGTGACTTTGTATTGTATTTTGGTATTTGTTGGAGGCCGCCCAGAGTGGCTGGGGAGACCCGGCCAGATGGGCGGGGTATAAATAATAAATTATTATTATTATTATTATTATTATTATTATTATTATTATTATTATAAAATGTAGAAAAGAGGTTAAAAGAGAAAGATGGGAGAATAAGATATAGAAAATAAAGAACATATAATTCTTCATCTGTCTGCTATATAAAAACAATACTCACTTTGTCCAATCCAATGTAACACCCAACAAAGCCACTTTCTATAAACAAACATGATCTTCAATCCTCATTTTCTTTTTCACACAAAAAGTCTTTAAGAGACGTTTCCAAAATTTAAGAAAAGTGCCTTTTCTCTGATCAAACACATCAGCTTTGCCATTTCAGCTAAGTCCGTCAGTTTTAACAGCCATTCTTCCATTGTTAGTAATGATGTGTCCTTCCATTTTTGTGCATATAAAAGTCTGGCAGCCGTGATTTTTAAGACTTTTAGATCAGGTTTGGTTCCTAGGCCAAGCTCCGTCCAGGACAGTTGTGCTGGCAGGGGCTGAAACATCTGGACAGTTCCAGGTTGCAAGGACCCAGGAGGGCCTGGTGTGAAAGGGACTGTACCATCCCAGTCTTTATGCAGAAAGTTCTCAGGTACAGTCCCAGTCATCCCCAATAGGTCTGAAAAAGAACCCAGGCTGTGCCCCTGGAGAACTACCGCTGATCGGAGGAGAAAATACTGAGCTGGGCAAAGGGAGTGGGGGAATGGTCTGAGATAGGATCAGGGAGAAGCTTGCTATGTTCCCACAATCGTCTTGTGCACCTGCAGAACAAGATCGAGGGCCCTGGGGAGAAATGCCCACGTAAACCCTTTAAAATTAAGGATCATCGAGACCTGGTGGTGAACCCCAAATCAGATGAACTGTTACAACACCTGACTGATCTGCAGCAGCATTTGCATTTTCGTCAGCTCCTGGGTGTTCTGGGACGCACGGCTCCTCTTCCTGTTCTTGCTTTATTACGAGGTTGGGAAATCCTGAATCAAAGGGGGTAGGGAAAGGAGAGGTAAAACTAAGTGTTCAGGTGCCAATATTCCAACAGCCTATTTTAGATGTAGAGAAGAAGAGGAGGAGGAGGAGGAGGAGTTTGGATTTGCTATCCTGCTTTATCACTACCTGAAGGAGTCTCCAAGCAGCTAACATTCTCCTTTCCCTTCCTCCCCCACAACAAACACTCTGTGAGGTGAGTGGGGCTGAGAGACTTCAAGAAGTGTGACTAGCCCAAGGTCACCCAGCAGCTGCATGTGGAGGAGCGGGGAAGCGAACCCGGTTCACCAGATTACAAGTCTACCGCTCTTAACCACTACACCACACTGGCACAACTAGAGAATCAGAATAGAACTGTAGAGTGGAAAGGGACCCTGAGGGTCATCTAGTCCAGCCCCCTGCAATGCAAGGATTTTGTTCAAGAGTTATTTATCATTTGACTTATCAGATCCCTCCCCTGATTTGTAATCTGGTTGTAACCTGCCTAGGGAAGTTCATCTTCCCCCTTCTCAACACTGTAGCAGAAAGTCATAAAAACTTTCCAATTTGGCCTTCAGAGGATGGATGCTATTGCTATCTTACCATAACTATTTGTGGTCCTCCTCCTCCTGGATTATTTTTTTAACGCTCACTATTTTATTATTTTTTAGGATGTTTCTTATTGTGGTTGCATTATAATTATTAATTATTATTATTATTACTGGCTTTCATTGGTGTTTGTTCATCTTGCATCCTCTTTATTATTTGTATCATGTTAAACAACGTGCCGTCTGGCCATCCTCTTGGTCCTAATTTCCACCCCTCACCTGATCTGGCAGTACCTGGGAAGGTCTTTTGCCACTGGTGGTCCAGAACCCAAAGCTGCTCCTCTTCTTCTTCTTCTTCTTCTTCTTCTTCTTCTTCTTCTTCTCCTTCTCCTTCTTCTTCCAGCTTTATTATCACATCAGGAATCTCTGCTTCACAGGAAATATGTGAGAAAGAGTATGGTTAAGAGGGACATTTCATCACTCTAGACCGTGGCAGAACCCAAAACTGTGCTCCAGAGTTTAGCCCAATGTATACAGTGGCGCTGTGGGGTTAAACCACAGAGCCTAGGGCTTGCCGATCAGAAGGTCAGCGGTTCGAATCCCCGCGACGGGGTGAGCTCCCATTGCTCGGTCCCAGCTCCTGCCCACCTAGCAGTTCGAAAGCACGTCAAAGTGCAAGTAGATAAATAGGTACCACTCCGGCGGGAAGGTAAACGGCATTTCCGTGCGCTGCTCTGGTTTGCCAGAAGTGGCTTAGTCATGCTGGCCACATGACCCAGAAGCTGTATGCCGGCTCCCTCGGCCATTAACGCGAGATGAATGCCACAACCCCAGAGATGGACATGACTGGAGCTAATGGTCAGGGGTCCCTTTACCTTTATACAATGGTACCTCAGGTTACAAGCACTTTGGGTTACAGACTCCACTAACCCGGAAGTAGTACCTCGGGTTAAGAACTTTACCTCAGGATGAGAACAGAAATTGCACACCACTGGCGCAACGGCAGCAGGAGGCCCCATTAGCTAAAGTGGTACCTCAGGTTAAGAACGGTTTCAGATTAAGAACGGACCTCCGGAACGAATTAAGTTTGTAACCAGAGGTACCACTGTACTGGATTCAATATGTATTGGGCTGGTGTCTCAGCTCCCCCACCTGTGTCAGGCTCCAAAACGATCTCCTTTTCCTCCACAATTGGCTGGTCTGGGATCCATGGGTCTTCCTCTTGCTCAAGCTGGGAGATCAAGTTGGGTTTGACAACTCGAAAACCTGCCCAGGGAACAGAAGAAACTCAAGTAATAATGTGGGGCTGCCTTCGAAGATGGTTCTGCCCAGAGCATGATAGTCAAGAGCATATAACACCAATTTTGGCATGACTGCACTGGCTACCAAAGACTTCCATATAAAAATTGACGAAAAAATAAAGACGAAGAAATTGTGGGGGATTAAGGATTTGAAGTAAGCACAGGGCAAGTTCACTCAACAAGCCTGTATTTAAAGTTTCGATTGTTTTTTTTTTTAAGAACAGTATCTTAATAGATTTTTTTTCTATTACAGTTTATTATTTTAATGATTATCTTTTACAGTGGTACCTCGGGTTACAGACGCTTCAGGTTACAGACGCTTCAGGTTACAGACTCCGCTAACCCAGAAATAGTACCTCGGATTAAGATGAGAACAGAAATTGGGCTGCGGTGGTGTGGCAGCAGTGGGAGGCCCCATTAGCTAAAGTGGTGCTTCAGGTTAAGAGCAGTTTCAGGTTAAGAACGGACCTCCAGAACGAATTAAGTTCTTAACCCGAGGTCCCACTGTATGTGTTTCCCCGCCCAATTTTTTTTTGTTTTGATTGAATTTCAAAACATTAACAAATGCAAATAAGAAAAGTAAAAGTAAAAAAAAACCAACAACTAAGAGCTCATTCACCCCCAAAAGATATCTTTTCAGTGTTAGGAACTAACAGTGTACTAATACCAGACACCTTATAATACTTTGCTTTCTGTGCTACAAGAGACGAGTACCTCTCCCCTAGAACAAGTCCCACACTGTCAGAAGTGTGTGTGGAAATAAATTTCTGAATGAAAGAAAGAGGTGGAGGGGAGGGAAGAGCATTACATTTCCTATCAAAAGTTGAGAAAAAAGGGCACTTACCTAAAGAGGCCACATGCCCATAATTTTCCTGCATGACGTCCCAGTACAAAGCCTTTTCATGTGTATCCAATAAAGCCCACTCACTCTCTGTGAAATACACAGCCACATCCTCAAAAGCCACACAGCCCTGGAAAGAAAGGAAATAGCAACATTTAGGGAAAGTGTGGTACAAATACCGTATTTTTCCGTGTATAAGACTAGGTTTTTCCCCTAAAAAATAATGTCAAAAATTAGGAGGCGTCTTATGCGCGGGGCCATCTCCCCCCGCCATTTTCTTAAATATGAGTCCCCCAAAACAGAGGGCGTCTTATACATAGGGGCATCTTATAGACAGAAAAATACGGTGCTGAGTTCCCTGTTGCTACAGATAACTATGATTTGGGATGCTTCTGGGCTAAGGTTACCAGATTCCCCCCCCCCAATGAATCAGGGGACAATTTTCAACTTCCTACTAAATTGATGGATTTTTTCAGGAAACTGATTTGTAAATCCAGGGACTGTCCCTGGGAAACGGGGACATCTGGTAGCCTTATTCTGGGCAGCTGCTATTTGTGCATGGGATCCAATCACATACAGTCGTAACCTGGATCTCGAATGCCTTGGCTCCCGAAAAAATGGGCTCCCGAAGGATCAACACCCAGAATTGAGCGTTCCTGTTTTTGAACGATTTTCAGAAGCCGAATGTCCGGCACGGCTTCAGCGGCTTCCGATTTGCCGCAGGCAGCCAATCAGAAGCCACACTTTGGTTTCCGAATGTTTTGGAAGTCGAACGGACTTCCGGAACGGATTCCGTTCAACTTCCAAGGTACGACCGTAAATTCAGATTGCGCAATTGTAGCTGATTGGCAGGTCCTGCACAGAGACCTGGCTTCCCCCACCCAAAAGAACAGGTGTTTTGTAATAAGGAAAAGGATGGAGGAAATACTGGAAAGTGTGGGATAACACTTGCTTTGATGCAGTGTCATCGAACCTCCCCATAAATGTGTGAATGCTCAATAAATAGCCCACGTCGTCTAATCTTGCAAACAAATCAGGATGCATGCGCTTACTAAACAGGTTGTCTGGAAGCAACAAGGGCTGTTTGGTTTTTGTGATTTCTGTCACTTCTGCTTTAAATTGTACAGCACGCTGAAAGTCCTTTTGCAGAAGGGCAAGCTTATAAATTGCCGAAATAAAAACAGCCAGGCAAACTATGTCCAATGGCCGATATCCATTGTTAGTCGCACTCAGAGGAGACTGACTGATATAGATGGATGAATTCACTGACTTCTGCCCTCAAGATTGACTTAGTTGGGTTTCTCACCCATTTCCTCTGTAATCCTTACAACAACCCTTTAAACTAAGAAGACAGACCATGGGTTGTTGTTTTTTTAGGCCACTGAGCAGCATTCAAGTAGATATCAGCATGGCAGACCTACAACCGGGTCTCCTACAATTTTTAAAAAATGAGTGTTGTTACCGATTTGCATCAGGATGGCAGTGCTGGGGGAAGGTGGCATTAACCCCTTAATGTCATTGTCCTAATTAATATCACCCTGTCTCCCAAAGTTACCCTCAGGGCAGAAACATTGGAACTCCCTCCCTCTGCACCAGAGTCCTTTATTTGGCATGGGTGTGTGTGTATGCTTTGGCTGCTATTCTCCCCCCCCCACACACACACCCCAAAAAAATCCAGCACAAGAATCTGTCTATGAACTGCCCAAATCACATTTAGCTCAGCCCTATCCTGAGATTTGAATTGGAGCTTTTCTTTCCAGCTCTTGGTTCAAACTTCTATTACTGTCTCCAGCTCCCAGAAAACTCTTTTACTGGATCTTGCACTAAGTCAAGTCAACATTGATTCATTGATTGACTGGTTTTGCAGGAAGTGGGTACCAATTGCTGTCCCATCCTAGGCATACCTGGGGCCAGTCCTACTTCTGCATCCATTTTGATTGTACGAGATGCTTTGTAATTTGCCAAGGAATTGACGAATTCCCCTCTCAACTCAGCCAGAAGAGACGAATCTGGGCCCTGAGCTCTTGTTTCTCAATACAGGACTTGCCCCTCTCCCAGGTACCCCACACTCAGCCCCAACCCCCCATACCTGAGGCATCTCTGTGTCCATCGCAGCTTCCACTTCTTCCTTCAGAGGGCGGGCGGCCAGGTGGGGATGACCTGGAAAAGTGACAAGGTTACATGGGGCTGTGCCCTACATAGATATAAAAGTATCAACCCAAATGGATGGTGGGAAAAGTGAGGTGGTCATATTGTAACAGGGGTCTTGCAACGGATGATGTGAGTCAAGCTTGAGTCCGCGAGGAAGGCTAAAAACAACAACGGTCTTAAGGCCAGGGATTCCGTTCCAAGGCTGTTGGCATTTTGAACCATGGCAGTTGGGAGCAGTTAAGGAGGCAGACCGTTGCGGGGGGGGGGAGGGGGTGGTTCAGGCCAAGGATATATGGAGTGAGCAGCTATACGTAGGCCTCTATGCATGTGCAAAGAGCTTTTCTTTCTTTAGTTGCTGAGCAGTCTAGCACCAACTTAAAAAACTGAACACCAGTCAAGGTTTCTTCAGGGTTGGCTCGGGAATAATAATACACATGCACACACCACACCACACCACACATCTATCACGTGCCTCCAGTCTAGTCCAAAGTGGAAAATATATAAATGCATTGGAGGACATTAAAAACCCTTTCCCCCTTTGAGATCAGCTTTGAGACAGAAGCCTCAGGGAATTATTTTTCCAATGCACAAATTTACAATATTGGGGGTGTCTAGATATGTGGATCTCCCCTCCCCCCCTCCACCACACTTCACCCCCCCTTTTCCCTCACTCACCAGCAGATCACTCCCTGCTCAGCTGCATCCCTGACCAGCCGTTCCCCCTTTTCCGTTTCCCCCTCCCTCCCCCTTTCTTGTTAGATCTCTTTCTTCCTCCTTCGTACATCTGCAGTTCCTGCCCTTCTCGGCTTTATGCCTTCCAGGAGGGTTTATATATATATTATTATTGTGCGGGCTGATGTTTTGGAAGTGCCCCTTTTGATGTTGCACCGCTTTTCCTTCTGCCTGCCTGCCTGTGTTGACCTATGCGCCTGCTTTTCCGCTTCCCACCATGTGACTGAGGCCAAACCAGATCCCTGGCAGTGCAAATCCATCTTCTGTGCTATGTGCTCAAATGGAGTGCCTGCCTGTCAGGCACATTAGCCCTCTCGGTCTCTTTCAGCTCAGTGGCAAAGCCCATGCTAGGCACACATGCATTTATTTCAGTTACGAGTGGCCTCCCATGAAATATCCTGAAGCAATTAATGATTTAAAAAAAAAAAAAAACCCATACAGGTACGTTTTCTCCATGCATTCATTTCATTTATGGACTGCTTCCTATATTGCATCTCAAAGCGATTTCACAAGTCCATTAGAAACATATTTTAAAGTATTACATATTTAAAATAATTGCATTTTTTTAAAAAAACAAAAACCATTACATCTATAATGGCAATTAAAAACCAAAAGATCAACAATAAAAGCATTTAATAGGTAAAGTGAAAAGGTAAAGGACCACCTCATGAGAAGAGAAGACTCCCTAGAAAAGACCCTGATGTTGGGAAAGATGGAGGGCACAAGGAGAAGGGGACGACAGAGGATGAGATGGTTGGACAGTGTTCTCGAAGCGACTAGCATGAGTTTGGCCAAACTGCGGGAGGCAGTGAAAGATAGGCGTGCCTGGCGTGCTCTGGTCCATGGGGTCACGAAGAGTCGGACACGACTGAACAACAACAAAGGACCCCTGGAAGGTTAAGTCCAGTCAAAGGAGACTATGGGGTTGCAGCACTCATCTCACTTTCAGGCAGAGGGGAGCCGGCATTTGTCCACAGACAACTTTCTGGTTCATGTGGCCAGCATGACTAAACCGCTTGTGGCGCAATGGGACACCGTGATAGGAAACCAGAGCGCATGGAAATGGAAATGTGTGCGTTCGAATCGAATTGCTAGGTTGGCAGAAGCTGGGACAGAGCAACAGGGGCTCATCCCATTGTGTGGATTCAAACCGCTGACCTTCTGATCAGCAAGTCCAAGAGGATCAGTGGTTTAGGCCACAGTGTCACCCACTCCCTTATATAATATATGGATACATATGGAAATAGCTCAGTTGGCTAGAGCATGGTGCCGATAGTGCCAAGTTTACAAGTTCGATCCCTGTCTGGGACAGCTCAATATTCCTGCATTGCAGGGACTAGAGACCTCAGGGTCCCCAAACATCCAATGCTATGAACTGTGATATACAATAAATGAATACATGGAACAACAAACCAAACAAACAATGAGGACATCAAGGCACCAAAAACAACCCAGCAAACATGCAGTCAGTTCATCCTCCAAGGCACAAACTCAAAATGCAGGGAAGCATAAGGCAGGATAGACCCCAATAGGCCTCCAAAGCAGTCTGGATTCCACCCCATCTCCTCTCACCCCACTCTATTTTAATTCCATCTAATCCTTATATAATATATGCCAAGATACATATCATAGCTCAGTTGATTCAAGCATGCAGCTGCCGATACTGCAATACACACATCAGGACAGCTGAATATTCCTGCATAAACAGGGTACATCAGAATAGGGTAACAAAACTTTACAATGCTATGATTCTGTGATATAGAATAAATGAATAACATGGAACAATGCAAACCCACAAACAATGGGCATCAGTTAAAAAAGCAAAATGCAATTGTGATGTGCATAAGGCAGAAAATAATAGGGTTCATCCTCCAAGCTTAAAATGCAAAAAAATCTATTTTTATCCTGCCAAGTCAGGATTCAAGGCGGCTTACAACATCAGTTATAAAATACAGAATAATAACAAACTGGTTAAAAACAATGCTTAAAATGCATCACGGTATATCTAAAACCAGCAATTAAAATATAATTTGAACGGACAGCAGCCTCGTCATCAGCATCCTCTGTGCCTTAGTTTCCAAATGCATATATTCTACATATATTTGCCAAAGTTAGAGACACCTGCTCTCATTTCTTCAGCCTAAGTCACCTTTGCGCAAGAGCCAAGAAAGGGAGCAGGAAGGGCCGAGGAGAAAAAGATCAGCAACTCAGCCCTGCGTGCTTTTACTACAAGGACTCGCGGAGTTCAGTGGTTTACTCTCGAGTAAGCGCGCAAAAGATTCAGGGCGCGTGCTGCCGTGAAACCCAGCCCTGTGCATTTGCCGGGGAGCAAACCGTCAACTCCAGAGTTAAGGGGTTTAGAATCACGGAGTGTTGGAATTCGAGAATAATAGAATTGTAGAGTCGGAAAGGGACCCCAAGGGTCCTCTCTAGTCCAACCCCCTGCAACGCGCAGGAATCTCTCAACTAAAATCATCCATGGCCGATGGCCATGATCCAACCTCTGCTTAAATGCCTCCAAGGAAGGAGAGAGTCCACCACTCCCGTTCTACCTACTTCAGAGTAAACCTTCATATATGATTGGGGGTAGGCTTTAACAAACTATCAAACAAAAAATAACTGCAAAGCCGCCGCCGCCTCCCCCCGCAGGCAATGAATTCAACAAGCAGCCCCAAGGAATCAATTGCCAAGCGCATCCACCCTCGATCCATCCATGCGCTCAGGTAGCCAAGTGGGAGGATATATTTTTTTTTTGCAGGGTTGCCTTGCAAGAGGGTTTCTGTGTGTGTTCCCCGCTCCCCTCCTCTGGGCTTTGCTTCGATCACATGGTGGGAAGCGGAAAACACAAAGAGCAAAGCCGCCAGCTCTCCTCATTGAGCGTTCTGGTGGTGGAGGAGAAAGGGGAATACAGTAGAAATAAAATAAAATAAAAAGACCGATTCGCTTTTAAGCGCGCGCGCGCGGGCGCGCACAAACAACCGCTTTTAAGCGCGCGCGGTGACGGGCGAGCACAATGGTGATCGGCTCAATCCCGAGAGAAAGAGAAACTCGATCGGAGACGTCGTAGGAACGTCCCTGGCTCAATCCCGAGAGAAAGAGAAAAGAGAGGAGATCGAAGGGAGAGCAGAGACCTTGAGAAGTCATGAGAAGTGAGGATCCCGCCCGCTACTTGAAGGATTCCTGGTGGTGAGGGTGTCTTTCAAGCCGGGAAGAGAAGGGAGAGCAGAGAGCCCGAGGATCCTTTGAGCCAGGGAAGCGAACCTAAGCGTAAGTGCAACGCCTCCCCTAAGCAAAGGTGCCTGCCACACAATTGTAAAACGGTGTTATGGAGTGGTTAGAGGGCTGGATTAAGGAGCGAGGAGACCTAGATTCAAATTCCCACTCAAGACATGAAGTCAGGCTTTGGACAGCCCCTTCTCTAAGACTGGCCTACCTTGCAGGGTTGTTGAGAGGAGGAATTGGGGACGAGGAGGCAATGTCGCCCGCCTTGAGCTCCTTGCAGGAGAGCAAGATTAGAGACGCGATAAGTAAATAATAGGCAAGATTAGAGACGCGATAAGTAAATTAGGGCATTATTTATGTCCTCTTCAGTAGGACTTGTGTTGAGGATTACAGCCATTCCCACGCATTGAAATATTCTCCACTTTATCTCATTTTCCATCGTTTCTGTTCTTCTCTTCGGCACACGTATGCAAACTTTTATCTCTCTTCTGGGTGGAATTTTTTTAAAAAACAAAAACCTTTCAAGCTTTCACTACCTACTAATTTAAACTTTTTTTTCTCTATCTTTCATTTTATTAATTTTTTAATTGAATTTTTATGCTGCCCTTCGTCAATAGATCTCAGGGCGGTTCACAACATAAAAATACAAAGGGGAAAAATCATGTTAACATAAAAGACAGGTAGTCAAATTAAAATGCAACATATATTGAAATTATATTAAAAAATTCAACTAAAAAAAAAACACCAAACAAATTGAAAAACGTCCAGCACTAAACGTTTTAAAAACAACTCAGGGCCATGTACAGGGCTTTACTAAATAGACAGGTAGTAATAATAAAAAACAGCAGCATGTGGAAAGTCTGGTAATATTTGGGAAAGTCGTTTCACAATTGGCGTGCCATAGCAGGACCAAAACAAGTGCCATAAGCCAAGAAGAGACCAAAACGCATCTAGCAAGAAGAGGCATCTAGGCCATTGTGAGAGCAGAATACTGGATGGTTGGTCTGATCCAGCAGGCTCTTTTATGTTCTTCCGTTCTTGTATAGAAACCAGCTGTATTCCTTCCTGCAGCTTGCAGAGGTCGAAATCTCTCTCCTCAGCGCTGTTTTCCCCCCACCCACCCAATCCTTCTCCTAATCAGAAGCTCCTGATAGGACGGAACAAGAGACGGTACAGCGAATTATAGGAGTGGAGAACGCCAAGACTTCCTCAGCTGCCCACTCAGGTGAGAGACAGGTGCACAGAGAACGTGTCATTATAGATAAATAGAACAGTTGTTCAGGGATCTGCTTCAATGCTTCTGCTTAAAATCATTTCACCAGCCCCCTAATCATGTGGCTGTTTGATCAACAAAATCTATTGCTATTGAGCTCAGTAGAGCTCCATTGGCAGCTGGTATCCATGTGATAGGGTGAAAGGCAGGGAGACGAACACTAGGTGGAGCCATAGCCCCTGAGAAGGCAGAGCTAGCAGTGCCCCCTTTGCGCTAATGGACCAGCCTCCCTTTCTAATAAGTATGCTTTTAGTATTGACATCTCAGGGACCGAATTATTAGCTGAAGAACCTTGAGGGTTTGAGATGCAGAACCTCTCATTAACTCCCGTGGGGCAGGGAGAAAAGCGGGCCTTGAGTTTTTCCACCGTGCCACCTGCTCGGGTTTTTGGCCGCTGCTAAAAAGATCTGGACCAGCACCAGGAAGGGGGCTGGTAATCTATAGGAGCCATTGAACGTTTTCTGCCCATATGTGTCTGCCGTTCTCTATACCAGTGTTTTTCAACCTTTTTTTGGGCAAAGGCACACTTGTTTCATGAAAAAAATCACGAGGCACACCACCATTAGAAAATGTTAAAAAAATTAACTCTGTGCCTATATTGACTATATATAAAGTAATTTTTCAATTTTTCCCACGGCACACCAGGCAACATCTCGCGGCACACTAGTGTGCCGCGGAACAGTGGTTGAAAAACACTGCTCTATACTTCTTAGGAACATAGGAAGTACGAAGTCAGACCATCTAGCTCAATATTGTCTACACTGACTGGCAGCAGCTTTCCATGGTTTCAGGCAGGGAGAGTTCTCTCCCATCCCTACCTGGAGATACCAGAGGGGTTTGAGCCTCTGGTATTTGAGCAGAAACTAGTCAACATCCCTTCCCCCCCACCGGCCACGGTCTTCTCCATCCTTACACTTCCTCCTTATGTCTTTCTCTTGGTTTCAGGGTGTCCTAAGGTGACACTGAAAATGAAGGAGGAAGAAAAACAAGATGAGGAAGACCTCCCGGCAGCCCGTCCCCAGGGCTCTGAGGAAAGCCAGATCTTCCCAGGTGACTGGCTAGGTGTGGGATGGATTTGGTTGATACAGGTTACCTAGGGAACATTGGCCCCCAGACCAAATTTGAAACACCAGGCCTTCCCATTTGACTACAGGGTTGTTTCCCCCTAAATTGTGCCCATCTGCCCCATACCGGATGTCCTATGGGGCTCGCAGATATGTGGATAGTTGGGCTGCTCTCAAATCCTATCCCTGCAGGAAGCAGTGCACCCATGGGTGCCTAGGGAGTTCAATCCTGCTTGGTCACGCAATCTTCCTATCAGATGAATGGTGGGTGGGTGGGTGCCAGTCCCATCTCATATGTGACACACATACCCTACACACACAAAGCATTCAGGATTGGAAAATTTTGTTTATTTTTATTTATTTATTGAATTTATACGCTGCTCTATGCCCGCAGGTCTCAGGGTGGTTCATGCTGAGTGTCAGCCGAGATCATATTAGGCCAGTTAGATTCCTGCAAATAACTGTTCCAGCCCTACAGATATTCAGGACCTCAGCAATTTAGACTCAGTGCACGAACCTTTATGACAACTGTGTTTATTCCTCACCTGTTTTGTATCATAGAATTGTAGAGGGTCATCTGCTCCAACCCCCTGCAGTGTAGAAATCTCAACTAAAGTATCCATGAGCGATGGCCATTTTAATGTGGTATTCAGTTTGAATATGAATGTGGTTTTGGTCCTTTTTTTATTAGTTCACACTAGCAATGACAGAGAGCCTCACCCTTTCTGATTCTGAGGGTCTTCCCCTACCCACTGCTACGAGAATTTATTTTCTTCTTGTAGTCGTGGAGAAAGAAAGCCAGCTCATTAAGATTCTTCATCATGATCATTCATTCATCCCTTAAAAGTTATCTAAAATCTGCCTTTCGCCGAAAAGTCCCAGGGCAAGGAATGTTATACCGCCCAAAGCAAACATTTGTAAACCGCATGATTGAAACAGTGTATGGCGGTTCTAGCAGGGGAGCGCAGCTATCGTATACGCTTGACCGAAGAACGGTACACTCCTCCTATCTGGGATGGTCGTCCTCTTCCACCGAGCGCGAAACAGTGTAGGAAAAAACAAAATACAGAATCCGCTTACAATAAAACCAGCAGCAGCGACAGAAATTCAGGTGCCTCATCTCACCCACCCACCCCAAAATCCTGAGAACAGAGATACATCCAGAGGAGGGCAACCAAAATGGTCAAAGGCTGGGAAACGATGCCTTATGAGGAACGGCTTAGGGAGCTGGGTATGTTTAGCCTGGAGAAGAGAAGGTTAAGGGGTGATATGATAGCCATGTTCATGCATAGAGGCCGGTGGCGCGGCGCGCCAGGGCGCAGGGCACCCCAGGGGCGCCCCGTGAGCCCGCCGGCATACCGGGCTCCCCCTCCCCAACCCGCCCCCGCCCCCACGGGCAGGCGGGCACTCGCGCGCCGGCGGGCGGGCTGTAAGCCGCCCGCCCTCGCCTCCCGGAGCCCCAGCTGGAGCGCTGAAGCGGCGCGGGGCTTTGCGCGACCTTCCAGCACTCCAGCTGGGGCTCTGGGAGGCGAGGGCGGCCGGCTTGCAGCCCGCCCGCCGGTGCGCGAGCGCCCGTCCGCCCGCCCCTCATCCTCCGCCCGCCGGAGCGCGGGCGCCCGCTCCAACGCCACGCCTCTCATCCCCCGCTCGCCCCCCTCCCGAGGGGCGGCCAGCGCGGGAGGGAGGCGGGCGGAGAGGCGGCAGGCTGGGGGCGCCGAGGGATCGCTGCGCCAGGGCGGCAGATCCCTCTAAGACGGGCCTCCATGTTCAAATATATAAAAGGATGTCATATAGAGGAGGGAGAAAGGTTGTTTTCTGCTGCTCCAGAGAAGCGGACACGGGGCAATGGATTCAAACTACAAGAAAGAAGATTCCACCTAAACATTAGGAAGAACTTCCTGACAGTAAGAGCTGTTCGACAGTGGAATTTGCTGCCAAGGAGTGTGGTGGAGTCTCCTTCTTTGGAGGTCTTTAAGCAGGAGGCTTGACAGCCATCTGTCAGGAATGCTTTGATGGTGTTTCCTGCTTGGCAGGGGGTTGGACTGGATGGCCCTTGTGGTCTCTTCCAACTCTATGATTCTATGATCTTCACCTACTCATGAAACGACACCAATGTTGTGGTTAGGTGCGCCTCAGAGAGGTTGGTGCTCCAATGGCAAGAGAGGGCCCTGCGTATGGGACTCCATTCCACAAGTGCCATTAGGTGTGTGGGCCACCAGCAGACCTTCCTCTCACTAATGATCTTAATATGTGGGCAGCTCAGAATGGGAGGAGGCAGAGAAACCAGCAGACATTCACTGCCTGCCACTCATGACTGAACCATCCTCCTGTGCCAGTGTGGTGTAGTGGTTAAGAGTGGTAGACTCGTAATCTGGTGGAACCGGGTTCGCGTCTCCACTCCTCCACATGCAGCTGCTGGGTGACCTTGGGCTAGTCACACTTCTTTGAAGTCTCTCAGCCCCACTCACCTCACAGAGTGTTTGTTGTGGGGGAGGAAGGGAAAGGAGAATGTTAGCCGCTTTGAGACTCCTTCGGGTAGTGAAAAGTGGGATATCAAATCCAAACTCTTCTTCTTCTTCTTCTGACGTTTTTCTCTTGATCAGAGTTCCCTGACGTGAGGATAAAGGAAGAGGAGGAAGCTTGGGCCCTGAATCATCAGACTTCTGAGGAAAACAAGACTTCCCCAACTGCCCAGTCAGGTGAAAGATCTAATCGAGAAACCGGGACCCATTTAGCTAGGGTTGCCATATTGTGGTACCTCGGTTTCCGAACATCTCCGTTGACAAACATTTCGGTTTTCGAACGCTGTAAACCCGGAAGTAAATGCTTCAGTTTTCAAACACGCCTCGGAAGTCGAACATGCCACGCGGCTTCCGCTGAGTGCAAGATCCTGAGGCCTAGCTGTCAGCTGTTGAGTTTTTGGTTTTCGAACGTTTCAGAACTCAAATGGTTTTCCAGAACGGATTACATTCGAAAACTGAGGTATTTCAGAGAGTGAAAATTCGGACCTTTTTTTTTGCAAAGTTGTTGAGGTTTTTTATTATTATTTTTGGCCAAAGTTGTTGTGCAATATCTCAAAAATGAAATTTGGCAAAATCTAGGCTTTTGACATGGGTTGCCATATGTCCAGATTTTCCCAGACATTTCAGAGATTTCCGCTTCCAACTGTTGTATTCCAGCTATGTCCGGGAAATTCCAGGTGTATGGCAACCCTAATTTCGCCATCCTTTGTGGGCAGGCCTCTTCCTGGTTTCCCAGCATTCCGGTGGGGTGGCCATATTCACACCTCTGGCAGCAACAAAGCGTCTTGTGGCTCCTGGAATGATGAAAGATTTGTTGTGGCATAAGCTCTTGTGGATCGAGCCCCCCCCCCCCGCAACGACTCCAAATGCACAGCCAGCAGGCTGTGGGGCTTCCCACAAGACCCTTCGTACACTTTGGAGGTACACTTGGGGGTTAAAATGAACACCCCTCTGGTGCATTTCACATTATTCCCTATGTTCCAGCTGATTATGTCGGCGTCTTCTGCTCTTTAGCAGGAATTTCAGTTTTCCAGCCCGAGCTGGATGCCTGGATTTTAGTGAGGAGGAGAAAAGGCTTGGGTTCTGTAGCAAAAAAAAAGAAAGAAAAAGAAAAAAGGGAAGGGAAGGGAAGGGAAGAAAATGAGGCTCCAGGCCACACCGCTGGTGAGGTAATGGAGGAGCCACCTCATTTGAAAGCTGTTATGTATTGAGGGAGGTGAGAGGAATTTTTCCACAGAAAACTAGCTGGCACTCACTGTTGTCTTCCCTGTATTGACCAGGATTCCCTGAAGTAATGGTAAAGATGGAAGAAGACGAACCTGATAGTGAAGGCCTGGAGGAAAACAAGGCTGTTGGAGCTTCCTGCTCAGGTGAGGGGTGGATTCCCCTAAGATGCACAGGTGACCAGAAGCGGTTCTGCAAGTGGGCTGGACCCACAACACCAGCACCTCAGCAAGTGTGTCGCAGGGTGAGGTGGCAGGGAGGTCGGTGCGGTGTGGACCCATAGGAACACCGGATTTGCTCTGCCGCTGCGCTTGCCCTGCTGCCTTCCCCCCCTCCCTCTACCAGTGACTTACTCTGAGTCAGGGGCACGCTTCTCTTCTATTGATCATCCCCAGGTTTCGCACATTCTCCCCAACTTTGAAACACCTAAGATTTGAATGTTGTGGGAAGAAAGCCTTAGTAAGGTCGGCTTTGGCATTTGAAAGCCTTGATGTGTAGCTTTGGTCCTTAGAGAGGAGGATAGCACAGGGGCAGAAACGGACACGCACACCCGCCAATGATTCTGTAGTCTTGGAATGTTCTGGAACCCAGGATAATGCCCCATAGCGTCCTTTGTGTCTGCAACCCCCATTGTGTCTGTGATTCCAAAGTAAGCTTGTCTGCTGAGATGGGCACCTCTTCTCCCCTCACAGAGGCTATTATTCAATCAATAAATTAAATTTATATACTGTACTGCTCTTTGTCCGAAGATTTTGAAGTAGTTCAAAAGATAAAAATACTGGATAGAAGCACAAAACAACAAGTTAAAACAAAACAATAAGCCCCTCGCCACTCCCAGAAACACATTTAAAGGCTGTAGAATATTAATCAGCCAAAGGCCTGGCTGAAGAGGAACATTTTGGCCTGGTGCCTAAAGACATGTGATAAAGGTGCCAGGCGAGCCTCCCACAAATGGGGAGCCACTTTAGAAAAGGCCCGTTCTTGTGTTGACACCCTCTGGACCTCTTGTGGAGGAGGCACACAAAGAAGGGCCTCAGAGGATGAACGCAGAGTCTGGGTCGGTTTATATGGGGAGAGGTGGTCCTTGAGGTATTGCAGTTCTGAACTGTTGTTTTTTTTTAATATAAATTCCTTTATTGTTGGATTAAAATATATTTACATACAAGCATATGAGTATACAAATACACACATATGTATATATATAAAGAAAAAACATTCCATATATCTTACATAAGAAAAAAAAAGAAAAGAAAGGAAAGAAAAAATAAACATAGTTGATAAGGAATACAAAAAGGAGAAAAGGAAAGAACGAAGAGAAAGAGGAAAAGAAAGGAAGTTAAGAGGGAAAAAGAGAAGAAAGAAAAGGAAAAAAGAAAAGGGAGGCAAAGAAAGAAAGTCTTCAGGGAGAAAGATTAAGGCAAAATAAAATCATCAATAAACCTTCACAAATACTTTTCTAAGCGTACTTCCGCTGCTTTTACAACGGTTCATAAATCTAGTGTAATACTTATATCTGTCGTTTTTTACACTTTTACCACTTTAAATACAAATTCTCAAATCTCTGCTTTATTAAACCATATTTCATCATTATTATTCTAAACACAACCAGTATCTTTCACTCACTTCTTGTTTATTCAAATAATCATTAAGGTACTTCCATTGATTTTTTACCATATCTCTTGATTTCCCTCTAATAATATCTGTCAGCTTCGCTAGTTCCAGATATTCTATTATTTTGCTCAACCACTCTCCCTTTGATGGTATTTGATTCCCTTTCCAGTATTTCGCTATAAGGGTTCTTGCAGCTGTTGTCGCATAGAGAAGAATGTTTATTCTATCTTTTGGAATTTCATTGTTCAATATTCCTAATAGTATAGTTCAGGCTTTTTTACTATATGATATTTTAATCAGCTTTTTAACTTCTTCGTGGAATCATATTCCAAAAATTTTAATTTCAGGACAAGTCCACCACATATGGAAATAGCGTTCCAATTTGATCTTTACATCTCCAACATTTGTTGTTTCCAGACTTATTTATCTTAGCTATTCTCTCTGGTGGCAGGTACCATCTGTGGTGTACTTTCATAAAATTTTCTTTTATTTGGTAGGAAGCCGTAAAGTTAATATTTTTCGTCCAAAATTGTTTCCACTTTCCGTATTCTATTTCATGGCCTATATCTTGTTCCCATTTTATCATATTTCTATTTTTACTTTCTAACTCCATTGTCCTGCACTTAATAATCTATATATTTTGGATAACATTTTCTGTTTACATGCTATAACCTCATCCAATTTTGTTTCCTTATTTCCAAAACCTCTATTCTTTAAATCTTTTTCAAATACTGCTCTTAACTGAATATATTCTAACCAACTTACTCCTAAAGATCTTAAATCTTCATTTTTTTTTAGTTTTGGGTTTTCTTTTACTTCCTCTACTAATTCTTTATATATAGGCCATTTCCTTTTTGTCATATTTTTAAATGTTGACGTGGCTTCCACCGGCGAGGTCCACCATGAGGTTTTTTGCATCATTCTCATTTTGGTTCTTTCCCATATTTCCATCAAGGCTTTCCTTACCAAATGATTATTAAACCTTTTATGCATCTTTAATTTTTCATAGAATAAGTACCCATGCCATCCATATAGCTTGTCCCATCCTTCCAGTTCTAACATTTCTTTATTCTCTAGTGTTATCCAGTCCTTAAGCCACATCCAACCCGCTGCGTCATAATATGTTATCAAATCTGGAACCCCTAAGCCGCCCACTTCTTTAGAGCTGATCATAATTTCTTGCTTTATCCTCGCTTTTCTCCCCTGCCAGATAAAATTTGCCAGGTCTTTTTGGCAGTTCTTTAAATACTTGGTTCCGAATTATCACTGGTGCTGTCTTGAAAAAGGAACAGAATTTTTGGGAGTATCACCATTTTTGTCATAGATACTCGACCAAGCAGGGATAGATTTAATTTCTCCCATTTTTTCAATAATTCTTTAACTTCCTTCCATAACCTGACATAGTTGTCTTTAAATAAATTGGTGTTCTTATTTGATATCCACAATCCTAGATATTTTGCTTTGGGTTCAATTTTTAGTCCTGTTATATCTTCCAATCTTTTTTTCTCCTTTCCCCCCATGTTTTTTGTTAATAATTTGGATTTTTCTTTATTTAATTTAAAGCCTGAACTCTTCCCATATTCATTAATTTTTTCCAAAGTTTCCTGTAAACTTTCTAACGGGGATTCTACCGTGATGATCACATCATCCGCGTATGCCTTCACTTTATAGTTGTAATTCCCAATAGTTATCCCTTTAATTTCTCTGTCTTCTCTTAATGTAATTAAGAGAATTTCCAAAGTTATAATAAATAACAATGGAGACAAAGGACAGCCTTGCCTGACTCCTCTTTCAATATCAAAACCTTCAGTGAGATCATTATTTATAATTAATCTTGCATTCTGTTTATTATATATAGCTTTAATTCCATTCATGATTTTTTCTCCTATCTCCCACTTCTCCAGGTTTCTCAGCATAAATTTCCAGGAAACACTGTCAAAAGCTTTCTCTGCATCCACCAATAGCATTGCAATTTTTTTACTGGGGTTTAGTTCAGCATACTCCCATATATCAATTATTGCTCTAGTATTGTCTTTAATTTGTCTTTCAGGAACTGTTTAATAGAGGCTGTCAGAACCGGCTGCCCTGTGAAGGAAGAGAGAGTCTGAATGCAAGGCTATGTCTAAGAGGGAAAACAGAGGCAGCCGGCAACAGCAGAACCACCTGGGCAGGGTGGTGGTATGTGTCTTATAATAATTGTTGCCCAAGATTGCCTTTTTTCCTCCTCCCTCCCAATCCCATTTCCTTTTGTGCCATGTCTTATGGAACACAAACCCAAGGTCCTATTTTCGGCTGAAGTGCAGGATTAAATCCTTAAAAGAAAGAATGTGATTATGACGAGGTTGTCAGGAATATGTGTCTTTCTGGAGATCGTCTTAGATCTCTTTCCTCCCTCAGGGCTTCCTGCGGTGACTGTGAAGGTGGAAGAAGAAGGGGAGGAGCCCTGGGAGTCAGATCATCAAGGCTGTGAGGAAGGTAAGGCCTTCCCAAGAGAGGGAAGAGTCTGGCTGTGAGATGACCCCCCCACACACCTCCTCTCGCAATACTAAGAAGCAGAGTGGTGGGAGACTCATGGTGGACAAAAGGAGGAGGCCCTTCTTCACAGAGCACAAATTATGACGTTCACAACCCTTCAGGTGTGATGGCTGCCAACTGAGCTGGCTTTTAAAAGGGGATCCGTCAAATCCTGCTATCGATTAATAAGGCTGTCAATTGCACCTAAGCACGATGGTGATAGACTACTGCCTGAGTCAGTGCCAGTACCTCTGACCCTATCAAGTTACGACTGGGATGGTCCAGAGGATGCCCTCCAGATGCAGTTAGACTACAACTCCCATCATTCCTGACTGTCGGCCATGCTGGCTGAGGCTGATGGGAGTTGGAGTCCAGCACCTTCTGCAGGGCCCCCCCCACACACACACTGGCAGTCCTTGAGCCAGAATTTCAACACCTGATCTTCTCTTTCTGCTCCTCCAGGATTTACTGGTGTGGTAATAAAGGTGGAACCAGAAGAGGAGCCCTGGCTCTCCAGCCTCCAGACATCTCAGAGAAGTGCGGCTGTCTCGGGAGTCCAGCCAGGTGAGGGATTCAGTGATGGATGTAACGACTTCTTGGAGCGCTTCAAAGCCATCAAAGTGGTGTGCAAGAGCAAAACACAAACACACAAAAAGACCCAAAAAAAGTATAAAAACAAAAACAAAAAACAGTAAAGCCATCCTCACAAATTCTAAAAACAGCAAAATAGTTTTAATCGGGTATGTTCCATAGCTAACTGAGTCTTCCCTCAGGTAAACCCTTCTAAAACAAAAATGTCTTCAGTCAGCACCTAAACATCACAATACTAGATGCCTGGAATGTACCTTTCCCTGCTGGGCTGTATGCACGCACCTGGAGACTGTGCCTGCATGGAAATGTCCTCTGCTCATCCCTGTTCAATCCCCTCTTGGTTCTGGGAGGCAGAGGTGCAGGAGAAAGTGGAGAAGCACCCGCCCCCTCACTTTCCTCCTGACCTGCCTCTTCCTCTTCTTCCAATCCATCCTGGGCTCCATGCTCCAGCTCTGAAGCTTCCCCTGCCTCTATAACTCTTGCCTCCTGACCGGAATAGTTCCCCACAAATCACTGGCCCCCACTCCTGTGTCAGGCTCCAGCCCCGCTTCCCCCGGCACACACTTGTCAGCATCTTGCCAGTCCCTGCCAGGAACTCGTAATCGATACATTAAGCAGAACGATCACTTGCGCGGGAATTGACGTGCGGTTTCCTGATTTCCCTGTTGCTTCCGACAGGCAATGGCTGTGCCAAAGAAGAGGAGGGTTTCCTGCCTGGGAGTGTGAGGCACGTGGAGCCCACGAGGGCACCATCGTTGACGATGGCCAGAGGGAGCGTTTTCCGGAGAGCCAATCAGTACAGAGCAGAAAGGCCGCAGGGGAGCCAGGCAGGGAAGAGAGTTTGCAAGAAGCCCTACAAATGCTCCAACTACGGGAAGGCCTTCGTCTGGAGGAAATACTTCCTCGCCCAGGAGCGAGGCCACGCGGGAGAGAAACCGTACGCGTGCTCGCACTGCGGGAAAACCTTCAGCGGCCGCTCGTACCTCCTCGCTCACGAGAGAACCCACACGGGAGAGAAGCCCCACAAGTGCTCGCTCTGCGGGAAGAGCTTCAACGTTAGGTCCTACCTCATCGCTCACTGGAGAACCCACACGGGAGAGAAGCCCCACGTTTGCTCGTTCTGCGGAAAGCGCTTTAGCGGGAGGTCCAACCTCAACCGGCACCAGAGGAGCCACACGGGAGAGAAGCCGTACGCCTGCTCCGCGTGCGGCAGGGGCTTCAGCCACAAAGCGCACATGACCCGCCACGAGAGGATCCACACGGGCGAGAAGCCCTACAAGTGCTCGCGGTGCCCAAAGAGCTTCAGCCAGAGCTCCACCCTCATCTCCCACGAGAGGACCCACACGGAGAAGCCCTACAAGTGCTCGCACTGCGAGAAGAGCTTTGGCCAGAGCGCCAAGCTGGCCACGCACGAGAGGAGCCACACGGGCGAGAAGCCGTACGAGTGCCCGGCTTGCGGGAAGGGCTTCAACCACCGCTCGGACTACATCATCCACGAGAGGACCCACACGGGCGACAAGCCGTACGCGTGCGCCATCTGCGGGAAAGGGTTCAGCGGGAGGTCCAACCTCACCAGGCACGAGAGGAGCCACACGGGCGAGAAGCCGTACCTCTGTTCGGTGTGCGGGAAGGGCTTCTGCCACAAGGCCCACCTCCTCCGCCACGAGAAGATCCACACGGGGGAAAAGCCCTACAAGTGCCCCAGCTGCGGCGAGAGCTTCAAGCACCGGACGGACCTCATCGGCCACCAGAGGAGCCACTCGGGGGTCAAGCAGTACACCTGCACGGCCTGCGGCAAGAGCTTCAGCGGGAAGTCGAACCTTAACAGGCAC
The DNA here is from genome assembly GCA_900245905.1 of Lacerta viridis. Taxonomy (NCBI): domain Eukaryota; kingdom Metazoa; phylum Chordata; class Lepidosauria; order Squamata; family Lacertidae; genus Lacerta; species Lacerta viridis. The sequence goes on from OFHU01002722.1 coordinate 149,782, forward strand.
AAGAGAAGCCACACGGGAGAGAAGCCCTACACCTGCCTGGTCTGCGGCAGGAGCTTCAGCCACAAAGCACACCTGATTAGGCACGAGAGGATCCACACCGGGGAGAAGCCCTACAAGTGCTCACACTGCATGAAAAGCTTCAACCAGAGTTCCACCCTTACTGCTCACGAGAGAACCCACACGGCAGGGAGGCCGTACAAAAGCTGAGCTCGGACACCGCAGGCGTCTGTCTCGGGAGTACAGATCCTAACGGGATTGTGAAGTGATGTGTGCGTGATGTGCTTTTAAAGTTTGTGTGTCGCCTGAGTCAACTTTCAGGCAAAGAGGATGTGTGTGTGTTTTTCTCTCTCTCTCATATATATATATAGTCTCAGAATGGGAGGGGCACACGGCAATGGCACCCCAGGCTTTCTATGAACTGAGGGTTTTCCTTCATTCTTCCCTCTTTATCGATTTGGGTGAGAAAAGAATCCATAATCCTCTCCCCCTCAGCAAAAACAGAATTGCCTGTCATGAAAGAAGATTGCAGCGCAGTGATATAGCACTTAGCTTGCTGGCAGAAGTTTAATCCCTGGCATCTTCATTTTAAAAAGGGGCAAGGACAGTCACAACGTTCAAGGGACTGCCCAGAAAGGTCACAGAAAGGCTTTTTAGATTATAGAAAAGACAGGGTGGGAAGACGTGACAGAGGTTTATACAGTGTGGAGAAAGTGGATGGGGAGATGTTTTTCTTGCTCTTCTCATAATATTAAAACCTCGGGCCACCCAATGAAGCTAGAGGGCAGGAGAACTCAGACCAGCAAAAGGCAAAGTGAATACTTAGGCTGTGGAACTCACTGCCCCATGATGCCGTGATGGCTTCCAACTTGGGCAGCTTACGGTGGGTTAGACAAATTCACTGAGGTCAACGCTATCAGTGGCTACTAGTCGCAAGGACTATACCTCGGGTTAAGAACTTAATACATTCTGGAGGTCCGTTCTTAACCTGAAACTGTTCTTAACCTGAGGTACCACTTTAGCTAATGGGGCCTCCCGCTGCCGCCACTGCGCGATTTCTGTTCTCATCCTGAGGTAAAGTTCTTAACCTGAGGTACTATTTCTGGGTTAGCGGAGTCTGTAACCTGAAGCGTCTGCAACCTGAGGTACCAGAGTGGCTGGGGAGACCCGGCCAGATGGGCGGGGTGTAAATAAATTATTATTATTATTATTATTATTATTATTATTATTATTATTATTACCACTGTATATTACCTGCAGTAGCAGAGGCAGCCTGCCCTTGGGTACCAACTGCTATGGAACATGGGTGGCAGAGTGTTATTGTGCTCAGAGGCATCTAGCAAACCTCTGGGGGAAACGGAGAATGCAGGAGTAGAAAGGCCTTTAGTTTAAGAGGGTAAGAGACACTCACAGGTGTGTGCAAAGAACCAAACAGAACCTCCTCGTGCAGAAGCATTGTATCTGAATACCAGATGCTGGGGTCAAGTATCCCTCTGCCTGACAAAAATGGATCCCGGACCATGGAAATGAATGTCACAATAAATCTGTTGGCTGGACATTTTGGATTTTGATTTTATTTTAACTGAATCCAGACCATCGCAGTTGCCCCCCCCCCCCGGAGCATGATGAAAAGAGAAAACACACAGAGTGCAGTCCTGTACACATCTAATCAGACGTATGGCCTATTGAGTTCAATGAGATTTAGTATGCAGTCCCAGAAACTACAACTAATCCAGAATGCGGCAGCTAGATTGGTGGCTGGGAGTGGCCGCCAAGACCATATAACACCGGTCCTGAAAGACATACGTTGGCTCCCAGTACATTTCCAGGCACAATTCAAAGTGTTGGTGCTGATCTTTAAAGCCCTAAATGGCCTCGGCCCAGTATACCTGAAGGAGCGTCTCCACCCCCATCGTTCAGCCCGGACACTGAGGTCCAGCCGAGGGCCTTCTGGCGGTTCCCTCACTGCAAGAAGTGAGGTTACAGGGAACCAGGCAGAGGGCCTTCTCGGTAGTGGCGCCCACCCTGTGGAACGCCCTCCCATCAGATGTCAAGGAAACAAACAACTATCTGACTTTTAGAAGGCATGCCACTTCAAAATCATGGCCTCCCCCAAAGAATCCTGGGGCCTGTAGTTTTGAAGGGTGCTGAGAGTTTTTTGGGGGACCCTCTATTCTCCTCACTGACCTACAATTCCTAGTTTTCTGGAAAGTGAGACAGGTTGTTAAACCACTCTGGGAATTGGTGGTCTCCTCAAGACTCTGAGGCCATTGCTTCCCTTTGCCTAATGACCATAGCTGTCAACTTTTCCCTTTTCTTGCGAGGAATCCTATCCGGAATAAGGGAATTTCCCTTTAAAAAAGGGGAAAGTTGACAGCTATGCTAATGACAGGACCGGCCCTGCTCACTTGCCCCACGTCTCTACCGCCTGTGATTTGGAAAGCTAAAGAGCTTGAGGCTCTGGGAGTCTTAGCCTGAGTACACACAAACCTGTTTGTGGTAGCACAAAAATGTAGTCCGTTCCCGCCGCCCTCAATCCGGAATCTTTCATGCTTGTCCTCAACACACTGATTCCAATCTAGATTGATTCTAGATCCCTCCGTCCACAGGGGTGGGTGTGCTTAATTAATACATCCTTGATTCGGTTTCCTTTTCCTCCCTGCACATGCCCCAAGTGAGTGAAGTAGGAAGTGGTGATTGCAATCTTGGTATACAACTCCTACACAATATGGTTGGGCAGGTGAGGACACACACACGCACACCCACCCATTGCCAGGGCTTTCTACATCTGCTTTCAAACGGACACCCTGCAAGGCAATGCAGGCTCGGTTTGCAAGGAGCTTTTATTTCCAGAGTGAAACCAGTTTCCCCAGATGTGCTTTGAACAGGCAAAAAAGAAATATGCAATTGCTCTAGACAACCAGAGGGCTATATGGAAAGAACAACAACAACAACAACAACAACAACAACTTTATTGTTTGTACTCTGCCCATTTGACTGGGTTGCCAAAGCCACTTTAGATGGCTTCCAACAGAATATGGCCCATCTAGTTCAGCATCCTGTTATCACCGTGGCTGAACAAATGCCTGTGGAAAGCCTGGAAGCCGGAAATGAGAGCAGCAGCACTCTGACCACCTGCAGTCCCCATCAATTGTTATTCAGTGGCCTCTAACAGTGGAGGTAGAACATAGCTATTGTGGCTGGTAGCCATTGATAGCCTTTTCCTCCAGGGATTTGTCTAATTCTCTTTTAAAAGCCATCCCAAGTTGGTGACCACACTGCCTCCTGTGGCAGTGAGTTCCACAGTTTACTATGCACTGCGTGAAACAGTTTCTTTGACCTGTCTGGCCACTGCACCACACTGGCTCTTGCGCCAAAGCACCTGCTTTGCCTGCAGAAGGTCTTTGGTTTAATCCCGGGCATCATTCCTACACCACAAGGGGCTGGACCAGATGACCCTTAGCATCCCTTCCAACTCTACAATTCTATGATCTTGAGGCAGGGCTGGGTCTGTGGCCCTGTCTCAAACCGTGGCAAGTCACTGCCAGCCAGGGTAGACCAGGGTTTCCCAAACTTGGGTCTCCATCTTTTTTTTTTGGACTACAGTTCCCATCATCTTTGACCACTGGTCCTGCTAGCTAGGGGTGATGGGAGTTGTAGTCCAAATACAGCTGGTATGAGGCAATTTCCAGTGCAAAACCAATCCCGTGTTGATGGCCTCATGCTGCTGCTTAATCCCCGCCAGCCCCCTCCATTCTAATACTCTTATCTGCAAAGGTTTTGGATGTTGCTCAGTCAGTTCCTCCTGATTTTCAGCGGAGCAGGCATTTCCTTGCTCTCTGGAGTGTCTCTTTTTGCAACCCCACCGACTCCCTCTTCTTGCACCAGTCACGGGGCGAGTGTTCTTTCTTCTACCACCCCAGACCTTTCAAATATCCCCTCTTCTGGTACCACTCACCCACTCTGTCCAACCCCTTCTGGGGGCCAGGATCTGCACCCACAATTGCACCAAAAAGGCATTTCTCCCTAAAGGGGGAGGGACAGGAAAAAAGCCTCCTGCTTCTTCCCTTCCCTTTCCCTCTTTTTATCATCGCAGCTACCCAATCACGCGTTTCCTGCTTTCCCTCTCTCTAGGAATTTCAGCTCTGCTTGTTTAACCGTTTGAGCATCTTTCACTCTCCCCGCCCCCCAACCAGGAAACTGAGCGTGTGAACAGGGTTGTCAAGTGGCTTGAAAAACAAAAACAAAAGAACTCATCGGCTGACCTGCTGCTGTATCTTTTATCAGAGGTTTTGATCTGGGGTGTGTGTGTGTGTGATGCCTTTTATATGACCTGGAGCTGGAAAGAAACGCTCACTCAGGCGATGCAAAAAGGATAGGGAAAGCGCAACGGGCAGTTATCCGAAAGGGTGGGAAATATAATTGGCGCTTTCCCACGGTGATGGAGGAGGAGGAAGGAGGAGTTGGCCTCGCCTTCTTCAACTCGGTCTCTCTAGGAGCCTGCGATCTCTCTGGCCAGCTTTCAACCCCACCCACCTACCCTCCGAGAGAGAGAGAAAGAGAGAAAGAGAGAGAGAGAGAGAGAGAGAGAGAGAGAGAGAGAGAGAGAGAGAGATCCCTTTCCTGACTGTGCGGGGAGCGACCTGGAGGCGCCCGCACGCTGGACCTGTGATGCGCGGGAGGCGCACAAGGTCGGGGAATCTGGCCAGCCAGGTAAAGGTGAGTGGAGGAGCCCGGGAGGGAGGTGGGAGACCCCCAGCTGCAGCAGTAGGAGGGAGAGGGAGCCGCCAAGCAGGAAATCCGTGGCCGTGGACGGATGGAGCTGTGTCGGCCAACGACCCGGGCTAGGGACGGTCTCCAAATAATTCTCCCCAGTCCTCCTTTCCCTTCCGCGGACCGTGTAGCAGAGCGAGGCGCACGGATGGGCAGAGAGAGGGGAAGGCGAGGGGATCGGTTTGGGGCGAAGAAACATGGAATTGTAGAGTCGGAAGGAACTCCAAGGGTCATGTAGTCCAACCCCCTGCGATGCAGGAATCTTTTGCCCAACGTGGGGCTCGCACCCACGAGCCTGAGATGAAGAGTGTTCTGCTCTACTGACTGAGCAGCCTGCGCACGGATATTTCATGAACGGCCCACCCTGGTGCGTCTTTACTCCAAGGCAAGGCTGCCAGCCCGAGCCTACTCACATGGGACTAAGCCCCGTTGAATTTGGCAGGGGTAGACTTGTGCTGCAAGTCACTGCTTGGTGCTAGTCAGCACGCATAGGATTGCAGCCGCCTGGCACACTTCAGAAGCGGCTGGGGAGCCCGGCGTTGAGTTCAATGAGACTCTCTCACACACAGGTAGGTAAGGGTGCGTTTGGTGGACTGCAGCCCATGTACTCATCTGCCTGGGAGTAAAGCCACTGATCTCAGTGGGATTTCCTTATGGGTATGTGTGTATGGATGGGGTGAGAGAATTGACGTATGGTGGTTTTGTGTTACAGGTGGGTAGCCGTGTTGGTCTGCCATAGTCGAAACAAAATAGAAAATTCTTTCCAGTAGCACCTTAGAGACCAACTGAGTTTGTTCTTGGTATGAGCTTTCGTGTGCATGCACACTTCTTCAGATACACTGAAACAGAAGTCACCAGATCCTTAAATATAGTGAGGGAGTGGGGAGGGGTATTACTCAGAAGGGTGGTGGGAATGGGTGATCAGCTGATAGGTGTGGAAAACCTGTTGACGACTCTTAACGGCTGCAATTAGTCTTGCAGGGAAAGGCAAGGGGTGAGATGGCTAAAGATAGCTTTGTTATGTATAATGAGATAAGAATCCAATGTCTTTGTTCAGACCAGGTTTCTCCATGGTTTTAAGTTTGGTGATTAGTTGCAATTCAGCCACTTCTCTTTCCAGTCTATTTCTGAAATTTCTTTGTATTAAGACAGCTACTTTGAGATCTTTTATAGAATGTCCTGGGAGATTGAAGTACTGGGAGTGGTTTTGTGGTTATGCTGAGTGGTGGATTTCCCCCACCCCCCGGCCACCCACCAGGGAGAACCAGCCACTTTTTAAATCCCTGTTCTTAGGCATGAAGCTCACAGGGCCCCATGGGGCCTGTTGCAGTCACACCGCCTGACCTACCTTGCTGGGTTGTTTTGAGGGTAGGACCTGAACTCTTTGGAGGGAAGGCAGAATAAAAACGTACTAAATGGGGAATATGATTGCGAAACGGCCTCCCACAGAGCGGCTTGGCCGACTACTTCTCTGTAGCCTTTTCTGCACACCAGGCAAAGACATTATTGCTCTAACCAACTGAGCTAGCCAGCCAAAGCCATAACTTCAATAAAAAGAACTGGTTAGGCAAGCTTTCCCCTTATAGATTCTACCCCCACAGAAGGGACTGGAAGGGCTGGAAGGGACCCAGGGATATCACCCAGATTGTTCCTCCCTGCCCCAGACACATAACAATATACAGTGTGAAATAAAATCACATATTAAGATACAGGTCACGTATACTTATTCTTATATAATTTATTAACAATAAAAAATAAATATGTTTAGAAGCATATTTATGCTTCTCTGAAGGAGACCCCCCTCCCATCTCTCTTCCCCCCCCGCCCCCAATTTGACAGTGTCCTGAGGCCAGACTAGCTAATTTTTCCAGCCAGGCAAGTCTTCCCCACATGGTTGCAGAACAAGCAGGGGCAAGTAAGGGTGCCAGCCTACCTGGAGTGGGGGGGGGGAGGAACCCAAAACTGGCTGGACTGGTTATTTCACTTTCAGGCTATTTGAAAGGAAAGGGGCAAGGTTGGCTCCCCCCCCCCATACTCCATAGTTTTACCTGTACACGTCAGGCAGGCAGGCAGATTTTGCACTGGGTTGTGTCCCAAGTACTGTATTGCCAAACGCAGCTGCTTTCTGCGTCTCTCCCCTCCAAGCACAAACAGGTACTGACATTATTTGTTTCAAGAATCAGAAAACCCAATTTACAAGGTAGCGTGTCTGATTGAATTCGGCGGACTTCGCTCCCAGGTAAATATGAGACTTTGTGCTGCCATTTTTGGCACACTTACTACTCAAGTAGTAAATATTTTGCTGGGCTCAGTAGGGCTTACTCCCAGGCATGGGCGTAGCCGGGGGGGGCAGGAAGGGGCAGCTACCCTCCCCCCCCAAAAAAACAAAATACATAGCTAGCTGAGGTTCTGCCCCCCCCCCACAAAAATCCTGGCTACGTCCATGCAGGGGGAGTAAGTGTGCATCTCAGTGGGTCGGGTCCCCACCCTGCCTGGCTACGGAAGTGGAAAACTCCTGAAAGCACATTAAAAACAATAGCAAGGCACAGCAGCTCCTAAGGGTTGTTTTTCTACTCTTTGCACGTTCCAAATTGGAAATAATGTTTACATTATTCAGAACTAAGTAATGATGGCCACAATGGCCTGGGGTTTGTTTATGAAGGTGTCAAGGAAGGGCTATGAGCTGTGACAGCCAACTTCCCCAACAGTCAGTCAGCATTCCATGGCCTCTGAGCATGTTCAGAATTCAGTGGAGCATTTTGGAAGTGTTTTTCTCTTCTCACCTTTGAATTTTTTTTTTTTAACTGCCTGAATATTTTTGAACCACTTGCAAACCTTGGGGTTTTCCTCAAGCCTACCGATATATATTTTTGGCTACGTAAGGATTAACTCTTGTGCTTTGAACGTTGGAAATAGAAGGAGCAATGGCTGAATGGAACGTCCATGGGGAAGCGGGGGGGGGGGCGTAGCAAGGGGGGAGGGGGGGCGGCCCCGATTTCCATAATGGTTGTTGTTGTTCAGTCGTTCAGTCGTGTCCGACTCTTCGTGACCCCATGATCAAGGAACAAATTTTTTTTGAAGAAAAAAAAATATTGGGGGGGGGGAATTGAATTTTCAATTTTTTTTTAAATGCCTGCTCCAAAGGTCTTATCTTACTATACTAGGGATTATATAGCTATATATGAAATTTCATGCATATCGGTTAATATCTTGACCCTCCTCCACCAAAATAGCTGTTCACTTGGCTGTTTTCCTATGTCATGAAGGCTGAAATTTCAGTTCAGAGAACACTTACTGTTCCCAACCCTAACCCTGTGGAAAGCCATCTAATTAGACTTTAATTTGATTTTGAGATGTTTTTAGGAGGTAATTTAATTATTGTTTGATTTTATACCAATGTTATGTATCTGATGTTAGCCACCCTGAGCCCGACTTCGGCCGGGGAGGGTGGGATATAAATAAAAGTTTTTTTTATTATTACTTGTTATTATTCCTTTGTAAGAAAATATGAAATAACGTAAAACCATTTTTGCAGGGGGGGGAATCAATGGGGGGGTTGACAAGAAATTTTCCGCACCGGGTACCACCTGACCTTCCCATGCCTGGGGGGGGGGTGACAAAAAAAAATTGCCCCCGGGTACCAATTTACCTTGCTACGCCCCTGGGGGGGTGGGACACAGCAGTGAAGTCTTGTCATATAGCTGGCCTTTGCTGGGAAGAGAACTGGGCCAAGTGGACATTTGGCTTGATCCATTTTGTGGATGGGTAAGTGGGTGATTTTATTCATTTCAACTTCTTCCAGGACAGGATGCATTGGCCAGGAATAAAAGTGGCAGGCCAGAACGTCGCTTGTGCCAGTTCCAGGGGAGAAAATGGAGGAAGGAGGAAGAGACTCTCGTCTTGGCCAGGCTGGGAGGTTTCTGCCTAGTGTCGGCACACAGCAGGTTAAAGGGGAGCCAGATGAAGACTTGCTCCAGCGCTGGGAGTGGCAGAAATCCCAGGAGGGAACTGGCTCAGAGAGAGGCATATCCCAGGTGCCCGGATTTGTAGGCTGGAACGACATGGCGTTATCTTCAGCATCGCTGAAGGCCATCGCCGACGGCAACCGTGGGCCAAGAGGAAAGTTGGGGTCTCGAACCTTGCTGGGTCTCGTTGGGAAAGTCTCCAGAAGCCACGGTTCTTCACTGAGCGTGGAAGGAGGGATTCCGGAAAGGGAGAGGCTACGCCAGCGATTCAGGCAGTTCTGCTACCGGGAGGACGAGGGACCCCGAGAGGTTTTGCGGAAGCTCCAGGAGCTGTGCCGCCGGTGGCTGAAGCCCGAGACCCGTACAAAGGAGCAGATCCTGGAGCTGTTGATTCTGGAGCAGTTCTTGGACATCCTGCCCTTGGAAATGCAGGGCTGGGTTAGGGGGGACGGCCCCGAGACCTGCGCCAAGGCGGTGGCCCTGGCAGAGGATTTCTTGCTTTGGAAGGAGGAGGTCGAAATGCAGGAACATCGGGTGAGGGAATTTTGTTACTTTGGCCGTCCCAGGTGACTCTGACGAAACGTCGGCAGCTCTGCCCTTCTTTGGGTGTGATGGAGCGGCATTGCTGAAGGTTGGGTTTTCTATAAACCTTTGAACCAGAACATGATTTCAGGGTGGAGAGGGCTATCGATGGCTTCTAGCCATGATGGCTATTCTCTGCCTCCGCGGTTGGAGGCAACAATGTTTCTGGATGCCAGTTGATGGAAATCACATGAATGGAGAGGGCTCCTGTTTTTGGATCCTGCCTGCTGATTTCTCACAGGCATCTGGTTGGCCACTGTGAGAACACGATTCTGAACCATCGGCCTGGTCCAGCAGGCTTTTCCTGTGTTCTTATGGCCTCCCTGTGTCTCTATTATTATTATTAAAAAGGATTAATTGCTTGCTCCCTTAAAAGTCTCCAAATATCTTACCTCGAGATACATATGCATCAATTTATTATACCATAGAAAAGGGACGTGGGTGGCGCTGTGGTCTAAACCACAGAGCATAGGGCTTGCTGATCAGAAGGTCAGTGGTTCGAATCCCCGCGACGGGGTGAGCTCCCGTTGCCTCGGTCCCTGCTCCTGCCAACCTAGCAGTTCGAAAGCACATCAAAGTGCAAGTAGATAAATAGGTACCGCTCCGGCGGGAAGGTAAACGGCATTTCCGTGCACTGCTCTGGTTCGCCAGAAGCGGCTTAGTCATGCTGGCCACATGACCCGGAAGCTGTACACCGGCTCCCTTGGCCAGTAAAGCGAGATGAGCGCCGCAACCCCAGAGTCATCCGCGACTGGACTTAACAGTCAGGGGTCCCTTTACCTTTACCTTAAAAGTCTCCAAGTAGCTTACCTTGAGATACATATGCATCAATTTATTAGACCATAGAAAAGAAAATTCATGCAAAACCCATGCAACGTGTAATAACCCAGCAATACAGCCCTCCCTTCCCTCTAACAGCAATAGAAAATTTTGGCAATGCACTAATGATCAAACTGCACTTCCGCCCACAAACCAGCAGCTAAAAGAACAGAACTCAAATGCCAACACTCCCCTCCCTCGCCTGGAAGTCAGCCATGTCAACCCAATGATTTTTGGTTGCTTGGTTTGATCTTCCCACCTGGCCAAACGGCAGCTGCCGCAGATCAGGGCACAGGGCAGAAATCACAGCTAAGGAACCCCTCACAGATAGCCATCCAACCTCTGCTTATACGTCCCATGAAGGAGAGCCCACCAGTTTAGCTGACCCTGCGGCTGCTGAGGATCCTAACCCCACCTTGTTGGCTACTGCTGAGACCACAATACTACTAGGTCTGACGGATTTTGGTCCTGATCCAGGAAGGCCTTTTTCTTTCCAAACAGTCTTTAAGTCTTCCAGGTCTTCTTACCATGCCCTGCACTGTGTTTCAGATTTCAGAGCCATTTGAGAAGGCAACTGGTTCCCCCAAAGCCAAACTCGCTTCTTCGGAGGTTACGAAGGCACAGCCCTACATGGAAGTGGAGCCAGTGGGTGATGGAGACCCCCACCTGCCACTAGGTAATGCTTCAGAGCCCCGATGCTGCTCACCTGTCCACCCCCTGGCATCACAAGGATGTCCGGCGACCCATTTTCGCTTGCGTGGTCTGAATTCGAATCCTGGTGGCAAAAGGCATAGCGTTTTGCAAGTGCCAACAGTCAGCGCCTGCAAAGCACTGTGGATGGGAGGGGAATTGCAGTCAGCTGATTGGTGGTGTTTGCAAATCCCCCTTATTGGCTCAGCCGTGTCTTTCCCCGCCCCACACCTGACGTCAGGCATGATGATGCGTGCAGGGCAGATGGGTGTAGCTTGGCCCAAACTGCCTGATGGGTCAAAGGAGGAGACCTAGTGGGCCTGATCAGGCGTGCAGGGCAGAGGTTCCCGACCACTGGCATAGGCTTTGCTTGTAACTGGAGCACTCAGGTAAAGTACATTTATTTATTTAATTGAGGCCGCTTAATTGCTGGCATTTCTTTTTTTCAGTAATTTTTTTAATGATTTTCACATATTGAAACAATTAAAACTTATTTTCTATAATAAGAAAAAAATGCACCTTATTTCTAAAAACATATATAAAAACTTTCTTATTCTTTCTCGCTTTGTTTCATGACTTCCTCTAATCCCTCTTTGCTGATTCCATTATAATACATCTTTAGCAGTCTTCCAAATAATTATTGGCATTTCTAAGCGGTGTGCACAAAAAGCAATACACAGAAAATGGGGCGATCCAAACAATAAAAATGTGTGGAAAAAAGCAAAAGCCACCTTCAAATGCCTGGTTAAACAAGAAAGTAGTAGTAGTAGTAGTATTTATTAGTCATGCACCTGAAGTTCAGCAGGGAACATAAGAAGATACTAGAAGAAATAATTAAACAGGGAATGAATGGGGATGACAGCTATGTCTGCCCTTGTACTTCCTCGGAACCGTTGCTGCCCTGGCAGTCCTTCCTGCAATGGCAGGAAGCAGTAGTGGATTCTGGGAGCTGTGGTTTGTTAAGGGTGTTGAGAGTTGCTAGGCAATCCCTATTCCCCTCACAGAGCTACAATTTACAGAGTGGCTTGACTATCCCTCTTTGCAAGGAACTCTGGGAATTGTAGTTCCGTGAGGGGAATAGATGGTCTCCTAACAACTCTCAGCACCCTTAATGAACTACAACTCCCAGAATTCTTTAGGGAAAGCCATGGCTGTTTAAATTAGCATTGTAGTGCTTTAAACAGGGTGTGAATGTGGCTTAAGTCTCCACAGAAGGGCGTCACTCATGTCACGATTGTGTTCTCTTTCTGTCAGGCGGGCAAGTGGCCGAAAATGAGGAGAAGCCTCTTGAGCCAGGAGCATCGATGGAGGCGGAACTTTCCGGTGGCTCATTGGACAAAGCCAAATGGGATTTCCCCCCATTTCCTCAAGTGGAAAATGTGCCCAAAAATCAACAAAGGGCAGACAGGAAGGAGGGAAGCTACCCAGGGCGGAGAGGAGGAGGAGGAGAAAAACTGATTTGGGAGAAATATGGTAATAAACTCCTAAATCACAACACCTTCCGGGACAGAGAGCACAAGGACAAGAATACTAGGATGAGCCCTGGCTGTGGAAAAAGCTTCAGCCAAACCCTTGATTTCCAGATCACACAAACTGAGAAAAAGCTACGCCAGCATACAGATGGTGCCAAAAGTTGGACCTCAACTCCTCAGCAGGAGAAAGTCGAAGCAGGAGAAGAGTTGTATATGGATTGTGGAACCAGCTTGGGTGGGAAAGCACATCTTAGTGATCCTCAGAGAATCCCTGCAGGAGAGAAACCCTATAAGTGCTCTGAATGTGGACACAACTTCAGCCAGGGCTCTGATCTTACTGGAGACGGTCTTTATATATGTTCCAGTTGTGGGGAAAGCTTTCTTTCCAGCTCAGCCCCCAGAAAACAAGAGGAAGCCCAGACCGGAGAGAAACCGTCTGAATTCTCAGAAAGTGAAAAGGGATTCCCACAGCCCGCCGATCCTCAACAGGAAGAGAAGCCGTATACGTGTACAGACTGCGGGAAAAACTTCAGCTTTAGGTCAAGTCTTGTTCGTCACCAGAGGCTTCACACTGGAGAGAAACCGTATAAGTGTTTAGACTGCGGGAAGAATTTCAGCCAGAGCTCGAACCTTCTTAATCATCAGAGAATCCACACGGGAGAGAAGCCATACAGCTGCACGGACTGCGGGAAATCGTTCAGTAACAGCTCGAGCCTGACGTCGCACGAGAGAACGCACAGAGGAGAGAAACCTTACAAGTGCTCCTGCTGTGGGAAGAACTTCAGTTGCAATTCGGTTCTTAGGATCCACGAAAGAATTCACACGGGCGAGAAGCCGTACGAGTGCCTGGAGTGTGGGAAAAGCTTCAGCCGCAGAGAATTCCTCGTTGGCCACCAGAGGACTCACACGGGCGAGAAGCCGTACGAGTGTTTGGAATGCGGAAAGAGCTTCAGCCAGAGATCGAACCTTATTAATCATCAGAGAAGCCACACGGGAGAGAAACCGTTTGAGTGCACAGACTGTGGGAAAAAGTTTAGTCATAAAGCATCCCTCCTTAAACATGAGAGGAACCATCTGCATGGTCTGACAGTGGAAAGGGGTTCAGCCAGAGTCCAAGCCACCTTGCACATGGCAGAAAGCACATAAGGGATAGAATCGTATACTTGCTGAGGCAGTGGGGAAGAAATTAATGCAGGAGAGATTGTGAGGACTTATTACTTCCGTTTTTAGGGCAGGTTCAACCTGAGAGAACCTATGTAACTACTTGGGCTAGGAGAGAGCATTGCTGGTGGGCCACAGAGCTTCCCCTCACACTTTCTTTTTTTCCATCGCCATTAACATCTTCACAACTTCCCAGTTCCACATCTACCCTTCCTAATCTCTTCGACATACTATATTCTGGGGTCGTTCTTTCATATGATCAGCATCTCACACAGATTCCTGCAGATCTTTGGCCTAAGACTCATCGCTCAAACTGTGGCTGCTGTCGCCACACAAGGTGTTCAGTTGGTGGTGTAGTGTAGTGGGTGCAGCAGCAATTCTGCAACCGATTCGCATGGAAAACAAGATGTGCTCTTTAGAAAGGGCCATAACTCAGTAGTAGAGCATCTCCCTTGGGCACAGAAGGTCTCGAGTTCAATCCTTGGCCTGTCTAGGGATTGGATCTGAAACCCTGGAGAGCAACAGTGTTAATAATACTAAGCTAGAAGGACAAATGTTCTGGCTCTGTATAAGGCAGGTTTTTGTGTCCCTGCAAACTAAACCGGCCTGGCCTTACGCATCCAGCCAAGACGAGGCCTTTCCTTATTTTTATCCACAAGCATCTTGGGCGTCTCTCTCTTTCCCAGGTTTGCTACGAGTGGTCTAAACCACAGAGCCTAGGGATTGCCGATCAGAAGGTCGGCGGTTTGAATCCCCGGGAAGGGGTGAGCTCCCATTTTCGGTCCCAGCTGCTGCCCACCTAGCAGTTCGAAAGCATGTCAAAGTGCAAGTAGATAAATAGGTACCACTCCAGGGAAGGTAAACGTGTTTCCGTGCGCTGCTCTGGTTCGCCAGAAGCGGCTTAGTCATGCTGGCCACATGACCCGGAAGCTGTCTGCGGACAAACGCCGGCTCCCTCGGCCTATAGAGCGAGATGAGCGCCGCAACCCCAGAGTCGTCTGTGACTGGACCTAATGGTCCAGGGGTCCCTTTACCTTTACCCATTCAGGCCATACATTTTAGTGCTCTTTTTTTTTTTTTTTAAATAAGAATTTATTGGTATTTTCATAACAAACATATACCCACACCCACACCTACATATATAAATCAAATACAAACACAAATACAATTCTTCTTATTTATACACTTAAGAAAATGTCCTAGTTCCAAGTCTTGACAATTGACTTCCCCCACCCTCTCTCCTTCGGTTTTATATCCATATTCTACTTTAATAACTTCCTTTCTCTAATAATTTTATTCACTTAATAAATTCAAACCTTAAACAACAATCTTACTAACAGTTCTTTGGATCTTAAAAAAAATTAATCTTATATTAAATCTAAACTTCTTCTTCCCTTAAACTGCTGCTAATATCAAAAAATTTTTCAAAATATCCCATTTCTTATAAAATTAAAATAAAACTTAATGTCTTAACCCTCCGATTTCAGATTACCATAACAAAGCATTTATATTTTATACTTAATATAGTTCACCCTATCCCCCCTCTGTCCCATGTCTTGCTCCATCCTTCACCACCGCTCCTCAGATTGTCCTCTTTTCTTATACATCCACAGAACCAGACCCAAAACCAGACACCTTCCCCAACCATCCTTGCATCGAGCATCAGGATACACTGTTCATCTCTTGGCTTCTCCCATTCGATACTGCATTCTTCTATTTGTAGATATCTTGATTTCTTGCCCATCGCTCCCGAGCTCACACCTCGAGGGCTGGATATAATATTCCTTGCCATCCTCGGACTGCCACCACCGAGGAATGCTTCTTGTCCCAGGGATCGCCATGTCAACTCGCTCATTTTTTCAAACGACTCCATCAGCTCTTTGCCCAAATTTTGTTCCATAATATCAAGTGTCTGGAAGGTCTCCTCTGTGGGAAATAAATTTTCCTTCAAATCCCCACTCAAAACCTTCAATTTCCAGTTGATCAGTTTCAATTTCAATATAATAATCCTTTCTTCATCAGTTAATGCAGAGTCCAGAACAGTTTTAAAAACAAAGCCCAACATGGTGAGGACGGGCATAGGTATCAGATTTCAGTTTCTATTTCAGCATTGTTCATCATGTAGCAGTAATTTTCCACTTCGCTTCAGAGCCTTCGCAGCCATTTTTCTCTGAAACCGGAACGCAAAGACCAAAACTTTCAACTGGGATATTTTCCATCCTCTTCCTCCCCCACGGGAGATCTAAAAAGTCTCACTCCTCAAAAAGTCTTAACAATATATCCATCCGATAGCAACAGTTTTACATTCTGTTATTTTCCTCGCCTCCGAAGGGAGACAGGCGGGCTCCGTTATCTAAAGCCTTCAGGGTCGTTAAGTCGTTAAGTCTTTAAACTCAGCAATAAATCCATTCAGTTACTTACGACCTCCAGCTTCTTTTTCTTTCATCTCTCAGGAGAACGTTTCGCTCACCACGGCCAGTCTCGCCGCTTCTCTACCCGGTTGGGGCATTTCCCCTAATGGCCCGGCTCCACATTCCCTTCACCCCCACTCCCCCTTTACAGGGGGGGCGAGGGAAGGGTGCGTAGCCTAGCGGGCCCGCCGGGGAGCCCGAGGCACGGGACGCTCTTCCCGGCCTCACCGGAGCCCCGCGTAGCGGTGGCGGGGCTCCAACCCCCGGGCAGACTGGGTGGCCTCGCAGCCGAGGCAACCCACGACCGCCCGCGATGGCGACCTTCGCCGGAAGTCACATTTTAGGTGCTTTGACACTGCTTTAAACTGTCATGGCTTCTTCCAAAGAATTCTGGGATTCTGTGGGTATCGAAAGCTGTCAGGAGACCCCTATTCCCCTCTCACAGAGCTACAATTCCCAGAGCGGTTTCATGATCAGCCCCTCTTCACAGGGGACTCTGAGAACTGTGGTTCTGTGAGGGGCCTCCTAACAACATTCTTTAACGAACTACATTTCCCAGAATTATTTGCGATGTGACTAGCCTGGGCAAGCCAAAGCACATGGCAAAGGAGAGGTGGTTCGTACTGCGTCCTTGCCAGAGCCTCACCACACACAAGCCCTCCTGTGAGTGCAGCAGAGGATTGCAGCTATAGGATTTTTCATTTAATTACGTTTTCCTTATGCTATCATTCTTCCGATGAGCTCTGGGTGCTAATCATGTCTCTCTTCAGTGTGGTGTAGTGGTTAAGAGTGGTATACTCATAATCTGGTGAACCGGGTTCGCGTCTCCGCTCCTCCACATGCAGCTGCTGGGTGACCTTGGGCTAGTCACACTTCTCTGAAGTCTCTCAGCCCCACTCACCTCACAGAGTGTTTGTTGTGGGGGAGGAAGGGAAAGGAGATTGTTAGCCGCTTTGAGACTCCTTCGGGTAGTGATAAAGCGGGATATCAAATCCAAACTCTTCTTCTTCTGCACCCTTCCCATTTCATCCTTGCAACAGTCCTGCGAGGTAGTTTGGACTGAGAAACAGCAACTGTCGCAACAGATTCCCCCATTCAAGCTTCGCCTCTGCCACAGATTAACTCAGCGGCCTCAGGCAAGTTATTTATTCCTTCATACTCAACCTGCCCTCTGCTGCCACATGCAGTGGGTGATAACATGGACCTACCTCGCAGGATCGTAAGGTTGACTGAGAAGTGCTTTGACTACTGAAAGCACAGATTAAGTGCCAAGTATCTTAGCGCAGCCAATCCAGAAACTTCTTTTTCTTCCTCGAGAGTGGAATGGGGGCAAGCTCCTTTCTTCATAGCCTGCTTCCAGCTTCTGGCAAGGAAGGGATCAACAGAGCAGTGGACCAACTCAATACATTAAACAAAAGGAACACACACAGTGAGAAGCAGCACTTTTAAACATAAAACAAGTGAGCATTAGAACGTTATATGCTGGGCCACACTGGGTGTAGGCATCCAGAGAATTTAGGCTTACCAGGTTTCTAGTCCTTCAGAGGTTGGGATTTGTCTTAAATTGGTTGCATTGAGTGAAATTTCAGGGCCCTCCAGTATTTGGTGCGGGGACTTGAGTAGCTCTTTGTCTCTCCCACCAGCTTAGTAGAGGCGGGATAGATTGTGCAGACTACTAAGAGTTTGCGAGCTTCTTTGGGGTTGAACCGGAAACTCGACCAACTTAAACTTCAGTTACATTCATCACCAGGTGCCAATGAAAGGCAAATACAAATTGCTAAAGGTGCTTGGAAATTTCTTTGGAAGCAGCTTTGATTCTGGTGTATTACTGTATCCGTGAATGAAAAAGATTAAAGGTTGTATTTCAACCATGTCCTAGCTATTGCTTATTAGGCTGTAGACTTCGTTGCATTCAGACAAAGGCACCCTATTGAGTGAGTATGGGTGATGTCCAATGAAGGTCCTTTCTGTACTGTACATGTCACAATAAACAGTCATGGCTTCCGCCAGATAATCCTCGGAGCCCATCGTTTGTTTAAGGGTGCTGAGGGTTTTCAGGTGTCTCCTGTTACAATTTTCTCCAGAGTAATTTAGCAATCGACCCCTCTGCCCAAGGAACTCTGTGGGGTTTGGGCTCATGAAGGTCCCCCAACCCCTAGGAAATGCTATGCTGGATGGATCAGTGGCCTGATTCAATGCAATGCAGGCCCTCTTCATTTACAAACATGAACCTATTCCTTTATTCCGCCCCCTTTTGCACCTTCAGGAAATCTGCACTGCCCAGTATAGAATCATAGAATTGTACAGTTGGAAGGGACCTCGAAGGTCATCTAGTCCAACCCCCTGCAATGCAGGAATCTCAACTAAAGCATCCCTGACAGATCACCATCCAACCTCTGCTTAAAGACCTCCCAGGAAGGAGAGCCCACCACTTCCCAAGGGAGACCATTCCACTGTCAAACAGTTCTCACGAGATGGTTGGACAGTGTTCTCGAAGCTACTAACATGAGTTTGGCCAAACTGCGAGAGGCAGTGAAGGATAGGCGTGCCTGGCGTGCTCTGGTCCATGGGGTCACGAAGAGTCGGACACGACTGAACGACTGAACAACAACAACAATCCTATCTTTTCCAGGCTAAACATACCCAGCTCCCTCAACCAACCATTCCTCATAAGACTTTGTTTCCACACCTTTGATCATCTTGGTCGCCCTCCTCTGCACGTTCCAGCTTGTTAATATCCTTAAATTCCTTTTTTTTTTTTTTTGCTGCTGCTGCTGCTGCTGCCATCGCCCCACTTTGCCAGGAGGGGGCGCAACAGGGGGGGGAAATATAGCTGGCGTCCTCTTTTCCCTCACCACAAGTTGTCTAGGAATGCGGAACAGCTGCAGCACTCTGTTCCCTTAACTCATTCCCTTTCTGGATTGAGAAAGTGAGCAGAGGAGGCGGAGGCTCCCGCATCTTTGCAGAGGCAGAGCAAGGGCGAAGGCATCTGGCCATTTGCATCCTCATCTGGGTGCCTGGTCTGGGTGCCTAAAAGCAATGCAACTGAAGAAGCGTTACGTTTCCGAAAGGGTGTAAAGGCTGCGTGCAATTTCCAAAGAGAAGCAGCATCAATGAGACCTCAAACCTCATTCGGCATGAGTGGACCCACACACGGGAGAAGCCGTACCAATGTCCTGGCTGTGACCAAAGTTTCAGCCAGAACTTGCATCTTCTCTGGCATGAGGGGACCCATGGGGGGGGGGAGAAGTTGCACACTTGCATGGACTGTGGGAAAAGTTTCAACTGGAGTTTTGCCTTCCCTTATAAGGGGTGAGGTGCCTGTGGCCCACCAGAGGTTTGCTGGGAGTGGGCACCCAACTACCACCAGCCTCAGCCAGCACAGCCCAGTAGTCAGGGATGGTGGGAGTTGTATTCTTGCAACATCTAGAGCAGCCTTTCTCAACCTTGGGTCCCCAGAGGTTTTTGGCCTACAACTCCCATGATCCCTAGGTAGCAGGCCCAGTGGTCAGGGATGATGGGAGTTGTAGGCCAAAAACATCTGGGGACCCAAGGTTGAGAAAGGCTGATCTAGAGGGTCTCAGATTCATCATCCCTACTTTATGCAATGGGGGCATGATGGCTGTGATTGCTCCTACCATTCGTTCCAATCACAACATCAAACATGTATATGCAGCAGCTAAAAAAGCCAATGCAATTCTGGGCTGCATCAATAGGAGTATAGCGTCTAGATCAAGGGAAGTAATAGTACCACTGTATTCTGCTCTGGTCAGACCTCACCTGGAATACTGTGTCCAGTTCTGGGCACCACAGTTCAAGAAGGATACTGACAAGCTGGAACGTGTCCAGAGGAGGGCAACCAAAATGGTCAAAGGCCTGGAAACGATGCCTTATGAGGAACCTGGAGAAGAGAAGGTTAAGGGGTGATATGATAGCCATGTTCAAATATATAAAAGGATGTCATATAGAGGAGGGAGAAAGGTTGTTTTCTGCTGCTCCAGAGAAGCGGACACGGGGCAATGGATTCAAACTACAAGAAAGAAGATTCCACCTGACAGTAAGAGCTGTTTGGCAGTGGAATTTGCTGCCAAGGAGTGTGGTGGAGTCTCCTTCTTTGGAGGTCTTTAAGCGGAGGCTTGACAGCCATCTGTCAGGAATGCTTTGATGGTGTTTCCTGCTTGGCAGGGGGTTGGACTGGATGGCCCTTGTGGTCTCTTCCAACTCTATGATTCTATGATTCTATTCCGCTTACAACTACCGTCTACACAATATACAGGTACAGGTGAAACTCGAAAAATTAGAATATTGTGGAAAAGTTCATTTATGTAAGCAATTGTCTTCATTAGCTACTGGAGTTTAATATATGAGATAGACTCATGACATGCAAAGTGAGATATGTCAAGCCTTTATTTGTTATAATTGTGATGATTATGGCGTCCAGCTGATGAAAACCCCAAAGTTGAGATTGTTAATTTGGGGTTCTCATCAGCTGTACGCCATAATCATCACAATTATAACAAATAAAGGCTTGACATATCTCGCTTTGCATGTCATGAGTCTATCTCATATATTAGTTTCACCTTTTAAGTTGAATTACTGAAAGAAATGAACCTTTCCACAATATTCTAATTTTTCAAGTTTCACCTGTATATCTAAAAGGCTGTTGTCATTATTGCATGCTAAGGGCTGGAGGGAAAGTAAAGAAAACTTGCAGGAGTGAAGGGTGTACAGTCTTTATTTATGTTCAGCCTCACAACAACCCTGTGAGGTAGGCTCGGGGGGGGCCTATTCCCATTTTCCAGATGGGTTAAATGAGGCTAACTTGGACAAGACAGGAAGGCTATATATGGGCAGGACATGAAGCCAGGACATCCACACCCAAATTGAAGCCTCTTATCTACTGAGGCATTCGATACAACAACAGAGTGATAAGGTTAGAAAAATTAACATTCAGGCTTAAAAATTAAGGCTAGCACTAGAATTTTGAAAAGGGTGTGATATCGTGATTAAGAAATAGACTTCAAAGGCCCAAGTTGATGCATGCTTACTCGTGAGCAAGTCCCGATCGTGGAAAGTTAAGTGTGCATAGGATTGCCACCTTAAATGCGTTTAAACAAATAGAAAGAAAATACCAGTGTGTGCGTTAATTTAGGTCTTCCATTTGCTATCAACAGGGAAGGACTTTTTTGTTTGCCAAATAATATTCTTCACATGTATAAACAAAGACGTCCGCTAGCATTTCTAACCGAGGCAACTAAGAATACTTTTAACATGGCAGTGAACAACTCCATCTGATGCAGCCTTGTGTTTAACAGCTTACCTGGTCGCCACAGGCGAGCGGGAATTCCACGCAGGCAAACAAGCAAACTGGAGAAGGGACGGATTGCTCCACTCTTCTGGCAGCCTGCTTGCTTTCTATCGTAGCCATAAAAAAGTAGTTTTTATCTCCACAACTGGCAGAAGACACCAGCAGGCTGGCACAGAAAGGAACAGAGCGATTCATACCTTCTCCGCTAGTCCACTTTGGTGCAGTAATAAGGAACTTAGGTTTCTATGTTGACCATGGAGGGGGTCTTCCCTCCTCCATGGCCAGCACGGAATTGCAGTCTACAGTGGTACCTCAGGTTACAGATGCTTCAGGTTACAGACTCCACTAACCCAGAAATAACGCTTCAGGTTAAGAACTTTGCTTCAGGATAAGAACAGAAATTGTGCTCTGGCGCGCAGCGGCAGCGGGAGGCCCCATTAGCTAAAGTGGTGCTTCAGGTTAAGAACAGTTTCCAGGTTAAGAACGGACCTCCAGAACGAATTAAGTTCTTAACCTGAGGTACCACTGTACTTGCTTTTAAGTAGGCATATTAGGGCCGGCCTGAGCCATTTTAGCTGCTTAGGGTGGAACAAATGGCAGCTCTCAGGTCACGGTGCATAAAACCAAAGGCTGGGAGTAAAAAGACAACAACATAAAACCATTTGCTGCACTTTCATGACACCCAAAATTAGTTGCCTGAGGCAGCCGCCTCATGCTGCCTAACAGTTCGGCCAGTCCTGAGGTAACTCCTGTGGCTTTTATTTACAAAGCTACTCTAAGAACATAGAAGATAACAAAATCCTTTATTGGACCAGGAAGCTGACGATTCTCTGGTTCGAATCGCCTGATGGTTCCAGTAACAGGTTCCTGCCTCCCTTCTCCAGGTCCTCATGGGGAAATTCTGTGTTGAGTAAGGAGCAATTGCCTCATTTTAAAAGTTTTCTCCCAGGAGGGAATCCTCCCATGTACAAAGATAGCTAAACAGCAGAAAACCTTGCCGCTGGGCCTACGACACACCAACCAACCAACCACAGCCTGTCAGCAGTGGTGGCCATTTTGTTAGCCTTGTGTGGACTGTGAGAGTACAGGACATTTGACTAGTATCCAGCTAGGTGTCAGGGTCCAGAGTTGTGCAGGCCTTGCATGCCCTGAACCGAGCACTCGCTGCATCAGAAGTGGGGAAACCTGTGACTTTCCTAAAAGTTATTGGACTCCAACTTCTTCCACTCCCAAAGAGTTGGAGATGGCAGACGTTGCAGCCCAGGAACTCCCGAAGGGCCGCAGCCCCCCAATTCCTGACTTCACATGGTTTCAACACCAACAAGCTTCATGCCTTTCAACCTTTCCTCAACGGAGTGAGGTGTTTTCACAAGGCCTCACCGACATGGGCTCTCATGCGGCCTGCCAGGCTGGCATCAAAGCGCTTGCCAGGCTCTGGGAGTTTGGCGAGGCCCTTCCGCACGTGAGCCCGCTCGTGCTTGAGCAGGCCCGAGCTCTGCTTGAAGCGCTTCCCGCACTGGGGGCACTTGTAGGGCTTCTGCCCCGTGTGGTTCCTCTTGTGCCTCGTGAGGCTGGACTTGTTGCTGAAGGTGTTGCCGCACTCGGCACAACCGTAGGGCTTCTCCCCGGTGTGGATCCTCTCGTGCTTCACCAGGTTGGAGCTCTGCGAGAAGCGCTTGCCGCAGACCGAGCAGCTGTACGGGGTTTCCCCCGTGTGCGTCCTTCTGTGGACCAGGAGACTGGAGCTCTGCTTGAAGCTCTTGCCGCATGCCGAGCAGCGGTAAGGCCGGAGCCCCGTGTGGTTCCTCATGTGGCGGATGAGACTGGAGCTCTGGCTGAACCTCTTGCCGCAGTCGGGGCAGCTGAAGGGCTTCTCGCCCGTGTGCTTCCTCTTGTGCCGCGTCAGGCTGGACTTGTTGCTGAAGCTGTTCCCGCACTCGGCGCAGCCGTAGGGCTTCTCCCCGGTGTGCGTCCGGTCGTGGGTCAGGAGGGCCGACCGCTTCTTGAAGCCCTTTCCGCACTCGGAGCACTTGTAGCGTTTGTCACCCGCGCCAGGTCTCTCACGGCTCGGTGTGCCGCCAAAGCTTTTGGCATAGAGGGGGCAGTAGCGCGGGGTCTCTCCGGGGTAGATCTTTCCACTCTCCTCGCTGCCTGGAACAGAGAAATGGGCCGTCGGGTGTCAGGAGCAAGTTGGCTGTAAAATCACACCCTGCAAGTTTGGCGTTAACTCTTTATTTGTAAGAACGTGATCTGCACAGACCGGGCAGTATGTCAGGCCTAGTGAGCACAGCAGTCCATCCCTGGTAGGTCTTGCCCTCATGGATCTGTTGCAGAGACTGAAATCCCCCGTCTCCCCACAGCTAAATCTCTTCCTCTCCAGGGTTTCCCCCAAGCAATCGGAGACTGCGCCTGCATGCAGCCAACCTCTCCTCAGCCCTCTTCATGCCCCTGCCTAGACCTGTAAGACCACTCCAATCATCTGGGCATTTTATCTGTGGCACTGCACACCCACAGGAATATCATAGGGCAGTGACCCAAAAATGGGCATTTCCCGCTATTACCCCAGTACTATGGAATGGCCCTTCCCTGTGCTAGACGTGAAGCAGCCACTGTCGGTAGCTTCAGTCTGTTTTTCCCCAACTGACTCCTCAGAACCTGCTTTTATTTGCCCAACTTCCCTGAATTCATTTTTTATGCTACAGCTTTACTGTGTTTTTGTTTTAAGAACTGTTCGACTGTGGAACAGTCTCAGGAGGTGGTAGACTCTCCTTCCTTGCAGGTTTTTAAGCAGAGGTTGGATGGAGACACCTGTCATGGATGTTTTAGTTGATTCCTGTATTGCAGGGGGTTGGACTAGATGTCCCTCTGCACCCAGGATAGTAGCCAAGCAGGAAACCAGAGAGAAGAAGCCCCTTTCCCTTCTTCCTTGCCTTGCACAGAAATGCAGCATGAAGCTCTGTGTGTGTGTGTATGTGTGTGTTTTTGTGTGTGTGAGAGAGAGGGGGGCTGGATCTAGACACAGGAAAACAAACTTATAAGTAAGTCAGAAATTAGATTGTTATAACAAAAGAAAAAATCTCTATGGAAAATAGCATTTTTAAATTTACTGCTCTCTGGCGCCATCTGGTGTTGCATGTTTATAGTGCATTCAAATCGCTGTTTCTTTACTAATGTAGCTCAGTGCAGAGACTCGGGTCTTGCTTGAGGGCTTTATAGAGGCATCTAGCTAGCTACTGTGAGATCAGGCGGCTGGACAAATGGCAGGCCTCTGGCCTGATCCAGCAACACTCTTTTTAAGTCTGGAGGGACGGAGCCCTTACATCCTTCTCCATCTCTCAAATAGGGTAGCACAAAATGAAACAAATGGCAAGCTAGCAACTTTCATGGGCCCGTTTACATGGGCCATTTGAATGTTTTAAAAGCAAACATCGTAAGGACAAAAACATACAAGCAGAAAACCCACATGCACCACAAGCAAGCATGCATCTGATGACAAATATTATAAAGAAAACCAGGGGCTCTATCGAACGCATCCTTACCCAACAAAATGGCGTTGCCACCCTCATCTGCCTGCATGGTGTCTCCGGATACAGCTCTTGGATATGAATCCAACAAACGGACTTGCTCCCCTGGGAAGAGCAGAGTCGTGTCACCCACGTGGAGATAAAGAAAGTTAAAAAAGAATATATATTAGCCCATTTGGGGAAATGTTCTGGGTGGGTTTGAGCATGGGGTCTAGATTAGCCAGGTCAAAACTGCACCAGCCAACACTTTAGCTCTGCACATGGCCCCCAGCTGAAATACTGCAAAGCACCGTACTCAAAACAAGGTCTTGTTTTTGCTTTCCTCTCTCTGTATTTAGGGTATATGCAGCACCCTAACCAGACAGGGGGACACTTCATATATCTGATAAAGTTGTCTTACAAGCCCAGGGAGCCATCTGCAAGCAGCAGTCACAGATAGCCCAGGCTGGCATTAGTAAGGTGCTTAACACATGCTGTGTAATGTTAAAAAAAACCCAACCTTTGTCTTGATTTAAGAAGAAGAAGAGTTTGGATTTGATATCCCGCTTTATCACTACCCGAAGGAGTCTCAAAGCGGCTAACATTCTCCTTTCCCTTCCTCCCCCACAACAAACACTCTGTGAGGTGAGTGGGGCTGAGAGACTTCAGAGAAGTGTGACTAGCCCAAGGTCACCCAGCAGCTGCATGTGGAGGAGCGGAGACGCGAACCCGGTTCACCAGATTATGAGTCCACCGCTCTTAACCACTACACCACACTGGATCTCCACAAGGGACAGCACTAAGCATCTCGAGCAACATCATGATTTTTATTTATGTTAAAATCACCAACCTGACTGAGGCACATTAAGTTCACCGTGTAGAAAAATTGGATAGAGGGGGATCTTTGGAAGCTTTTAGCTGAGCAGGAATTTCAAGAATGAGAGGGAGTGCGTTGGCAGAGAAGGGAAGTCATCTCTCAACTCTATCCCTCCTCCTCCAGTCTCTTTAGTAGAAGGTTTTTTAAAAAAACAGAAACCAAAAAAACCCAACAAGTATCCTGCAAAGAGGCTGAGGCTGCAATGTTGCTGTTGTTTAGTGGTCTTTGTGACCCCATGGACCAGAGCACGCCAGGCACTCCTGTCTTCCACTGCCTCCCGCAGTTTGGTCAAACTCATGTTGGTAGCTTCAAGAACACTGTCCAACCATCTCGTCCTCTGTCGTCCCCTTCTCCTTGTGCCCTCCATCTTTCCCAACATCAGGGTCTTTTCCAGGGAGTCTTCTCTTCTCATGAGGTGGCCAAAGTATTGGAGCCTCAGCTTCAGGATCTGTCCTTCCAGTGAGCACTCAGGGCTGATTTCCTTCAGAATGGATAGGTTTGATCTTCTTGCAGTCCATGGGACTCTCAAGAGCAGGTATCGGCAACCTCCAGCCCATGGGCCAGATGCAGCCCACAAAGGCTGTTTAACTGGCCCACGAGCCACCCGGTCATCGAGCTGCCCGCTTGGCAAGTCCCCCACGCGCTGCATGAAACTAGCGCAGCATTGGACTCGCCAAGTGGCGCAGGAAATGGCATCTGTGCATGCGCAGACGTCAAAAATCGCTTCTGCGCAGGCGTCTGGGCATGCGCAGAAGCGATTTCTGGGGCCAGGGACATGCGCAGACGCGATTTCTGGCATTGCGCTGCACATGTCTGGCCCACAGCCGGATAACCTTGCCGATGCCTGCTCAAGAGTCTCCTCCAGCACCATAATTCAAAAGCATCAATTCTTCGGCGATCAGCCTTCTTTATGGTCCAGCTCTCACTTCCATACATCACTACTGGGAAAACCATAGCTTTAACTATACGGACCTTTGTCGGCAAGGTGATGTCTCTGCTTTTTAAGATGCTGTCTAGGTTTGTCATTGCTTTTCTCCCAAGAGGCAGTGATCCATAGAGGAGGAGGCTGCAATAGGAACCCTATTTACCTGGGAGTAAGGCCCATCGAATTCAATTGGATTTACTGCTGAGTAGGCTTAGGA
This sequence comes from Lacerta viridis, assembly GCA_900245905.1. Lineage (NCBI taxonomy): Eukaryota > Metazoa > Chordata > Lepidosauria > Squamata > Lacertidae > Lacerta > Lacerta viridis. The sequence continues at coordinate 176,482 of OFHU01002722.1, forward strand.
AGAATTGATGCTTTTGAATTATGGTGCTGGAGGAGACTCTTGAGAGTCCCATGGACTGCAAAAAGATCAAACTTATCCATCCTTAAAGAAATCAGCCCTGAGTGCTCACTGGAAGGGCAGATCCTGAAGTTGAGGCTCCAGTACTTTGGCCACCTCATGAGAAGAGAAGACTCCCTGGAAAAGACCCTGATGTTGGGAAAGATGGAGGGCACAAGGAGAAGGGGACGACAGAGGATGAGATGGTTGGACAGTGTTCTCGAAGCGACTGGCATGAGTTTGGCCAAACTGCGGGAGGCAGTGAAAGATAGGCGTGCCTGGCATGCTCTGGTCCATGGGGTCACGAAGAGTCGGACACGACTGAATGACTGAACAACAACAAGGCTTAGGATTGTGCCACAGTATGTATTGTTTTATTTAACAGATATTTATGTCGCTTTTCAGGCCCCAAGGTCCTTTCAACACAGCCCTCAATTTAAAAAAAAATTGCAATCCAGCACCACAGTCTTATCAGTACAAAATTTACATGCAGGAAGGTCCACTCCTTTTTCTATTGCAGCTAGCATAGAAACACAGAATGTTAGCATCATAACATGCTAGTTTTTTTGGGGGGGGGGTTGTGTTTTTTAAGGCAGGTAACTTTTGTAGCCTTGTTTACAAAGCTAGGTTACACCAGAACACTGGTACGAAACATGCCTCCTGCAATAAATTTCTGCTGCTTTGAACTTTGTTGCCCATCTGCCTTTAATATAACTACATGGGGGGGGGCTTGCACCTTTAGCAAGCTACACCTGTGGAAAATTACCACCAGCTCCATGCATCTCTTAAATGCAAGAGCATAGGAATGTGCCTTATAGTGAATCAGATCACTGGTCCAATCGACACTGGCTGGCAGCAGCACTCCAAGATTTTAGGCAGGTGTCTTTCCCGGCAACCTCACCTGGAGATGCCGGGAATCACACCTGGCGCCTCTTCATCGCTCTTAGAAGCCTTTCTTACCTGTTCAGACAGCAGCCCTTGAGATCGCCACTCTCGGGCAGATTTCTTCTTCTCGACCAGCAGCAGCAGCAGCTCGTTGATACTCTTGACTATCACACGTACTTTCTACCCCGCGTCTATCAGTTAACACAAATCTCCGGCGCGCGCGCACACGCACCGGGCTCCATCCTCGCCGCCGTCCAGGTGTTGCGCACATGCATTCATTTGAAAGAACCGCGGCTGCGTGCTCTGAATGCGGAGCCCGCAAAGGGAGACAAGCAGCCCAGAAAACGCGTCCAGCCGGGGGCCACTAATCCGAATTATTAAGGCAGCTCCGGCGTACACGCGCGCCTGGCAAAGCAGTTTATGACTGGAACGAGGGCGCAAATGGAGCTTTTTAGGAGCGGGTGGCTGGAGGAACGCAAATAAGCCTCGCTCAGTTCCCCCTTATTGTTGTGCTGTGTTTTGTTGGTTGCTATTTCCACCCCTCCTCCCGCTTCCAAAGGCGGGTTTTCTTTTTCTTTCCGCTTCCCATCATGTGGTTGAAGCCAAGCCAGAAGATGGGCAAGGCTAAGCCCTCACCAATCTGCTGTTTGAGCGCATGGATGAGGGAGGCTGGAAGGAGGTTTTGAAAAGAGATGCCTTGGGGCCAGTTGGGATGCGTCCTCCAAACGAGCCTGATGAGGGCACCAGGTTGGGAAAGACTGTCATCCTGGTCATTGCTACATTTTTTTTAATTCATCCATGCTTATCATTTGCTTTCTTTGTATTTAAGCGGTGGATACAGCATGTAAGTTCTAAGACAAAGCATTCCTTCCTTCTGGAATAAGTTTTACAGATACCGGTAGGTAGCCGTGTTGGTCTGCCATAGTCAAAACAAACAAAAAAAAAAAAAAATCCTTCCAGTAGCACCTTAGAGACCAACTAAGTTTGTTCTTGGTATTTTTATTTTTTATTTCGTTTTGACTTCTGGAATAATGCGCTTTACAACAAACCCCTAAGGGCTGCATCTTTCCTTCAGCTTTGTTGCTGTGATACATAACAAAAGTGCTCCACTTCTCAGTAAGCAGATTATTTTGCTTCCGACCCTCGCTAGCTCTTGTTATGTTATATGTTATATATGCTACGAACCAGAATTCCACAGCCCATGGGAGTTCTGAGTTTATGCTTATTCAGGGGTGTTTCTGTAAAAAGTAATATGATTATGATGAGCCTATAATGCCGCTAACTAAATACTTGTGTGTGCCCCAGCGATGCCAGCATTTGGCACAGTGGACAGTGGGGGGAGGGTGTTGTGAGAGAGTCCTTGGGATAGCAAGGTTGGGAAGCCTTTGGGGTAGAGAGAGCATGGGTAGGCAAACTAAGGTCCGGTGGCCGGATCCGGCCCTGTCGCCTTCTAAATCCGGCCCGCGGACGGTCCGGGAATCAGCGTGATTTTACATGAGTAGAATGTGTGCTTTTATTTATTCATATGTGGGGCATATGAATTTGTTCATTCCACACGCACACCCCAAAAATATAGTCTGGCCCCCCACAAAGTCTGAGGGACAGCAGACCGGCTCCCTGCTGAAAAAGTTTGCTGACCCCTGAGGTAAGGTAGAGGTAAAGGGACCCCTGATCATTAGGTCCAGTCACAGACGACTCTGGGATTGCGGCATCATCTCGCTTTACTGGCCGAGCCACCTATTCATCTACTTGCACTTTGACGTGATTTCGAACTGCTAGGTTGGCAGGAGCAGGGACTGAGCAACGGGAGCTCACCCCATTGTGGGGATTCGAACCGCCGAACTTCTGATTGGCAAGCCCTAGGCTCTGTGGTTTAACGCACAGCGCCACCCGCGTCCCTTGACCCCTGGGGTAAAGGTATAGGGGCCCCTGACCATTAGGTCCAGTCATGTCCGACTCTGGGGTTGCTGCGCTCATCTCGCTCTACAGGCCAAGGGAGCCAGCGTTTGTCCACAGACAACTTCCAGGTCATGTGGCCGGCATGACAAAGCTGCTTCTGCCGAACGAGAGCAGCGCACGGAAACGCGGTTTACCTTCCCGCTGGAGCGGTCCGTATTTATCTACTTACACTTTGATGTGCTTTCGAACTGCTAGGTGGGCAGGAGCTGGGACCGAGCAACGGGAGCTCACCCTGTCGCAGGGATTCAAACCGCCGACCTTCTGATCAGCAAGCCCTAGACTCTGTGGTTTAACCCACAGCGCCACCTGGGTCCCTGACCCCTGGAGTAGAGGTTCTCAAAGAGAGGATGGCAAGATTCAAGACAATCAAGGAAACATTTTAACATTTCAGTGTAATATAGTGTATATTTTTATATATATTGCAGAATACGAACCTCTCATCTGTTTGGTGAAAAAGCAGCTGGGAGTATATCTGTTATTTATTTTCTTACATTTCTATTCTGCCCTTCCTCCCAAAGGAGCCCAGGGCAGCAAACAACAAAAGGTTTTTTTAAAAAAAAAAAAACCATATATACAAAACGTATTTTAATCATTATTTAAAAATTAATAAACCTGAATACATTAAGGTCAAAAAACAACCGCATGCCCTCACAACGAATAATTTCAAGGTTTCCAGCCACATTATTTTTGGCCATCAAATACCAAGGTGAATAACCATATTCTTACTGAAAAGTAGGATCAATACCACCTCCTTATGCTCCCAGACTCTCAAATAGGAGGCAGCTCAGAACTGCAGGAATGAAACGGAGGAGGGAAGTACTATTAGGAAGTCAACCCTCCAACATTTATCCAATGAAATTGGGGGCGTCCCATTCCATAAATGATAATTTTACTATTTATACCCTGCACATCTTACTGTGTTGCTCCAGCCACTCTGGGCAGCTTCCAACGTATATAAAAAACATAATATAATGTTAAACTTTTTAAAAAAAAAAAAAAAAAAACCTTCCCTGTACAGGACGGCTTGGGGGTCGGATAGCCCCATCCATACCCTCCAACATTTCTCCAATGAAAATAGGGACATCCTAAGGAAAAATGGGACATTCTGGGATCAATTCAGAAACCTTTTATGGCTTCTCCAAATCAGGCACTTGGAGGGTCTGCTAGTAACCTTGGTATTCAATTATTGCAGTGTCTGCTGTGTGGGGCCACTTTTGCACCTGGTTAGGAGGTCCCATTGCTGGAAAACACTCTGGCTAGACCGCTGGTTAAAGCTATGGTTTTCCCAGTAGTAATGTATGGAAGGTGAGAGCTGGACCATAAAGAAGACTGATCGCCAAAGAATTGATGCTTTTGAATTATGGTGCTGGAGGAGACTCTTGAGAGTCCCATGGACTGCAAAAAGATCAAACTTATCCATCCTTAAAGAAATCAGCCCTGAGTGCTCACTGGAAGGACAGATCCTGAAGTTGAGGCTCCAGTACTTTGGCCATGAGAAGAGAAGACTCCCTGGAAAAGACCCTGATGTTGGGAAAGATGGAGGGCACAAGGAGAAGGGGACGACAGAGGATGAGATGGTTGGACAGTGTTCTCGAAGCGACTGGCATGAGTTTGGCCAAACTGCGGGAGGCAGTGGAGGATAGGGGTGCCTGGCGTGCTCTGGTCCATGGGGTCACAAAGAGTTGGACACGACTGAACAACAACAACAAAGTCCGCTGGTGGAGGCAAAATCTCACCGGCACATCACTGTGACGTTCAGAAGTCTGCAATGGCTGCCTACATGCTGCCTAGCCAGGTTCGAAGTTCTTCTATTGATCTACAAGGCCCTTATCAATTTGGGTCAAGTATCGGCTCCCTTACCCGATCATTGAGGTTTTTGGTTGCTCACAGAAGCCATGCGCTCAGGACTGTGAGCTCAATTTTATGAAACACCCTTGCTGTTAATTTAGATCTGAATTAAATGTGTGGACACAACTCTGTTGAACTTCTGGTGCCTATTGAGAACTTTTTATTTGATTTTTTATTCCTGCAGGTATTTTAACTTATGTCTGGTTTTATAGTTTTAACTGATTTTTATATTTGTGGTTTGGTAAACCTCTTAGGAAGACAGGAGTGCCTGGTGTGCTCTGGTCCATGGGGTCACGAAGAGTCGGACACGACTGAACGACTAAACAACAAAACCTCTTAGAGATTATGATAAATAAGCGGAACAGAAGTTGTTTAATTACCGTATTTTTCGCTCCATAGGGCACAACGGACCATAGGGCGCACCTCGTTTTTAGAGGAGGAAACAAGAAAAAAAAATATTTTTCTGGTTTTCCTCCTCTAAAAGCCCTGTTTTTTTGAGGATCAGCTAAAAGTTTTGCAGCTTTTTTTGCAAAGGGAAAAGCCCTGTTTTTTTGAGGATCAGCTAAAGTTTTGCAGCTTTTTTGCAAAGGGAAAAGCCCTGTTTTTTTGAGGATCAGCTAAAGTTTTTGCAGCTTTTTTTGCAAAGGGGGAAAAGCAAAGCTCCTTTTGCAAAGGGGGAAAAGCAAAGAGGAAAAGCCCCATTTTTATGGGGTTCAACTCACATTTCTGCAGCTTCTAAAGGAAAGGGAGCCTTTTCTACAGTTTCCAGACAGATAATCTAATCAGCCAGTCACATGTCGCTGGGGAAACAAACAACCTCCCTCTGCAGCACATTCAACAATGGAGGCCTGGGCAAGAGGGGGGCTGAAAGGGAGCCGGGACTCTTATCTCTCTCCCGATCTCTTGCTGATCAGCTGCTGAGCGGGGTCCTTTCAACACCCCCTTTTCTCTTTGTAAAATAAAAAGCATGATCCTCTTTTGGCCCCTGGGCAATTCAGCTCCAGGGACCACCATTCGCTCCATAAGACGCACAGAATATTTCCCCTTACTTTTTAGGAGGAAAAAAGTGTGTCTTATGGAGCGAAAAATACAGTAAATGAATGAATGTTCCCATCATCCCTCGCCATTGGCCATTGCTGATTGGAGCTGATGGGAGTTGGGATTGCAAGAACAAGTGGAAGCCAACCAGGGTCACCATCTATGCCCTAAAAGTTTGTTGTGTGATCAAAGGGAAAGAAGCAATCCGCAGGCTAGGTAAAAGATCAGTCAAAGCCAGGGTTCAAATTAACAAAACTAAAAAAGGTTTAATGAAGTTCATTTACGGTTCCAAACGTCATTTATAGAATCCCAGATTTTGAAGGGACTTTTGCAACCCAACCCCCCCTCCAAAAAAAACCCTAAACACAAAATCCTTAGCTTAGCTTTGCAAATGTACTAGAAATTTTGTTGCTGCACTGCTAGGAGGACATGTTGTTCCCCTGAGCAAAATGAAATTCATGTGGCACCCAAAGAAGGAAGTGTTGCAGTTATGGGCAACTTCCAATTACCCTCACAAAGCCATCTTCACACAATACACTGAGAGAACGATGGATTTATTTAGGGTTGCCGTATTTCAAAAAGTAAGAAACCAGGACACCCCATATTGTTGAGCTTCAATTCTACCTTGGAAATCCTGGTAATGTCCAGGAAAATCCAGACAAATGCCAGCCCTAATTTATTAAAATGATTTATATATCACTGTTAAAAATATATGAAATATAAAAACAAGAATATGGCGACCGCCTATATGTGACTTTTGGATTTCAACCAGCGAGGGCGAAGGAAGGAATGTGGAGTACAGACTTAAAACCACACAGCGATACTGTTTGTTTTGACTTATCTTGCTTGTTGGATATGTCAGCGGCTGCGAAAATATTGGAATGTGAAAGCAAAGCAATAGTTATGATAATAGAGCCTCTGGAATTTGAAGCATGGGAAGCCTTAAGTAAAATTTAAAGTAATAATTTGGACAATTTGGAACCTTTTTTTGTTTTATAATTGGAAAAATAATTTGGAATGTAATTTGGAATGTTTCATATGATGTTGCTTTATTGGAAACCTTAATAAATATGATTTGTATATCACTGTTAAAACCAGAAGTTACCAAGGCGCTGTACAACACCGTAACTTAAGGAAGTCCACCAAAACACCTTTAACACTCTCGAGACTATAATAACATACACCTGCTGTATCTAAGGAACAATGCAAGCTTCTTCTCAGCCTTGGGTTTTGTAATCTCAGAAGGAATTTCTCCAGCTGTAGTCTTCTGCAATGCCCACACCATGTTAGGCTTCCCTTCCGCGTGGATTCTCTATTGAGGAAGAAGGCCCAGCCTTTTCTCACACACATGTCAGTCCCAGGGTTCTCTTTCCCGTGTGGCTCCCATGAGGTCTTGCCAGCGCTTAGCTCCTAACAAACGGCTTTTCACGCTTAGCACTGAAGTGCTTCTTCTTTTTCGAGTCAAATTACTGAAATCAAAACAAGGGAGAAAGAAATGAAACCTCTGTCACTAGATGTCAACTGCTGGCATCTATTGTTCAAGGTGCCGTTGTTGTTGTTGTTGTTCTTAATAATAATAATAATAATATTTATTATTTGTACCCCACCCATCTGGCTGGATTTCCCCAGCCACTCTGGGCGGCTTCCAACAAAAATCAAATACATTAAAATATCACACATTAAAAGCTTCCCTAAACAGGGCTGCCTTCAGATGTCCTCTAAATGTCTGGTAGTTGTCTATCTCTTTGACATCTGAAGGGAGGGCGTTCCACAGGGCGGGCGCCACTACCGAGAAGGCCCTCTGCCTGGTTCCCTGTAACTTCACTTCTTGCAGTGAGGGAACCGCCAGAAGGCCCTCGGAGCTGGACCTCATTAGGGGTGAGATGCTCCTTCAGGTATACTGGGCTGAGGCCGATTAGGGCTTTAAAGTCAGCACCAACACATTGAATTGGGAGCCAATGCAGATCTCTCAGGACGGGTGTTATATGGTCTTGGTGGCCACTCCCAGTCACCAATCTAGCTGCCACATTCTGAATTAATTGCAGTTTCTGGGTCACCTTCAAAGGTAGCCCCACGTAGAGCGCATTGCAGTAGTCCAAGCGGGAGATAACCAGAGCATGCACCACTCTGGTGAGACAGTCCGCGGGCAGGTAGGGTCTCAGCCTGCGTACCAGATGGAGCTGGTAGACAGCTGCCCTGGACACAGAATTAACCTGCGCCTCCATGGACAGCTGTGAGTCCAAAATGACTCCCAGGCTGCGCACCTGGTCCTTCAGGGGCACAGTTACCCCATTCAGGACCAGGGAATCCTTAAAATATTTGTATTACGGTATATTATAATCTGACTGGGTTGCTGCAGCCCAGAGGCGCCAACTTCTGTAAACGATTGGGAAGACAAAATTGGGTCAAATACATGTTGGAAATGTAAAGAAAAAGAAGGGACCTTTTATCATATGTGGTGGGAATGTAGAGAAGTCAAAAAATATTGGGAAATGCTATATAATGAATTTAAAAAAATGTTTAAAATGACATTTGTTAAAAAGCCGGAAGCATTTTTATTAGGAATTTTAGGTCAAGACTTGCCTAAGGAAATAAAGAATTTATTTATGTATGCTACAACTGCGGCAAGATTTTTGCTAGCACAAGGATGTTTTGCTAAGAAGGATGGAGGAATTCCAACAAAGGAACAATTCCGAAAGGAACAATGGCAAGAAAAGCTGATGGAACTATGCGGAACTGGCAAAACTAACATATAAACTACGTGAAAAGGACAATCGGGACTTTAAGGAAGAATGGGAGCTTTTTACAAACTATCTGAAAAGACAACAAAGAGACCTAGAGTCATTGGCAGGTTTTGAATAAACACACACAATTTTTCTTTCTATTAGTAGAACATGAACAAACAAGGAATTGATATGTACAATTTTATAACATGCAGAAACAATATGAATAGATAAATCAGAAAAGGGAGCTGAGGGAAGTCCGAGGAGGAAGAGGGGGAAAGGGGGTAAAATGTAATTGGTTGTAATATTGACAAATTGTATTGATTTAAATTTTCTTAATAAAAATAATTTAAAAAAAGAAGAAGACCCGGCAAGATGTTCTGGCATCGCACATGCAACAACCCACGACATCCTGGTGTCCTGTGCATGCCGTTGCAAGGTCCCAGGGGGGAGAGCCAAACGCCCTCAGAACATTGAACATGGAGAAGGACCTCCCCACCCCCCATTCCCCTCACAGAGCTACAATTCTCAGAGTGGTTTAACAATCAGTCCCTCTTCACAGGGAACTCTGGGAACTGTAGCTGAGAGGGGAATAGAGGAGCCTCCTAACAATGCTCAGCACCCTTAACAAACTACATCTCCCAGAATTCCTTGGGGGGTGTCATCCTAAAATAGCTTAGGGCTACCATTGCCTTGGTAGTTCCATCATCTTTAACTGGGTGGTACAGGAGAATGTTTGCAGGAACAGCCCAATTCAGAAGGTATCTCAGGTAAGAGGGCCCAGGAAAGAGTCTCTACCTGAGCATCTGGAGATCCACTGTCAGAGTAGATCATGCTGAGTTAGCTGCATTCCTGGTCTGATTTCATTATGAGACGGCTTCAGTTATTTTGGAGTATTTCAAGTACCTCAAACTAAGAATAGATTTCTCTCTCACACATCCACTCCATGTTTTTGAAACATTTGGGTATGCAGTAAGACATTTCCCAAATACTGAGGATTAATAAGTTCTCACCTCTGTGGGTTCTCTGGTGTCTAGCAAGGTTAGTTTGTCGAGCAAAGCATTTCCCACACTCCAAGCATTGAAAAGGTTTCTCTCCCGTGTGGATTCTCTGGTGATCTGCAAGGGTTGTCTGTCGAGCAAAGCATTTCCCGCACTGGATACATTTAAAGGGTTTCTCTCCTGTGTGGACTCTCTGGTGTCTCATAAGGACTGAAAGATATGCAAAGATTTTCCCGCACTCTGGGCACTGGAAAGGTCTCTCTCCTACATGCGCTCTTCGGGGATCCACAAACTTTGCATGTCGAGCAAAGCATTTCCCATACTCCAACTCTTGAAAGGGCTTATCTCCCGTGTGGATTCTCTGGTGTCTTGCAAGGTTTGTCTGTCGAGCAAAGCATTTCCCACACTCCAAGCATTGAAAAGGTTTCTCTCCCGTGTGGATTCTCTGGTGACCTGCAAGGTTTGTCCGTCGAGCAAAGCATTTCCCGCACTGGATACATTTAAAGGGTTTCTCTCCTGTGTGCACTCTCTGGTGTCTCCTAAGAACTGACTGATAAGCAAAGCACTTCCCACACGACAGGCACGGAAAGGGTTTTTCTCCTGCGTGCACTTTCTGGTGCAGCCCAAGGTCTGTCGGGCGAGCAAAGCATTTCCTACACTTGACGCACTGAAAGGGTTTTTCTCCTGCGTGCACTCTCTGGTGGAGAGTGAGGCTCGTCTGTCGAGTAAAGCACTTCCTACACTCCAAGCACCGGAAGGGTTTTTCTCCTGTGTGGATTCTCTGGTGTCTCGTAAGGGCCGAGCGATAAGCAAAGGCCTTGCCACACTTCAGGCACCAAAAGGGTTTTTCTCCTGTGTGCACACTCTGGTGTAATGCAAGGCTTTTTCGGCGAGCAAAGCTTTTCCTACACTCCAGGCACCTGAAGCTTTTCTTTCCTGTGTGGATTCTCCGGTGACTATCAAGGTGCAGCGGATGAGCAAAACGTCTCCCACAGTCTAGGCACTGGAAAGGTTTATTTCCCGTGTGCGTGCTTTGGTGTAGAAGGAGGTTTGTTCTTTGAGCGAAGCCTTTCCCACACTCTGGGCATTTAATAAAGGGTTTCTCTCCCGTGTGGATTCTCTGGCAACTGGATACCGTCGGATAAAGCCTTTCCCACCCTCCAAGCCCTGGAAGGACTTCTCTCCTGTGTGGGTGCGCCGGTGGCTCACAAGGTCCATTTGATTAGCAAAGCATTTCCCACACTCTAAACACCGACAAGATTTCCCTCCTGTGTGGACTCTCTGGTGCAGCGTAAGGTTCCGTTTTTGAGTAAAGCACTTCCCACAGTCCGGGCACTGAAACGGCTTCTCTCCGGTGTGGATCTTGAGGGGCCCCACAAGCTGCGAATTGCGAGGGAAACCTGTCTTGCAGACCAATGGTTTCTCTCCTTTGCGGACTCCCTGAGGTCTAGGGAGACGTGACGTTTTCGTAAAATGTCCCCCAGGCTCCGAGCAATGTTCCTTTCTTGTAGAGTTACCTGTTCAGGGAAAATAAAATACGGACAGGGTTCACTCCTGTGAGCACAGAAAACAGTATACACACTCACCCAAACACACATATATGCACACAGGTGTGTGCGCGCACCCCACCCACCCCCCATGTGGCAAGTATATTAAGATGCATGCGGGTAGAAGCATAAAAGCTGTGAGGTTCCCTTCCCCTTCCCTCTCCTCGCCTCGTGGTTTAACAAGCTGCTCTGTGAAGCCCCTCCCCTTGCTATAAAAGCGGGTGAAGTTTGGGGTGAACTGTAAGGGGAGGAGAGGGGCTTGAGTGACTTGCGAGGGGATCGGTCAAGGTGTGGGTGAGGCCCAAAGGGAGAGGGGTTTGCTCAGCACACCCTCCAAAGGCCCCTATTTTCCAGGGAGAGTCCCAGATTTACAGAAGCTGTCCCGGTGGTTTCTGATTTGATCCCGGAATGTCCCACTTTTCCTTAGGATGTCCCTATTTTCATCGGAGAAATGTTAAATATCAAACAGGAGGGTATGGAGTTAGGGCCCTGGTCTCTTGTGATAGACACCCGGGGCCAATACTGAGCCATCTGAAGGCAGCCCTGTATAGGGAAGTTTTTTTAATGTTTAATGTTTTTTATATGTTTTTATATATGTTGGAAGCTGCCCAGAGTGGCTGGGGCAACCCAGTCAGATGGGTGGAGTATAAATAATACAGTTGTTGTTGTTGTTGTTGTTGTTGCCTTCTGTTGGTTCCCTCACTGCGAGAAGCAAAACTACAGGGAACCAGGCAGAGGGCCTTCTCGGTAGTGGCGCCCGCCCTGTGGAACTCCCTCCCTTCAGATGTCAAAGAGATAACAACTACCTGACATTCAGAAAATACCTGAAGGCAGCCCTTTTTAGGGAAGTTTTTAATGTGTGATATTTTTGTATTTGATTTCTGTTGGAAGCCGCCCAGAGTGGCTGGGGAAATCCAGCCAGATGGGCGGGGTACAAATAATAAATATTATTATTATTATTATTATTATTATTACAATTGTTGTTGAATAGTATGTCCCTATTTTCATTGGAGAGATGTTGGAGGGTATAGGTCAGGTGTGGGCGAAGGGCACTTTGCAAAGGTCCCTATTTTCATTGGAGAGATGTTGGAGGGTATAGGTCAGGTGTGGGCGAAGGGCACTTTGCAAAGGGGCTGGTGGAATTGATCAGTGAAGCAAGCAGGGCTGGCAGCCCCTCATATTCAAATATTTTAATATCACCCTTAGATTATTATTATTATTTTAAAAGATGCTTTCAGGCAATTCATAATTACGTCCTTGCAGACGGTTTGCCAGTAATGTACAGGCACCTAAGATACGCCTCTTCCTTTTACCTTGGACTGATGGGGTACCAGTGACCCCCCGAAGGTCCGGCCTGATGGGGTACCCCCCCCGAAGGTCCGGCACCCATGGCTCTTCCCCTCGTTCCAGCTGGACAATGAGGTCAGGCTTGGAGACTGGAAATCCTTCTAAGGAAAGACAAATAAGTGGCAAACAATGACTGCCAGGAGGCAATTGCTACTTCCAAGTCCCTTCTCCAGCCCCCCCCCCCTTTACTAGCTTAGCTGACACAGGGGCGTTCTTAGCCCCTTGGCTGCCCGGGGTGGAAAGCCAAGAGGCACCCCTGGGGGCGGGGGGCTTGTGCGTGAGCAGCCGCTGCACGAAGGGGTGCTGGGCGGCGGATTCGGGAGTCTTTGCGGGCTGCAAAGACTCCCGAATCCGCCGCCCGGGCTCCCTTGGCGGAGCGCAAAGTCGGGGCAGGGAGAGGGACGGGCCAGCGAGGAGGGGTGTCCCTCCTCGCTGGCCCGCCCCTCTCCATGCCCCGGCTCCGCAAGCCAGCCAGCAGCGGAGCTCGGCATAGAGACAAGGGGCGGGCCAGCGAGGGGGGGTGACACGCCACCCCTGCAGCTCCACCCCGGCAGTGCCGAAAATAGCCTAAAAAGAAATTTGTTTTTTTAAAAAAATTTAAAAAGTTTTTTTAAAAGCCCAGGGGGCGGGGCCGACCCCGATGTGTCACCCCCAGCAGGGGCGCTGCTTGAGGCCCCCTGCCCCCTCCGCCCCCCCTTGCTACGCCCCTGAGCTGACACAGCCCAAAAGACACTCTACGAAAGGAAGGTCTTAAGATCACTTCACCAATATTTTCATAGTTCCGTGTCATGGATTGGTTTGACGCAGAGGAATGGTAGGAGGAACCAGCTGAGGAACCCCTAAGGGAATAAAGCTCAGGGCCCAGAAAGTGGTGGCAGGACGATGATGGGTGGTCAGAGGGAGAAGACTGGGAGGAGGAGCTAGGCGTAACAGGACTTAGTGTACTGGGAGAGTCTGTGGCAGAGACAAGTTCAGGAGCTGAAGTGGAAGCAGGAGAGGAGGAAGGCCAAGAGGCAGAGTGGAGTCAGGTTGGTGAAGAAGCCAGGGGGTCACTCCCTTCTGCTCAGAGAAGCTCCCCTTTCCCCTGGTCTCCCAGAACCAGAAGAGGCATGAAGAGGGCAGAGGAGAGGTTGCCTTCATACAGGCGCAGTCTCAGATTGCTTGGGGGGAACCCTGGAGAGGTAGGAACTTAAGACGACTTTTGGGAGGTGGGTACTTTCAATCTCACCAAACTGATTCATGGGGCAAGACCTACCAGGGATGACCTGCTGCGCTCATTAGGCCTGACACTCAGCCAAATCTGTGCACATCATGTTCTTGCTAATAAAGAGGTAACTTGGGTGATTTACTGCTGACTGGTTCCTGCCACTCCGTTTTTGATTATTCTGATTTCAATCTTTCTGAAAACACAAGGGACTTGGGGTGGGGTGGGGGGAAGCATGGCAGGACCCTTGAGCACCCAAAGGTTCTCACTCCAGCTGAGGAAGAAACGTTCTTACCCAGCGAGGCGACGTTCTTGTAGTTCTCCAACATGACGCCCTTGTACAGCCGTCTTTGTCTGCGGTCCAGCAGAGCCCCTTGGCCCTCCGTGAAATACACGGCCACATCCTCAAAGGTCACTGACCTCTGTGAGAACAAAGAGCCCCTCCTTCAGTCTCCCAGGAAGTTACAGTGACCCTCTCCCCAGGAAAAAAAGAACCCTCGATTAAGAGACATAACCATTTTGCCTTGCGGGTGGTCGTGGGCTGCTTCGGCTGCGAGGAGTCCACGGGGGTTAGGAGCCCCGCTCAAAGCGGGGCTGGTTGGGGTGCAAGAGCGTCCCGCACCCTGGGCTCCCCGGCTGTGCCCGTTGTGGCTCCGAACCCTTCCCTCGAGGAGTGGGGGTGAGAACGGAGCCGGGCTATAGGGGACCAAGGATGTAAATGCGGCGAAGCCTGTGATGAGCCAGTTCTACCTGTATGATCTGAGAACCCGGTGGTTGTGAGTATTTGCACTTTTCTATTTTTGGAACGATGGGGGGAAGAGGAAAGGGAGCCTTTCCCTTCGGATAAAGATAGTAACCAGTTTAAGTGACTGCTGCTATGGATACAAAGCTCGCATTTGAAATCTGAGACTGCTGAGTTTTCCCTTTGGGGAAAGTGGGGAGAAAATATCTCCATCTAAAGTGGTCTTCACATTCTGGTGAAAAAATGGGGGAAAATTTGAAGTGGGAAACAATTGAAACAAAAGAAGGAAGAGACAGGTGAAATTTGATACCCCCCTCCCTTTCAAAATGCATGTGTTGGAACTTGTTTTGACTCTGGTCTACAGAAGAATGTTGGATGTCTTGAACTGGAACTTAATCGCAAATCAAGTCTTGAGTGGGATTATAAATAAAAAGAATAAATTTCCCACAGAGGAGGCTTTTCAAAAATTTTACTCAATGAAGCAAACCTTCAAAGAGCTGGAAGGGGTGCAACTTTTGTCCGGGAAAAGGAACCGGTGTGAGGCAAAATTTATAATATCCAGAGAGGTGGGAGCTCGGGGGCAAGGGACATTTGTTTTTAGAAGTAGAAGAATCACAAAGAAACGGAGGAGCCCAGGAAGGACGTTTACCCTGAAGCTGGAAGGTGTGTTGTGACTGTTGCCTGAGATGGGAAAAGAAGACAATGAGACAGGAAAAGACATACAGAGGGGGTGGGGGTGAAGTATTAATCGTTAATTTAAATGATCTTTATGGTATCTGAAATCGGAGTGTGAAGGTTGTTAATTATAAGTTTATAGTGAACAAATAGTGAGATATTGAGATTTATGTTAATAGCAGCATGATAAAGGAAAGAAGAAATAAGTTTAGATTTTTTAAGAATATTTTTTAAGATTTATGATAAACTAAGAAGATAAAGATGATTGTTTTATTTTTAACTAAAGTGAATTTTTAGAGAAAAGGTGTTATAAAAAAGAAGATTGATTTAAATCCGAAGGTGTATAGGCAGGGGAAGTCATGTGTCAAGATTTGAAACAAGAATTTTTTTTTTATGGATATAAGTAAGAAGAAAAATCCTGGCTTTGTTTGTATTTGTGTTATATATGTTGGTGTGGGAGGGGTTTATGTTGTATTATGAAAAAGGCCAATAAATTCTTATTTAAAAAAAAAAAGAGAGACATAACCATTTTGCCTAGGAACGTTCTCATGCATCCCGTAGAGGAGAGAATCCAAGGACAAGCCCCAGAATGAAGAATCAAATGGTTTATACCCATGGGCATCCAAAAGAGTGTGGGGTGGGGGGGAAGAAGGCAGGTTTTCCCCCCACATGCTACACAGTGAAACCTTAATTCCCTGATTCTCAACTTTTGTTGTGAGGCAAAGAGCAAGTTTGTAGCATTTGTGGAACCCTGAGATGTGAGACAGGAACATACAGTGGTACCTTGGTCCTCAAACTTATTCCGTTCTGGAAGTCCGTTCCAAAACCAAAGCGTTCCAAAACCAAGGCACGGTTTCCCATAGAAAGTAATGCAAAACGGATTAATCCGTTCCAGACTTTTAAAAACAACCCTAAAACAGCAATTTAACATGAATTTTACTATCTAACGAGACCATTGATCCATAAAATGAAAGCAATAATCAATGTACTGTACTATAAAATATTTTTTTGTTTAGGCAAGCCTATCCACACATGTAGAATGCTCGACATATGTTTTAATCTGTTTTTTGCCGTATGGTTGATTTTTATTACTTTTTGAGTATTTTAAATAGTTTTTGACTTTTTTACTGACTATTTTATTGCTTTATTCTTTTTGTAAAACGCTTTGAGGTTTTATTACAATTGAGAGGCATATAAATTTTGAGGAGCTAATTAAGTAAGTAAATAAACAAATCTTCCAGCTGTTACCTGGTAACTTCCTACCTGAAATGGTTCCACTGCGCCCCTTTTCTTTGTCCTAGAAGGAAGAGGCAATCGGGACTGAATCCTTATTGGCATTGTGCACAAAGTCCTTGCGCACGTGGGGAGGAGGAGGAACAAGGGTGGAAGCAAAACGAAAGGGAGAACATTTCAGTAAAATACATTATCGGGAACAGATTGTATCCGAGAGGCAATGTGATGATCACTGCGCTAGGACCTGGGAGACCAGGGTTCGAATTCTCACCCATTTATGAAGCTCGCCACCTTGGGCCAGTCACAGTCTACCTCACAGGTCTGTTGTGAGCATAAAACGGAGTAGAGGGGAAACCACATATGCCATCACCGCAAGCTCCTTGGGGAAAGCTGGGATAGAAATCTAATAAATAAATGAGAGGCTGTTTGAGATCATCTGGAGTGAAAAGACTGAGGAGAGGGAATGGCACAGACTTGCTGGGATTCGAAAGCAGCTCCAAAGGGAAGTCGCTGGGCTGCCGCTGAAGCATGGCAAAGGCTGAATCCATCTGAGATTCCTGCATTGCAGGGGGTTGGACTAGATGACCCTTGGGTCCCAACTCTCAAGATTCTATTATTCTTTCCTTTACTTTTGTACTGCCGAGATCTTTTAATTATACCCTGACTTTGGGAATGGGTAGTGAAAAACCATGTTGTTGTTTTTAATCAATCACCAAAACGGCCCTCACATTTGACACCCCGCTTTCTCCCGCTGCCAAAATGCAAGCGCGCCTTTCCTCCTCTGCAATGAAGCGTGCAAAGCGAAAACAAAGGAATGCACCACTTCTCGCTGTCAGGCACGCGCAGCCCGGGTTGCATTTCTCTTCCCCATGCACCTGCCTTCCTCCTTCCCCCTTGCAAGACCAGCCGCCCACCGCGCCTTCTTCAAGACCCATTAAACCGCGCGCGAGAGACCCCTGCGCCCACCACCCACCCGCTTCTTACTACAGGGAGGCAGCAGGCAAGAAACCTCTAACGCGGCGGGGGGGGAGCTGGTTGTCCTGCTTTCGCCTTTCCAAAACGCAAAGGGTTGTGGGCGTTGTAGTTTTCTGGATTGTTGCCGCTTTGTTAAACCAATCGCTGCAAGTATAAGGTATGGCAGATAAACTCCGATTGCATATGGGCTGAAGGAGATGGCAAAAGCTGGGAATGTCTGAGTGCGGCTCCCTATGGTTGTGTCATAGCTGTCAACTCCCCCCCCCCTTATTTAAGGGAAATTCCCTTATTCCGAATAGGATTCCTCGCAATAAAAGGGAAAAGTTGACAGCTATGGGTTGTGTGCGTGCACGCGTCTGTCTGTCTGTCTGTCTCTGTGTGTGTCTGAAAGAAGTCCTTTAAATTTCCCCCCTCTTCTATTCCCACCCCCTTTTCTTCTATTTTTTTGGCTTTCCTTTGGTGTTTTTCTTTTCTCTTTCTCTTTGTTTTTGTTTAGTTTCTATTTTGTGGTATTATGAGTTTTGATAAAATCGTATTTTTTAAAAAACAAAACAAAAACCCTGACCCTTTTTTTTTGAGAAATACACCTGTATGCTTGAAACAAAATAAAAAAATTCCTTCCAGTAGCACCTTAGAGACCAACTAAGTTTGTTCTTGGTATGAGCTTTCGTGTGCATGCCAAGAACAAATTTAGTTGGTCTCTAAGGTGCTACTGGAAATTTTATTTTGTTTTTAGACCAACACGGCTACCTACCTGTACCTGTATGCTTGGATATTGTCATCTTTTTGCAGTGTCAAACTGATGCGGACATTGGCTGTATGGGCTACAGGCAAGCTTAACCCCAATCATTGTGGCTGTTTGTTAAAAGATCCAATAAAAACTGATTTTAAAAAATATTAAGTTATATGTGTATTTTATATAATACACAATTGATTTTTTAAAAAACATAGCACCGCAGAATCTTGAGAGTTGGAAGGGACCCCAAGGGTCCTCTAGATCAAATAGGAATCTCAGCTAAAGCATCCATGACAGGTGGCTATCCACTCTGCTTAAAAACAAGGAAGGAGAGTCCACAACCTCGAGGGAGACGGACCGCTTCACAGCTCTTACTGTTAAAATTTTTCTTAGTAACTTGAAGCCATTGGTTCGAGTCCTACCTTCCGGAGCAGGAGAAAACAAGCATGCTCCCTCTTCCATGTGGCATTCCTTGAGATATTTGAAGATGGCTCTCCTATCTCCACTCCGTCTCCTCTTTCGCAGGCTAAACATACCCAGCTCCTTCAACCGTTCTTCATAAGGCTGGGTTTATATTGCAGCCTTCCATTTGTTGCTGGACTTCAACTCCCATCCCAGGCCATTTTCTGACCGGGGGCTGATGGGAACTGGGAGTTTATTGTGTAAAAAAGTATTAATACCTGATGATATAATCGCAATTTTCTTTAACCTGCAAATCATGACAAAGGAACCCAACTCTAGATCAAACCCCGGGAAAAAGGAGAAAGCATCTACCTCTCCCTTGCTTATCCTTTTGCATGCTAGTCCAATCATGGGCACAGGCCGGGGGGTCCTCTAGCCCTCACACCAAGCCCTCAGTGGTTGGATATATAAAGCCTCCTTCTGTGGCTCAGGCTGACACTCCTTACCAGTTCAAATGGGCCATTTGTGCTGTGAAGATATGGGAGTTGGGGAAAGGGTGTACCTGGTTTACACGTAGCCAAATCCGTCTGACCTAGTAGGAAAAGCATTTTTCGGGATGTTGGTAGGCCGGGGGGTCTAGCCCCACACCCACCCCAGCCATAAAGCTCAGTGGGTGGCTTTGACCTACCTCAAATGGTTGCAAGATAAAATGGGGAAAGGGAGAACCACATACAAACACGTAGCCAAAATTGTGGAAACCTTTTGGGAAAAGTGTATTTCTGAGGTTTGATTGCTCATAACACCACTTTTTGGGAGGCAATACCATAAAATTAAATACCATAAAATACCATTAAAAAAAAATGGGACGCAGGTGGCGCTGTGGGTTAAACCACAGAGCCTAGGGCTTGCTGATCAGAAGGTCGGCGGTTCGAATCCCCGCGATGGGGTGAGCTCCCGTTGCTGGTCCCAGCTTTGCTCTATAGCCCTTCGAAAGCACGTCAAACAAAGATACAGGGTACCGCCTCCGGGGAAGGTAATACGTTCCGTGCGCTGAAGCGAAGCAATTAAAGTAGAAGCTGTACGCCGGCTCCCTGGCCAGTAAGCGAGGGATCTGCGCAACCCCAGAGTCGGTCTGACTGGACCTAATGGTCAGGGGTCCCTTTACCTTTTTTCCTCTCTATATATTATATATAAATTCAAAAACAAGGAAGATATGAGTAATGCAACAAAGTGGCTATCAATGATTGTATTTCTGTCAAAGGAAATTTATTCTAAAAAGGGACGCGGGTGGCGCTGTGGTCTAAACCACTGAGCCTCTTCGGCTTGCCAATCAGGTTGGCTGAGTGAGCTCCTGTTGCTCGGTCCCAGCTCCTGCCAATATAGCAGTTCGAAAGCACGCCAAAAAGTGCAAGTAAATAAATAGGTACCGCTCCAATGGGAAGGTAAGCGGCGTTTCCGCGCGCTGCTCTGGTTTCTGTGTATCCGTTGCGCCAGAAGCAGCAGTCATGTGGCCACATGACCCATGACTGTCGCACAAACGCCGGCTCCCTTGCCAGTAAGCGAATGAGCGTGCGCAACCCCAGAGTCATCTGCACTGGACTTAACCGTCAGGGGTCCCTTTACCTTTATCAAAAGTTATAGCCAAATAACCAGAAAAAGGAAACACAACTTCCTTAGGTTGATATGCAGCAGCTTTCCTTTATTTGAATGTAGCCAATGAGCACCTGAGAACCTGGTGGGACAAGAAGCTAAGTTAGAACTATTGGAACGTTGATTTGCAACAAAACAGTACACAAGGCTTCTATATCTGCTTATAAACTTATTGCAGAATTCATCATGCGTCTCCTGCTTAATCTTAAACGGAATATCATGCAAAAAATTGAATCCCAATACGAATTAACCTTTGCGGAAAAATATAAAGAACTTTTATTTGAGGGAGAGTGAGGATGGACTGAAAGCTTTTTAAAAAAGTCTAAGATAGGCCGCTGGTCCCAAAAAACAATAGAACTCTCTTGGAGGCAGTGAACATTTACATTTCTTGAAAATGATCACCAATAGGTGAAAGGGAGAAACCAGGATCTCACCTACCTTTGTCGACAAGAGAGACGCTTTTTAAAAGGGTAGGGTCAGGAGAATTTCCTAAGGCGATTTTATTTCCAGCTCCATCACATGAAAAATGGAGCCAAGAAAGTAAAATCTCTCTCTCTCTTTGCATATTTTACAAAAACGATACCAATCAGTTTTCTATGAATGCATCCATCAAAACTTATTTACAGTTGTTCTTGAACGTTTAAGGTGGCGTGAAAGATAGCCAAAAAGCTTCTTCCATGAATACATCCATCAAAACTTATTTACAGTTGTTCTTGAACGATTAAGGTGGCGTGAAAGATAGCCAAAAAGGAAGTATCTCATGTGAATGACGAGTGACCTTGCGGGAACGTTTGTTGGGCTTCTTCTTCGTGTGGATTCTCACATGTTGAACAAGGTTTCCTCTCTCGCTGAAGCTTTTCTCACAGTGGGGGCATTCATATGGTTTCTCTCCTGTGTGCATTCGCTCGTGTCGAACAAGTTTAGCTTTCTGTGTAAAGGCTTTCCCACACTCTAAGCAAACGTAAGGTCTCTCCCCTGTGTGAATCCTCTCATGAATTATCAGCGATGACCTGCGGTCAAAGCTCTTCCCACAGCGCAAGCATCTGAATGGATTCTCGCCTGAGTGTTTTTTTCTGTGGTGATGTTGGAGGGCTGAACTTTTGCTGAAGATTCTCCCACAGTCTGAACATTTATTCTTATGCATTCTCAAATGCTTAACAAGGCACCATTTCTGACTTAAACGTTTGCCGCATTCGGGGCACTGATATTGTTTCTCCCCTCTGTGGGTTCTCTTATGACTTATAAGAGTCGAACTGCACCGAAAGTTTTTCCTGCAGAATGAGCACTGATAAGGTTTCTCACCAGTGTGGATTCTCCTGTGCAGTTTGAGATATGAACTATTTCTGAAGCTTTTCCCGCAATCTGAGCAATTGTGCAGTTTTTCTCCTCCGTGCGTTTTCTTGTGCCTGCTATAGTTAGACAAACAATTGAAGCTCCTGCCGCAGTCCAAGCATTTGTAAGGTTTCTCTCCTGTGTGTGTCCTCTTGTGAACTTTGAGATGCTCGTTCGCTCTGAATCCTTTCCCACACTCCGAGCATTGGAATGGCTTCTCTTCTTTGTGGATGTTTTCATGTCTAGCGACGTGCGCTTTGCTCCGGAATTTCTTCCCACAGTAGGAACACCCGTGTGGCTTCTCTCTGGTGTGGACGCGCCTGTGGAGCTGAAGGTCTCGGTTCCTCTCTGGTGTGGACGCGCCTGTGGAGCTGAAGGTCTCGGTTCCGTATGAAACTTTTCCCGCAATCTGCGCACGAGTGAGGCCTCTCTCCTGTGTGGATTCTCTCGTGTGAGCGAAGGTTTGACTGCGCATTGAACATTCTCCCACAGTCCGAGCACGTGTATGGCTTTTCTCCCGTGTGGGACCTCTGATGTATAACAAGGTAAGTGTTATTACAAAAGGTTTTCCCACAGACGGAGCACTTTTCCGACTTTGCTACTCCACGTCTTCTGTTCGGGGCTTTAGGAGGAGAGTTTCTCTTTGGTCTGCTCTTAATTTGTGCTGGCTCTTTGCTTTTCTGGGCAGGAATGGCTTTGGCCTTTCGATTCCCAAGACGCTTTCTCCGAGGCCACTCCGCTCCATGCCACGTACGAGAGCTCTCCCCATTTCTCTGGCTTGCTTCAGCCCTTGGCAACTGCGTCTCTTCTTGCTTCCCCAGGGCGAAACTTTCCGGCTGAACAGCTTTCTTTGTTTTCTCACTCACCTGCCCATCTCCTGTTGGAATGAAACAGAAAACTGTCAATGTGTATTCTGAAAGGAGCTACTATAGGAGGAGCAGGAAAAAATCATGGAAGCTTCTCGGGAGCCATGGGCTACTCACAGCTAACCTATGATTTATGCACGGTGTGGGGAAAGCAAAAAGGGGGCAAACTGCAGACCAAACCCTTCTGACATCCCTGCCTACACCACAGGGTTGTTGTGAAGATGCTATGAGGGTAGAGGTGGGATATACAGCCCAGATGCCCTGTTCTCACATGGGACTTGCAGCAATCTTCCTTCCAAGGGACTAATTATCTCCAGACCTGATTTGCTTCCCCACTGTTGCACAGGCCACATTTGGGGGGCCCCAAACCAAGTGTGTTAAAATAATAACAATTATTAATTATTATTATTATTATTGAAACAGAAGTTTCTAAACAGTCTTTAGAAACAGCAGCATGTAGGGCCCCTGACCAAAATCTATTCCAGCTAGAGCCGGAATGCTCTAAAAGTGTCAGTTTGCATTTCTTTACTGCAGAAAAGTATTGATCTGATGTGTAGAGATCTTTCCTATTATACTTAATTCTGGAAGCTTCTCTGTGTGAAAGTAACAAGCAGAAGGGCCATGATGTCTGGGTTATTCCTTCAGAGAGCTCCAAGTACAGCTGGCTTAAACTGGTTCTCTTATCTCTTCTGTCAAGGTCATGCTGACCACAGTGGTACCTCGGGTTACAGACGCTTCAGGTTACCCAGAAATAGCACCTCGGGTTAAGAACTTTGCTTCAGGATGAGAACAGAAATCGAGCTCTCTGCGGCGGCAGCAGGGCAGCGGGAGGCCCCATTAGCTAAAGTGGTGCTTCAGGTTAAGAACAGTTTCAGGTTAAGAACGGACCTCCAGAATGAATTAAGTTCTCCAGAGGAACCACCATATAATAGAAAGGCCAGAAGGAGCCTGGTTTTCACATTCTCTTTCTATCTCTTTTCCTGAATTAAGTTCTTAACCAGAGGAACCACCATATAATAGAAAGGCCAGAAGGAGCCTGGTTTTCACATTCTCTTTCTATCTCTTTTCCTCCTGGTGTGGTGTTCTGTATATAGATAGTGTTAAGGTTTAGTCTTATTATAGGTTATTGTAAGTTTAAGTTAAGTCTGCTGCAACTGGATTTCTTATGAGCAGTGCCAGTGAAATATAATTGCCTCTGGTCTATTCTTTTGGGAATCCTGCAATCCTCTGCTAACTATACTCTGGAATCTGCTCTGGATCAATATTGAGTAGAATTTCAGTGACAAACAGGAGCACTGGACTTTTAGCATTCTTTCCCTCCCCGTGAGGGGCACGTTGTGAAAAATGAACACAAAACAACCTGCAGGCTTGCATAAAAATCTAGTGTGGCATTGCAAATGGCCCAGCTCCGAATGGCTCCTTGCCAGCCTCCGTTTCGAAATCGCTCACCTGAGCTACTGCCTGGTGGGATCTCATGCTCCTTGTGTTCCTGGTGATCAGGTGCCCACAGCACTTCCCCTCGCTCCAGGAAGGAGATCAGGTCTGGTTTCGAAGGGTGAAATGCTGCTCATGAGAGGAAGAAAACAAGAGAGTGTGGGGGGAAAAACATCGCCTGTTTTGACATGTTACCGGAAATAAGAACTCCTATTGTTAGTTAGATTTCTTAGCCTTCACCACAAGGTCCCAGGGTGAGTTCAAACCACTTTAAAACAATGGAGGGCTTCCTGCAGATGCCATCTTATCAGGAGATAAGTTATAGGAATTAGACCTTTAGTGTGGTGGCACTTGGCCAATGTTCAGCCCAGACGCGGAGGTGCAGCTCCAAGGGCCTTCTGGTGGTTCCCCCACTGTGAGAAGTGAAGTTACAGGGAACCAAGAAGAGGGCCTTCTCGGTAGTGGCGCCCGCCCTGTGGAATGCCCTCCCAGCAGATGTCAAGGAGATAAGTATTCATACAACTTTTAGAAGACATCTGAAGGCAGCCCTATATCAGGAGGTTTTAATGTTTAATTATGTTTCTGTTGGAAGCCATCCAGAGTGGCTGAGGCAACACAGTCAGATGGGGAGGATAAAAATTATATTATTATTATTATTATTATTATTATTATTACCCTTGGAAATTCCCTCCCGTTAAATGGCACCCTACTGAAGACCTTCCTCTTCCAACAAGCCTTTTCAGTAAGTCGAACGGAATCCATTCAACTTCCAAAACTTTTGGAAACCAAAGCGCGGCTTCCGATTAGCTGCAGGAAGCTCCTGCAGCCAATAGGAAGCCGCAGAACCCCGTCCGACGCTCGGGTTCCAAAGAACGTTTGCAAACCAAAACACTCACTTGCGGGTTTGTGACGTTTGGGAGCCAAGATGTTCGACTTGCAGGGCGTTCGGGATCCAAGGTACGACCGTAGATACATTTCCCAGTCTGCATCTGTATTGGAATTATGTTTAGATGTTCACATTTCTTATGATTTTTGTGCCTGCCACTCTGGGACCCTTTGGTGGGAAAGGCAGGAAATGAATGTAATAATTATTACTATTGATGACGATGCTCTTGTTTAAAGAACCAGGCCCATGCTGGGTTCAACACTATGGCTCCGTTACGGAGACCTCCACAGGTCATGGGTAAACCCCCACCCCACCCCACTGCACAAACGCACCATTTGCA
The DNA here is from genome assembly GCA_900245905.1 of Lacerta viridis. Taxonomy (NCBI): domain Eukaryota; kingdom Metazoa; phylum Chordata; class Lepidosauria; order Squamata; family Lacertidae; genus Lacerta; species Lacerta viridis. Next base: position 201,341 of record OFHU01002722.1, read on the forward strand.
AGCGTAGTCACACGTCTGCTTCCTAATGTGCGCATGGGATCACCTATTGCTGCAGAGGCATTTTATAACCCCTGAGATCCAACCAGCCCACCCTCGCCAGCTGTTGCAAGGCAAGGGTCAAGTACAGGAGTCCACATCCTGGACCAGCTATAGTTTCCAGATGTTTTTCAAATGCAGCCACCTGTAGGGCATATCACAATAATCCAATGGTAGCATTGAAACACCTGCCCTCCTCGCCAGCCTCAAGTGTTGTTGTTTTTAAGCAGAAAGGGAGGGAATGTCTCTGTGGGCAGATCTATTGTTTCACATAAGGGATACTCGCCCACGGAAGCCACGTTCTCATAGTTCTTCAGCATGACGTCCCTGTAGATGGCTCTTTGCGCCGAGTCCATCAGAGCCCATTCTGCTTTTGTGAAATACACAGCCACATCCTCAAAAGCCACAGGCTCCTAAAAGAAGGAGGAAACTTTTATTTTTTATTTTATTTTTTAATAAGAATTTATTAAATTTTAACAAAAGGAGGAAACTTTTAAAGTAACTGCCGGCCTAGGGCCACGCTTAAAAGCTAGGAGATTTGCAATGGATTTTCTGTGGTTTCATCACCAGTTCAGCAACCTCTAAAAGGCCAAAGGCTCCCTGCAACTGATCTGAGAGCCAGTGTGACATCATGGTTAGAACGTTGAATTAGGACCAGGGAGACCAGGGTTCGAATCCCCACTCAGCCATGAAGGTCACTTTTTGGGTCCCCGGCTCCCATGACCAACTCCCTTCTTTCTGCGGCACCCCTGTGGGGCTCAGAAGCCCAGTTACGTCCCCCCTTGCCTGCAGAGCTGGTAGCCCCGCACCCTTTTTCGAACACCCTCTCTTGTGGGCAGGGGCGTAGGGAGCCGCCTTGCAGCCCGGGGCGGCAAACGCAGGGGCACCCCCTTGGGGGCGGGGCGCCGCTCCCTACACGACGCATGCGCCGTGACGTCACGGCGTGCACGCAGCTTCCCGGGTGGGCTGCGCATGTGCGGACATGCGCACTCCACCCAAGATGGCGGGCGCGAGCGGCCGGCACCCCTTCCGTGCGGCGGCACGGCAAGTTTTAAGGCTGCAGCGCGCGAACAGCAGCACAGATTTGTTGGGAAATGGGAAGTCTACAAAAGATATGTATTAAAATATAATAAAAGGTTTGCTACCATGCCAGCATTTTGAGGGTTAAGGGAAGGGAGGCAAGAAGAAGGAGAGAAAGTGGAGTAACCAATTTCTGAAGAATGTTCTGGAGAGTATGTACAGGAGAATTCGCTGTATTGTAAACATTCAAGTGAATTTTGGCAGAAGCAAAGGGATTTGTCAGGAAGTTGGATTAGGAGATTTAGACTTATTTACTTTTTTTCTTCTTTTTTTAATTTTTCTTTTCTTATTTTCTTTTCTTTTCTGTTTTTGTTCTTTTTTTCCTTCTTTTTTTTCCTTTTCCTTTTTCCATTATTATTATTGTTAGTAGCAGCAGTACTATTTTAGTTTTCTACTTTTCTTTCTCTCTTTTTTCCTGTTTTTTTTCTTTTCTTTCTTTCTTAATTTAAAAAGGTTTGGGTAAAATGTAACCGGCCTTGAAGGGTTAAAGGACGATACATACAAACAAAGAGTACTGTGTGTAATTTTAGTAAATTTTGGTATAGGTTTGAATAGGTCTGTGTACATGGCTGGATAAGATGTTTATTGACTTGATATTTGTTAATTTGATTTTTCTTATTTTTGTGATTTAAAACTTTAAAAATAAAAATAAAACTTGCCACGCCGCCACATGGTCGGAAGGGGTGCCGGCTTTTCTGCCAGCTTCCGGAAGCTGCTTCACATACAGATAACAGAAACTCTCTCGGAGAGGTTTCTGAGAAACGAATCACCAGCCCCCAAACGTTGTGAGGATGAAACAGAGGGGAGGAGAACCATGGACACCCCCTTGAGCTCCCTGGTAGGAAAGATGGCATACAAATGCAATAAATAAATTAATCTAGAGCAAACTACATCCACAAAGGGAATCACGATAGGACAGGAGTTAAGTGGGCTATTTGAAAATGAGACTGCAGTTTTAATTTTGAATTTTAATCTGGATTTTAATCTGTATTTTAATTGATTGTTTTTATGTTTTTGCTGTGATTTTAATTAGTGTTAGCCGCCCTGAGCCCGGTTTTTGGCTGGGAAGGGCGGGGTATAAATAAAATATTATTATTAATTATTATTATTATTCTTATTATTATGAGTTGTGTGAAGAAATGCTCTCTGTGTGAGAGATGCAGGTATAGGTATATAGACAGGAATTTGTTTTTGAGGCGGGAAACTGTTCTGTGACAGGGTCTAAGGCCTTCTTCAGACACAATGCTGCAAGCCTGAGCAGCAATAGCAGTTGGGAGCTAACTTGTCAGCTGGAGGGGTTACCTGTCTGTTATGGGGTAAAAGCAGTTTCTATTAGAGCTGAGGAGCTGGAAGAGATGGGAGCTGAAGGAGGTGTGATTTTTTTTAAAAAAAAAACCTGAGAGAAAAAAGCTAAGGAGAACAGCTAAGTCTTGAGCATTATTGCCACGCAGTGTGCTGTTAATGCTCGCTTGGTGGGGTTTGTCGTTTGTTTTGTTTATTTGGTCCCAAGTCGCTTTGGGTTGCCCTGGGCAAGTCAAAGCAACTAACAAGTTTACCAAATCATCATCATCAACACCAGCAGCATGCACAACACAATAAGAAGGATTTCTGGAGGGCCCCCCGAGACAAGTGCTATTTCCACTTTCCGTCTTGCTATGAGACTAGTCATCATCTATCTCAAACCATTCTCGCACCTTGTTTGTCTCCACCGCAGCCATTCTTTGTCAAACCAATGCAGCAGAAGACTCTGGGAACCATGCACCTCCTGTGAGAGGAAGAAAGTTAATTCTGAAAACACTGTGACCCTCCTTTCTCTCTCTCTCTTATGGCTGGGCCCCTTACGCGCGCGCACACACACACACACACACGTGTGTGTGTGTGTGTGTCTCTCTCTCTCTCTCTCTCTCTCCTTTCTATACAGCAGGGGTGGCCAAATCCAAAGAGACTGCGATCTACTCAAAGAGTTAAAAACTGGCAGTGATCTATCCCCTTTTGGGGGGTTCAGGTCAAAGTTGTTAAGCTTTTTTTAGAGAGGAGGAAAGCCCCGTTTTTAGGGGTTGAGATTTTTTTAGGAAGGAGGAAGGCCCATTTTTAGGGGTTCAGGTTAGAGTTGTTGAGATTTTCTGAGGCGGGAGGAAAGCCCTGTTTTGGGGGGGGTGAAGGGCTAAAATGTTGAGCATTTTTTAGGGGAGCCAAAGTTGTTGAGCTTCTTTGGGGGGAGCCAGTGATCTACCAGTGATCTACCACAGACATCCAGTGATCTACCGGTAGATCACGATCTACCTGTTGGACGTGCCTGCTATACAGTATTGCAAAGCCTTCAAGCACCCCTTCACCCACCTGAAAACCAGGAGGTCTCTTATCACCTCCAGAAGCTCCTGGAGAACCCTGCCCTAACTCTTTGCAATCTAAATATAATTTGAGCGCGTGGAAGATACAGGGTTATGGCATGGCATTCTAGAGCAGACTCCTAGAAACAAACGGAGCCCTTAGAGAACCACAGAATTCTAGATCTGGAAGGTGGATTCATAGGGTCCTCTAGTCCACCCCACCCCCCGCAATGCAAGAATCCTGCCCACAGCCATCCCTGAGCGGGATCAAGCCATAAATCCTCTTGGTTAACAGCCAGACACACGGACCCCCTTGTGATACTGGAGGCTTCTTAATATCCCCAATTAAGTTTCAGGGCAGCAAACTCTGCCGAGTAACTAATTGCATCAGTTTATGGATGCAGATTTATACTACAGCCACATATTTTCTCTGGAACAAGAGCAACAAGAAATGCAAAGAGGGAGTAGACGAGGGAAGGAACCCAGAAAATAACCCCCCCCCCGGACTTTCACTAAAAGGGGGGGAAAGTTTGCATAGAAAGACAGACAGGAGTGTCTCTTGAGACCCAATTCAAGGAAGGAATTGGCTTCCTAGCAAAATCAGCAAGCCTCAGCACTCCCCATGCCCCTTCCCCCTATACCAGCAGACGCCTACTCTGCCCACCGAGAAGCAGCCCCGAAGAAAAGCAGAGCGAACCGTTTTGCAAGGCAGAGGAACGGAAGCAAGTCCTCCAGGCGACCGCGGGAATACCTATAGAAAGACCAACTGCCACTGAGCATGCTCAAAGGGAGTGTGCGCATGATCAGTAGCAGCAACCGAAGCCTTTCCCCGCCCCTCTCACGCCCCCTTCTCTTGCCCTCACTTAAAAGCATATTCTCCTGGAGGCTGGAGCCTCTACTCCACAACGTGAGCGAAGACAAAGAGAGTCCTGTTTCTGGCGAGCAGAGGAGGATCGCCTGCAGGGTGTCCTGTTAACAACCTGACAGTGCTAAGGGTGCAAGTGCAAGGGTGGGGGAGATGCGGAGATGCGGGCACGTGTGCACGTGCGCACGCGTGTGCATGATCGATTGTTGTGGCTGCGCTTTACTCGCTGGTTTAAAGTTGTCCCCGGTGACAAATGCAGGCGCGGGGAGGGCTTGAGTACCTGCCGTAGCTGCTTGGTTAGATGGGATATAGGGGCTCTATGGTGGGTAGGACAGAGGATGAGGTGGTTGGACAGGGTTCTCGAAGCGACTGGCATGAGTTTGGGCAAACTGCGGGAGGCAGTGAAAGATAGGCGTGCCTGGCGTGCTCTGGTCCATGGGGTCACGAAGAGTCGGACACGACTGAACAACAACATGGTGGGTTACCAAGCACTAAACATGCCCTTGTGATCTTGCTTTTGAATATGGAGGAGAAACAGGAGTAGCATCTGTTCTACATTACCCCAGTTCCAATAGAAAATAAAGGGTATTGGGGTGAGCCCTGGTTGAAATTGTTGCCCTGCCGCAAAATATGCTGGCTGCTTTTATAATAATAATATTATTGTAATAATTTATTATTTATACCCCACCCATCTGGCTGGGTTTCCCCAGCAACTCCGAGCGGCTCCCAACAGAATTAAAAGCACAGTAAAATATCAAACATTAAAAACTTCCCTAAACAGGGCTGCCTTCAGATGTCTGCTAAAAGTCAGATAGTTGTTTATTTCCTTGGCATCTGATGGGAGGGCGTTCCACAGGGCGGGTGCCACTACGAGAAGGCCCTCTGCCTGGTTCCCTGTAACCTCACTTCTTGCAGGGAGGGAACCGCCAGAAGGCCCTCGGAGCTGGACCTCAGTGTCCGGGCTGAATGATGGGGGTGGAGACGCTCCTTCAGGTATACTGGGCCGAGGCCGTTTAGGGCTTTAAAGGTCAGCACCAACACTTTGAATTGTGCTCGGAAACGTACTGGGAGCCAATGTAGGTCTTTCAGGACTGGTGTTATATGGTCTCAGCGGCCGCTCCCAGTCACCAGTCTAGTTGTAGTTTCCAAGTCACCTTCAAATGTAGCCCCACATAGAGCATGTTGCAGTAGTCCAAGCGGGACCTCTCTTGCAAGATAGTCTGCGGGCAGGTAAGGTCTCAGCCTGCATACCAGATGGAGCTGGTAGACAGCTGCCCTGGAGTCCCTGGACACAGAATTGATCTGCGCCTCCATGGACAGCTGGGAGTCCAAAATGACTCCCAGGCTGCGCACCTGGTACTTTTGGGGCACAGTTACTCTATTCAGGACCAGGGAGTCCTCTACACCTGCCCACCCCACCCCCCCCAAAACAGCACTTCTGTCTTGTCAGGATTCAACCTCAAGCCAGTCATGTCCTCTAAACGTGGCCTACCTCTCGGGGGGGTTGTGAAGACAAAAGCAGGGGGTGCAGGGAATGTACAGAAAGATTGTAGTGTTCTTGTAAAAAAAAAGTAGTTAAAAGGAGAGAGGTGTCACTGCGTACACGTTTAAAGGTATGCTAACTACTGACCTACTTGAATGTGAAGTGCTTTGATAAATTTATGGTGATATATAAAAGTCATGCTTTTGTAGAAATACACAGGACATATCTAAAATATTCATCTAAAACAAGTTTAATAAAAATTGTCAGGAGGGGGGGAAAACAAACCCCTCTTTAGTGCCCTGTATTACAGATCAGCCCACAGAGTCCAGACTTGTGTGGTGAAAGAATTGCTTTCTTGGAAGACAATATATTTCAAGACAATTCTAGAGGCAGGTTTAGAAAGGAATGCAGAAAATCGTAACACTACAAAAGAAGCGAATTACAAGCAGCATCTTGATGCCCTTGGCAGAGCGAGCAGGAATATTGCAAGGAAAATAGAGGAAAATGTACATTAAAATACCATCTTCCATACCCATTACTCCCCCATTTCACTCCCCATGTCTGGGGGACGACGACAGTTTAGCAACTGTCCTGTTAGTAGTTCAATGTAATGTGTGTGTGTGAATGTGACTAACGCAAAGGGATTTATGTAAATAAAAGTGAAATGATTTATAAGAATGTTTGTGGATATAACTGAGCATTCAGAAGGCTGCAGACTCTCTATCCCTGAACTGCACAGGTCAGTTCACACATTATCCGCTTGGTACACAGAAAGTATTTTAACACAGGAGGTACATTATTATGGGTTGTAATCAATGCCAGTCCTACTTGACAAAGACCTACTGAAACTGATGGGCAGTCCTAACCTAGGTGTCTTAATTTCACTGGGTCTACTCTGAGCAGGAGTCGCATTGGCAGTAACCCTATAGGCAAAGTTCACACGTGCTTGTGCAGTATAGTGCCGCATTTACATAGGGTGTGCATGTGCTGGGAAGCTGAAGTCTAATCACACAGCCAGATGCTCAAACAATCATATGGTCCTCTCATGGGCAACTTAAGTACTAGCAGTCTAGGAACACCTTAACCAACTCTTCCACCCTTGGTGTAAACTAAGCCATAGTTTCCCCTGTGTGTGTATCCTGTGTCTAGCAAGAAATGATGCACAACGGGAAGTTCCCCCGCCGCAGGTTTCCTCCCCGTCTGGGTTCTTTAATGTGCAATAAGGTATGTCACAGAATATTCATAAGGTTTGTCTCCCGCATGACTTCACCGGGCTGTAATACAGTGTGAGAAGGCTGTGTGTTTATACCGTTTCCCTCAGGCACAGATTCACTTGGGTTCGAGATGACCAGATTCTGAACCAAAGTTTCCTCCTCAGCCTGAGCGTACGGCCTCAGTCCTGCATGAGTCCTCCCATGCCTGACGAGGTGCGACCTCCGATTGAAGCTTTTCCCACACTCCGGACAGCAGTACGGCTTTTCTCCCGTGTGGATTCTCTTGTGCCTAACAAAGTGCGATCTCCAGTTAAAGCACTTCCCGCACTCGGAACACTTAAACACCTTCTCTTCCCTCCGGTCGCCCACGCCCGTTGTAAGGAGCGGGGGACCCTTGTGGCTTTCATCGTTGCCACTTCGACATTTATACGCTTGACCTCCTACGACGATCCCCTCGTGGTCGTCTGCGCCGGTTAGATAAAACGGGCCACCGCGGCTGCAGCTCGAGTCATTGCCCACGCATCTGTACGTCTGTTCCTGCGCATGGATTCCTTCTTGCGCATTGACGCTAGTAATGAGAAGGGAGCAGTGACTGTAGCTGGTCTCTGTGTTTGGCCATTCGTACAGCTGGCCTCCTATATGTGCTTGCCCGTGCGAATTCATGCCTGCAACGAGGAGGGAGCCACGACCGTAGTCCTCGCCCTCTAAGCATTTATAGGGCTGGTCCTCTGCATAGAACTGCTCGGGCGGATTCACGTTTGCCACAAGGAGGGAACCGTTTTCATAGCTCGCTCTGCCGTCTGGCCATTTGTAAGGTTGGCCTCCGCTGTGGGTCGCCCCGTGGGTGTTCAGGTGTGACCTCCGGTTGAAACACTTCCCACAGACGGCGCATTTGTATGGCTTCTCTCCTGTGTGGATTCTCTCGTGTCGGAGGAGCTCGGAGGTCTGGCTGAAACTTTTCCCGCAGTCGGCGCAAGAGTAGGGTTTCTCTCCTGTGTGGATCCTCTCGTGCCTCATCAGCTTCGACGACTGGTTGAAGCTTTTCCCACAGCTGAAGCACGTAAACGATTTCTCCCCTCTGTGGGCGGTCTCGTGCCGAAGGAGGTTGGACCGGATGCTAAAAATTCTCCCACACTCTGCGCATTCGTAAAGTTCTTTCTCCAGATGGGTTCTCTGGTGTCTGTTCAGTTTTGACTTCTCGATGAAGCTTTTCCCACACTTTGCGCACTTGTATGGTCTCTCCCCTGTGTGGGTTCTCTTATGTGTGACAAGGTGTGACTTCCAGTTAAAGCTCTCCCCGCAAACGGGGCACAGGAAAGGCGTCTCTCCCGTATGGAGTCTCTTATGTGCTAGAAGGGATGAGCTCTGCGTGAAGCTTTTCCCACAGTCTGTACAGGAATAGGGCTTTTCTCCTGTATGGATATTCTCGTGTCTAATCAGAGTGGAGGCGTGACTGAAGCTTTTCCCACAGTCCGAACATTTATATGGCCTCTCTCCTGTATGGGTAACCCCGTGTCTAATAAGGTCCGATCGGAAGCTAAAACTTTTCCCGCAGTCGACACACTGATACGGTTTCTCTCCGGAATGGGTCCTCTGGTGCCTGTTGCGATTGGACCGTTCGGTGAAGCTTTTCCCACAGTGCACACATTTATACGGCTTCTCGCCTGTGTGGATTCTTTTATGTGCCAGAAGGTTCGAGGCCTGAGCAAAGGTCTTCCCACACTCATTGCACGTCCTCGGGCCCTTAGATTTGCGGATTCGCTTTCGTGCTGGGCCTTTGCAAAGATCCTGGGGGCCACCCCCGCTAGGAATGGCACTAGCCGTTCTCCTTGACAGGTGGTGGTCCAGCTGCCTCTCAGGCCTGCGATGATTTGGCACAGTCTCTCTCCTCTCAAGGCACTGTGAAACTGCTTCTCCTGCTAATTCCGGTGTTGACCCAGTTGGTTTGTCTTGCTCAGAACTTTGCACCTGCACATCCTCTTCGTTCACATCTGCCTGCCCATCACCTGTTAGAAGGAACAGATAATCATGATCTGATGCTTATCTAGAAATGAGTCGGGAGATTTGGGGGGAAATAACTGAATGGTTTATAACTAGCGGTATGTCTCCAAAAGTAAACAAATGTACCGTATTTTTTGCTCCATAAGACGCACTTTTCCCCTCCTAAAAAGTAAGGGGAAATGTCTGTGCATCTTATGGAGCAAATGGTGGTCCCTGGAGCTGAATTGCCCAGGGGCCAAAAGAGGATCATGCTTTTTATTTTACAAAGAGAAAAGGGGGTGTTGAAAGGACCCCGCTCAGCAGCTGATCAGCAAGAGATTGGGAGAGAGATAAGAGTCCCGGCTCCCTTTCAGCCCCGCCCTCCTTTGTTGAATGTGCTGCAGAGGGAGGTTGTTTGTTTCCCCAGGACATGTGACTGGCTGATTAGATTATCTGTCTGGAAACAGTAGAAACGGCTCCCTTTCCTTAAGATTTTTCAGAAATGTGAGTTGAACCCCATAAAAATGGGGCTTTTCCTCTTTGCTTTTCCCCCTTTGCAAAAAAAGCTGCAAAACTTTTAGCTGATCCTCAAAAAACAGGGCTTTTAGAGGAGGAAAACCAGAAAAATATTTTTTCCCTTGTTTCCTCCTCTAAAAACGAGGTGCGCCCTAATGGTCCGGTGCGCCCTACGGAGTGAAAAATACGGTATTTCAGTTACAGGTAGGTAGCTGTGTTGGTCTGCCGTAGTCGAAACAAAATAAAAAAACGACCTCGAACGATAAGCATTCTCATTGGGTTGTTTTGGGGTCCCCTCCTTGGTTTACCTACCCCCCAATGCCTTTTTCTCTGCAAGCCTTGGGGTTCCCCTGAGTCTGCCGATAGCTCCTTCTTGTTTGCAGGCAGTGCCATTCTGGCTGCCCTAAGCATCAACATACACACCCACCCACCCACCACTGAATGTTGCAAACAGAGGTAATTATACATCTAAGACTACCCAGATATCCACTGAGAAAGGATGAAGGGCTCCTTACCCAGAAAGGCCACATTCCCATCATTCTCCGGCATGATGATGTTGTGCAGGATTCTTTGATCTGGATCCAGCAGAGGCCCTTGATCACCGGGGGAATGCACCGCAGCCTCTTTGAAATTCACTGGCATCTGAAAGACAACATTGCTGTCCAGTCAGGTCTTTGTGCAACGCCTGATTTTCAAAAAGCTTTGCTTGCAGGGCTAAAATGCAGTCTAGCTCACATCAAGCACACTTACACAGTGTTAGAAACTCAGATACAGTATATAAGCTAGGCACCAAATGGCTCCTTAAACCAAGGTTGCAGTCGCCAAAACGGAATGTCTAGTTGCCCTTTTGGGGCAAGATGGCGCTAAAGTCTTATTTTCCAAATGATGGACGGATTGTGATTGATACCCAGTTAAACATCTGGCTAGTTCAGATGACAGCCTTGACCTAGGGCTCTACAGCTTTGAGAACTTAAAAAAGAAAAGTCACTTGATCAGCATGGGTTTCTGAAAAATAAGTCATGTCAGACTAATCTGATCTCATTTTTTGACAGAATTACAAGCCTGGTAGATGAAGGGAACGCTGTGGATGTAGCCTATCTTGATTTCAGCAAGGCCTTTGACAAGGTGCCCCATGATATTCTTGTAAAGAAGCTGGTAAAATGTGGGCTAGACAATGCTACCATTCAGTGGATTTGTAACTGGCTGACTGACCGAACCCAAAGGGTGCTCATCAATGGCTCCTCTTCATCCTGGAGAGAAGTGACTAGTGGGGTGCCACAGGGTTCTGTCTTGGGCCCAGTCTTATTCAACATCTTTATCAATGACTTGGATGATGGGCTTGAGGGCATCCTGATCAAGTTTGCAGATGACACCAAATTGGGAGGGGTGGCTAATACCCCAGAGGACAGGATCACACTTCAAAATGACCTTAACAGATTAGAGAACTGGGCCAAAGCAAACAAGATGAATTTTAACAGGGAGAAATGTAAAGTACTACACTTGGGCAAAAAAAATGAAAGGCACAAATACAGGATGGGTGACACCTGGCTTGAGAGCAGTACATGTGAAAAGGATCTAGGAGTCTTGGTAGACCACAAACTTGACATGAGTCAACAGTGTGATGCAGCAGCTAAAAAAGCCAATGCAATTCTGGGCTGCATCAATAGGAGTATAGCATCTAGATCAAGGGAAGTAATAGTACCACTGTATTCCGCTCTGGTCAGACCTCACCTGGAATACTGTGTCCAGTTCTGGGCACCACAGTTCAAGAAGGATACTGACAAGCTGGAACGTGTCCAGAGGAGGGCAACCAAAATGGTCAAAGGCCTGGAAACGATGCCTTATGAGGAACGGCTTAGGGAGCTGGGTATGTTTAGCCTGGAGAAGAGAAGGTTAAGGGGTGATATGATAGCCATGTTCAAATATATAAAAGGATGTCATATAGAGGAGGGAGAAAGGTTGTTTTCTGCTGCTCCAGAGAAGCGGACACGGGCAATGGATTCAAACTACAAGAAAGAAGATTCCACCTAAACATTAGGAAGAACTTCCTGACAGTAAGAGCTGTTCGGACAGTGGAATTTGCTGCCAAGGAGTGTGGTGGAGTCTCCTTCTTTGGAGGTCTTTAAGCGGAGGCTTGACAGCCATCTGTCAGGAATGCTTTGATGGTGTTTCCTGCTTGGCAGGGGGTTGGACTGGATGGCCCTGGTGGTCTCTTCCAACTCTAGGATTCTAGGTCCAGTCCACATATATTGCCCCATTCCAACCTCTTTTTCTTAATGGTGATTGCTCTTGCTCAGGATGCATAGAAGGAACAATTTGGTTCCAGAAATCCATTCTGCTTGTGCAGATAAATTATAACTGATAGAATTCTACAGGGTTGGGGTATTAGTGTGTGAAAACAGTCCAGATCCAAGGATCCCCAGATGGTAGAGATGTCAGGTGCCATTCAGGCGCCTAGGTATCTTCACTTAGTTACGAGTGGTGGAAAGCCAGGTGCAAAATGCGCCTGGCTAATTTCAAACACTGCTTACAGTAGCTAAGCAGTGCAGAAAGCAAGCAGCCATGCCATTGGGCTAACACATTCATAGGAACCTAAAGAAAACGGTTCAAGATCACACCTGAGCTCTATGTATCTTTGTCTGGGAAATCTGCTATGGCTGGAGACAAATGAGATGATCAAAGTAAAAAGCAACAATTTGGCAATGTGGAGTGCTCCTGTTCAAGATTCTAGCCAAGCTGCCAATTCTCTTTCCCAGGATACTCCATTCCATTCCATTCCCAACAACAACAGTCAGCATTCCATGGAACACGCTAAGTCCTCATTGAGATGTTTGTGGGAGGGCCTTAATTTCATTTCATTTCAATAACTTATATAACATTTAATGCAACAAAAGCCCCAAGCAGTTTACACAAATGAGCGCAAGCGAAAAAAATCAATACCCAATATCAAAATACAATAAAAAATCTAGCAAAACATTAAAACAGAAACACTGACACTATGTCTGTGGGCTGCTAACAATGTTTCGAAGGAACGGCCCTATATGATCACTGGCAGCAAAAGTAATATGCAGATGGGTGGACAAAATATCTTCTCTCGAGGCAGCTTCATGTGTTCCTTTCATGGCATCATTTAAGGGCATTAATTTGAGAACCAAAAACTCGAGGAGTGATTCTCCCTCCCTTTATTTAAGTAGCGAACTCTTTCCATGAAATACTGGGCAGGGGAAAAAAATGACTCAGTTCTTAGATCCCAGCAAGTCCCTCTCTCCAAGTTCCCAACTCGTAAAATTTCTTTTGTGCTTCTGAAAACCTTGGTGTTCACCCAAGTTAGCTGAAAACCTCCCTCTTGAGTGTTCATGCTGCTGTTTTGGATACATAAAGATCCACATTTGCAGAATGTGTTTGCCATGGGTTGACTTAGCGCTAAGTAAGCCTGTCAGCACAAGGGTTTCTGCTTGTGCAACAGGACTCCCCTCCTCTCCTCACCTCCTTAAAACTGTTATGGGGTTTCCCCCCACAACCCTCCAGAGCAAATCTGGGGAGGGTGAAGAATGGGGGGGGAGTCCCCTTGTACAAGCAGAAATCCTTTTGCATGTTAGCTGGACACCACCTTATTTGCTTACAAGATAATGCTTAAATTGCAGGCATAGTGCAATCAACCAGACTCTTTTTATTTCCATCAATGACCAGTATTGTCATGATGCAACCCAAATCTCCAAGATCAGATAAAACCCAACTAAGGAAAACAACAGCCACAGAGCTAAATACAAGCTGCAGTTGCCATGGGCTATAAGAGTTCATTTATTGAAATAAGCCCTATCAATGGTGAGGGATGATGAGCATTAAAGTCCAAAAACGTGCCAACGGCTATAGCTTTCCCATCCCTGACTTAGCATAAAAATATATATGAACCTGTATTTTAATTGTGCCTTTAGTCTGTAATACCCTTCAGCATTTTATACATAGTATTTTAATAGCTGAATTTGGTTCGTGAGCTTATGTTATGGGATGCCTATATCACCTCAGTTAATAAAATACCTTTTATTTATTACTGCATGAATTGTCTTTTGCATAAATCTTAAGGCAATTTACAAGCATATAATTAAAGCAACCTAAAATGGGTTTTAAAAGAAGACAAATAAACACCCAAGGCAGAGACCATATATATCTATATCTAGCTGCGAAAGCTTGTTGAGACAAAATGCCTCCGATTGTTTCCAGAAACTACAAATAGTTGGCACCTGTCATCTCCAGACAGGGGTGTTCCCCAAAAACAGAAGCAGCCACAGTGGGAATCCTACTCCCAGTTGCTTCTGCTATTTTAAGAACTTCCAGTGGAGACTCCCCTGTAGAATTTAGTGACCCCCATGTAAGGCGCACGGCGGTCTCTCCATTAGTAAACAAAAACAACAAACAGCTCACATCCCACTTCGAGATCATCTCTCCCATTTCAAAGCGCCCTCCCCCCCAATGCAGGTCCAAACATTCCCAACAAGGACCGCCCAGCTATCCATCCATCCGCAGCCCTCTTCCGCCTTGCCCCACAAAGAATGTGCACACACACACACCGTCCGTTTAAAGCGCATGCCACCGACCCACCCACCAAACAAAAGAACCCTGGAAACTGTAGTTGACCGAGATGCTGGGAACTGTAGCTCTGTGAGGGTCACCTCTCAGGATTCTTGGGCTGTGTGTGCTTTAAATGGGTTCGCAGTCAAAGAAAGGCAGAGAGGCAGCATCACCCTAAACGCCCCCCCCCCTTTTGCTGGTTTGCACGTGGTCTCTTTGGAGACCCTGCCCAGCGCCGGAAAGAGCGCAATGGAGTCGCTGGGAATAGGAAGGCCGAGGCCCCCGCTCTCCCATTTATTTCCCTGCCCACCTACCCAAGTCCCTTCTCGCTGCCTTACTCCACGCTGGCACCCTCTGTTCCCACGGCAAAACAAAACAAACTCCTCCTCTTCCTTCGTCTTTCTTTCTTTCTCACCCACCTCTTAAAGTACTGATCCACTCACTGCGTCCTGGAGAGCGCGCGCCTCTAGATGCAAAATAAGTTCGGGAATCGAGGGGTTTCTTTCCCCTCCCGGGGACCTGTTGTCTCTTCGCTCTGGCTCTGTCCCGATAGGAAGCTCAACCCTGCCAGACTGAGCAGAAAGGATTCCGGAGGGCAAACTCCTCCCCTCTCCTCTGTCCCAAGGCAGGAGTTGGGGACCATCTGGTCATCCAACAGCCAAGAAGTGTGATTTGTGGAGGGACTCAAAGACTGCTCCCCCAACAACCCGCCGCCTTCTCAACCGATCAGTGCAACCCTTGTCTGCATCTAGGACGGCAGCCTAACAGCAGATGGTGTTGTGGGTGAGAAATCGAAGCTGATGCGCAAAACTGCAGCAGACCCTCACCCAAGTTCAGAATGAGAAAAAGGAGGCATTGCCTTGTCAACGGGACCAGGAAATGTTTGAAAGGCTGGAGGCCAGGTCTGTTAGCAGCTACTAAAGGTAAAGGTAAAGGTAAAGGACCCCTGACAGTTAAGTCCAGTCACAGACGACTCTGGGGTTGCGGCGCTCATCTCGCTTTACTGGCCGAGGAGCTGGCGTTTGTCCGCAGACAGTTTTTCCGGGTCATGTGGCCAGCATGACTAAGACGCTTCTGGCGCAACGGAACACCAAACCAGAGCAGCGCACAGAAACGCCATTTACCTTCCCGCCAGAGCGGTACCTATTTATCTACTTGCACTTTTTGACGTGCTTTCGAACTGCTAGGTTGGCAGGAGCTGGGACCGAGCAACAGGAGCTCACTCTGTCGTGGGGATTCGAACCGCCGACCTTCTGATTGGCAAGCCCAAGAGGCTCAGCGCTACTAGAAGAAGCCAAATGGAGCCTCCAGGGCTGGTGACAGTATATCTCCGAATTACCAGATTGTAGGAGCAAAGAATAGGGGACGGCTGTACCATTGCACATGGAGAGTCCCAGTCCTGCTTTCTGTTCCACAGGGGTCAGCCAGATACATATGGGAAACACAATCATGACCTGTACATTCCCTAGTGTGAAAAGCTCCCTGAAGCATTCCCTTAGCTCATTTTTTTATTATTATTTATATTTATTGATGGCTTTCCACAACATGGCTCAAAGCAACTCACAATTTACAAAATACCGAACAACTTGATCATTGATTAAAAAAAATAATTACGGGAAAAATGCAATGGAAAAAAAATCCGAAAAGTGCTAATCCAACAACTACCGGTATAATAAGGACAGGGGGGTTGGGCTAAGATGACTCCAGAGGTCCCTTCCAAGTCTACAATTCTATGATTCTGTTAAATCCTACCTCACCTCACTAAAAGATGAACACCATGCTCTCTAGTTTACAGTAAGCCATAGCTTGTGAAGCAGGCTATGGTGTGGTGCAATCAAGTGCATGCAAACTTTTAGTTAAATAATGAACAGTTACTTGGGATATATTGCCAAGGACTTAGCTTTTTGCCCAGGCTTTTCCTGACCCAGAAGATTGGACCCCGTTTTATGTGCTTGAATCCCCCAAGCCTAAATCCCTGAAACGTAACGTAAATTGCAGGCTTACTACACTTAAAATATCAAAACAAAATAGAAAATTCTTTCCAGTAGCACCTTAGAGACCAACTGAGTTTGTTCTTGGTATGAGCTTTCGTGTGCATGCACACGAAAGCTCATACCAAGAACAAACTCAGTTGGTCTCTAAGGTGCTACTGGAAAGAATTTTCTAATTTGTTTCGACTATGGCAGACCAACACGGCTACCCACCTGTAACTTAAAATATCAAGCAGCTTTTATGTGTTAATGTGTGTACGGGAATGGAGCCTACCACTCTTAAAAAGCTGTTTTCCCTCCAATATATGGTAATGACCCGATGGTTTGTGCACATCCGAGAACCTCCCACTGAGACTTTTCATGATTTATCGAAGTCCGGGAGTCTGGGCTGCTCTCACCATAAAGCAAAATGAAGCGTCATTTTGTGGAGGAGATTCAAAGGAAACTTAATCTCTGGGCCTCATTTTTTTAAAAAAAAAAATCAGCTGGAAGATAGGAAGCCTGCCTTATACAAGGTCATGTTTCTTTTTTTAATCCACCTAGCTAGGCCTGGGCGATGGGGCCCTTCCATCTCTACAATTCTATGATTCAGTCTTTTCCCTGTCCTTCCTGGGTGAATAATAGAAACATAGATGCCACAAGGAGCGCAGGGAGACGATCTGCGCTTCACCACAGAGCCATGGTCTTTACCAGTGCAATGAAAGACTGCAGAAACCCAATGCTGAACCTTGTTGCGCAATAAACTCCTTTGCTTTTGCTCCAATCTCCGGCTGGTCTCCATTACCTCCGCAGCGAACCACGGGCTTCCTCCGTAGGACCAGGAGCTGAGCAGCCTCGACCCGGTAATTTCCGTAACATCTTCTACGATTTATTAAACTTACATATACCACCCTTCCTCCCTGATGAGCCCAGGGTGGCAAACAAACGATAAAACAATTAAAAAAAATATTTAAAGCAATTCCAGCATACAGATGCAAACTGGGGAAGATCTCAGCTTAAAAGGTCTAGTTGTCCTAACAAGAGAGAATTAAAACAAAATAAAAAATTCCTTCCAGTAGCACCTTAGAGACCAACTAAGTTTGTTCTTGGTATGAGCATGCACACGAAAGCTCCTACCAAGAACAAACTTAGCTGGTCTCTAAGGTGCTACTGGAAGGAATTTTTTATTTTTTTATTTTGTTTTCACTATGGCAGACCAACACGGCTACCTAGCTGTAAGAGAGAATTGGGCACTACTGTAGTTCGGATTTCAGGGCTTCCTTCAGGCACCACAAACTTTCGTATTTATTTATTTTGCCGCGTTGCACACCTAGAGAGGCGGGGACTGCTGCTTCCTCCAATCAGAACGGTGGGGTAAGTTACTAACGAACTTTGCAAATTCCCACAACCATCCTGCCGCACCAGAGCGAGGGGGGCGGGGTTGGAGAGAGAGAGAAAGAGAGAGAGAGGCCTGATGGGAAATGCAGTCCAATTCCCCTTTAGGGACCAAAGGAGGACCTACCCAAAGGAGAACTACATTGTGCAGGAGCATAAGGAAGGAATAGTTTTTAAAAATCGAGGTGTCAGAGATTGCACCCCTTGGGCTGGAGAATTGGAGAGGTCTCGTTTCCTCTGTCCCCCAAATCTAGCTGGGGAAACAAGCGACGGGGGGGGAGGGAGAGGGGGGGGATGCCAGACAAGAGAAAGAAAAGCTGATACTGAAATGGGATGAACTTGAAGCCTAGCCGCTAGTCCCTAGGAATTTGAACGGCTCCCCCCACCCCGAATCTGGTTCCTAACATACATTTTGCCCTGGTCCTTTCCAAATTTCACTATAGGGAGGGTTTTATTGCCGCCGTCCAGAAAGGAGCTACTGTAGTTCAATTGATGCGCCCCCGAGTTTCCCAGGCAGCTGAGAGCTGGGTAGCAAAATGGAGTTTTGCTTGGGGAGCGTGTACCTTTACATCGCGGTGTTTGCGGCGCTATTCCAGGCAGCTCAAGCCAAAGGGGTCCCCTTTTGGAGAGGTCACAGAGACGACGAAGAAGACAGGCCAGATAGAGTGAATAAACTGCAAATCAGGGGGGAAGAGAGAGGAGAGAGAAAAAAAATTTCCTGGCTCTTATTATGATACAGGGACGTGCCCCACGCTCCTGGCACGAGCATGCGCGCTCGCAGCCGCCGAAGATCCTCTTGCGCCCTTACTTTGCCCACACTTGCCTTTTGTGAAGTTGCGTTGGAAGGGGGGGGAGGGGGAGGTGGCCGCATCTGTGCATCGCCAGAGAGGAAATTCAGCACCACCCCCACCCACTGGGAGGAAAGAGAAGGGCAAAAGAGAGCACAGATCTGCAATTGCTAATTTGCGTGGGTAAATGCAAATTTGGAAATAATTGCTGTAATTTGAATAGGGCAGTCACAGTGGGGGAGATTTGTGGCCTGTGCGCCTCCTTAGTCAAGCCCTGCTGCTCAGGGGAATTTCATCATCATCATCATGAATGCCACCCGTCCCCCAGCCACTTGCTTTGACCTTACCAGAGGATGAGATGGTTGGACAGTGTTCTCGAAGCGACTGGCATGAGTTTGGCCAAACTGCGGGAGGCAGTGGAGGATAGGGGTGCCTGGCGTGCTCTGGTCCATGGGGTCATGAAGAGTCGGACACGACTGAACAACAATTATTTATACCCCACCCATCTGGCTGGGTTTCCCCAGCCACTCTGGGCGGCTTCCAACAGAATATTAAAATACAATAGTCTATTAAACATTAAAAGCTTCCCTAAACAGGGCTGCCTTCAGATGTCTTCTAAAAGTCTGGTAGTTGTTTTTCTCTTTGACATCTGGTGGGAGGGTGTTCCACAGGGCGGGTGCCACTACCAAGAAGGCCCTCTGCCTGGTTCCCTGTAACTTGGCTTCTCGCAGTGAGGGAACCGCCAGAAGGCCCTCGGCACTGGACCTCAGTGTCCAGGCAGAACGATGGGGGTGGAGACGCTCCTTCAGGTATACAGGACCGAGGCCGTTTAGGGCTTTAAAGGTCAACACCAACACTTTGAATTGTGCTCAGAAACGTACTGGGAGCCAATGCAGATCTCTCAGGACCGGTGTTATGTGGTCCCGGCGGCCACTCCCAGTCACCAGTCTAGCTGCCGCATTCTGGATTAATTGCAGTTTCCGGGTCACCTTCAAAGGTAGCCCCACGTAGAGCGCATTGCAGTAGTCCAAGCGGGAGATAACCAGAGCATGCACCACTCTGGCGAGACAGTCTGCGGGCAGGTAGGGTCTCAGCCTGCGTACCAGATGGAGCTGGTAGACAGCCGCCCTGGACACAGAATTAACCTGTGCCGTTATGCAGTGGATGTTTCATTATATAGCTTTTGGTGAATTCTGAAGACTCAGCTCTCTCCTTTTGACACCTGAGATACTGCTGATTTTTGTAAAATAAAAATTTTGATAGTATTTTTTAAAGTCTTTAAACTGTATTTCGGATTGTTGTAATCCACCTTAGAACCTCAAATTGAAAGGCGGGTAATAAATAATAATAATAATAATAATAATAATAATAATAATACAATAACAACACAGAGAACACCCTCAGTCTCATTCATGCACTTCTCAGCCGACCCCTCCTTCTCTGTCCACTACTTTCTCTACTAAGCAATTTTTTTCTTTTGCATTTTCTTTTAATTTTAAATGATGCACAGGTTTCCCCGCCCCTTTCTTCCTCGCATGATTACGCAACCGCAAGAGTATATGCGGCGCTCTGGATTCGAACCCGGCGCCCGGCCGGAGATGCAATCGGCTGGACTTGCTTGGACGCGGCGTTTCTGCGGACAGCTGCTCTCCGTTCCCTCCCCATAGACTCAAGGGGTTAAGCGGAGAGAGCGCCTGTTCCTAGAGAGGATCAGATAAAGATATGAGAGATGGGGAAGTGCAAAAAAAAGAAAAAGAAAAAGCGAACCTCCTTCCTGTGTGTGTCCCTCTCCCCCGCCCCTTTCTGGATTTTGGGGGATTTAACACCGTCTTGCAGAAATTTAGGATTTGCAAGATTCGCAGAGGCTGCAATGCAAAGGCTGCAAGGAGCGGGTGAGTGAAAGCGAAGAGGGGGAAACCTGCATTTTAAGGGGAAAGGAGGGGGAAAGAGAAGAAGAGGTAGGAGAGATGAATGGTGGCGGAGGGGGGGAAGGAAAGCAAACCTCTCCCCCCACAAAATCAAAGGGTCTTCCTTTTGCAGCACATCCTCGCAAAGGCCCCTGAGCCCCGCACCCCTTCCCCGCCACCCCTATTCCGTTCAGACGAAGAAATCGAGATGCAGGAGCGGGAGGATAACGCCTCTCGTTTAAATGCGGTGAATCTGGAAACAAAAGCGGTGTGTATATTGTGCACCGAGAAGATCAGAAGTATGGTGGTGCTCCAAAAATCACAGTCCCCAAATAACACCTGGGATTGATTGATTGATTGATTGATTTACTTACTTACTTACTTACTTACTTACTTGTTTGTCTATTCCCTTGTTTATTTGTTCATCATTTTGTCAGTATTTGCATATACCGCTTGCCCCTTCCCCTGCTTTCGGAAAACGTCTGACTTACTTTCTGCCTGACAGCTTCAGTCTCCGTTGTTATAATTAATTAATTAATTAATTAATTTTATTTATTTGTACCCCGCCCATCTGGCTGGGTTTCCCCCAGCCACCCTGGGCGGCTTCCAACAAAGATTAAAAATACATTAAAATGTCACAGATTAAAAACTTTCCCAAAACAGGGCTGCCTTCAGATGTCTTCTAAAATGTCAGTTACAGGTGGGTAGCCGTGTTGGTCTGCCATAGTCAAAACAAAATAAAATAAAAAATTCTTTCCAGTAGCACCTTAGAGACCAACTAAGTTTGTTCTTGGTATGAGCTTTCGTGTGCATGCACACTTCTTCAGATACACTGAAACAGAAGTCACCAGACCCTTAAATATAGTGAGGGAGTGGGGAGGGGTATTACTCAGAAGGGTGGTGGGAATGGGTGATCAGCTGATAGGTGTGGAAAACCTGTTGGCGACTCTTAATGGCTGCAATTAGTCTTGCAGGGAAAGGCAAGGTAGTTGTTTATCTCTTTGACCTCTGATGGGAGGGTGGTTCCATAGGGTGGGTGCCACCACCGAGAAGGCCCTCTGCCTGGTTCCCTGTAGCTTTGCTTCTCACAGTGAGTGAACCACCAGAAGCCCTCAGTGTTGTTGTTGTTGTTAGAATTTATATACCACCCTATACCAGGGGGTCTCGGGGCGGTTTGAACAACCTTATAACAACAATGACTTCCCTTCTTCTCTTTCCTTGTTTCGTTTTGCACAACATAAATCCTTGCATATTTTACAAAAACTAAACCATTCGGTATTCCGTTACTACATCCATCAAAACTTATTTACACTGTTGAATTTATCCTTAATGCTGCCAGCGTTTATCAGCTGTACACAATTATTTTGCATATATTCAATAGACGTTTTTCAGTCGTCTTTAAACGTGGCTTCCGGTTTTAATTCATATTCCTATCGCTTTTTTAGCTTTTGAAAGCTACCTTGGCTGCTCTTGTTCTGAGGATGTAAATTGGGTAAATGAGTCATACGGTGATAACAATACCAGCCTACCTTACAGGGTTGTTGCAAATAATAATAATAATAATAATAATAATAATAATAATAATAGAATTAATGTGCATGAAGTGAGCCCTGGGGTGTGTCAGATTTAGGCCTGGCTTCTCTGTAGCTATGTGGCAGGTGTACCTGGACCAGGTAGAAAGAAGGTCAAGAGAAGCATGCAGAGCCCGGGGCAGCTGTTGTCAAGAAGACGGAGAAAGACTTAAAACTGTGGGGCCAGGGGCGTAGCTAGGTAAATTGGTCCCCGGGGGGAAAAATTTTTTTGTCACGCCCCCCCCCCAAGGCATGGGAAGGTCAGGTGGTACCAGGTGCGGAAAATTTCTTGTCAAACCCCCCGCCCCCCCCACTGCAAAAATGGTTTTACGTTATTTCATATTTTCTTACAAAGGAATAATAACAAGTAATAATAAAATAACTCTTTTATTTATATCCCACCCTCCCCGGCCAAAGTCGGGCTCAGGGTGCCTAACATCCAGATACATAACATTGGTATAAAATCAAACAATAATTAAATTACCTCCTAAAAACCTCTCAAAGTCTAATTAGATGGCTTTCCACAGGGTTAGGGTTGGGAACAGTAAGTGTTCTCTGAACTGAAATTTCAGCCTTCATGACATAGGAAAACAGCTATTTTGGTGGAGGAGGGTCAAGATATTAACCGATATGCATGAAATTTCATATATAGCTATATAATCCCTAGTATAGTAAGATAAGACCTTCGGAGCAGGCATTAAAAAAATCAAAACAAAAATTTCAATCCCCCCCCCAAAAAAAATCCTTGCTAATTTGCTACCCCCTCTATTATGGAACCCGGGGCGGCTCACCCCCCTTGCTACGCCCCTGTGTGGGGCAGTTATAGTGAAGCGAAAGGCGTGGGGCAAAGGAAGGATTGCCTCCTTTGGGGAGCATGGGTGAGGTGGAAATATTAATAATATATTGATCTGGGTGAGAGTCTGAAACCAAAACAAGCACATAAAGTTTAAAGAAATTATTGGGGGGGGGGAAATAACTTCAGTGTATGGTCACTTCAAAATCCTACACGCCAGGGGTAGCCAACAGGAATATCAGTTGCTGGAAACCGCAAGGATGGTGGAGGAAAGGGCTGTTTTTCAGTCCCATCCCTGCCGGCATCTGGTTGGAGACGGTGACAGGAGGCTCTCCTTATCTTCTTGTCGGAAATAAACAATGGTACGAAATAATAAAGGTGCAATGATCAGAAGAGGCATCGTTTGGCATCTGTGCGAACTGTTCATCTGATCCAGCAAGGCTGTTCTTAATGTTTTTATGGAAGTTCAAGAACATCTGGAAGGGACCAACTTCCTATTCTATATATATATATATATATATATATATATATATATATATATATATATATAATTAGTATACCGCCCTTCATCCATAGATGAAGTTCACAACATAAAAAATACAAGATTAAAAAAAAAAACACAAAATACATAATAAAAACAAAAACAAAACAAACCATTAACCCCCCTTCCCCTTCTACCATTGACCTTTTATCTTGATTTGCTTGCCCAAAAACACGGAGGTTAGACTATGCCTGGTCATTATTGCGTTGTTACTTTTTTTTAAGGGAGGTTATAAGACAAATGAGCATTTGCCCTGCACTTATCCTGATTTACTTGGGGAGCGTTTACACATCTTCCTGTTGATTGTTCACCACCGCTCATTTTTAACCCCCCCCCCATCTACTTTCCAACCTGCAAAAAGTCTGATTTTTTTAAAAAAGTGCATTTGTTGCACTAGGGTGACAGAATCCTTAAACCCGCTATAAATGTGCAAAAGCAGAATTCTGGGTATGTGCTGCCTCCAAATACCAACAGTCTGAATATGAGCTAATATGGCTATAAACACCCAAAAAAATGTTGTTTCTGACTGTGTCCGCCTCTTTCCTTTCCCCTCAGCCTTTTCTCTTCCTGAACCTGACATGCTCTCTCGACTTGACCCTGGAGAAGACCCATGGGTTCCGGATCTTTCCGCCAAAAAGGAAAAGGAGATCCCGCTGGACGGTGGAGAGGGTGAGAGAGCTTAAAGAAGATAATTGAAAAGAAAGCATTTGTCCTGGAGTGAAACCCCAAATTCAACTCCCTCCACCTTCTCGGCCTCATTCCCTTTTAATATTTCTTTTTCAGAGTTTCCTGATGTGATCATAAAGGTGGAACAGGAAGAGGAGCAATCGGAACAGGGAGCGAATCCACTGAACTCCTCTCTCCAGGAAAGAGCCTCGGGTGAGGAGCAGCCTTAAACCTACCTTTATAACTTTTCCCACCTCCGAGGGCCATATTGCCTCATTGAAAGCCTTTGAGGGGCCACCTGCCAGCGATGGGCAAGGGCAGAGGCGAAAGCGGGCGGACCAGTGGATGTGACTATTATCGTTGTATAGTAGGCCACGTTCCGGCCACGCAGAAGTCTGTCCTCCATTACGTTTGCCTGACTGGAATGTGTGGGATAACGCTTCTTGTTAGTCTGGATGGAGAGATGTGTGTGGGTAGCTGTGGAGACCTTGGGATATTGTTTGGCTGGAATTAGCCTAAAACAGAAAGGTAAGAGTCACACCTGTTGCTCCACCCCCTTTTGCCTTTGGCCCCACCCACCACTCTCAGGCCCCACCCTCCCCAAAGGTCGTCCCCCAAGCGAAGGTGGCTCTCAGGCCCTTGGATGGCTGCCGTGATTCTGTGGTTCTTTGGCTTCCCAATCCTATATAATAAAGTCCAAGTGTCTCTGCGTCCAGTCCCTGTGTCCGTGGGTTTGCGCTACTGCGCATGTGCCCCACGGACAGCCGTTGGGACTTGGAACGCAGAGACACTTCGGGACATGCCGGCTGCGGAGGCTGTGCCGGTGCTGGGCACGGGAGAGAGCAGGAGACTGAGCAGCCACTGCGGCATCGCGATGCCAGGGACTCGCAGCCACTGAGGAGCTCGCGGCGCCAGGACTTGCGGGCGGCTCTCTCCTTGCCGCCCTTTCTCCTGTTCCCGGGGGAGACGCAGCTTCCATCCCCCGTTGCCTAGGAAACGGTCCGGGGGAGAGACGCCAGAGTAGAGGCGTCCCCCGCCCGCGGATCCCGCGCGCTGCCTGGCTGTTGCCGCCGGCGAAAACGGCAATGCTTAGCCCCTCCCCCCGCGCGAGAGGGAGTAACGTCGTCCGCTGGCCTGGAGTGAGAGGGAGGGGTGGTGGGCGTGGCCGCGGAGAGGCCACACCTCTCCTCCGGGGATCCCCGCCCACTTTCTTTCCCCATCTTGAGGGCTTCGAGGGCAGGGAAAATGGGGGTGAGGAGCGGGGTGGGGGGAGCCCTGTTCTAGCGCCCGATAATTTAACGGGTTTAAACCACTAGTGGTTAATATTTTCACAATGTTGTGTCCCATCTTGAGTGAGGGATGGGATAATTTGACTCATGAGATGCCCTTGGATTTGTGGGAGAGGTGAAGGGGTCTTCCTGGAAACCCGTTGTTGGAGGTCAGGATATCATTCCACACTAAGGACAACTTGCACGGCATAGTGGCTGTTAAGGGGAATCCTGGTTTAAATCTCACCTTTGCCATCAACTTAGTAGCTGTCCTTAAGCAAACCACTTGTATCCCAGCCTCAGTCTTCCCATCTGTTAAATGGGGGGGGGGGGTACGTAATAATGCTGACTTGCCTTGTTGGGCTGTTTGTAAAGATTGCAACTAGATGATGCAGGGGAAGTGCTTTGAACATCGAAAGTCCCGTACTGACATTAACATACTAACAAGTGTCTTCCCCACCGACCAGGGTTTTCTGCTGTGATAATCAAGAAGGAAGAAGACGACGAGCTTTGGGTAGTGTATCACCAGGGCTCTGAGGAAAACGAAACATCCCCACGTGCCCACTCAGGTGAGAGGCTTATTTAGTTAAGTCTGGATCCCTAAATAAAAGCACTCTTCCAAGATCCGCCTCGATCCAGCTGTCTACGGAGATCATCCATTAGCGCCCCCCTGGGTGACATCATCAACTTGTCCCTTGGCACAGGGACTTTCCCACGGGAGCTGAAGGAGGCAGTGGTGCGTCCGCTCTTAAAGAAAACATCTCTAGATCCTTTAGATCTATCCAATTACCGCCCAGTTTCGAATCTTCCGTACCTGGGTAAGGTAATTGAGAGAGCGGTTGCTGAACAGCTTAGCGGATTTCTGGATGAAACATTGGCTTTGGATCCATTCCAGTCCGGCTTCCGCCCTGGTTATGGGACCGAGACAGCTTTGGTGGCGCTAATGGATGATCTCCGTAGACAGCTGGATCGAGGCGGATCGGGCCTGCTGATCCTTTTAGATTTATCAGCAGCCTTTGATATGGTCGACCACGATCTTTTGGACCACCGCCTTGCCGACGTGGGGATTCAGGGCACAGTCCGACAATGGCTGCGCTCCTTTATCTCAGGTCGGGGACAGAGAGTGGCGCTAGGGAGGGAGTTGTCGCCGCGACACTCCTTGGTGTGTGGAGTTCCGCAGGGCACAATCCTTTCCCCGATGCTTTTTAATATCTTTATGCGCCCTCTTGCCCAGATTGTCCGGAGTTTCGGGCTGGGTTGTCATCAATATGCTGATGACACCCAGCTTTATCTACTGATGGAAGGCCGCCCTGACTCGGTCCCGGACACACTGACCAGGTGCTTGGAGGCTGTGGCTGGATGGATGCGTGGGAGCCGGTTGAAGTTAAACCCTTCGAAGACAGAGGTCCTCTGGCTGGGTCGAGACGACATGGGGTCGGGGGGCCAACTCCCATCTCTTGCGGGGGTGCAATTAGTGCCAGCGCCTTCTGTCAGGAGTTTGGGTGTAACCTTTGACGCCTCACTTTCTATGGAGGCGCAGGTTACAGCTACAGCAAAGGTGGCATTTTTCCATCTCCGCCGTATTAGGCAGTTGGCCCCCTACCTCTCTCGCCCTGATCTGGCCACAGTGATCCATGCGACGGTCACCTCCAGACTTGATTATTGTAACTCGCTCTACGCGGGGCTGCCCCTGAAGCTGACCCAGAAACTCCAGCGGGTGCAGAATGCCGCGGCGAGGCTCCTCACGGGGTCTTTGCCGCGGGACCACATTCATCCAGTGCTCTACCAGCTGCACTGGCTCCCGGTGGAGTACAGGGTCAGGTTTAAGGTGCTGGTTTTGACCTTTAAAGCCCTATGCGGCTTAGGACCCTCATACCTAAGGGACCGCCTCTCCTGGTATGTCCCAGGTAGGACCTTAAGGTCCTCAAATAATAATTTGTTGGAGGTCCCGAGCCACAAGGATGCTAGGTTGGCTTCAACTAGGGCCAGGGCCTTCTCAGTACTGGCCCCGACTTGGTGGAACAGTCTGGCACAAGAGACCAGGGCCCTGCGGGATTTGGCATCTTTCCGCAGGGCCTGCAAGACGGAGCTGTTCCACCTAGCCTTTGGGTTGGTTTCAGTTTAACCCTGATGTTTCGTTCTTTTGGTGTGATTGGTGGGCTACTTAAAAATGAGGCTGAAGTTTAGATTTAGTTTTAAATTGTATTTTAATCTGTATTTTAATGAACTGTTTTATGTTTTTGTTGTGATTTTATTGGTGTTAGCCGCCCTGAGCCCGGTTTGGCGGGGAAGGGCGGGGTATAAATAAAAAATTATTATTATTATTATTATTATTATTATTATTATTATTATTATATTATTATTATTATTATTATTATTAAAATAACTGTCAGAGAGACAGGACAACAATACATACTGATATTCTGCTTTTGCAGAATCAAAACTGCATTTGTGCTTTGATTTTCAGCAGCAGCTCTCTCTCTGCTCAAAATGCAGGGCAAGCTTTGAACTGGAAGGATAATCTCCGGCGACAGCTGCCTGTAGTGGCTGTTGGAACCAACTACTACTACAGGCACGGGGAGGCAGGGTGCCTAAAATCTTGGCCTAACTTTGCAGCTGCCCCTTATTTATCCAATATTACCTATGAATCATATAGATGGGCTTTCTCTAGAGCCCGATTTGAGGCGATGCCCCGCAGATACTCTGGGTAATAATAATTGTTTTTGCCTTATTCAGAGTTCCATTAAAAAGGTCTTCAGGATTTAGGCCAATTTGTTTGATCTTGTTAACAATTTGCGTAAGCCAAGGTGGATAAGGGGCTGCGGCCAGGAAATGTGATAACATTATAACATTCCCTTTGGGTTATAATGAATTTTCAACCAGAGGGATATTGCTTGATATCTGTTTGTGTGTGTGTTTTTATTGTACATTGCCTTGAGACCCATCTGTGGAAAGGGATAATAATAATAAGTCATACCTTGGATCCCAAAGGCTTTGCCATCATCAGCATCACACTCTAACCAACTGAGCTATCCAGGCTATAATAAGAATCCAGGGCCCAACTACATATAGTTGTCTCTAAAAAATTGACAAATGGTCCAGAATGCAGGAATTTTTTTGCCCAAAGTGGGACTCAAACCCACAACCCTGAGATGAAGGGTTTTATGCTCTGCCGACTGAGCTATCTATATGTCAAACAAGTGGGCATTGCACTTGTATGACGACATAAGTAGATTCATACCCACTGTTAAGACAACACATTGTACAGTTTCCCTTCCCAGTCAAACTTGCTCGTTCACTCGTTTGCTTTCCCTTTATCCCGACAGAAGAGGGCCATGGAAAAAGGTGCACGGAGGAGAAAGAGAATAAATGCTCAGACTGCGGGAAAAGCTTCACGCAGAGGTCTAGCCTCGTACGGCACGAGAAGACGCACACGGGGGAGAAGCCCTACGAATGTGCCGAGTGCGGGAGGAGCTTCAGCCAGAGGTCGATCCTGACCAGGCACGAGAGGACCCACACGGGAGAGAAGCCGTACAAATGCTCAGAGTGCGGGAAGAATTTCCGCCACAAGTCGGCCCTTCTCAGGCACGAGAAGATGGAGGCCGGGGAGAGGCCGTACGAATGCTCTCACTGCGGAAAGGGCTTCATTCAGAGGTCCAACTTCCTCATCCATGAGAGAATCCACACCGGCGAGAAACCATACCTGTGCTCGGACTGTGGGAAAAGCTTCGTCCAGAGGTGGCACCTGCTCGTCCACGAGATGACGCATAAGCCCGAGGAGCCCTATCAGTGCACGAAGTGCGGGAAGAGATTCAACCACAGCCTCAACCTTGTCGTCCACGAAAGGAGCCACGTGGGGGAGAAAGTGTACCCGTGCCCAGACTGCGAGAAAAGCTTCACACAGAGGTCGAGCCTCGTACGGCACAAGAAGACGCACACCGGGGAGAAGCCGCACAGGTGTGCCGAGTGTGGGAGGAGCTTCAGCCAGAGGTCGATTCTGACCAGGCACGAGAGGACCCACACGGGAGAGAAGCCGTACAAATGCTCAGAGTGCGGGAAGAATTTCCGCCACAAGTCGGCCCTTCTCAGGCACGAGAAGATGGAGGCCGGGGAGAGGCCGTACAAGTGCTCGCACTGCGGAAAGGGCTTCATTCAGCGGTCCAACTTCCTCATCCATGAGAGAACCCACACGGGCGAGAAGCCATACAAATGCGCCGAGTGCGGGAAAGGCTTCGTTCAGAGGTCGCACCTTCACGCCCACGAGATAATGCACAAGGAAGAGGAGCCCTTTCAGTGCTCAAAGTGCGGGAAGAGGTTCAACCACAGCTTGAGCCTCGTCATCCACGAAAGAAGCCACACAGGAGAGAAACCGTACCCATGCTCTGCCTGTGGGAAAAGCTTCGTTGACAAATCGAGCCTTGTCAGACACGAGAGGGCCCATCGAGGAGAGAAGCCATACGCGTGCTCCGACTGCGGGAAAAGATTCAGCTATAGGTCTGCCCTCCTCAGGCACAAGAAAACCCAAGCGGGAGGGAAGCCATATTGGTTTTCGGCCTGTGGCAAAAGCGTCATTCAGAAATTGAAGCGCCTTGCGCACGAGAGAACTCACAATGGAGAGAGCCTGTACAAGTGTGCTTACTGTGGCCGGGCCTACAACTTAAAGTACAAGCTCCTCATCCACGAGAGAGCCCACACCAGGAAGAAACCTTACCAGTGTTTGGAGTGCAAGAAGAGCTTTGGCCAGAGATCCAACTTCATTGTGCACCAGAGGACCCACACGGGGGGAAAGCCCCACAAGTGCTCCGATTGCGGGAGGTGCTTCAACGACGGGCGCAACCTCGTGAAGCACAAGAAGACCCACACGGGAGAGAAACCTTACCAGTGCCGCGTCTGCAGGAAAAGCTTCACAAACAAGTCGAGCCTCGTTGTGCACGAGAGGACTCACACCGGAGAAAAACCATACGGATGCTCGGGTTGCGGGAAAGGCTTCACCAGCAAATCGAGCCTGATTAAGCACGAGAGAACTCACACGGGGGAGAAGCCTCACGCCTGCCCGGATTGTGGGAAAAGCTTCGTTCAGAGGTCGAACCTCCTCAGGCATGAGAGGACCCACAAAGGGGAGAAAATGAATCCGTCCTCAGACGGCGGGGAAAGTTCCGGCGGTGACTCGGCCCTGACTAGATACGTAAGGGCCCAGGCGGAAGAGAAACCCTATAAATGCTCCGAGTGCGAGAAAAGCTTCCACGAGAGACGGAACCTCGTTGTGCACGAGAGGACGCACACGGGGGAGAGGCCGTATAAGTGCGCTCACTGTGGGAAAACCTTCACCAACAAAACGACTCTCGCGGTCCACAAGAGAACTCACACGGGGGAAAAGCCGTACAGATGCCCCAGCTGCGGGAAAAGCTTCCCTTACAAGTCGAGCCTCATCAAACACGAGAGGACCCACACGGGAGAGAAGCCCTACAAGTGCACCAGCTGCGGGAAAG
Organism: Lacerta viridis; assembly: GCA_900245905.1. Lineage (NCBI taxonomy): Eukaryota > Metazoa > Chordata > Lepidosauria > Squamata > Lacertidae > Lacerta > Lacerta viridis. The sequence goes on from OFHU01002722.1 coordinate 231,802, forward strand.
GGTTCAACCAGAGTGCCAACTTGCTCGCGCACGAGAGGACCCATACAGGAGAGAAGCCATTCAAATGCTCGGACTGCGGGAAAAGTTTCGGCGACCGGTCGAATCTGATCAGGCACCAGAAAAGTCACACCGGAGAGCAACTCTAGAAAGATTCGTGCTTTGGTAGGGTAGAAAGAAACCTCACAGCGGATATTTCCTGCTAGGCCTCATAGGAAACACGCAGGATATACCACGACAGGCTTTATCTTCATTTTGGGTCATGTGATAGAGCTTTTTCTGGGCTGCACAATTTTACACTGCTGTGGGGTGTTCACATAGATGAATGTTCCCTAATTTGGGGTTCAGGGGCTGGATCTTCCCGCGCATAGAGAATTAGCACATCAATAAAAGGAACTTGGGCGTGCTATGTTTCTAACTACGGGGAATTTTGCATATGGAGGAACAGCACACACACACACACCCCAAGCCTCTAGCAGTCCAGTCTAGGGGAAAGCACACCAATTTCCTGGTGGCTAGTTAGTGTGATCTTCAGTTCGTTACCCCACAGACCTCATTCTGGAGCTCTACATTCTTAATACCTTCGTCCTGTTACCTTTCGCTTTTCTCGTTTAACTTCATTGCAGTACCGCAGTTCAGAACAAAAACTTTTTAACGCTTGCAGTGTTCCCATGGGGGCATTAATTGCAGGGGTAAAAGAGAAATTTCACGGAGAACGCTTGGTTTGGCTGTCTACATCAAACAGGATGGTGGGGAGATGCAACAGCAAGGGAAACTATTGCAATATTCCGTTCTTGCAGATCTGAAATTAGATCTTTTCTGGGCGAACCCTGCTCTGATAATGCTCTTTTGCAATTGGCGGTCTTTTGCCACCTGGAAGGTACATGCGCAGTCTGGGTCTCCCGGGCCAGTGGCACAAAGTCTGTGCCACCACCTGAAAGCAAAGGCATTGGGAGAGGGAAGCCATTCAAGTCCTAACAGGGTTTCGTCAAAGAACCACTTCCAGGTGTGGTTGAGGTGGCCAGTCCCCATGGTCAGATCCTGCCTGCGAGGAAGCGACGGACAGTTGCGGTAGTCCCCTACTTAATGCGTCATTGGTGTGTTGGTGTGGAATCCCACAGATCTGCTCTGGAACAGATCCACTTTCAGAATATTCTCTGCTAAAGTAGATCCATTTGGGGGTGGGAGGTGGATGACGGTGGGGCTGATTGATAATATGCCCTTTCAAATATTTGGAGCTTTCTTTTGCTATCCATGGATATAGAAAAGAAGCTATCCTTCATACATGGATTTAAATTTAGTTTAACATACAGAGGTTGTGTGTATGCCACAATTCCTGGGAAGGACATTTAAAAAAAAATGCCACCAGTCTCTGGAGACATCAAGCTTTCACATTTTGGGTGTTGCTAAGGTTTATTTTTTGTTGTTTTTAAGCTGGTATTATTATCTGCTCTAGATTTGATTGTTTTATTGTTACTGGAAGCTGCCCGGACAACTTTGTTAGTGGGCAGCCTATGAATATTATTGCTGAAATAAACATTTTTGTAAAATAGTAAAAAAATAAGTGCAAGTTACTAGTCCTTATGGCTTTGAACAACTCTTGGAAAATACTTGCTGAAATTTCAGAATCCAGATCTATTTCCCTTGGTTGGGGGCAAGGCTACAGGGTCTCAAAGATCCCATGACTAGCAAAACAAGAATGACGCAAATTGCAGATTTTTAAAGGAATTATGCATTGTATAAATTGTATAAATGTAGATTTGGATTGTGTTGACAACAATTTTTTAATGTCAAGGCCTCCATATAGGTAGTCCTCTTAACAGTCTTATGCCTAATGACCTCAGGTTGCAATCCTATGCATGCTTAAAGGTAAAGGGACCCCTGACCATTAGGTCCATTCGCGAATGACTCTGGGGTTGCGGCGCTCATCTCACTTTATTGGCCGAGGGAGCCGGCGTACAGCTTCCGGGTCATGTGGCCAGCATGACTAAGCCACTTCTGGCGAACCAGAGCAGCGCACGGAAACGCCATTTACCTTCCCGCTGGAGCGTTACCTATTTATCTACTTGCACTTTGATGTGCTTTCGAACTGCTAGGTGGGCAGGAGCTGGGACCAAGCAACGGGAGCTCACCCCGTCACGGGGATTCAAACCGCCGACCTTCTGATCAGCAAGCCCTAGGCTCTGTGGTTTAACCCACAGCGCCACCCACGTCCCAGCCTATGCATGCTTACCTGGGAGTAAATCCAATTGAAATCAGTGGGACTTACTTCTAGGTAGAATTACAGGAGTGCACTTAGACTAAATGTGATCCACCTGGAGAAGGAACTGGCAAACCACTCCAGTATCCCTGCCAAGAAAACTCCATGGACAAAGACAACTGGAGCCTCAACTTCAGGATCTGTCCTTCCAGTGAGCACTCAGGGCTGATTCATGCTTCCAACTTATCCATCCTTAAAGAAATCAGCCCTGAGTGCTCACTGGAAGGACAGATCCTGAAGTTGAGGCTCCAGTACTTTGGCCACCTCATGAGAAGAGAAGACTCCCTAGAAAAGACCCTGATGTTGGGAAAGATGGAGGGCACAAGGAGAAGGGGACGACAGAGGACGAGATGGTTGGACAGTGTTCTCGAAGCGACTGGCATGAGTTTGGCCAAACTGCGAGAGGCCGTTCAGGATCCAAGGTACGACTGTATGTCATATAAAGCAGTAGGTATAAGGTGGGAATAAAAACATCATGGAGGTAATGGTGGGAAGTCAAAATTTTAAGAAAGACATATATTGAAATCTAAGTAAATTTGTAAAACCTGAGAAATTAAAAAAAAAAAAGTCTGAAAAGCAAAAACCACCAGCAAGGGGAAAATAAAAAATACTGGTATCTCCAGTAGCACCTTAGAGACCAACTGAGTTTGTTCTTGGTATGAGCTTTCGTGTGCATGCACACTTCTTCAGATACACTGAAACAGAAGTATCTGTTTCTACTTCTGAAGTATATCTGAAGAAGTGTGCATGCACACGAAAGCTCATACCAAGAACAAACTCAGTTGGTCTCTAAGGTGCTACTGGAAATAAATTTTTTTTTTGTTTCGACTATGGCAGACCAACATGGCTACCTACCTGTAACTGGTATCTCCAGGTAGGGGTGGGGAAAAGGCCGCTTCCTGAAACATTGGAGAGCTGCTGCCAGTCAGTGCAGCCAGTACTGAGCTAGATGGACCAATGGCCTAACTCCTAAGGTAGCTTTAAGTAGGGTTGCCATACGTCTGGAATTTCCCAGATATTCCTGCCATTGGAAACAGCATCTGGGCGGAAAATCATTTTAATGTCCAGGAAAATCCAGACATATGACAACCCATATTGGAAATGTAGATTTTGGCAAATTATTATTATTACCCTGCCTATCTGACTCTAAGGTGCTACTGGAAGTATTATTATTATTATTATTATTATTATTATTATTATTATTATTACCCTGCCTATCTGACTGGGTTGCCCCAGCCACTCTGAGTGGCTTCCAACATTATATTAAAACACATCAAAGCATCATAAAGGAGAAAATGGCTGTTGATTACAAAAAAAGCAGTATACACTGCAACATTTTGTTGCAGAGCCTGCTCGTCACCTCTTAAGTGAGTTATTTTGGACACACTTCCCCTTTCCTGGAAAAGAAATTCGCTAGCATGCAGTGAGTTGTTTTCCCCACCATATTTTAGAAAAGCTAATTTATTACAGTAATCAAATTTATATCCTACCTCTCCTCACAAGGGAGCCCAGGTAATGAATGAGTAATGAAACAATAAAAGCATCTTGCAATACAGGTGCACTTTGGGAAAACACCTTTGCTTTAAATGCTTGTTGAAAGAGGGCTTCAGTAGGTACTGAAATGAGACACGCCAGTTTAGTATTTAGCAGGGAGGGATTGCAAAGGGGAGGTGCCAGGACACCAAAGACCGATTCCTCCACTCCGTGGAACAGACCTGTAAGTAAGATGGAATCTGCAAGAGGCCCTCGCCTGCCGAGCACAGTGATCAACTGGATATGTAAGCCGGCTGACAATCTTCCAGATATCCTGGCACCTTCAACTTAGCAATGTGTCGCCAATATCCTGCCTCACTGAGCAGTCAAGCCGCCACATTTTGCACCAGCTACATCAGGGGTCAGCAACCTTTTTCAGCCGTGGGCCGGTCCATCATCCCTCAAACCATGTGGTGGGCCGGACTATATTTTGAAAAAAATAAAATAAAAATGAATTCCTATGCCCCACAAATAACCCAGAGATGCATTTTAAATAAAAGCACACATTCTACTCATGTAAAAACACCAGGCAGGCCCCACAAATAACCCAGAGATGCATCTATATATATAAAACGCAAGTGTCTCTGCATCCAGTCCGTGTGTCTCTGGGTTTGCGCTACTGAGCATGTGCCCCACGGACACAGGGATTGGAGCAGAGAGACGGCAGTTGAAGCGGCGGTTGAAATGGAACGCTGGCGCACCAGAGGCTGAAGGGCGGCCGAGAAGGGAGGACACGCTGCCACTCTCGCCGCTGGGCAGAAGGAGGAGGAGAACCGGGGGGGGCGAAGCCTCCCGGGAGATGATGCCGCCGCCTCACCCCCCTCGCTTCCCCACCCATCGCCCCACACTCCGAAAGGGGCTGGGAGCCCCACACATCCGGAAGGAAACCTGTTCTACCTTCGTGCAGTAAGTATGTTTAGGACAGGAACAATAAAAGGAAACACGCCGTCATTTCTCCCTCAGGAATCTTAATGCCGTGTAGGGAGCGCATGGTTTGCCCTGCTCCCTGCACTTCAGGACTTTGGGTTTTGTGTCAGAAATGTTCTAGCGCCCGTTATTTTAACGGGTTTAAACCACTAGTTTTAAATAAAAGGACACATTCTGCTCATGTAAAAACACTGATTCCTGGACCGTCCGCGGGCCGGATTGAGGTGATTGGGCTGCATCCGGCCCACGGACCTTAGGTTGCCTACCCCTGAGCTACATCTTCTGGAGCAACTTCAAGGGCAGCCCCACACAGAGCACATTGCAGTAATCCAGCCTGCTGGGCTCTCTCAGCCTCTTCACTCTGGCCCTTTGAGTATCGCTGGACCAGAACCCAACATCCTGTTTCTAACACGGGTCCAGGCAGATGCCTCTCAAAAGTTCACAAGGAGGACCCAAAGATAACCCGCCTCTCTTTGTTGTTCATTCTCTAGCACCTGCCACTGGTAGGGAGACCACCACTTTGACTGAGCTGCCATAGCTAACGACTTGAACTTGCTTTTCCTCCTCTGCTCCCGTTCCTGTTTCCTTGCGTGCCATGTCTTTCTAGAGAGGCGCCTCCACCTCTTAGGGCAGAAAGATTCCATTGGGCGAACTGACCGCTGCCCAGTTCCTGGAAGGCTGCTCAACCACAACAGAAGACCAAAATAATTATAGAGAGACTATTTGTTTATTAGGATGTCTACTTGAGTCTTGCTACAGATGCATAAATTGCCTCATCATCACACAAAAGAACCTTCCTCTGCCTCAAGACAGCTTCAAAACGTGGCTTTTTATTTTTAAGGCTCCGCAGAGGAATAATCAACATGCAGGATAAAAAGAATCGGGGTGCAAGAAGGGTGCCGTATCCATGCGTGAAGATATGCCGGTATTGCTGAATGGGGGACACACACATCATCTTTAAGGAACATGGCTTCCCCTGAAGAATTCTCGTTCATAGAACTATAATTCCCAGCACACTACAGTTCCCAGGATTTTTGTGGCGGGAAGCAGTGTAATTTAAATAACCGTTGTGGATGTGACTGCTGTGGGAAGCTGTTCCACACCTGTGGGAAGCTGTTCCAACCCAAGGTAGACTGGGGTTGCCAGGTAGATCATTGGATAATTTGCGATGCATGCTCAGGAGTCGTTGGGGGCCAACTGTTTAAATATGGCAGCAATGCAGGCCAGAGGCACATCTAGTGCAGCATCCTGTTCTCACAATGACCGTCTAGAGGCCTATGGGAAGCTCACCCACTTACCCTCACCACACACAAAAAAAATCAAGTCCCTCATGAGCACTAACTCAAAGCCATAAAATTTCAATTGTATACACAGGTTACTCCAGTGTGTGGCTCATGAGGCGCAGCTGGTAATGAGCTACACCTCCCAAGCTGCCATTTTGTATGCGGCCCCACCCTCTACTTCCATATTTTGTAAAAAATATAAAAAAGTAAAGGTAAAGGATTCCTGGACAGTTAGGTCTAGTCAAAGGTGACTGTGGGGTTGCGGCGCTCATCTCGCTTTCAGGCCGAGGGAGCTGGCATTTGTTCACAGACAGCTCTCCGGGTCATGTGGCCAGCAGGACAAAACCGCTTCTGGTGCAATGGGACACCGTGACAGAAACCAGAGCGCACAGAAACGCTGTCTACCTTCCTGCTACAGCAGTACCTATTTATCTACTTGCACTGGTGTGCTTTCGAACTGCTAGGTTGGCAGGAGCTGGGACAGAGCAACGGGAGCTCACCCCGTTGCGGGGATTCGAACCACCGACCTTCTGATTGGGAAGCCCAAGAGGCTCAGTGGTTTAGACCACAGCGCCACCCGCATCACCCATATTTTGCCCCTGGATCTAGTTGGTGAGGCTCAAGGTTGAAAGTAAGGCCCCCATCTACATTATAAATTTAAAGCCATATCGTACCACTTTAAACAGTCACGGCTTCTTCCCCCAAGGAATCCTGGGAAATGTAGTTTGTTAAGGGCCCTGAGAGCAGTTAGGGGACCCCCCCCCATTCCCCTCACAGAACTACAATTCCCAGTTCCATGGGAAGAGGGATGGACTCTCAGATTTGGGGAAGAGTCTCCTAATAATTCTGTGTTTACGTCACAGAGCTGCCATCTTGTGAGTGGTTTAACAGTCAAGCCCCCTTTGGAGGGAATTCTGGGAAATGTAGTTTTCTAGGGGAAATAAGGGTCTAAAAAACAAACACAGCACCGTTCCCAGGATGCTCTTGGGGGGGGGGAGTCATGTTTGTTTAAAGTGATACAATACTGCTTTAAATTTATAGTGCAGAAGAGGCCTAATTCGGTGTTGGGCAAGCTAAGAGCCCAACTCTGAATACCTAGGTGAGGGGAAATGGGCTGTTTTGTCAGTTATATTGAAACTCCACTCCCAGCAAGCAAGAATCTCCTAAATACAGGGTGAGTCTTTTGAAAGAGGCCCCGTGGAACAAGTGTACTCTTTATCCACTGGGCCTCTTTTAAAGGATTCACCCTGTATAAACGTGGATTATTTAATCCGTTACAGTAAATGCCCACTGACTCCTTCCCACAATCCCCAGCCCACAGACCTCACTTCGGTGCTAATACTGTAATGCAAAAAGTGTGATTACCCATGATTATTTTTGCATGTACTATTTTCATAGCTGTCAACATTTCCCATTTTTTTAAGGGAAATTCCCTTATTCCAAATAGGATTCCTCACAAGAAAAGGGAAGAGTTGACAGCTATGACTATTTTCTGTATTTAGGCTTCTGTTTTTCTTCCCTGCTATAGATAGCCTTTTAGATGGATTAAAAAAACCCTCATGTAATAATAATAATAATAATAATAATAATAATAATAATAATAATAATTAGAACCAGCAAGCCTGAAGTCTGCCTATACCTGGTGTTGAACACCTCCTTCAACCTTCCCCCAACACAGACATTTTCTCCACCCTGGAAAAATATCAGGATCATAACCCATCTGACGCTGGGGTTGAGCATGTTCGGCTCACTGTAATCAGTGAATTTTAATTAGGCCTAATTTTGTGTTGGGCGACAGCTCAGGTGTAAATCCACATCCCAAATGTTGGGAGGATTAGCTCGCCTAAGGTGACCTGAGATCACAACAGAGGCGATCTCACCAAACCGGGGACTTATTGTTTCACAGCTGCATCGCTACCACTATATTAGGCCTAATAGTCTTATTCCAGCGGAGTTTCTTCACAGCTTTAGAAGACCCTGAGCCACGTTCACAGTCCCGGCCTTCTTTCACTGCTTCTCCTCCGTGTGGGTTCTCTCGTGCTTGTTGAGAATCGTTCTCCGAATGAAGCCTTTCCCGCAGTCTGAGCACTTGAATGGCTTCTCCCCCGTGTGGGTCCTCTCGTGCACGATGAGGCTCGAGCTCTGGTTGAACCCTTTCCCGCAATCCGAACATTTGTAAGGCTTCTCCTCCGTGTGGATCCTCTCGTGCCTGATGAGGCTCGACTTGTCGCTGAAGCTTTTCTCGCAGGCCGCGCAGCTGTAGGGCTTCTCGCCCGTGTGGATCCTCTCATGCTTGATGAGGCTAGACCTGTCGCTGAAGCTTTTCCCACAGTCGGAGCACCTATAGGGCTTCTCTCCCGTGTGCGTCCTCTCGTGATTCGTCAGGTTGGACTTCCTGTTGAAGCTTTTCCCGCAGAAAGAGCAATCGTAGGGCTTTTCGCCCGTGTGAGTCCCCTCGTGCCGTATCAGATGCGACCGGCTGCTGAAGCTTTTCCCGCAGTTCGAACATTTGAACGGTTTCACTCCCGTGTGGATTCTCTCGTGTGTGAGAAGGTGCGACCTCCGGACAAAGCTTTTCCCACAAGTAGAGCACTTAAACGGCTTGTCCCCTCTGTGGGCTCTCTCATGTTTGTTAAGGCTTGATTTGTCGCTGAAAGGTCTCCTGCAGTGGGAACAATTATACGGTTTTTCTCCGGTGTGGATTCTCCGGTGTATGACAAGGCTCGAGTTCTGATTGAACCCTTTCCCACAGTCTGAACATTTGAACGGTTTCAAGCCGGTGTGTTTCATCTCGTGAATGAGGAGGTTTGATCTCTGAACAAAGCCCTTGTCACACACGGAGCAGCTATACGGCTTTTCGCCCCGGTGGATTCTCTGATGTGCAAGGAGGCTCGCAGTCTGAATAAATCTTTTGTCGCAATCCGGGCATTTAAAGAGTTTTTGTTCTCTATGGATCCTCTCATGTCTGACCAAGGTCGAACTCTGGTTGAATCTCTTACCACACTCTAAGCATTTGTAAGGTCTCTGCTCAGTGTGGCTTCTCTCGTGCCTGATAAGGCTGGAGCTCTGGTTGAACCGTTTCCCACATACTGAGCAACTGTAGGGTTTCTCGCCCGTGTGTTTCCGCTTATGCCGAATAAGGCTGGATCCGTCGCTGAAGCTGTTCCCGCACTCGGAGCACCGAAATGGCTTTTCTCCTGTGTGGATTCTCTCGTGGGTTCGAAGGTTGGATCTTTTCATGAAGCTTTTAGAGCAGCAGGGACACTTGTGCGGTTTCTCTGTGGGGTGTTGGCTCTCGTGTTTGACAAGGCCTTGTTTGTCGCCGAAGCTTCTCCCAAAGCCTGAATAATATGGCATTTCTCCCATGAGTATTCTGTCGCGTCCATCTCCTATCAGAGTAAACAGAGCGTTTTAACATCATTCTTTACCAAGTCAATGTCAACCCTCGCAGCAACAACAACAAAAAGAACTTGCAGACAGACTTTACTGCAGGGCCTAAACAAGCCCCACAAAACCACTCTCCCACACACTGCAAACATACACCTCCCATGCAGAAGATCTCATGTTCAAGACTGATCATAGAACTGTAGAGTTGCAAGGGACCCCCGAGGGTCATCTAGTCCAACCCCCTGCAATGGAGGTAACTCAGCTAAAGCACCCATGGCAAATGGCCCTCCAACCTCTGCTTAAAACCTCCACTGAAGGAGAGTACAACACTTCCCGAGGGAGTCTGCTCCACTGCTGAACAGCTCTTCCTGTCAGAAAGTTTCCCCTGATGTTTAGTCGGAATCTCCTTTCTTGTAACTTGAAGCCATTGGTTCGAATCCTACCCTCCAGAGCAAGAGAAAACAAGCTTGTTCCTTCTTCCACGTGAAAGCCCTTGAGATATCTGAAGATGGCCGTTATGGGACCTTCTGCATGGGGAAACGTTCTCTGCCACACTTGCTGTCACATTATCCATACCAAGATAGAACCCCCATGTTCAAAAGCAGTGTATCTGCAAGTGCGCATCACATACCGGAAACAAAGAGCATGGGGATGCTGGGAGCTTTGGGGTCCTGCTTGTGAGGTTGGCCACTATCGTCAGAAGAAATTGCATATGCAGTTATGAGGCTAATGACGGTCCCCAAAGCAAGTTAGTTTGAAGCTCACTCACCTGAGTGGGCCGCCTCGAATGTCACACTGGCCTCCGAAACCGGGCGGCAGGGAACGTACGGCACCTCTTCCTGTTCCAACTTTATTATCACGTCCGGAAGCTCTGCTCGGGGAATGAGGAGAGAGGAGGGCGGCTGAGGAGCTGGCTCCATGACAGGCAGAAGCGGGCACCAACCCTGTCTAAATCCCTAGAGCTTTCCCCAATAACGCAGAGCCAGGCTACATGTTACACTTCCCCAACCACAGACAAGATGTCCAGATCCTCCTGTTATGACCCTGGAGGTGTCTGCAACCGGCTGGGCCTTGCACTCCTCTGATTATATCTCTACAACTCCCAGCATTCCTGTGCATCGGCCATGTTGGCTAGGGGCTGATGGGAAATGGGGTCCCGACAACATCTGGAGGGACACATAAGTACAGTGGTACCTTGGGTTATGTACTTAATTCGTTCCGGAGGTCCGTTCTTAACCTGAAACTGTTCTTAACCTGAAGCACCACTTTAGCTAATGGGACCTCCCGCTGCTGCTGCGCCACCAGAGCACGATTTCTGTTCTTATCCTGAAGCAAAGTTCTTAACCTGAAGCGTTATTTCTGGGTTAGCAGAGTATGTAACCTGAAGCGTATGTAACCTGAAGCGTATGTAACCCGAGGTACCACTGTACTCCCAACCCTGATGTGTCACATTGTTGAGTCACCCTTCCTCTAAGAAGTTCGCGATGGTATATGTGGTTGGCCCCCATTCTACCAATATTTTACCCCAACTGAATGAGGATTTGAACCTGGGTCTTCCAAGTCATTGTCTAACACTGACCATTACGCCACACCGTCTCTCAAAGTTATGAACAGGCAAGAGTTTCCACGTTCTCTTCCTGTGAAAAGCCTAGGTTGATTCCCAAGAATTATGCCCAGATCTTTCCGCTTACCCGAGCTGTAGTCTGCTGGGATCTCTCTTTCCTCCAAAACAGGCTCTGGGGTCCATGGATCTCCCCCATGGACCACTTCAGTTTTAGGAACAGGGAATCCTGCTGAGGGAACAAAAAGTGACCAATGTAATCAGAAGGAACCAGGTAACAGGTACTCGTCACATAGGGCTTTGTTTACCAACAATGGGACGAGGATTCCTAAAAGATCATCACATCCCTGTATCCCCAATTGATCAGTGAGCTTGGCAGGAGAGGGCCTCCTGTATATGGTAGCAGTAGTAGTAGTAATAATGGCACATGGAAAGCAATAAACACCTGAAACAGCCTTTTATAAAATAATTTGATGTAACATTTATATGCACTTAGCATTAGGGCAACCTTCTAAGTGAAGTCCTTGTATTATGCCCATACTGCAGCTGGTGGGGAAGTAAAGTGGAGGCTAAGCATCCCAGCTTGCCAAAGGCTGCCCCACAAACTCAAGGCTGAGATCAGAAATAACCATTACGGACATCCAGGCTGGCAACTCAGCTATTTCATGCCACTAGTTCTCATGAAAGGCGCCAGCCTTTATTTTTCTACCCACCAGTGTCGGCAGAAAGCGTGGTGTGGGCAACCTGAAACAAAAAAATTATCTATGAATAATTATATATGCATTGCACAGTTCAGCTGAACCTATCCACCACCTGAGCGGTCGCCTGGGAGATTCTTAATATCCTCTGATCCCTGGTTATTTGGGAGCCATGGTATCTCATCTTCGTCTTCCAGCTTTATGGTCACGTTAGGAAACTCTATAATCAAAGAGAAGGGGAGAAGGGTCTGAGATGTCTTGAATTAGAGATGTCCGAAACTGTTAAGCATGAGGAATGTATGATGATGGGTTGGAAAATGATTTAGATTGATAGAAGATAGGGGGTGAGTAATTCTTTCATTCTTAAGATGGAAAAAAATATGAAATAGAAATTGCCAAAGTCGTTATATAATGAAAATCAGAAAGGGGGGGCTTTGGGGAAGTCCACCTAAGATGAATATGAAAATAAGGATTAGAAAATGTATAATTATATGTTTTGTTGAGTTATTGTTTGTTTTAAGATGTTCTTTTCTATTGTTTGTATTGTATGTTTTTTTTCTTCTTGATTTTTTTTTCTTTCTTTTTTGTCAGAAAATCCTAATAAATTCTTATTTTTTTAAAAAAAGCATGAGGAATGTAGTTGGTAGATTTTAATTATTATAATAATGTATTGGGCTGGGGTATTGTTTTTTTGGGGGGGGTTGATGCTATTGATACTTCATTTTTTGTACTTTTATTCTGTATGGAAGTTCAATAAATATTAATACAGTGGAGCCTCATTTGTCGAATGTAATCCGTTCCGGAAGATCGTTCAACTTCCAAAACGTTTGACAACCGAGGCGCAATGGATGGTCCGCAGAATCCATTCAGAAAATGGAGAAACGCGTGTCTCGGAAGCCATTCAACTTCAGAGACGCATTCAAAAACGGAAGCATTCACTTCCGGGTTTCCGGCGTTTGGGTTCCGAATCGTTTGGGTTCCGAGACGCTTGAAAACCGAGGTTCGACTGTAATAATAACAATACTCTTTTTATGTTTATGTGATTTCCCCCCTCATGTTCCAACCAGTTAAAAAATGAGATCTGCCACCAACTAGAGACATCCATTATTTCAAAACATTTGTAGTAGGGCGGGGGGGTCAGGGGAACGGGACGACACACGACCCCTTATTTCAATAAAATGTCCTTTGTTTTCTGAAATTTGGACTAACCAGTCTTATTCAAAGCACATTTTCATTCACACAAAGGGCAGGGGTAAAATCAGCACTGTAATCTCCGAGCACAAATCTTCCATGAATACTGGAACTGCCGAAGACAGCCCTAGGCTTCAAAGCCTCTCAGACGTCTAACACAAAATTTAGAAAGGAATCCTTACCCAGAGAGGCCATATTCCTGTGATTTTCTTGCAGGACACCCACGATTAGAATTCATCTGTCCGAGTTCATCAAATCTTCACACGTCCATGAAACTCACACAGCCACATCCTCAAAAGTCTTCCTTGAAACAAAACAACGGCACCCATCCACTTTCGCTACAGAAAAGCTAAAAATCCACAGAATTTTAGTTACCTGCCCTTCACCACAAGGCTCCGGGGCAGGTTACAATATATATATATATATATATATATATATATATATATATATATATATGTTTAAAACAAAAAGAGAGTTACAATACTAAATGTAAAAATGGTTCCAAATATACAAACAATGCCAACATCTGAAAATAATTCCACATATAAAAATAGTTGCAAGTGAAGATGTAGACTGGGATAAAAGGCTACGTCCCTGTTACATGAATCGCTATTATTTCCATTTTACAGGTAAGTCACTGAGGCTGGCATGGCATATGGTATCAAATCAGACCCCTGGTTCATCTAGCCCAGGGCTGGGGTCTCTTTCTGGCAGAATCTCAAGCAGATAATCTTTCCTAGATAGGAAACTGTATTATACAAAGTCCCAACTAGCTCAGTGTTGTTTACACTGACCGACAGAGGCGAGTTTCAGGCAGGGGACATTCTCAGCTTGGTATACCCAGAGATGCCAGGGTGTGGACTGAGCTGCAGCCCTTCCCTAAATGCCAAGGGGGCGAATGAACCAGACATGAAGAGTCATTTCAGCAGCCAGCTAGCCTTTCTCCACAGTGTACCCTGGAAATTGTAGCCCTAAGGAATTTTGGAGGGAAACCAAGACTGTTTAAAGTGGAATCTCAGCACATTAAATGTGAACGTGACTCCATCATTTTACAATCATTTGCCTAGCTTAACACGTTCTACATATTTTAACTTTTTCCCATTTCATACAAATAAATTATTCAATTACATAATTGTGTGTCTCTTTGTACAAAACAATTTGGTGCCATATTTCTCCATCAACAATATCATACTAGTATTGTAGCCAGCATATAATCCATATATATAGGGAAAAGTAATAACTAAACAAAAGATAAATAAATTTATAAACCTCAATTATTTACATAAATCTACGCATAACCCAAATCCAAATTAATACTTACATCACTAACAAATACAAATACATAAATAGATACATAAATAGACTTCCTATCTTTCCTGATGTGTACTCCTTTTCTGCTTGTGAAAGTACTTAACATTTTTTTCCCTTTATTTATATCCAAAACCTTCTACATTACCGAATACAGCTTCATTTTCTCACACTCATTTTCATTTTTTTTTTTTTTTTTTTCCTCCAGGGTTATTCAAAGGCCGCCACAGACTTTATACCATTTTGAATTCCTTGCAGGTATTTTTTATATCTCTCCCATTTTTTAACAAATTCCTGTCTATTGTTTCCTCTCAGACTGCTGGTTAACTGGGCCATCTCTACATACTCTTGAAATTTATTTTGCCAATCTTTAACTTTTGGGGCGTTTTCCCCTTTCCAATTCGCTGCAATCAGCATCCGCGCAGCAGCTGTTCCATATAAAAAGATATCTTTTAACCTCTCTGGTATATCATTCCCGATAATGCTTAAGAGAAATGCCTCTGGTTTTTTAAGAAAAGATATTCCTAATAGTTTCTTAAGTTCTTCATATATTGTATTCCAAAATTCTTTAATCTTTTTACAAGTCCACCAAATGATGGATATCTATAATGACAATAAAGCAAAAAAAAATTTTTTTTAAAAAATGTGAACGTGACTCAAGAGGCCACTCATTGAAATTAATGAACCCGAGTCAGTCAGGTCTATTAACCCCAATGGGGCTCCTCTGAGCATAATTCTAGAATTGTAGAGTTGAAAGGGAACCAAGGGGTCATCCAGTCCAACCCCCTGCAATGAAGGAATACAGTAGGGCTGGCACTGGCCAGTGTGGCGTAATGGTTAGAGCAGGCTTTCCCAAACTTGAGTCCCTAGCTCGTTTTGGACTACAACTCCCATGATCCCTAGCTAGCAGGACCAGTGGTCGGGGATGATGGGAACTGTAATCCCAAAACAGCTGGAGACCCCAGTTTGGGAAACCCCGGGTTAGAGTCATAGCTGTCAACTTTTCCCTTTTCTTGCGAGGAATCCTATTCGGAATAAGGGAATTTCCCTTTTAAAAAAGGGGGGAAGTTGACAGCTATGGTTAGAGTGTTGGACTATGATCTGCGAGAGCAGGGTTCGAATCCCCGCTCAGCCATGAAGACGGCCCGTTGCCGTCTCTCAGCCTAACCTCCCTCACAGGGTTGTTGTGGGGCTGGAATGGAGAGGAGAACAATGTACAGCGCTTTTGATAACCTTTGAAGATAAAAGTGGCATATAAATGTAATAAATAAGGCCCTAAATGGTATCCCTGGTTAGGCTTGTGGCAATAATAAAAGTGCTCGGCCAGCACCTATATCAATATTAGGGAGACACAGAGTGAATGGCTGCCTGCCTATAGGCCTGAATATAGGACTGCAAAGGTCATGCACGAAAACTACGCGGCTTGCACCAATTAGGGCGAAAAAATAGGGGGGAGAGGCTCTTTGCAGGCCGGGAGAGAGCAGAGGTTGCTCTGAACCGATTTAGCAGCTAACTAGATCTTGCAAGCCCAGCAATTTCCAAGGCGCCTCCCCAATGTCAAAGCCCAGGGAAGTCTGACCCTTTCGGCTGCCCGAGGCCAGTGAAACCCCGAAAAGAGCAAAACACACAAAACGAAAAAAGCCCAGCCAGGATCCCAAACGTGGGTTAGGATCCGCTCTTCACCCTGCAGGCACGCGTTGGTTTGTTTTTATTTCAAGCGCATACGCCTTATGCACGACCTTTACATTTGCCATTCCCATCGCAAACACGGCCGGGCAATGAATGGTCCAACCTGCACGAAATGGGGCCGCTAATCCGCATTAAGGCTACAATCCTGCGCACACTTACCTGGGAGCAAACCCCACGGAGCTTGCTCCAGAGTAGACCTGCCTAGGATTGCGCTGCGACTGATCTTCAGCATGCAAAACTGCTCGTTTGTGGAAAGGATTCGAATTAAGCCTTTTTTCTTTTTTTAAATGGGGGTGGAGGGGGTCTTGCATTAAATGCCTCTCGGGCTTCTCTTTGCTGCTTATGCGGGAGGCTTTTCCTTTGTTTTCCGCTTCCCATCATGTGACTCGCTGAAGCCGAGCCCGATGACTGGCAAGTCCAGCCCGACCAATCTGCAGTCTGAGCGCATGGATGGATTGAACTGCTAGAATTGTAGAGCTGGAAAGGGGACCCAGGGGGTCATCTAGTCCAACCCCCTGCAATGCAGGAATCTTTTGCCCAACGTGGGGCTCGAACCCACATCCCTGAGATAGGGAGTCTTTTGCTGTACTGATGGAGCCAAGGTCACAAAGCAGGATTCCTTTCTGAAGTGAACCCAGAACCCCGTACATCTATTTTGTGGAGCTGTGGTCTAAACCACTGAGCCTCTTGGGTTTGCCGATCGGAAGGTCGATGGTTCGAATCCTCTTTACGGTGGTGAGCTCCTGTTGCTCTGTCAGCTCCTGCCAACCTAGCAGTTCAAAAGCATGCAAGTGCAAGTAGATAAATAGGTACCGCTGTGGCAGGAAGGTAAATGGCATTTCTGTGTGCTCTGGCTTCCATCACAGTGTCCTGTTATGCCAGAAGCAGTTTAGTCATGGTGGCCCCATGACCCGGAAAGCTGTCTGGACAAAACACCGGCTCCCTTGGCCTGAAAAGTGAGATGGGTTCTCTGCATCCCATAGCCGCCTTTGACCGGACTTAACCTTCCAGGAGTCCTATACCTTTTACCTTTACCTATTTTGTTTTGTTGTACAGTTTCTTTAAGTAGGATTTATCTATGGCATCAAGAGAACTAGAGACTTGGTTGCTCTATTTTGAGATGCAACCATAAAATTTAGAGGAATAACTGCAACCTGTCACGCTCCAGGTGTTGATGCGGCACAGATTCCATCACCCCTGGTATTTGGCCATACAGGATGGGGCTGATGGGAAATGCAGCCGAACATCTGGATGGCCACACCAGCCCACAGAGTAGTTGCAATTTGGGGGAGAGGGTAAGGCAATTAATACAGGCTACCCTAGAGACCCCTTTACTCCTTATGCACCCAGTGGGTTACTGTGCTCTGCAGGAAAGGCTTTCCTTGCAATCCCCCCCAAAAGCCAAGCCCAACCTATGCACAGCTACTCGAGAGTAAGGCTTTCAGTGCGGTAGCTTCGGGTTTTGTGGAGCAGCATCCCTATTGAGAGATGACAGGCAGAGACACAGCACTTTCCAGAAACAACTGACAACATTTTTGTTTCGACAAGATTTTCCAGCTGGTTTTTTTGTAAACCACCCTGTGATCCTCAGATGAAAGACAGTATAGAAATTTAAATACATACATACAGGTCTCCACCTTGGCTTTTTATTTGTATTGTTTTTAAACCCATGTTCAGTATGGTTCTTAAACCTAGTATCACAGAGTTGACCCTTGGAGTCCCCCTTCCAGCTCTACAAAGCTATGATACCCGTTCCTCTGTCTACCTAATATCTTTGCAGAAAATAGTAGAAAAACAAGAACTCACAGGTGGGTAGCCGTGTTGGTCTGCCATAGTCAAAACAAAATCGAAAATTCTTTCAGTAAACAAGAACTCAGGCCACAATGATGATTCAATTGATTCAAGTTTTTCAAGTCTCTTATGAATAGATTTATTTCTTGAAGTTTATATACCAGGTGAAATTAATGTGCCAGGACAAGGCCCTGTTTCGGTGATTCTTCTTCAGCTAATAGAGTCTTAAAGTCGACGTGTACTGGTTGCATTGGGTGCAACGACAGGCAAAACATATAACATAACATAACATAACATAACATAACATAACATAACATAACATAACATAACATAACATAACATAACATAACATAACATAACATTGTGTTATCAGCTTCTTATGAGTCTGGGGGTCAGTCTGCGGGAGGACAGATGGGAGTTCTGCTTCTCCAGCCA
Source organism: Lacerta viridis (assembly GCA_900245905.1). Classification (NCBI taxonomy): domain Eukaryota; kingdom Metazoa; phylum Chordata; class Lepidosauria; order Squamata; family Lacertidae; genus Lacerta; species Lacerta viridis. Next base: position 249,862 of record OFHU01002722.1, read on the forward strand.
GGGCATCCGTATCCTGGGAGGGTGAAACACCCACCTCCTGAAGCTCAGCCTACCACAATGCCACATGTCAGCGTCCTGTTTCCCCTTCCTTGCCCACCTCAGCTGGACACTCCATTACTCCTGAGCCTAGCGACCCCTCAAGACTCAAGATGGCAGCAGAAAGAATTAACAGGCAGAAGAAACAAAACCAGGAAGCAACGCTTTCTTTTTAATGAATAAAATTGCCATTTAAACAGTGCAAATACGTTGTAAGGTGCTGCAGGCGAAACCTAAAATAAAAAAAGCTAAATGGCCGAACTTTTCGGACAGGACTAGGCCGGTATTTCTCATTTGGCCAACGACCACCCCTCGTCTTCATTTGCAGGTGGAAGTTGCTGCTTGAACTTGTAAACGCCGCTGATGTTATGCAAAGAAAAACTGTCGTTTTAAATTCGGGCGAGAATGCCTGTTTTGTTCAAATGAGCTCTGGGCATACATTTTCCTGTTCCTATGGAACAGACACCGATTTTTAAAGACACACATTGTAGGCAGCCGCCTGCCATTTTGGCCACATATTCCTGTTATTTCTAAGTGGCTCTGGGTGCTCCCTAGAAATTAGCAGCCAGAATCTCGCTAAAAGCGTTTAAAGGCCAGGCGCAGGGGTCGTCCCCCCCCATCAGCAGGGTGAGCAAGGCCCCCTTCCCAAATGTAGCAGAGCTGATATTTCGTACTTGGAAGCGACTCCGATGAAGAGGCCAGAGTTCTGGTGCATCTAAATGGGGGGGGGGGAAGCACAGGAGACGCAAAGCCCCCCTTCTCTGGCTTAGACCCGGCAGCCGCTGATAGCAAAGGAAGTGATGAATGACTGGAGCTGGGAGCAGGTGTTGCGGTGCTGTGTGGCTCGGCAGCTCTGGGACTTTGGCAGCTCCTCTATCCAGGTATTCATATCCATCAGGTACTGGGGGCTGCAGAGAAGATGGGTCAGCGTGTAAAAAGCCAGGCACATTCACCCCCTTCCACAAAAAAAATGTACGCAGGAGAGTTTAATCTGGAGCTGCCTCGGCAAAGATGTGCTCCAAAACAGCTGCATTTACAGAGAAGGAGCATTTGAGGGACGGGCAGTAGCTGAGCAGGAGAGCTTCCGCCTTGCAGGCAGGAGGTTCAGTCCCCAGCATCCTCCGGGGAGGGCTGGGAGCATAGCTGTCAAGTTTCGGATTTGAAAATAAGGGATCAGCAGTCTCACCTATCCCGGGGACAGTCACATGTCAGTGGTGGGCGGAGCCAGAAGCAAAAGTGGGCGGAGCAGCAATGTAAACTCCAAGCGGGCTCGGAGCGGAGCAAAGAGGAGGGCAGCCAGCAAAGAGGAGGGCAGCCATGTGCTCCGCGCGATGGAGCCCCATCGTCTTCTTGTCTGATCCCATCAAAACAGGACAGGAAGCAGCAGCTGCTCAAAGGCAGCCAGGCTCCGCCCACCAGCTAACCCTATTGGCCGGCTGAGGGGCTCGGCGGCAACGGATAGGGGCTGATGCAGGGGGAGGAATACACCCCCCTGTAAGCACGGGAAACGGCTCCCACTTGCTTTGAGGGCTGAGGCTTTTCTCTCCAAGTAGGCGAGGTCTTCCCACCCAGTCCCTGGCCAGCAGGGGAGGAGCTGCTTCCATTAAAAACGGGAAATTTAAGGGAAATAAAAAATAAGGGAGAGCAGCGGGAAACTGCTTAAAATAAGGGAGAATCCCGGGGAAAACGGGATACTTGACAGCACTGGCTGGGAGTGCCCTCTGCCTGAAACCCTGGAGAGCTGCTGCCAGTCTGTGTAGACAATACTGAGCTAGATGGGTTCAGCATAAGGCAACTTCCTAAACTGCCTCTGAATTCGGCGCTGGCGTTGTTACCGTTAAACATTCGCACCCCACCTCTTTTCTTCTCTGCTTCAGCAAGTGCCTGGCCGTTGCCCCAAGGATGGGGAACCTGTGGACCACAAGGTGTTGCTGGACTACAACTCCCATCATCCCTGACTTGCTGGGGCTGATGGGAACAGGAGTCTGAGAACCTCTAGAAGGGCCACAAGTTAGCCACCCAGTCACAGCAGTTGATCCCTAAGCATGACTCCCTTCTCTCAAAAAGCCCTGAAGGCCAGTGAACTCTGTTTCTGGGTGCCCGTTCCCATTTGGGCCTTCCTCCCGCCCTCCAACCAGCCCACTGCACACCTGATTCCCCACCCCTCCCCTCCCCAACCTACCGTCCTTGGGCATCCCGGGTTTCCCCATCGCGTCCCATTAGCAGATAATCCTGGCCGGTGACCAAGCGCGTCCGACAGGCGGCACGGACCACAAAGCGCCTGATCTCGTTCTCAGAGATCCCGATGTCTGCGACTAGAGAGGAAGAGAAAATGGGAGTCAGGAGGTGATGGGGACAGTGAGAATCTATAAGAGGAAATGAGCTGAACAGGTCAGGTTAGTTTCGTTGGTGGATAAAGGGCTCAGTAAAAACACGTGTGTGTGTTCATTTTTAAGATAACCGCCATCCATCTCCATTGCCTTTTCAACTCCTGTTGATGTCCTCCTGCTTCCAACAAGCCATTTAAGTGGAGATTTTTTAGCCCATCCTGTGTCTGTGTTGGATTTGAATGTGTTTTTTATACATGCAATTGCTGTAATGGCTTTTATATGTCAAATTGTTTTAGGTTTTGTTCTTGTTGCTGTCGTCATGGTTGAATCGCTTCAAGGTATTTCCTAGGAAGCGATTCATAAACCTAACAAAATGAAATAAACATTGCTCACTGTACTGCAAGGGCTCCAGGATGATAACTTCATAGACGCGGAAGGCGCTTTCTTGGCTCTCGCGCTCCACTCGAACTCGGAACCCTGCAAGTGGGAGAAGAAAGGGGACAATAGCCGGAAAGGTACATGTCAGCAACCCACAAGACGGGAACTAATTTCAGACCATACACTGCTTGATGAAGAAAACGATTCTCTAAAACCAACATATCAAAGGAATAAAGAAACAAAGGGCACCTCCAGACATCCAATAATTTGCAGGAGGAATTTAGTCACACACCAGAAGTTTAGGTTTGTGCAGTTAAAGTGGATTAAAAACATTTCTTTTCACCCAAGGGCGAGAAATCCACTAAAAAAACAACATTTTGCAGTTTGGTAAATGACAGACAGGGAAAGTACGGGAGATGAATAAATAATTGACGAGAAGATGCGTAAAAATCCTGCAAGCAACCAGAGATTGAATGAAGGACAAATGCTTCCCATTAAAATATCAATCTAACTGCTGTGTAAGCATTGCGCAAGCAAATCAGGGTGATTTCTCAATACGCAGGTTGTCAGGAAGCTCCCACTGACAAAAGGAGACAAAACCCCACAAGGATATGGAGCAGTGCTGTCAAGTATCCCGCTTTCCCCGGGATTCTCCCTTATTTCAAGCAGTTTCCCGCTGCTCTCCCTTATTTTTTATTTCCCTTAAATTTCCCGTTTTTAATGGAAGCAGCTCCTCCCCTGCTGGCCAGGGACTGGGTGGGAAGACCTCGCCTACTTGGAGAGAAAAGCCTCAGCCCTCAAAGCAAGTGGGAGCCGTTTCCCGTGCTTACAGGGGGGTGTATTCCTCCCCCTGCATCAGCCCCTATCCGTTGCCGCCGAGCCCCTCAGCCGGCCAATAGGGTTAGCTGGTGGGCGGAGCCTGGCTGCCTTTGAGCAGCTGCTGCTTCCTGTCCTGTTTTGATGGGATCAGACAAGAAGACGATGGGGCTCCATCGCACGGAGCACATGGCTGCCCTCCTCTTTGCTCCGCTCCGAGCCTGAGCCCGCTTGGAGTTTACATTGCTGCTCCGCCCACTTTTGCTTCTGGCTCCGCCCACCACTGACATGTGACTGTCCCCGGGATAGGTGAGACTGCTGATCCCTTATTTTCAAATCCGAAACTTGACAGCTATGATCTGGAGGCTGTTAAGTGCACTGGACTAGGAACTTGAACTTTTCCAAGTAACTTCCTTGTTGGAAATGTGTGCTATGTATGAAGAAGGGAAAGGGAAAGGGCTTTTCAGTGGTGGCCACCCCAAGATGGAATGCCATTTTCAAAGAGGTCTGCCTAGTGCCAAAAAAAACCCCTCCCTCCGTCCCTGGTTAAGTCATTTTATATTTTCCCATGCATTTTGTGTCGGGCCTGTTAATTTTTAGCTGTCAACTCATCTGCTTGTTCATGCTGTGGCTTTGTTGTTTATTAGCAGCCATGAACCCGGGTGTTGCTTGGGAAGTCTAAAAAATATCAGTGCAGTTCTGAAATCAGCAGTTTAAAACCACTGCAATTTTTTTTTTAAGGTTCAGTGTGTCATGTTGATTCAAGAACGGGCCCAGTTGCATCCAAGCACAGAAAGAAATCTGCTGCTTGATCTCAAGGACCACCGTGCAAAATTTGGTTACGATACCTTAAGAGGTGTACAGATACACAGCAAACAAACAAAAAAACTCTCCAACTTTCATGTTGTTCGCCACCGCCCTGAAATCTCTCAGTCAGAGGGCCAAATACAAATATTTTCAACAAAGAAGATTAAGATTAGATGACAATGAGGATTTTACAATGTTATAAAGTTACTAAAGAAGATTAGTAATGAACTCAGAAGAGAGGATGTGAGGAGGTCCCAAAATAATGTTAGGAATAAGATAAGAATAGTTGAATAAGTGTTTGTTTGTTTGTTTGTTTGTTTGTTTGCTAAGATTTTTGTATTTTTTGTAGTTTTGTAGTTTTTGTTGTTTTGTAATTTGTATTCTGTATTCTGTATTTTGTTTTATTGTTAAAAATTTAATAAATTCTTATTAAAAAAAACACAAATATTTTCAACAAAGACATAACGTCAGACCTCAGCTGGGTCTGCAAGTCGGCTACAGAGCTGCATGCGAGACACGAGCAGAAAAGATGCAAAGTCTGAAATTATGTGTCACAGAGGCTTTGGGGTTAGGGATAGCGAGACTTACGGTAGGTGGGACGAGAGAAGAAGAAGAAGAAGAAGAAGAAGAAGAAGAAGAGAAGAAGAAGAGTTTGGATTTGATATCCCGCTTTATCACTACCCGAAGGAGTCTCAAAGCGGCTAACATTCTCCTTTCCCTTCCTCCCCACAACAAACACTCTGTGAGGTGAGTGGGGCTGAGAGACTTCAAAGAAGTGTGACTAGCCCAAGGTCACCCAGCAGCTGCATGTGGAGGAGGGGAGATGCGAACCCGGTTCACCAGATTACCAGACTACCGCTCTTAACCACTACACCACACTGGCCAAAACAGCCAGGCTGGAGAGGCTGGGGCATCTCCGATCCCTCCCCTAACCCCTTACCGTAATGCACACGGGGACTGTAGCATGCAAACTCCATGCGTGCTTGCTCCGTAATGGCCTCGCCGAGGGTACGCTTCAAACGCGGACAGGCACCTGTGCAAGGGAGGGAGGAGATAAGGTCAGGTTTCCTAGGTGTTGGGGAATGGTTTGGATCTGAAGATGGGGGAATGCAGTCGCAGGCAGACCACCTTCTCTCAGAAGAGGAGGGGGAGTATTTGCCCGCCCCCCGCCTCCTCCAGCGTTTTGAGAAGCAGAGAGACAGGCAGACACAGAAGCTGAACAGATTAGAGAGGAGATGCCCAGCTACAAGATAATGGCAAGAGATCCAGAAGGGAGGGGGCAGTTGGCAGACGCTTCAGTTGAGAGTGTGGGGGAACCCCCCTCCCCACGGACTCAGAGGAGAACAAAGGAGGCAGGGGGAGGGGGCAAATACACAGAACGGAGACCAGCAATGGGCAAATATGTCCATTCCAGTTCCTCTCCATTCCTGATTTTTCTCATCTCAAACTCTCCACATTTCCACATCATTTGGCAGGTTTCTTGTATATAAAAAATAATATTAGTAAAAGCCCTCATGGAAATAAACCAGGTGTTTTAGTGCAGCTTTCTCCTAACATATCCATTTTTGCAAAGCAAGTTCCCCTAAAATAATGTGATTTTTGTATGTGTGTGTGTGTACGTTATTTTCACTAACATTTGCGTTTTTATACAAATCTGATCCCAGTATGCTGAAGAACTTTCCTTAGGATTTCTTAAAAAAATAACAACCACAACCACAAATGGCTGCAGAAATGTACAGAAGCTGAATTTGAGACTTGAAAAACGAGAAGAGGAGCAAAAACCGACACTGGCATCATCTCTCCATCTCAACTCCCAGGTAGGTGGGGTTTGAAGCACAGCCTAAGAACAGGGGTGTGCAGGGTCCCTCGGATCCTGCTGTTTGGATCCAGCAAGCAAGAGCCTTCCAGTCACGTTGCCTTAGGGAACCTCAACCCACCATCCAGGTGAATTGAAGGAGGAGGTGTTTTGTGCTGTGGGAGGGATGGGTCTCCGATGGTGTTGCTTCGGATTTCCCACGACCCCCCCCCCAAGCAGAAGGCTGCCCAGGCAGGGGCGTAGTGAGCTGCTTGGCTCCTGGGGGCAGCAAGCCAAGCGGCACCCCCAGGGGCAAGGCATAGCTCCGTGCACATGACATCATGATGCATGCGCAAGAAGTGACGCCTCTGCCCAGGCCAGATTTTTTCGCCGCTGGCTGGCGGATCCGGAGCATGGGGAGGGGCGGGCCAGCCTCCTCACTGGCCCGCCCCTCTCCATGCCCCAGCTCCGCTCAGGCTGGGAACCCAGTGGCAAAAAGAGCCGCTGAAAGGGGGAAAGCCCCCATTCAGCAGCTTTTTTCACCGCTGGCTGGTGGCGTCGATCGCGGGGGCAGAGCCCCGCCCCAAGTGCCACCCCCCAGGGCGCTACCCGGGGTGGCACGCCCCCTGCCCGTTCCACCCCTGTGCCCAGGCAACCTCACCTTCGGCACATTGGCAGACGTCTTCAGAGCACAAGGCCGACACATACTGAGACTTGTTGGGGGCGCCATAGAAGATGCTGCAGCGCTGGTCTGAAAGGTGAAAGGAGAAAACTTAGAAAGTGCAAGTGATTGTGCGTGAATGTGCATGCATGTGTGTGTATATATTCACACCCACGCACCATGAGGAACGGCTTAGGGAGCTGGGTATGTTTAGCCTGGAGAAGAGAAGGTTAAGGGGTGATATGATAGCCATGTTCAAATATATAAAAGGATGTCATATAGAGGAGGGTGAAAGGTTGTTTTCTGCTGCTCCAGAGAAGCGGACACGGGGCAATGGATTCAAACTACAAGAAAGAAGATTCCACCTAAACATTAGGAAGAACTTCCTGACAGTAAGAGCTGTTCGACAGTGGAATTTGCTGCCAAGGAGTGTGGTGGAGTCTCCTTCTTTGGAGGTCTTTAAGCGGAGGCTTGACAGCCATCTGTCAGGAATGCTTTGATGGTGTTTCCTGCTTGGCAGGGGGTTGGACTGGATGGCCCTTGTGGTCTCTTCCAACTCTATGATTCTATAATTCTACCCTGGGACTTCCAGACAGATGCTATTTTCAGGTAGGACTCAACCACATTCTGACAAACTCAGGCCTCTCTATTAAAGCTGATTGGGAGGTCTTGCACAACAAACCTGCTTCCCCTTTTCACGTTATGTCCTCTTCCCCCCCCCCCAGCTGTCTCTTTAGTGCAGAGCCAGGTCATCGAGCCTGGTCTTCCACAGCAAGCACCTGCACTGGAAATTCTCCCAACGCTCCAAAGCAGATTTAAGGGGTTGTGGAAGCACACAAAGGGAGGGGAAAATCTTGTTCCATGAATGCAAAAACTCATCTGACTCCTATCCAGAGCCAACCTATGTTAATCCCCTGGATAGAAAATATCAAAACTTCTCCAGAACATTTAATGCATGGAAAAACACTCTGGCCTGATTCAGACATAGCACCTCTCTCTCTGCTTAGGTTTCAAGTTGCAAGCAACTCCTGTTAACCCTGGATAAAATTAACCTGGGTAGTTTTTGCACGTGATAATTAAATTACAATCTCAAACTGAAGAGAAGAAGAAGAAGAAGAAGAAGAAGAAGAAGAAGAAGAAGAAGTTTGGATTTGATATCCCGCTTTATCACTACCCGAAGGAGTCTCAAAGCGGCTAACATTCTCCTTTCCCTTCCTCCCCCACAACAAACACTCTGTGAGGTGAGTGGGGCTGAGAGACTTCAGAGAAGTGTGACTAGCCCAAGGTCACCCAGCAGCTGCATGTGGAGGAGCGGAGATGCGAACCCGGTTCACCAGATTACAAGTCTGCCCCTCTTAACCACTACACCACACTGGATGTTGTCATGTCAGGTTATGAGTCAATAAGCCAAAAAGATCCCTTAATTGCCTGCTATGGCCAGCAAAGGCAACTCTCTCCTGCTCCCTAAGCCCACAGCTCCGAAACCTTTGCTCCACCAGAAAGATGCAGCCTGGTTCCCCCGCCCTCAGGCCCTGTGACCTGTCAATCACTTACCTGGTTCATAAAAGTCATAGATGGTGGCACTGACTGGCTGGATTTTCCCCACAGGCACCAGCTGCTTTGCTGTAAACGATACACATTCGCGTCCGGATCCTGGCACCTATAGATGGGTATATTTAAGAACGTAAGAGAAAGCCCTGCCTGCTGTATCAGTCTAGCGGCCCGTCTTGTCTAGCATCCTATTATCACAGTGGACAGTTGGATGCCTCAACAAGAAGCCCACCAGCGGGAGCTGAGCACAGCAACCACCTCTGAAATAAGTCAACGAAGCAGCCAGCCAACTAAACCACTGCAAAAAGCGACTGAAAAAGATCAGATGCAAAAATCCAATGTAAAACCATGAGGGGGAACACAACAATAATGTAAAGGAAACATATGAAGCTTCCTTATATCGGATCAGGCCACTGGGCAACCTTCCCCAGCCTCCACCAACCTGGTGCCCTCCAATTGGTTTGGATAACTATCAGCCCCAAGGCAGCACAGGGATCGCTGGTACTGGTAGGGTGGGAGGCAGGGAATCATAGAATCATAGAGTTGGAAGAGACCACAAGGGCCATCCAGTCCAACCCCCTGCCAAGCAGGAAACACCATCAAAGCATTCCTGACAGATGGCTGTCAAGCCTCCGCTTAAAGACCTCCAAAGAAGGAGACTCCACCACACTCCTTGGCAGCAAATTCCACTGTCCAACAGCTCTTACTGTCAGGAAGTTCTTCCTAATGTTTAGGTGGAATCTTCTTTCTTGTAGTTTGAATCCATTGCCCCGTGTCCGCTTCTCTGGAGCAGCAGAAAACAACCTTTCTCCCTCCTCTATATGACATCCTTTTATATATTTGAACATGGCTATCATATCACCCCTTAACCTTCTCTTCTCCAGGCTAAACATACCCAGCTCCCTAAGCCGTTCCTCATAAGGCATCGTTTCCAGGCCTTTGACCATTTTGGTTGCCCTCCTCTGGACACGTTCCAGCTTGTCAGTATCCTTCTTGAACTGTGGTGCCCAGAACTGGACACAGTATTCCAGGTGAGGTCTGACCAGAGCGGAATACAGTGGTACTATTACTTCCCTTGATCTAGATGCTATACTCCTATTGATGCAGCCCAGAATTGCATTGGCTTTTTTAGCTGCTGCATCACACTGTTGACTCATGTCAAGTTTATGGTCTACCAAGACTCCTAGATCCTTTTCACATGTACTGCTCTCAAGCCAGGTGTCACCCATCCTGTATTTGTGCCTTTCAATTTTTTTTTATTTATTTTTTTTTTGCCCAAGTGTAGTACTTTACTGGAGGTTGCCAGCAGGTGGCGCCAGAGCCAATGGCAGGCACAGGCCATGCGTTATCTCCTCCTCCCTGCTGAGTTCTATAATGGCAATGCTGAGACCAAGGAAGGAGGCGGCTGATAGCAAGGAACTGGAAATCTCAAGATATACCAACAGTGGAAGAACGGAAAATGAAAATGGTTGATTTTATGGAGCTTGCCGAGCTGACAGCGAGACTGCGGGACCGGAGGGAGGAAGCGGCACAGGAAGAATGGAATAATGTTAAGATCTATCTAAAGAAAAATTGTAATATTTGAGCTTGTGAAATTCTAAAGAAAGTATGTAGAAGTTCCTGGGGGAAATTAGGTATTAAAAATGTTGATAAGATAAAAAGAGAAGATGTAATAAATAGTATGTTCGATAAGTAAATGAAGAATATAAATTTGGAAAGGAAACTGCGCAAATAAAAAAGTGGAGGAAGACCAGGAAGGGGAGGTTGGGGGAAGTCCCACAATGATGTTTATGAAGGAATGTTAATAACTTAAATTTATGGTTTTTTTTATCGTGTTTGTTAGGTATTTTTATGTTTTTTTTTATGTAGTTATTAGTTTGATAACTTGTATTGTGTAGTGTTTTCTTTGTTATGTCATTTTTTTTTTAAAAAAAAAAACTGAATTAAAATTATTTGGGGGGGAGGAAAGGAAGGAAGCGGCAGACAGACAGCGCCACCCGCTGGATGGGATGTAAGTAACGTGGCAGGGTGAAGGCAGATCGAGGCTGGCAAGGCAGTGCATTTGCCTCCACTGAGCCCAAAACATCAGAAGGGCACTAGCGTGATTGACAAGCGCAGTCTATGCTAAGTGGAAGCAGTCCTCCAAAGGCAAAAGCCCCGATAAGTGGAGATGTGAGGGATCAAATCCGGGGCCTCCTGCATATCATTTCAGAGTTGGTTTTGTGCTGTAAGCGGGGAGATCCGAGTTCGAATCCCCACTCGGCCATCAAGCTCACTGGGCCAGTCACTTCAAAAGGGAGGCGTCTCCAGCTGCTTGGCTGGAAGGTGCCCTCGAACTCTTGCTTCTTTGGGTGGAGGACAGAGAGGCAGGTGTCAGAGGGCATAGAAACTAGCCTAGCGTACAAGGGCAGAATCGACCTTTGTCGCTCTGCCCACTTTCACCCCTTGGAACCGCCCACCTCTGGAATGCGGCCCCCAGGAGGATGCAGAGAAGCAAATGTGGCCCTCGCTCAGATAAAAAAAGGTTTTCTGCTTCTGCCATATAGTCCAAAGTGGTGTAAATCAAGAGGCAGGTTGGGTGGGTGCCATCCTGGCCTCTTGCACATTACAATGGGGGAAGAGTTTATCTGAACCCTTCTGTGCATCTGCCCTTCCCCCCGCTGCCTCTGTTCTCGCGGCATAACCCTGCACGCATCTCTCTCACCGAGTCAAAGTAGAGCAGCAGCCGCCGTCCTTGGATCTCCCAGTGGCTGATGTATTGATCGGGGAGAGTTCGCAGCTGGGAGACCGAGGGAAGAAACAAGGAGGTGAACCAGCAAGCAGGAGCGCGGAGGTCGTAAGGAGAGCTGGGTCTGGTGCAGCGTTCTGTTCTCGCAGCGGCCAACCGGACGCCCCCATGGAAACCCCGAAAGGAGGGCCTGAAGACAGAAGACCTACTCTCTCCCTACCTGCGTCCCCGGAATTCAAGGCTCGTCCCAAAAGTTTCCTGCTCATCCTGTGCTTCCTAGACACAGGTCTGAGCAGCTTCCCATGTGCTATGCCGCTCTCCCCCCAGGAAAAAGCATTCTTTAGCGCTGAATTGGAGCAGGTGCCAATGTTTGCTCTGTTTAAGCGCTAAAGATCAAGTTTCCCCAGGGGGAAGGTGGCAGAAAAGTCTGCATGAGCTCTAAGAGGCATAAAATGTCTCCAACAGCAGAGAATATGGTCATTATGGCTATACTACTACTACTACTACTACTACTACTACTACTACTACTACTACAATGAGGCTGTAGCAGATTAGACAACCCAGTCAGATTGGGGGGTATTATTATTATTATTATTATTATTATTATTATTATTATTATTACAGACTGACTGGTGGCCCATAATACTAGGCCGGGCCGAGCTGTTTGTTGGAGGGCTGGTGTGCTAACGGATCACCCTCCATTTGTGCTGATGCAGATCTAAAGGCCCCATGGGGAAGGGAACTCGATGGGGCTTGGTGGGGTCTTGGCAGGAATGGACCCTGACCCTTGTCATATGCCAAAATGCCCACACAGCCTCTGCCCACCTCCTCAAGGTAGTTCTCGTCTGGATGGAAGCCGCTCAGCAGGGTGATGTCCACGATAACCATGCCGGAAACATGAGCCCCCGGTTGTCTCCTGTAGGGAGGAAAGAAGCGAAAACAGAAAGGTTAGGGAGAAGAATATTCTGTTTTTCGGGTAGTGGCAACATCGCACAATGGTTAGTGTTGGGCTAGCATGCCACTCCCGGACCCAGGCAATCCCCTAAAAGGCATTGCCCGATGAGAGGAAGGGAGCTCTTGCCTCCTCAAAACGGCCCACTTCAGGTTAGAACCAGATTATTCTGCCCCCTCAAGAAAAACCCGCTCACCAAACCTTACCAGAAGCAGACATTGTAGGTGACATCCTTCTGTGCCTGTCCAGGGTCTTTGGCTTCCCTCCTGCGGCGTCGGCGGGCATCAAACACTTCGATCGGTGACAACGGCTGGCCGGCGGGGTCTGCTTCTGGCCCAGAGTCCTCTGGGCCGTAATCTTCATATTCGTAGTAGTAGTCTAATGTGTCGGCTGTTGTGGACAGAGTTGAAAAAGTTACAGGTAGGTAGCCGTGTTGGTCTGTCATAATCAAAACAAAACAAAATAAAAATTTTTCCTTCCAGTAGCACCTTAGAGCTTTCGTATCTGAAGAAGTGCATGCACACGAAAGCTCATACCAAGAACAAACTTAGTTGGTCTCTAAGGTGCTATTGGAAGGAATTTTTTATTTTGTTTTGAGAGTTAAAAAGTCAAGATGATGGAGCAAATTCCCCACTGGCAACAGTTGTGGCATTTGGGACATTTGAGTTTAGAGGCGAGTTGACATAATAGAAGTTCATAAAATCACACAGTGGCTGGGGAAAAGTTCCCCCCTCTTTCTCTCATAACACTTGAACTCGTGGTGATGAATTCTCGAAGATTCAGGACAGATGGATATATAAAGCACTTCTCCACCCACTCAAGAAGGCTGTGGAGAATTCAACGCCAAAGGCCCGGAGGAAAGAAATTTCTGCCTGGACCCTAAAGACAAGTAATGAAGGTCCCAGGCGAGCCTCCCTGGGGAGAGCGTCCCCCAATTGAGGAGCCACCACTGATAAGTCCTGCTCTTGGCATTGCCACCCTCCGAACTTCTCGTGGAGCGGGCTCACAGAGAAGGGCCTCAGAGGGCAATAGCGGAGTCTGGGGCGGTTAATGCAAGGAGAGGCGGTCTCCCTGACTGCAGAATTATAGAACCGGAATCTGAAGCCCAGACTTACGTGCACGCTGAAAAGAACCGCTCACGTCCACCTGCAGCCCGAGAGTCTGGCACGAAGTGTTTTGCACAGCTAAGATGTGGTATTGCTTCAGGACCTGGAAGAAAGCAGAGACAGAAGAGAAGGGCTCTTGAGCTGTGCACTCACAGCAGCACCGCAGTGGAGTAATGGTTTGTTCAGAGCCCAGGAGTCGCAGCCTGAGGAGGAGGAAGCTGGCAGGCTTCGGGCAGAAAGGGAGGCAGGGTGGGGGGATGTAGGTAGTAGTAGCAGTAGTAGTAGTAGCATTTATACCCCACCCATCTGGCTGGGTTTTCCCAGCCACTCTGGGCAGCTCCCAACAGAATATTAAAAATAGAATCAAACATTAAAAACTTCCCTAAACAGGGCTGCCTTCAGATGTCTTCTAAAAGTCAGATAGTTGTTTATTTCCTTGACATCTGATGGGAGGGTGTTCCACAGGGTGGGTGCCACTACCGAGAAGGCCCTCTGCCTGGTTCCCTGTAACCTCACTTCTCGCAGTGAGGGAACCGCCAGAAGGCCCTCGGAGCTGGACCTCAGTGTCTGGGCTGAACAATGGGGGTGGAGACGCTCCTTCAGGTATACTCCGAGGCTGTTTAGGGCTTTAAAGGTCAGCACCAACACTTTGAATTGTGCTCGGAAACGTACTGGGAGCCAACGTAGGTGTTTCAGGACCTGTGTTATATGGTCTCGGCAGCCGCTCCCAGTCAGCAGTCTAGCTGCCGAATTTTGGATTAGTTGCAGTTTCCGGGTCACCTTCAAAGGTAGCCCCACGTAGAGCGCAGTGCAGCCCTTCCTGAATATAAAGCTTATACAAATGAGGGAGAAGCAGTAGGTCTTAATTAAAAGCAAAGCAAACAAATTATGAAGCTACTCACGGTTAGAGTCCCTTTCCCCTTCCCTTCCACTTTCAGATGGATGCTACTTCCCATGGGAAACTGAAGGTGGGAGAAAACCGAGGAGGGAAAGTGAACGGCTAGACCAAATAATACGGTAATACCCACACGGCGACAGCAGCCTCTGGGGTCTGCCTCATGAAGGGGCCTGTGGGACTATGGATTCTGAAGGCATCCCACGATCCACCCTAGGTCGAGCTAATCTGCCCAGATCGAATCAGGCGTGTGTCCAGAATCCTAGCTTGGTGCGAATCCCTACCCCGAACCCTCACCTGAAGTTCTTCCTGGATCGGATCGTTCGACCTCCCAAAGGAAAAGGACCTCGGCAAGCTTTTCCCGGGGATCTTGAGGGTCACTTTCAGCTCGTTGTCCTCCTCGTTGAAGGAGCTGATCCAATAGCGGGACAGAGCTTCTAGAGCCACCACTGTGTCCTGAAAAGAGAGAGAAGTGGGCTAGTTTATGAGAGCTTGAGGGGGAAACACAGCCTGCACTGGACTAGTCCCCGAGAACTTGAGAAATGCTGGCCAGCAGCCACTAAGACTACCCTCCATGCATTTATATAAGGGCCCTCGAAAGCCACCTGAGCTGGTGGCCATCAATAGTCCCTCCGTTTTGCAAACAAGCCCTGCGGGAGACCATACCTGTGTCGATTTGAAGCCTCCCCCATAGTTCCTCTGCTCCGTCAGCCACCGAGACACCTTGCCTGCTGATGCAATGTCGTTTTTCTGCAACAGGTAGAGGAGCCCGTACGCTGTGGCCTCCACCGAGATGGCTGAAGCGGGAGGCACCCGGTCAGCTTTCTTCTCATTCTGCAGCCGGTCCTTCTCCTCCACTGCCCAGAACATCATGGTGTTGTCTGGAAGAAGCGTGAGAGGACAGAATGTAGGGGCCAAGCAGATGCGATGTATTGGGGGGTGGGGGTGGGAATGCGTGGCCAGGATCTCGTGCGTTAGCTCGGAATCTGAAAGGCCAGAGTTATATTGGAATTGAGGGCAATTACTTTTGTCCTCCGTAGCGAGACTCTCCAGGCGGATGCCGGAACTCGCGATGGCTGACTTGTCGTCGGAAGCGATTGACAGGGCGTAGCTGGTGATGGCGACAGGGTACGGGCCCAGGGATTGATCCTCCAGCTTGCGGGAAAGGAAGGCAGTTGCCCGAGCCAGGCCGTGTCTCTGGAAGAGAAGGAAAAGCAAATATTGTATTCGAGTGTTTGTAGCTTGCACTTTCCCGTAAGAACACAGCAAGGTGGGACACGCAACATTACAGTGAAAGGAGGTGGGGAGTCTTGCTGCCTGGACAGGAAAAAGCAGGATCAGCCAGGTGGCAGGTGCCATGAGGGATAGAAACTTGTTTTTTTTTAAGTTGAAAATGGAGATTCTGGGCCTGCTGGATTTCCATGCCAAGCATATTAGCTGGCTCTCCAGTGGTTTCTTAATAAACAACAACAACAACTATTTATTTATACCCCACCCATCTCTGGGCGGCTCCCAACAGAATATTAAAAACATGATAAATCAAACAGGGCTGCCTTAAGATGTCTTCTAATAGTCAGATAGTTGTTTATTTCCTTGACATCTGGAGGGTGTTCCACAGGGCAGGCACCACCACTGAGAAGGCCCTCTGCCTGGTTCCCTGTAACCTCGCTTCTCGCAATGAGGGAACCGCCAGAAGGCCCTCGGAGCTGGACCTCAGTGTCCAGGCCTGCCCATATTTCCCCCTTGCCCCGCCGCCGCAGCCTTCCCTTGCTTCTTACCAGTTGACTCAGCTGTTCCTGCTTCGCTCTTTGCTGCTCTGGATCCGACTCCTCCTCTTTATACACAGCCAAGGCCTCCTGAAGCGCAATGGTGATGAACGCCGTGAGCGAGATGCCTCCATGAAGGCCGCCAACGCCACCCTGGGGAGGAAAGACAAGGGAACGCATGCATGGCTGACGGAGCCTCCTTGTAGAATTGGAAGGGACCCCCCGAGGGTCATCTAGTCCAACCCCTTGCAACTGCAGGAATCTCAGCTAAAGCATTCATGGCAGGTGGCCGTCCAACCTCTGCTTAAAAACCTCCAAGGAAGGGGGGTTATTGAAGAACGTGGGGGAAAGGTCGCTTAGTTCAGTAGGTGGGAGCACCTGCCTTGCATGCAGAGGGTTCAATCACTGGTATCTCCCAGTAAGAAGGGGAGAGACTGTCTGCCTGGAACCCTGGGGGGAGCTGCTGCCCGTCAGTGTAGACAATACTGAGCTAGATGGACCAATTTAAGGCAGCTTCGTGTGTTCCAATTTCTGTGTTCCATCCAACATATGTATGTTCCCAAGCTGCTAATAATATAAGACTAGCCAGTGGCAAATAGAAGGGGAAGAAATGGAGGCAGTGAGAGATTTTACTTTCTTGGGCTCCATGATCACTGCAGATGGTGACAGCAGTCACGAAATTAAAAGACGCCTGCTTCTTGGGAGGAAAGCAATGACAAACCTAGACAGCATCTTAAAAAGCAGAGACATCACCTTGCCGACAAAGGTCCGTATAGTTAAAGCTATGGTTTTCCCAGTATAATGTATGGAAGTGAGAGCTGGACCATAAAGAAGACTGATGAAGAATTGATGCTTTTGAATTATGGTGCTGGAGGAGACTCTTGAGAGTCCCATGGACTGCAAGAAGATCAAACCTATCCATTCTTAAAGAAATCAGCCCTGAGTGCTCACTGGAAGGACAGATCCTGAAGTTGAGGCTCCAGTACTTTGGCCACCTCATGAGAAGAGAAGACTCCCTGGAAAAGACCCTGATGTTGGGAAAGATGGAGGGCACAAGGAGAAGGGGACGACAGAGGATGAGATTCAGTGTTCTCGAAGCTACTAACATGAGTTTGGCCAAACTGCGGGAGGCAGTGAAGGATAGGCCGGCATGCTCTGGTCCATGGGGTCACGAAGAGTCGGAGCTGAACAAGAACCAGTGGCCCATCTAGCCCAGAATCCTGTTCTCCAACTGTGGAGGCAGAGAAACAGTCACCCTGCCTAGTAGCCATTGGTCGCTGCCTCCTCCTTGAATTTGTCTCTTCCTCTTCAAAGTCAACAAAGGTGGTGCCCTTCACTGCCTCCTGTCCTGTGGGAGTGAGTCCCATATTTCAGCTTGGGGTTCATGAAGAGGCACTTCCTTTTATCGGTCTTGATAATGTTCTTTGGGTGCTGAACAATACACATTTATTTGCCATCTTTCTGCCCCCTCCATTTTTAACTGAAAAAGCACACCAAATGTAAAAATGAAGATATTCGCTAGTGGAAATATTTAGAATCATTATTGGATTAACCCCCTGCCAAGGGAAACACCATCAAAGTTCCTGCTTACAAAAATCCACCACACTCCTTGGCAGCAAATTCCACTGTACATAAAACTTCAATGTGTGGAATTTCTTTCTTGTATTGAATCCATTGGAGAAAAAACAACCTTTCTCCCTCCTCTATATGCATCCTTTTATATATTTGAAATGGCTAGCTAAACATACCCAGAAGCCGTTCCTCATAAGAGTTTTCATTAGGTTTCATTTTTTTAATGCAAATTGCTGTAAAATGCAGAGGACTGGATTTATGACTCACCTGGCAGTTCTCCAACCAAAGTTTACAATAACAGTGTGTGTAAAAATGAAGTGAAATACATTATATTATGGGGAAAGTGCAAAATGTGTACATAAAACCAATGTGTTTATTGGGAGAAATTTGCATGAAAAGCTGATGAGTTTTCATTAGGTTTCATTTTTTTAATGCAAATTGCTGTAAAATGCAGAGGACTGGATTTATGACTGGAAAAATGAGAGAGAACCAAAATGGACACATCCCTGCTGACTACACACACCAGAATGCTGCGGGAATGCAGAGGCGCAAGTGCGAGATTGGCAACAAGCAGCGATGGCAGCTCAGGGGCTCACCTGCATCTCCCGGTGATAGACTGGATTTGGGTCTTCGAAGGAACCATCCGACTTCTGCTTACTCAGCAGCCACTGCACCGTCTCACGGATCTTGGCCTCATCCACCTCTTGGTACTCGCGGCTCAGAGTCAAAACCTTTGTCACGAAAGCTGTCAACCTGGAGGGAATGAGAGAAGGAGGACAGGCGAATAATCACGGGGTGGAGATCGTGTGCGCATGCACACCTGAACACTCGCATGCGCATCCAGGGCCCTTAATGGGAGCGCGTATGAAGCCCATGCCATGAAACTCAGAGGCCCCATCATTCATTTTGATGCTGCTAGAGCAGTCACAAGCAACTCCGTGTTAAATGCTGTTACGAAAGTCAGGTGCCTGCCCCTCACTCTGCTGAGCGGTGGCAAGAGCCCATGGCGTCCCAGGCGCACACACGGGGTCTGTGTCCCTTTGGAGTGCTTTAAGAAATAGGGCTCATTTGCCCACCTTAAACCTTCAGTCTGCAGGGAAGGAGTCCAGATGTTATGGCATGGCCCAAAAAGCATTGCAGGCAACCTTGCCTCTTCTCGCCAAGATGGATCTCAGCCCTGCTTCCTCCTCCTCCTGCCCAGAAACCCTTGTGAAATATACTCGGAGTCAAGTGTGGATTTCATGCTCTTTTTTCAGCTCATTGTAGCGAGGAATGCAGTTTCCCCAAAAACGTCTGCTTTATATACACTATTTACACAATGGGCCCCTCGTGATTGGCCAATCGGGTTGCGGATTCACTTCCACCTGGAGCTGGATTGGGTGGCTCCTGTGGACCAATCAGACTGCTGCATTCTGGATCCTATTGTTCTAGGACCAATCAGACTGCTGCATTCTGGATCCTATTGTTCTAGGACCAATCAGACTGCTGCATTCTGGATCCTATTGTTCTAGGACCAATCAGACTGCTGCATTCTGGATCCTATTGTTCTAGGACCAATCAGACTGCTGCATTCTGGATCCTATTGTTCTAGGACCAATCAGACTGCTGCATTCTGGATCCTATTGTTCTAGGACCAATCAGACTGCTGCATTCTGGATCCTATTGTTCTAGGACCAATCAGACTGCTGCATTCTGGATCCTATTGTTCTAGGACCAATCAGACTGCTGCATTCTGGATCCTATTGTTCTAGGACCAATCAGACTGCTGCATTCTGGATCCTATTGTTCTAGGACCAATCAGACTGCTGCATTCTGGATCCTATTGTTCTAGGACCAATCAGACTGCTGCATTCTGGATCCTATTGTTCTAGGACCAATCAGACTGCTGCATTCTGGATCCTATTGTTCTAGGACCAATCAGACTGCTGCATTCTGGATCCTATTGTTCTAGGACCAATCAGACTGCTGCATTCTGGATCCTATTGTTCTAGGACCAATCAGACTGCTGCATTCTGGATCCTATTGTTCTAGGACCAATCAGACTGCTGCATTCTGGATCCTATTGTTCTAGGACCAATCAGACTGCTGCATTCTGGATCCTATTGTTCTAGGACCAATCAGACTGCTGCATTCTGGATCCTATTGTTCTAGGACCAATCAGACTGCTGCATTCTGGATCCTATTGTTCTAGGACCAATCAGACTGCTGCATTCTGATCCTATTGTTCTAGGACCAATCAGACTGCTGCATTCTGGATCCTATTGTTCTAGGACCAATCAGACTGCTGCATTCTGGATCCTATTGTTCTAGGACCAATCAGACTGCTGCATTCTGGATCCTATTGTTCTAGGACCAATCAGACTGCTGCATTCTGGATCCTATTGTTCTAGGACCAATCAGACTGCTGCATTCTGGATCCTATTGTTCTAGGACCAATCAGACTGCTGCATTCTGGATCCTATTGTTCTAGGACCAATCAGACTGCTGCATTCTGGATCCTATTGTTCTAGGACCAATCAGACTGCTGCATTCTGGATCCTATTGTTCTAGGACCAATCAGACTGCTGCATTCTGGATCCTATTGTTCTAGGACCAATCAGACTGCTGCATTCTGGATCCTATTGTTCTAGGACCAATCAGACTGCTGCATTCTGGATCCTATTGTTCTAGGACCAATCAGACTGCTGCATTCTGGATCCTATTGTTCTAGGACCAATCAGACTGCTGCATTCTGAATCCTATTGTTCTAGGACCAATCAGACTGCTGCATTCTGGATCCTATTGTTCTAGGACCAATCAGACTGCTGCATTCTGGATCCTATTGTTCTAGGACCAATCAGACTGCTGCATTCTGGATCCTATTGTTCTAGGACCAATCAGACTGCTGCATTCTGGATCCTATTGTTCTAGGACCAATCAGACTGCTGCATTCTGGATCCTATTGTTCTAGGACCAATCAGACTGCTGCATTCTGGATCCTATTGTTCTAGGACCAATCAGACTGCTGCATTCTGGATCCTATTGTTCTAGGACCAATCAGACTGCTGCATTCTGGATCCTATTGTTCTAGGACCAATCAGACTGCTGCATTCTGAATCCTATTGTTCTAGGACCAATCAGACTGCTGCATTCTGAATCCTATTGTTCTAGGACCAATCAGACTGCTGCATTCTGAATCCTATTGTTCTAGGACCAATCAGACTGCTGCATTCTGAATCCTATTGTTCTAGGACCAATCAGACTGCTGCATTCTGAATCCTATTGTTCTAGGACCAATCAGACTGCTGCATTCTGAATCCTATTGTTCTAGGACCAATCAGACTGCTGCATTCTGAATCCTATTGTTCTAGGACCAATCAGACTGCTGCATTCTGAATCCTATTGTTCTAGGACCAATCAGACTGCTGCATTCTGATCCTTTGAGGACCTCAGACTATTGAATCCTATTGTTCTAGGACCAATCAGACTGCTGCATTCTGAATCCTATTGTTCTAGGACCAATCAGACTGCTGCATTCTGAATCCTATTGTTCTAGGACCAATCAGACTGCTGCATTCTGGATCCTATTGTTCTAGGACCAATCAGACTGCTGCATTCTGAATCCTATTGTTCTAGGACCAATCAGACTGCTGCATTTTGGATCCTATTCAACTCGGTACATAACACCTTGCTTCAAGCCTCCTTTTTCCTGTCCCCTCAAACACACACTCCATCACATTGGTAACATCACAGGATGCTAAAGGATTCCTCACCTCAAAAGGCCCTTCAACACCTTTTCTGTAACTGCTCCCCCTCCCCCAGGCAGCCAGATTGGTTTGCATAAGCCAGCCCAGGATTTCCCTGAATTCCCTGCCTGGCATAGTTCTGCACTTTCATCCATACCCCAATTAATCAAAATCCTAACGTTAACAATGAATCATTTGGCCCACGTGTATGACAATACGGCTTGTGTCTGCAAACTTCCTTTCCAATCTGAAGAAGAAGAAGAAGAGTTTGGATTTGATATCCCGTTTTATCACTACCCGAAGGAGTCTCAAAGTGGCTAACATTCTCCTTTCCCTTCCTCCCCCACAACAAACACTCTGTGAGGTGAGTGGGGCTGAGAGACTTCAGAGAAGTGTGACTAGCCCAAGGTCACCCAGCAGCTGCATGTGGAGGAGCGGAGACGCGAACCCGGTTCACCAGATTACAAGTCTACCGCTCTTAACCACTACACCAGTGTTTTTCAACCTTTTTTGGGCAAAGGCACACTTGTTTCATGAAAAAAATCACGAGGCACACCACCATTAGAAAATGTTAAAAAAATTAACTCTGTGCCTATATTGACTATATATAAAGTAATTTTTCAATTTTTCCCACGGCACACCAGGCAACATCTCGCGGCACACTACTGTGCCGCGGAACAGTGGTTGAAAAACACTGCACTACACCACACTGGCTCCTGAGCGCACGGAGTAACTTTCTGCCAAGGTTCCAAAACTTTTCACACACACACACACACACACACACACACACCGCTTTTGTTGAGCTTTAGCCTCTCCAGGCTGCACTGGGGGAAGCCTTGTGGAAGAATTAACAAAGTCATGGCGGCCTCCTGGTTTTCTGCAATAAGAAGGGGTTGAAGTGCTGCGTCGCCCCCTAGCGCAACAAATCTGACGAGTTCAGGGGGGAGCAAGCAAGAAACTGAGGGGGCAGCAGGGCCGAAGCTATACATGTGTGGACCTGAATATCACCCCCCCCCTCAAAAAAAGATGGGAAATCGCTTCTCCTTTAAATATCTGAGCAACAGGGCAGGCCTAATGCAGCAAATCCACTTAAAAAAAAGAACTGGACTTCTTTGTGATTTGAAAAGTGACAGGGAAAGGCCTTGAAAATAACGGGATGAGCGGGTGAATAATGGGGAGGCACGTAAACACCTTGCAAAGCAAACATAATGCGGGACGAACACTCACTGCCATAAACAGAACAGAGCAAAGGCCAAAGGGAGACCAGACGTGGCCTAACCACGCAGTGGAAGGAGATTAGGATAAAGATTGATTAAGCAGGTCTAGTGGGCCTATGGGACCACCTCAATACTCGCACCCAGAACCTCTCCTCCCGCCTCCTTTGCAGCGCTGAGTCTCACCAGATACTGCTGGGGTGGGTGATCCAAGCTCCGTAGGACCCATCTGGCTTCCGGAAAGTGAGGATCCGCTCATAGCCTGCAGTGCAAAAGGCAAGAGAACCCCACACCTATCATGGCTGCTTGGCTTCCTCTCTGCAAAACGTCCATAAGGATTTCCTCCTTTTTTTAGTTTTAGTTTTTGCGGCATAGGGGTAAAGGAAGAAACAGGCCAGGATCCTTCAGGGGCCATGCGTGAGTGAAGGCAGATCCTTAAAATGAACGAATGGATGTTGATTTAAGTGGGAGAACTTCAGCCGATCCATGCTCTAGGGAAGTCTCTCTGAGTTTGAGACCCAAGGGCAAATGGTTCTACTTCCCTCCCCCAATTGGCCTGCTGCAATTGGGACCCAGGTGGCGCTGTGGGTTAAACCACAGAGTCTAGGGCTTGCTGATCAGAAGGTCGGCGGTTCGAATCCCTGCCACGGGGTGAGCTCCCGTTGCTCGGTCCCAGCTCCTGCCCACCTAGCAGTTTGAAAGCACGTCAAAGTGCAAGTAGATAAATAGGTACCGCTCCGGCAGGAAGGTAAACGGCGTTTCCGTGCGCTGCTCTGGTTCGCCAGAAGCGGCTTTGTCATGCTGGCCACATGACCCAGAAGCTGTCTGCGGACAAACGCCGGCTCCCTCGGCCTATAGAGCGAGATGAGCGCTACAACCCCAGTGTCGG
Source organism: Lacerta viridis (assembly GCA_900245905.1). NCBI lineage: Eukaryota > Metazoa > Chordata > Lepidosauria > Squamata > Lacertidae > Lacerta > Lacerta viridis. Next base: position 273,083 of record OFHU01002722.1, read on the forward strand.
ACACGACTGGACCTGATGGTCAGGGGTCCCATTACCTTTACCTTTAATTGGCACATGGAGATGGACTGCAAGGCAGGATGGGGAAGTGGAGTTGTGGCGTCACGGGCACCAGCCAATCAGTGCTGCTGCCTCTTTTGGCTACTGAGCTTCTAGCTAACGATGAACGTGGCAAGTCTGTTTATATATAATTTTATAATTTTATATAATTTTTCCTGGTGGAAATTGCAGATGTGTACATTACCGGGGCGTGTGCAGTAATTTGTAAGTTAATACAGCTCAGTGCATCCCGTTTGTGTCTCCCATCATCGCCCATCACCTGAACGGAGGTTTTCCAGCGCGTTTTCCTTGCTCTCTGGTTTCAGGTGCAGCCACTGCTCTGTCTTGTCCAGGTACTGCATGGCATAGACTCCGGGGGCCAGCATGATCATGGTTTGCTCCCCGCATCCCTGGGGGACCCTCAGCAGAGACGAGAGGCCGTCCGGGGTCAGGGAACTCTGAAGGATGTCAGCAGGCACTGAGCCTGGTGGCCCAAGGCAAAACAACGGTTTAGCAGAGGGCACAGGCCAGTGAGGGAAAACAACAAAACTATTTCCCATCTTCCCCCTACCACAACTCAGGCCAACTTTAATGCTTTTAAAACAAGGTTTCCACAAGGCCCAGGCCACAGCAACACAGTCCATTTAAAGCACAGTGGCACCACCTTGAACTGTCATGGCTTCCTGCAAAGGATTATGGGAGGTGCAGCTTGCTAAAGGTGCTGTTAGGAGACTATTCCCCTCCCAAATTTCCCCGTGAAGAATTGATTGTACAATGCTAGGAATTGTAGCTCTGGAAGGGGAACAAACAGAAACATAGGTATTTATTATTATTATTATTATTATTATTATTATTATTATTATTATTATTATTTTGCTGCCAAGGAGTGTGGTGGAGTCTCCTTCTTTGGAGGTCTTTAAGCGGAGGCTTGACAGCCATCTGTCAGGAATGCTTTGATGGTGTTTCCTGCTTGGCAGGGGGTTGGACTGGATGGCCCTTGTGGTCTCTTCCAACTCTAGGATTCTATGATTCTATGATTCTAGTTTGTTTAAGGAGCTGAGAATTCTCTGTTGGAGACCCACAGCGTCCCCTGTTCGCTTGATCCAAACCGGTTTCATTCTGCCATGCCAGTGTGCCGCTACAATCTGGAAATCTTTTAACTGCCAGCAGGAGAACAAGTGAAGCTAAAGGAAGGTTTGGCATCAAGAATCCTGCATTGCAGGGGGTTGGACTAGATGGCCCTTGGGGGTCCCTTCCAACTCTACAATTCTATGATTCCCGCTCTGGCTTGTTTCTTGCACCTGTCAAACGGACGCTCATCTTGAAGTCGCTGCCGGGAATGGCGTTGGAGGGAATCTCGCCTGAAATCTCCACCGTTCTGGTGCGCCCATCTGTCTCAAACGGTTGGGGGGGGGGAGAGAAGGGAAAACATTTAGCTTCTCACCACTCCAAGCCAACAGCTTCTGCAGCCCTTCCGAAGAATTTAGGGATCTGGGATTCGCAACCTCCTCCCTTTGCCAGCGCAGACGACCATGGTCTGTCTACTTTCTGGAAACATCAGGAAGCCTCCCCCAAAAGCCTGTTTGAAATTTCCTTAGATCAGCTAAGTTCCTGTGCATAAAGAATGTGAGAAGATCTCTGTAGCAGGATCAGACCAGGGGCCCATCATAATGCAGCACCCTGTTCTGACAGTGGCGAACCCAGATGCATTGTGGGTAGCCCTATAATAGAACAGTGACAATCCTCATGTTCTAGCTCACAAGACGTCTCTGTTGCTCTCTCATCCTTTCCTTTCCAACAGCCAAGCATTCGGATGATCCTAGATATAATAAATCAACATAATTTGGGAGACTGCCACTATACTGCGTATGCTACTCTGCAAATGGAGGCAGGCAAGAGAGCAGGCTCTCTGCTCACAAGCTCCCATCTTCCAATCCACAAGTGCAAGAAATATCATCAATGCTGGAGGGGACTCTTGAATACTAGCCATGCTGGCTGGGGGGGGGGCACATCTGGAGGGTCTCAGGTGCCCCCTCCCTATCTGACTTCTCTTTTGAGGTTGGGGTTTCTTTTTGCTTTCTCCATTTTTTTAAAGGATGCTCATCTGCTATCAACCTATGGGTGACATGGGGAAATAACCCAATTAATGCTTGGGTGGGTGGGTGTGGTGCTTGTATGCTTGTTCCATATTTAAATGCCAAGAGTTGTTTCTGCATCACCCACCCTCAGGAACTGGGTTTCAGATCTGTGTTCAAGTCTCCTACCTTTACTATCCAGGGAAATGGAATATTCCTCCACCTGAACGGCACCCTCTTTCTGCAAATGAAGAAGAATTGGAATAACGCTAAGAGGACTTGGAATTCAATTTAATTGGAAGCATAATTGCTCATTTATCTTCAGTTGGATGGAAGGATGAAAGGAGTGTGAACTTGCCAAGGAACTGCTAAGGTTCGTTACAGTCATACCTCGGGTTACGAATGCTGCGGGGTTGCACGTTTTCGGGTTGTGGACTGCGCCGAACCCGGAAGTACCGGAACGGGTTACTTCCGGGTTTCGGTGCTCGTGCATGCGCAGAAGCACAAAGATGATGTCACACACGTGCACAGAAGCGCCGAATCCTGTCACGTGCATGCGCAGACGCGGCGCTGCGGGTTGCAAACGCTGCGGGTTGCAAACATGCCTCCCGCACGGATCACGTTCGCAACCCGAGGTATGACTGTACTGAGTCATCTGCAATTCGACAGACAACTCCTCTTCCCAGGCTGAGAGGAAAAATTGTGAAAACATGATATTTACTGGGACAGAGTGATTTCTGCAGCTGTTGTTAAAGTTGCAAAACAACAGAGCAATGGAGAAATTTCTGAAACAACCATGGGATATCATGATGGATAACAGCAACAACAGGAGGAAAGGAAGACATAACATCTTACATGGACAGGAAGAAACACCACAGACAGAATAATTGCCACACACAGGAAGAACAAGGATATAGTTTGAGTTCCTCACTTGTAGTTTTATAAATCATTTAATGTGTCAACACGAATAGAAGTTATTAATATTGCAGTTGTTGTATAAGGGATTATTATTATGACCAGAATGTAATGGAAATTAATAAGATTTTGGAACGCAGAAATAAAGCAAATAATCAAGCCATCAATTCTAGCACGTGGGGGGCCACCTTATCTAAATTATATAATTCGGTATTTGAACTATTGGTATTAATAATTGTATTATAAATTGGTATTGTTATAATGAGGCTATTATTGGATTGTTATTAAAAAACTAATAAAAATTATTATCAAAAACGTAGAAGACTTGGGTGCACGTCACCATAAGAGCAGAGTGGGACAGCTGGCTGGTCTCCAGTGTGGAAAATCCAGCTTTGAATCCTTGCCTGGCCTTGAAACTCCTTGGAAAGCCTTAGGACAGGGGTGGGGAATCTCTTCTTACCTCCCCCAACCACACCATCAGGTGTTGGTTCTGGCCCGCCTTGTGGAACGCCCTCCCATCAGATGTCAAGGAAATAAACAACGATGTGACTTTTAGAAAACATCTGAAGGTAGCCCTGTTTAGGGAAGTTTTTAATGTCTGGTGTTTTATTGCATTTTTAATATTTTGTTGGAAGCCGCCCAGAGTGGCAGTGGGGAAACCCAGATGGGTGGAGGACAATTAATAATAATAATAATAATAATAATAATAATAATAATAATAATAATAATAATATGGTGGGCTCAGAGTGGTGAAGAAGAAGAAGAAGAATTTGGATTTGATATCCTGCTTTTCACTACCCGAAGGAGTCTCAAAGCGGCTAACATTCTCCTTTCCCTTCCTCCCCCACAACAAACACTCTGTGAGGTGAGTGGGGCTGAGAGACTTCAGAGAAGTGTGACTAGCCCAAGGTCACCCAGCAGCTGCATGTGGAGGAGCGGAGACGTGAACCCGGTTCACCAGATTACGAGTCTACCACTCTTAACCACTACACCACACTGGTGGTGGTCTTGGGAGTGGAAAAACATTCCCTGTGATGAAAGGCCTCTTACCTCGACCCTCAGTTTCTTGGAGACTTTGTCCCCTACCCCGAAGCCACCATGGGCGACGACCGTGATGGGGATGTCGGCCGCTCCCATGGGAACCAACACGAAGGGGACAGGGACCGCAGAGTTCCCGGGCACCTCCACCCGCTGCTTCCGTGCTGGGCCTACAGTGGCAGGAGAGCAGAGGCCGTCTTGGGGCTCCAGGTATACTGACACCTAGAAAGGGGGCAAAAGAAAGAATCAGGAGGCCGAAGAATCTGATCAAGCAGCATTCAACTGAGTTTTTTTTCACTCAGGGCAGACCTGCCGAAACTGACACGCCTTGCTTTTCGGCAGGTTTGCTCTAAGTAAAAAAATAACTGAATAGACCGTGGATACACAGGTGGGTTTTCTTTTCTTTTTTTCAAATACAGATTCTGAAAGGTGTATGGGCAAGGCCTGCTTTCATTTCTGCTAATCAGGTTTCACAAGTTTCGGCACCATTTCAAAAAGCTGCAATACCTATTTTGGCCACAGGCAATGGCGGGATGACAGAAATGAATAAAATGAACCACAGCCAATGACAGGCAGTGCCGTCTCCTGATTGGCTGAAAGTAAGAAGGCAGGCAGGTAGGTAGGTGGGAGCAAGCAGAGTTTGGTGGGGCAGTGATCCTTTGTGGCACCAATGCTTAGCAGCCACACGCCCTTCTTATTTGCCCTCTCTAGCTATTTCATTGCAATGCCTGCCCAGAAATCTTCTGTGGAACCGGCTCCTCTCTTTCTGTTCCTGCCTCATGCTGCTTGCCTTGACGTTTCTGGGCTGACAGCAGTTCCCAGAGACTCACATAGGAAGCTGTCAGATCACCTCAGTGTTGTCTGCACTGTCTGGGAGCAGTTCTCCTGGGTTTCCAGACAGGGTATGGTCACGGTCCCTAGCGGAGGCGCTAGGGAGTGAACCAGGGGCCTTCTGCACCCAAAGCAGGTGACCTGTGCAGGCACAGGGTGTCAGCGGAAGGGGGAGGAGATTGTGGGGGCTTTGCTTACGCTGATGGGCTCCGGCTGGTAGTTGTAGAGAACCGGCTGAAGCTCGATCTGTTCAAACTGCTTCACTGAGTAGGGCAACCTGAGAGAGATGTGGAAGTCCTGGAAGACTCTGACCCGAATGGGTTCTGAGACGCAGATGCCTGAGAGAACGAGAACAAATGAGCCCCAGTGGAGGAGGAGAAAGGGAGAGAAATATGGGCAGTCGGATAACCGGAGGGAATGATGTTTCCTGATTGTATTTATTTGCAGGAGACACAGGATTCAGAAAAAAATCAGAACGGCAACACAGAATTCCAGAATTGAGCTGAAAGCTGCCGTTTTGCTGGCAGGTCCCTGGCACAGATATTGTTTTATTATTGTCCTTATTATTAATTGCTCGCACTGGGACCCTAAGGCAGCTAGACTGCTGACTGGGAGTGGCTGCCGAGACCATATAACACCGGTCCTGAAAGACCTACATTGGCTCCCAGTACGTTTCCGAGCACAAATCAGTGTTGGTTCTGACCTTTAAAGCCCTAAACGACCTCGGCCCAGTATACCTGAAGGAGCGTCTCCACCCCCATCGTTCAGCCCGGACACTGAGGTCCAGCGCCGAGGGCCTTCTGGCAGGTTCCCTCATTGTGAGAAGTGAGGTTACAGGGAACCAGGCAGAGGGCCTTCTCAGTGGTGGCGCCTGCCCTGTGGAACGCCCTCCCATCAGATGTCAAGGAAATAAACAACTATCTGACTTTTAGAAGACATCTGAAGGCAGCCCTGTTTAGGGAAGTTTTTAATGTTTGATGTTTTATTTTTTTTAATATTCTGTTGGGAGCTGCCCAGAGTGGCTGGGGAAACCCAGCCAGATAGGTGGGGTATAAATAATAAATTTTGTTGTCGTTGTTGTTGTTATTTAGATAGGTTCTAAAAATATACACCTCAGGGTAAATAGGTGTGCCTTCCACATTTCCAAAAGCTGTATAATGAAGGTGCCAAGCCTTCTCCTGGGTGTGTCATTCTAACAACCCCTACTTGCCTACCATTGGCTGCCACCCCATATGAATGTGTTCAATTTCTGTGATGCCATGTACATTTGAAAATCCACTCTGAAGCTTTACTGAGGCGCCTGTCTATCAAGGAGGCGAGACTGGTGAGCACACAAACATGGCTCCTTTTTAGGCTGCACCATTGCTGAATGCAATTTCATTGGACATCCGGCAGGCCCTGAGAATTGTGGCTTTTAAAAAGGCCTTAAAGATTCATTTCTTTACTGAAACCTTCAGTTAATGAAAGAGATTTGAGCTGCACGATTACTATTTTGGCTCGTTCTGGATAGTTTTTCCATATTTTGCCGGCATAATGCTGGCTTTTGAGTGTTTGGTACTGTATGCAATGCTGTTTTGTTTAGTTACAATGCTTTTTTAAAAGTCTATTTCATTGCATGTTGATATCAGATTACGAACTACTTTGAGAAGACACGCCATTTGTAGAAAGCAGTAAATGATAATATAGGCTTGTGCGGCGTGGCAGAATGGGTTGGGTGTTACAATGGGTTTGTGTAAGCAGTTGAATGAAAATGGATGAATTAAACTCTGAAAGGGACAAAGGAGTATTTAAGGTACCAGCAGCTAGCAGGCTTCCTCAAACTCGGCCCTCCAGATGTTTTGAGACTACAATTCCCATCATCCCTGACCACTGGTCCTGCTAGCTAGGGATCATGGGAGTTGTAGGCCAAAAACACCTGGAGGGCCGAGTTTGAGGAAGCCTGAGCTAGAGAGTACAGTGTTTTGGTCCAAGATAATACATAAATGCCCAGCTCACCATTTGCACGAGACATGCTAACAGCCTGGATCTCCCAGGTAGTGATGGAATCGGGGAGAATCACGTTTGTCCTGTGGGAGACAGAAATGGGGCCTAAATATACTGTGAGAGGCAGGAAGGGACCAATATGGCGGAAGAGAAAGCTTGAGAACCAAGCCTCAGGGCGCTGCCCAGTCATCTCTTAGACCTGCCACATCCACACAATGTATTGAAAGCACCCTTATTCTACTCGTGGAGATTCCTGGGAACTACAGCATGTAAAAGGGTGCCAGGAGCTGTAGCTCTGCAAAAGACCCATAATTCCCCAAATTCTTTTGGGAATTATAGGGACAGAACTACCTAAACTGTATAGAAACTTATTCATGTATGCGACTACAGCGGCTAGAATGTTGCTCACCCCAAAATGGAAAGGAGCAGAAGTCCCAGCAAAAGAAGAACGGATAGAAAAACTAATGGAGTACGCAGAAATGGCGAAACTTACCAGAAGAATAAGAAATCAAGAAAACAAACTTTATAAAAGAATGGAAATGGTTCGTTGAGTATTTACAGACAAATTTTAAACAGATAAGAACATGGGCGGGATTATTGTAACAACCTACAGTTTTGTAAGTATATATTTAAAGAAGATTAATAAATAAACAAATTAAGTTAATTTGGATATGCAGAAGATAATCAAAATAAATGTAAGGAACTGCAGAAAGAGGAGGAAGGAAGTCAAGTTTTGAAATGATAAAATGACTGTAAAATTAGTCAAATGTATAAACCTGAAAAGCATAAATAAAATAATTAAAAAAGGAACTGGAGTTCTGCAAGGTCAGCAAGCCAGTAGTTTCGGGGGGCAGGGCATCACGGTGGATGATGCTGCAGCATACAAATTATATGCCACAACAGCTACCGTGGGAGTCAGAATTCATTGCTGATCTACTGCAAATCACCCAGAGATCTATCAGCAGATCCCGGTCTTCTGTCTACCTACCTTCTGTTCCCAGGATGCCTTGAGGCCCAGCTCTCTGGCCTACTTACGTGAAGGTTCCCTCCACATCATACGATTTCCAGAGCCAGCTCTCGGGGAAGACGCTCCGCATTTGAATGAACTCCTCGTCAAATATGTCGTCTTCCAGCTCCTGGGCTTGCGCTGCACGGAAAGAGGAGGTTCCATGTTGAGAGCTGGGCTGAGGGATAGGGCTTATATCCCTCCTCTGCCTTCCCTTCTCCTGAAGAAATCTCAAAAAGCAGCAGAGGTTTCGGATCAGACCCTTCCTTCTCCTAGATCAGGGGTGGCCAACTCCCAACAGACTGCGATCTACTCACAGAGTTAAAAACTGGCAGTGATCTACCCCCTTTTTGGGGTTCAGGTCAAAGTTGTTGAGCTTCTTTTAGGAAGGAGGAAGGCCCATTTTTAGGGGTTCAGGTCAAAGAAGTTGAGCTTGTTTGACGGAGGAGGAAAGCCCTGCTTTTTGGGGGTGCAAGGCAAAAATGTTGAGCTTTTTTTAGGGGAGCCAAAGTTGTTGAGCTTCTTTGGGGGAGCCAGTGATCTACCACAGACGTCCAGTGATCTACTGGTAGATCACGATCTACCTGTTGGACGTGCCTGTCCTAGATGGGCTACCTTCTCAGGTTGATGAGCCCCATCTGCCCCTATGGTAAATTTTGGTAATATGGCACCCTGAGCAAGGCCACAATTTTGCAACCCCCAAGTGGGTCTTCTCAGTTATCAGTCTTCTCAATTTTGCGCACGCCCACCCCCAGACTAGTGCCTTGTGTGAGGGAACTGCCCGTGCCACCCTAAATCTGGCACTGCGGGCTCCCGAACTCTCAACTCACTCCGTCCAAGGCTGTGGGCTCCCCAGGATTTGCGTCGTAGGCCAGCAGCAACTTTGCAGCAATCAAGGAAGGCTTGGCGGCATTGCTGGGAGCCTGGGCCCTGGACCCGCTTGGCACGGTCCTCACACGTCAGCTTTTGGCGCAGCAGAACCATGCCCCCCTGGCAACACCGCCGAAGCTCTGGGGTTTGGTACTTGGAAACTGCAGGGAGGAAAGGAGCACCAAAAAGCGAATGAATGGGTGGATGGGAAAGAAAAGCCAGAAGGTTGTGGGGGCGGGGGGGGGAGAGAAACCAAAAGAAACACAGCCACTTTCCCTTCCGTGAGTTCAGGCCTCTTTCACATTATTGCAAGGGTAAAGAGAACCCTGACAGTTAGGTCCAGTTGCGGACGACTCTTGGGTTGCGGAGCTCATCTCGCTTTACTGGCCGAGGGAGCCGGCGTACATCTTCCGGGCCATGTGGCCAGCATGACTAAACCGTTTCTGGCGAACCAGAGCAGCACACGGAAACGCCGTTTACCTTCCCGCCGGAGCGGTACCTATTTATCTACTTGCACTTCATGCTTTCGAACTGCTAGGTGGGCAGGAGCAGGGACCGAGCAACGGGAGCTCACCCCGTCTCGTGGGGATTCGAAACCGCCGACCTTCTGATTAGCAAGCCCTAGGCTCTGTGGTTTAACCCACAGTGCCACCCGCGTCCCCATTGCAAGGGTAGAGGTGTTGTATGTGGGAAGAAAACCAAGGAGGAGCTGGTTTGTGGGTTCCAAAGCTAAGGATTTAGGATAAGGTTGTGGCAGTGGCCCAAAGGGCGATAATTACAACAAGGTTACCAGATGTCCCCGTTTCCCAGGGACAGTCCCCGGATTTACACATCAGTCCCCACACAAAATCAATTGAAGTTGAAAAGTGTCCCCAGGAATTCATTTTAAAAAAAATCTGGTAACCTTAATTTAGGAACGCTAAAAAGACGAGGGGCTTCATTTTTAAGAAAATGGCATGCAAGCAGGGTGGATAAAAACCAATGACTTTAAAAAACAAAAAAAAAAATCAGTTTTTTTAATTTTGAATCAGATTTTTTAAAATTTAAATTGGATTTTTAAAATAAAATGCTTTTGGAGGAAAAAATCTTTCTAAAGATAGTTTTCTATTTAAGTTACATTATAGTCCAAAGGCTATTCATCAGGAAATAAGGATTTGTTTTAAGTTTTTCATGTGTGCTAAAACTCAGTCTAAGTTTTTTTTTAACCACATCAGTTAACAAACATGGATACATATGCTATAATGTTATTGTTTTAGTTAAATAAATTGTTTAAATTGTTATTAAGGAAATGATTATTTTTCTCCTTCCAATAAAGTACAGCAGAAAAGTTGTCCAAATATAAACCTTAACTTATTAATTTCATAATTTCATCTGTCTATGTATTTCTAATAGTATAACCAAATCAGTAATTTTTGATATAACTGTAAAAACTACTCTGAAAATTTATTATTCCAAAAATGAAACCTTCATCTGGTTGTAAATATTAAGATTATACCAGCAAGAATGAGTCTTTCTGTAAAAAAAAAAAAAGATTTAAATCAAGTCTTACTGACTAGTGATTTAGATTGTGATTTAAATCGATTTAATTTAAATTAAATCCACCCTGTGCGCAAGTTCTGTTACGTACAGTGGAACTTTACAGAAAACAAAATGCACTGAAAGATGATTTTGGAGTCCTCCAAACCATTTCTCCAGATTACAAGCTCAGAAAACAGTAGAAATTACTGAAAGGCAACACATGGAGACTGTATCAATGGTTGCAGCGCATCCCTAATTATAATTCTTGCATGATTATGTTATTATTGTACAATTGTACAATCTTAGAAGGTTGCATCATCCTGGAAGGGCATGTGACTGTGACTGACGGATGTCAGACTGACTTATGGGTGTCAGATCCACCAACGACATCAGCAAGGAGTTGCTGGTCTTAACTGTGGTGTTGTTATAACAATTGTCACTTTAAGAAACCTGTGCTTTCTTTTCCCTCTTCCCTCCCCTTTCCTTTTCCTCGTGTGCCGTGTCTTTTTAGACTGTAAGCTTTTTAGACTGCAAGCCATCTTCACTCTGAGAGCGCCCTTTGGCTAAATAAATGGACAACGAGTAAACAATACCAAACACATGATAAAAAACAACAACAGGTAGAGTGTTTCAAAGGTGTCGGAGTGTGTGCCTCAGTTGAATCTGACTTCAGAGCTGGCAATGGGGCAGCATCCTTCCGCCACACCTGAGGGGCGTAGACTGGCATTGGGGCACAGGACTGGCCACACAGGACACACACAGCTCTGTCTCCCAACACCTTGCCACCACTCCCTGCCCTCCTGCATCTGCCACCTGAGGCAGCTGCTTCATTATGCCTCAAAGTAGAGCCGGCCCTGGAGGTGTCCTCCATTTCCCACCCCCCTCAGAGTTATTTCCCCTCTTCCCTCGTGTCACTTACGCTTCTTCTGGAGCTCTTTGTGGAACTCCAGTGAACGCTTCTTCCGGGAAGCATCGGCACTGCATCCATGTGCTAGAAGGACAGAAAGGACAAGGTGCTCATCGGAATTGTAGGTGCCGAAATTCCAAGGGAACAGAAAAGACTTTTTATGTATGCGACGACAGCTGCGCGGACGCTGTTAGCTCAGAGATGGAAAGAAGATAAAGTCCCTTCCAGAGAAGAATGGCAAATGAAGCTATTGGATTACTGTATATTCTGGCAAAATCAAAAATTCTTTCCAGTAGCACCTTAGAGACCAACTGAGTTTGTTCTTGGTATGAGCTTTCGTGTGCATGCACACTTCTTCAGATACATGCACAAAAGCTCATACCAAGAACAAACTTAGTTGGTCTCTAAGGTGCTACTGGAAGGAATTTTTTTTTTGTTTTGACGGCAGACCAACACGGCTACCTACCTGTAACTGTATATTACTGGCGTATAAGACTACTTTTTAATCCAGGAAAATCTTCTCAAAAGTCGGGGGTCGTCTTATACGCCGGGTGGAGAATCTGTGGTCGAGTATATCTCAAACTCTATATTTTAACTGGAAAAGTTGGGGGTCGTCTTATACGCCCAGTCGTCTTATACGCCGGAAAATACGGTATGCCAAAATGGCAAAACTGACCGGAAAGCTCAGGAACAAGGAAGACCAAAACTTTAATATGGAATGGGGAAATTTTACAATTTTCCTTAAAGGCCACTGTAAGCGGCTGAAAACATTAGCAGGACTGCAAAAACACCTGTAATGTAACGAGAACTATGGATATAACAGAGTTTTAAAAAAAACTCGGCTTATTTAAAAAAAGATGCAGTAGAAAAGGTTTAATAAAAGAAGCAATGGAGGGGAAGGTGGGAAGTCCAGAGACTGGGGGGAATCTCGTTATTTCGGATGTGTTGTGGTATGAATATAAATTTAAATATGTAAAACCAAATAAAAAATTATATAAAAAAGGAAGAACAAGGTGCAATGGTAGAAACGAGAGGTTAGTGTGCCAGTCAACAATGCTCCCCGGTCCCCCAAACTCCCTCTCTGACCACATCCTTCTTTCGTGCTCCTCCTTACGAACTCACCTTTCCGGAGGGGGCTCATCAGCTGGCCAACCCGAATGGAGAGCCCAGCATCCCCAAAAACGCTGAGGGTGTTTTGCCCACTGCCGGCCGTGCAGCCCAGATCGTAGCTTCCCATGGCCTGGAAGACCTGTTTTCCGGAAAGAAAGGATTACAGAGATGGGTCAGTGAAACAGTGCACATGATCCAAAAGTGCAAGGAATCAGTCTTTCAGTGTGGCGGCAGCAGCCGGACTCCCTGCCCACGGACATTGGGCAGGTGTGTTTGCTGCTCCAGTCTCTGTGCCTTTTTCTGTCTAAACCTTTTTTGCCTAAGCAACCTTAACCTGACATTGTAAATTTGGTGTGTATTTTAATGTGTGGTTTTATTTTATGGTGTGCCTAATTTTATTTTGAAAACTTGTCTCTGACATCCTTTAATGTAACACCCGTTAATATCCTTCAGTGTACATTTTGCATTTCATAGGCTTTGGTGACTAAGTAGTACGTAAATCTTGATAGGGAAGAAGACCATAATTCAAAAGAGGAGGAGGAGAGGAGGAGTTTGGATTTGATATCCCGCTTTATCACTACCCGAAGGAGTCTCAAAGCTTCAGACCATATTTTGCTACCCTCATTAAAAGGTTCTTTATTCTCCTCACTTCCCTCAAGGTCATCAGCATATCTGAGGTTGTTGATATTTTTTCAATCAACATTCATCCACACTCGCATGTGAATTCTGCATATAAGTTAAATAAGCAGGGAGACAATATACAGCCTTGTCGTAGAACCAATGGTTCCATATCCAGTTCTAACTGTAGCTTCTTGTCCCACATAGGATTTCTCAGACTTCAGAGAAGTCTGTGGTCGAAAGTCAAATGCTTTTGCCAAGGCAGAAGTAGATGTTTTTCTGGACCCAACAGCGCATGTGCAATTTGGTCTCTGGTTCCTCTGCCCCTTCGAAATCCAGCTTGACTTCTGGGAGTTCGGTCCACATACTGCTTAAGCCTGCCTTGTAGAATTTTAAGCATAACCTTGCGCGTGTGAAATGAGTGCCCAGTTCACCAGATTACGAGTCCACCGCTATTAACCACAGCACACCACACTAGTGTAGATAGATAAGATGACCCTGCTTGGATTACACCACTGGCCACTACAGCCGTACCTCAGAAGTCAAACGGAATCTGTTCTGGAAGTCCGTCCGACTTCCAAAACGTTTAGAAATCAAGGCACGGCTTCCAATTGGAGCTTCCTGCAGCCAATCAGAAGCCGCGGAAGCCGCATCGGCTTCCAAGTTTGCGTTGTTTGGGAGGCAAAATGTTTGACTCGCAAGGCGTTCGGGATCCAAGACTGTAATCAGTGTCTAACCAGGTGCCTTTGGTTAGACAAGCCCACAACCAGGTCAAAAGGAGCAAAGAAGGAAGATGGAGAGTGGCCTTATACCATGTCAGAACACTGGGCCCCTCTCTCTCAGGACTGTCTCTACACTGAGCGGCATCAGCTTTCAGGAGCTTCAGACAGGTGTCTCCTAGCTGTACCTGGAGATGCCAGGGATCGAACCTGGACTTTCTGCATGCAAAGCAGATGCTCTATCGACGGAGCTATGGCTCTTCCCTGCTACGACAGGGCGGTAGCAGAATTTATCTCTGCACAGGCAATCCTCATTTTGCACCGGGGTTATGTTTTGGACCCTTATTCAGATTCAGAGCTATGCGCACATGTGTGATTGTGCATCATTTGGACGCACCTGAACTGGTTGCTGCCTGTACGTATTTATTTAAAAGCGTTCCTATATGGCTTGTTTATTTATTTATCAAAATTGATATACGGCTTGATTGTAAAGCAAGCAAACAAAAAAAACCACACATGCAATCATCCTCAAAGCTGTTTGCAGATCGTATCTCTAAGTGGCATTAAAAAAAACCCTCCATAAAGCAGCATCGTAAAAACCAAGGTGCTACTTAAAAAAATACACCCACCTGTAAAACAGTATAATAAAAAGAGCTTGCAAACAGGAATTTGGTCATAAAAGGGACCAAACAGCATATGTTAATTAAATCACCTGTTCCCCCCCCCACTGTCATTACTGGGTACGTGGACTGACAACATGGAAGCTTGTCTGTCTAAATCAATTTTGACATGGATGTTAGCTGTAGCCAGGATTGAAATAGCTCAGCAGTGGAAAACCTTGGAAAATCTACATTTGTCTTTGTGGAATAAGGACTTGTGGACTTTGGCTGTTGCAGAAGAAGTTATGCACAAACTGCTTGTTTCCAGGGTTGGGGGTAGAGCACTCAGAACACCATCTGCTGAGATTTTATTTCCTATTCTTCGGACTTAGGTGCTAAATATTCACCATCCACACCAGCTCAGGCAATGCGGACATCGTGATTTATACTTGCGTATAAATACTTTATTATTATTATTATTATTATTATTATTATTATTATTATTATTTTATTTGTACCCCGCCCATATAAAATACATTAAAATGTCACAGATTAAAAACTTCCCTAAACAGGGCTGCCTTCAGGTATTTTCTGAATGTCAAGTAGTTGCTTATCTCTTTGACCTCTGATGGGAGGGCGTTCCACAGGGCGGGCGCCACTACCGAGAAGGCCCTCTGCCTGGTTCCCTGTAGCTTTGCTTCTCGCAGTGAGGGAACCGCCAGAAGGCCCTCGGCGCTGGATCTCAGTGTCCGGGCTGAACGATGGGGGTGGAGACGCTCCTTCAGGTATACAGGACCGAGGCCGTTTAGGGCTTTAAAGGTCAGCACCAACACTTTGAATTGTGCTCGGAAACGTACTGGGAGCCAATGCAGATCTCTCAGGACCGGTGTTATGTGGTCCCGGCGGCCACTCCCAGTCACCAGTCTAGCCGCCACATTCTTTATTAATTGCAATTTCTTTTCTTTATATGTTTATTGTTTGTTGGTTTTTGCATATGGAACGATGCCATGCCCTGCTACCGCACTTTTGGGTTGTTAGAAATATTAGCAATAGAGGAAGTTTTTTAAAAAATGAAAGTGACGAAAAGCAGGGGCCAGGGAGAGCCTAGGCAAAAAAGATATGCCTTTGAAAAGGCAACCCCAATGACAACAACCTGTGGGAAGTTATTCCAGGGGTAGCCAAGGAGCCTAGAATGAAAGGGCTGTCTCCAACTAAGTTCTGCTCAAGAGTAGACCCTCAAAATTAATGGAGATGGGTTCCTCACGTGAATTTCGGTGGACCTCCTCTGAGAATGACTAATGCTGATTACAACTAAAAAGAAAACACAACAATAATAAAGAGACTGAGGAGAAATGTGTGAGAGATTGTGTGTGGCTGTACCTTGTCTTGTGTGAGGCGATTCTTCCGGTTGAGGGCGTAAACAGCCGAATCGGTGGCAGCCAGAGATACGAAGGCTCTATCATCGGTGGCTATGGTGAGGGTCAGGGAGTCCTGAGGCTGCAGATCAGTACTTGACGTCCGGAGTACCAGCTGGAGATTGGACGGGCATAGACATTAGGGACAGCCATTTTAACGCCCTGCATTTTAATGCCCCTGTAAACATCCGCTCTGTTCAGGGTAGGTTCTGAGAAGGAGAATTTCCACAAGAAAACTGAGAAGGCCTCACCTTCCCCTCACAGCTGTCGACGACATCCACCCAGATGGAGTTGGCCACGACGTCGTCCCCGAGGCGGTAAAAGGCCACAAATCGAAACGTGGGCATCAGGCTGGGGGTGATGGGAACGGAAACGGCTGTGTAGGAGCCTCGGGCCACGCTGTTGACAGATACAATGTCCCCCTTGTTCAGCACCTGGAGGGAAAGGATCAGTTCAAAGAATAGTGCTTAAGCACGGGGGAAATGCAGTGATTTTGAATGTTCACGTTTCATATATGTTGACTTAGCACTGAAATAGCACTGAGGTGGCCCTATAACATGAGTGAGGCCGCTGCCTTAGCGCTGGTGAGGTGTTTGAGGACAGAGCTGTGATGGCTACACAGTTTTCCCTGTGCCCCACAGTCTAGCCTGCTTCCCACAGGAGGACACTGCCCTAATTTTAGGCCAATTTGCCTACAAAAGTGTGTTTCTTAGGATAAATTCACACCAAAACGCTTGATGAATTTACGAGACAATTTTAAATAGAACCAATGCAAATCGACATGGGAATGCGGAGAAATGAACTTAAATCCAGAAAAATGAAAAACCAAGAGAAACCAAAATTTGATTCGCCCATCTCTGCCCTTAACCCATCTTTCCTTCATCCTAGGAAGGTTAGCGCCCCTCAGAACACCCCAGGAAGGATTCACCATGTAATAGAATCGGGAGAAGGCAGTCGATCCAACGCTTTTCAGTCCTAATGTAAGGGTCTCTCCAGGGTTCAGGTCTTGATATTTGGGGCTTGTGATAATCAAGTAGTTTCCTTTTGGGGAGTCCATGCGTTTGGCAGTGAAGGTGACTTCTGCTGGAGACTCTGTTCCGGCTCTTAGCTATGTGGGTGACAAAGGCACACAGAAACACACAGTCACATATCCGCTTATCGGACCCAGAATTGACCACTGGAATGATCTCTACACAGCACTACTGTACATTTAGACATAGTTTGGAAACTTCAAAGGGTACAGAAGGCATCTTTGAGAAGGCAACAGGAGCTAGATTGCGGGACAGCCAATGTAGGGGTTGCTGGACTACAATTCCCATCACCCTTGACCATTGGGCTATGACAGCTGGGACTGATGGGAGTTGGAGTCCCACAACATCTAGAGTGCACCATATTGAGTACCTATCATGGGCTTCTGGTTGGATTCAGAGGAAGTGGGAGGAACCAGCTGAGAAACCGCTCAGCCCGGGTAGAGGTGGCAGGACAATGATGAGTGCTCAGAGGGAGAAGACTGGGAAGAGGTAACAGGGCTTAGTGAGCTGAGAGAGTTTGTGGCAGAGAGAAGTCCAGAACAAGAGCCAGAAGTTGAAGCAGGCGAGAGGAAGGAGGGAGGCCAAGAGGTAGAGGTGAGTCCGGCTGGCGAAGACTCACAGGTGTCTCTCCCTCCTGCTGCGACAAGCTCCCCTCCTCCCTGGTTTCCCAGGACCAGGAAAGGGCTGAAAAGGGCAGAGGAGAAGTTAGTTTTGTGCTGGCACGGTCTCAGATTGCTTGGGGAAAGCCCTGCAGAGGAGGGGACTTAGACAGCTATGGGGAGGTGGGAACTTTCAGTCTCAGCATCTGATTCATGGGCCCAGACCTAACAGGAATCAGCTGCAGTGCTCATTAGGCCTGACTCTCCGCCAAATCTGCAAAGATCAGCTTTGTGCTAATAAGGAGTTAATTCCAGCTTTGAACATTATGATTTACTGCTGGCTGGCTGTTTGACAGAACCCTTCGGCTATATAGTTTTGAAGCAGGGATCCGAGTTTTAATTCTCTAGTTTATAAGTTTATAAGTCTGTTTGTAACCAAGCTTTCTTGGTTAGCTTTCTCTCTCTCTGTATAAGTTGAAAAAAAAAGTTTTTAGCTAAGAGCTTGTCTGCTAATGCATTCTTTACTGACATACTGTTAATCCAGAAGTGGGCAGCTAAGGGAGGGGGCTTCCTCCCCTTCTCCTCCCCTTATCTCTTTCTCCTGGTACTGCATGGCAGTGGAGGATTCTTTTTGGCTAGAGCTTTCAACTTTCGCTGAACTGAAAGTCAGGTTTTTTTTTAGTGGCTCAGAGCCGCGCATTTGGTTTTCTCTGAAGGACAGTCTCTGAACAGAGAGAGAGAGAGAGCTTTTAATTTTGAACTGGATTTTCTGGGCTGAAAATCTTCCTTTTTTGGAAAAGAAAGAGACCCTCCTCCCTGAATACAGGTAGATTCTTCTTCTGAAAGACAGTCTTTTAATTTGCTACCAAGGAGAGACTCCTTCTTTGGAGGTCTACAGCCATTTGTTAGGCATGCTTTGATGGTGTTTCCTGCTTGGCAAGGGGTTGGACTGGATGGCCCTTGTGGTCTCTTCCAACCCTATGATTCTATTCTGTGATTATATATTGAAAGCCTCCTGGAAAGCCTGATGTAAGTTCCCCTTTTACCTTGTTCCCTATGCAATTAAGTCCTTTTAATTGACTTTCCTTTCTCTATGTAAGTCTCTCTTAAGTCCCCTTTTTTTTACCTTCCTTCTTTCTCCCTTTTAAGTCTTTTAAACTGAGATTCTTTGTCTCTCTCTCTAATGCTTTTTAAGTTCTTTTATTTGACATGTAGCTTCTACTGATGTGTAGCATTCCTAGCCTCTCTATAAATGGTATTTAGACTTTACCTGAGTTTGTAAAACTTTGGCTTTTGTCTGTAGCCCCTTTTATTTGATACTATTTGCCTGGCTTTTATTTGATACTATTTGCATGGCCTTTTTAATATTTCTATGTTATTGGCATAATATTTAGCTTTTACTGTAAGCTCTGTCTTTGTGCTACTTGCTCTTAGTGCATACCTCTCTGGCATATCATTAATCAATGAAAAGCGCCCCTTCCCTGGAGCGCCCCTTCCCTGGATGGCGCAGGAATTCCTGGCCGAGGGATGTGAGAGTTGCCAGATAGCCAGAGACAGGATAATTCTTTGATGGATGGTCCTGCCGGTTGGAGGAAAAGGCGGGAGGTACCAGGGGCAGCCAGGGGCTGCTTAACCCCCACTTTGAGATAAGAGTGTGAGACAGGAATTTTCACCCAATAATGAACTCAAGGCTGAAACCCTTTAAGTAAAAGCTTTTCTGTAACCTGTTTAGATGAAACCTTTTCTGATAGATATGAACCTTGATTAGTAGTGCATTCCTTACTGGCATATTAAGCCAGGAAAGGAATAGATCAAGAGGGGCCCACTCAAGGAGACAGGCAGGCACCAGGAACGAACTCAACGCTAAGTGACCTTTTGGCCTAGAAGATTGTAAAAACAGGAATTTTCAAGGATGTTACTAAGGCTGTGACGTGCACAGATTCCTGGGGAGGGGGAAAGAGGGGTTTGAAGATTATATAAACTGTATGCAACTGATGCTCGGGGCAGTTCGCTGTGAATTATCACGCGGGTGCCTTCCTGCCATTCTAAATGACAGGAATAAAAACTCTTTCTCTATTTCAAATCCTCAGTGTCTTTTTTTGACTCCTTCCTCCCTCACCCCCCCGGGTGCAACAAAGAACCCAAGGTTAACGGAAAGGCCTGCAATAAGGCTACAGTTTTATGCATATCCGATTTGCAATAGTTGCACTGACTACCTATTCTTGCTTAGACAAGTCTACCCAGATGCTTAGAAAGTTGAGGTGGTTTTAATCTGTTTTAGTATTTTAACATTTATATGTATGGATTTTTCCTGATTTCCCTGTTTTGTCTTTTGTAAATCACTTTGAGTGCTTTTTTTAAAAAAACCAATCAAATGATGTATGAATTTTATGAAATAAACGAATGAAATAAATGAGTGCTTTTAGCTAGCTCAAATGCATCCTTGAGCTGTGAACCACCCTGAGATCTTCGGATGAAGGACAGTATACAGATTTAATAAAATAAAAAATTAAAACTGTGACATGACCTCTTGCTTGCCTCTGGCCCTGCCCAACACTGTCATGTAACACACACACAAACCCAGAAGGCTTGTCAAGAGAGAATGCAGCCCTCAGGTACTGAGAAAAAGGTATCCTGCCTCTGCCTTAGTGGTGTGGGACCTGGTTATTAGAAGGCCCACATTCACCCAGAACTGCCTAGAAGCTAAGACTGGCCTTGGAGACTCTGCTGCCTGCATGACTTGCCCCACTGAGAAAAAGATATAGATTTAGCCATCAACAGGGACAGAGTCTTTTCGGTGGTGACCCCATCATCGTTGGAACACCCAAGAATTTCATTTGATCCCACCTTTGGTGGCTTGTCTACTCCTCCTCCTTCAGAGGAAACTGAAGGTTTGTCTCTATATTGGACAAACAGGCCAAACCCTACGCCAAAGGATAAATGGACATAAATCTGATATCAGGAATCACAAGACAGAGAAACCAGTAGGAGAACACTTCAATCTCCCAGGACATTCTATAAAAGATCTCAAAGTAGCTGTCTTAATACAAAGAAATTTCAGAAATAGACTGGAAAGAGAAGTGGCTGAATTACAACTAATCACCAAACTTAAAACCACGGAGAAACCTGGTCTGAACAAAGACATTGGATTCTTATCTCATTATACATAACAAAGCTATCTTTAGCCATCTCACCCCTTGCCTTTCCCTGCAAGACTAATTACAGCCGTTAAGAGTCGTCAACAGGTTTTCCACACCTATCAGCTGATCACCCATTCCCACCACCCTTCTGAGCAATACCCCTCCCCACTCCCTCACTATATTTAAGGGTCTGGTGACTTCTGTTTCAGTGTATCTGAAGAAGTGTGCATGCACACGAAAGCTCATACCAAGAACAAACTCAGTTGGTCTCTAAGGTGCTACTGGAAAGAATTTTTGATTTTGTTTTGACTATGGCAGACCAACACGGCTATCCACCTGTAACTGAAGGTTGAAATGAACTTCCTATTGTTTAGGGCAGGTCCAATTTGTAGTTCCACTGCCCTCAGAAATTCAGACGGCCCCCTAAGTTGTGCAACTCTCTTTCCACAGAGCACCTGGCAAAATTTCCATTGCATGTGGAAGACGCACCTCTGTAGCTCGGCGTTTGATGCCTCAGGTGCACACACCCTATTCACACGATGGTCATTTGTTTTAGACTGTTTTTTAGTGTCTAAATTTTTAATTGTTGTGGCCTGCCCTGTGGGTGAAGGGCTGATAGTAATCAAAACAACAACAACAACAACAACATACCAGCATAGTGATTGAGGTGGCACCAGCGGGAACGTTGAATCTGTGCGTCATAATTCCACGATTGTTGCTTTCTATTTGGGCATCAGCTGGTGATGAGCCTCCTGCTATCTGGGTTGAGATGTGAACCGGGAGGCGGGGGGCAGGGGTGCCATCTGGGAGTGAAATAGTAGCCTGGAACGAAATAGCAACATAAAAAGTTTATGATGACATCCACACCGCAGGGGCGTAGCAAAGGGGGGGCGGGGGGCGCCCGGGTTCCATAATGAAGGGGGTGACAAATTATGAAGGATTTTTTTTTTTGAAAATGCCTGCTCCGAAGGTCTTATCTTACTATACTAGGGATTATATAGCTATATATGAAATTTCATGCATATCGGTTAATATCTTGACCCTCCTCCACCAAAATAGCTGTTCACTTGGCTGTTTTCCTATGTCATGAAGGCTGAAATTTCAGTTCAGAGAACACTTACTGTTCCCAACCCTAACCCTGTGGAAAGCCATCTAATTAGACTTTAATTTGATTTTGAGATGTTTTTAGGAGGTAATTTAATTATTGTTTGATTTTATACCAATGTTATGTATCTGATGTTAGCCACCCTGAGCCCAACTTTGGCTGGGGAGGGTGGGATATAAATAAAAGTTTCACCAGAAGCGGCCTAGTCATGCTGGCCACATGACCCAGAACAAACGTCGGCTCCCCCGGCCAGTAAAGCAAGATGAGTGCCGCAACCTCAGAGTTGTTCGCGACTGGACTTAACTGTCAGGGGTCCTTAACCTTTACCCTTTTTTTTTACTATTTTAAAACCTGCCTTCTCCTTTGCTCCCTTCCCTGCCCCAACAACATGCAAATCCAGGAGCGCAACATGAGCTTCTTTCTTTTCCTCTTCCCTTTCCCAGTCGCTTTTTGTGTGTGTGCTGTGTCTTTCGGATTGCAAGCCTGAGGGGCAAAGGACCATCCTATTACTAACTTTTGTCAGCCTCTTTGGGAGCCTTAAATTAATAAAATCTTGGAACAAACCAACAAAATGGGAAATACGTGAAAAGCAGGAGACGCGATATACACACCAGTACGTCGAAGGGGGCTCCGGGCACAAAATGGTGCTGGGTTTTGGATAGGTCGACCGAATATGGAGATTCTACAAATTTCACTGAGGCCAGCTCTTGCTCCTCCAGCTCACCACCTATGAGAAAGAAAGGAAAAGACAGTGAAGAAACGGAAACCTGTGCTTTATTATGGGTTTATATTCAACAATGTGTTCTTGGCACAGTCATGGTGCAATCATGGTGGACCGATCCTGCTTTATTAGTTGTTCTGCAATGCTCCTCATTATTATTACAGTCGTACCTTGGAAGTCGAATGGAATCCGTTCCGGAAGTCCATTCGACTTCCAAAACATTCGGAAACCAAAGCGTGGCTTCTGATTGGCTGCAGGAAGCTCCTGCAGTCAACCGGAAGCCGTGGAAGCCCTGTCAGACGTTCGGCTTCCAAAAATAGTTTGCAAACCGGAACAGTCACTTCCCGGTTTGTAGTATTCAGGAGCCAAAACATTTGAGAACTAAGCTGTTTAAAAACCAAGGTACGACTGTGTTGCTGTTAAAACAAAACAAAACAAAAAATTCCTTCCAGTAGCACCTTAGAGACCAACTAAGTTTGTTCTTGGTATGAGCTTTCGTGTGCATGCACACTTCTTCAGATACACTGAAACGTATTGTGTTGTTGTTGTTGTTGTTGTTGTTGTTGTTGTTGTTGTTGTTGTTATAATTATTATTATCCTGTCTTCTCCCCAGACCAGGACTCCAGACAGCCCATGCTAAGTGAAACAACTCAGCTAAAATACAAAATGCTAAGAACATATAAAAGATAATTGCTAAAAAGTAAAAAAAATCTAATATAATTAAACAATTTTTTATAAATATCTATTAAAATATAGATAACAAAAACAGCACAACACTATTAAAAGACCTTCCCTTGAAAAAAACCAGTCAGTTCCCAAAGGCCTGTTGGGATAAGAAGGTTTTCATCTGCTGGCCGCAGACAGCAAGGAAGGAGCCAGCCTGGCTTCTTCAGGGAGGGAGTTCCAAAGTATGGGAGCAGCCAACACTTAGAAGGCCCTCTCATGCGTCCCCACCAAGCAGACCCCTGAGGGTGGTGGGACCGGAGAAGGGCCTCCCCCAAAGATCTCAAAACCCGGGCCACCTAGTATGAGGTGATATGAAACTACAGCTCCCAGAATTATTTGGTGAGGGGAGGCCGTGTCTAAAGTGGTTCAGGCATGTCCCATTCACAAACTTACTTGCTTTCTCTATCACAGTGGCTGCGATGTAGAGTGTCATCCCAACTAGACTCCTCAGCGGACGTCCCAGTTTCTCAGAGAGGAGGCTGCGTTTTAGGATGAGTGAGCCATGACCGTCCGTTACCTGAATATGGAGGGAATTAGGTCAAAGGAGATGGGATATAAAATTAGTTGTACCGTACTGATATTCAAGCGGGACACATTCAGAGACCTGTGTGGTGTAGTGGTTAGGGTGCTGGCTCAGGACTTGAGAGACCTGGGTTCAAATCCCTGCTCAGCCATAAAGTTCAGGGGTCAGTCTTTGGGTCAGTCACCATCGCCCAGCCTCACGTACCTCAGAGGGTCATTGTGAGGATAAAGGATGGGAGGAAAGAACCATGCGTGCCATAAATATAAATTATTATATATAAAACCTATAAATATAATTTATTATATTTATAGGTTTTATATATAAAGCAAAACAAACCATAATTCCCTTAGGGTCTAGGCCTTAACATAACAAGAGACTAGGATTTCATAGCTGAGTTTGAATTGACGAGGGTAGGAGAGACCCTAATTTTGTGGGTCAGATGGAGGGCCTTAAGTCATAAGGGTATTGGAAGAGGCAAGCAGTAATAATAATAATAATAATAATAATAATAGTAGTAGTAGTAGTAGTAGTAATCATAATAATAATACCCGCCCATCTAGCTGGGTTTCCCCAGCCACTCTAGATGGCTCCCAACAGAATATTAAAAACACGATAAAACATCAAACATTAAAAACTTCCCTAAACAGGGCTGCCTTCAGATGTCTTCTAAAAGTTGTTTTTATTTCCTTGACATCTGATGGGAGGGTGTTCCACAGGGAGGGCACCACCACCAAGAAGGCCCTCTGCCTGTTTATTACTTTATTTCAGGCCTGCTATGCTATATTACAGCAGCGGTGAGGAGTTTGTTTTTTGGCCCAGCTACCTATCAATCATCGGACATCATAATAACGCCAGGTGACTGACAGGTGGGGTGGTCCTGCCCATCTGCCAAAGCTGGCCCTAATAAAGGAAATAGTGCGTTTAAGCATGTGCAGAAAACCTTGCCTCACTACGGAATCCATTCCACACATGCCGACAATGTGCAGACATCTGGGAGCAGGGTTAAAAGTCTCCAGATATCCCATCAGCGCTCCTGCTTTTGGGAGCTAAGCATTGGAGGCATGACTAGTTAAAAGGGAAACTAGGAAGGCTTGGCTCCATAGATCTCTGGAAAGCCAGCAGGGAGGCTGATAAAGGGCAAGGACGTTTCTTACCGTGACTTGTTGCTCCAGTCCTGGGACATACATTTTGCCCCCGTCTCCATCTGTCACTCCGAAACGCACGTAGGCCGTGGCAGTCACTCCTTTCCCATAAAAAAATCTGTTGGGAGAGGAAACCGGGGATAATTCAAAGGTTAGGAGTTGGAGTGAGTGAGCAGGGTCATGTCTCCCCACTGCCAACGCCTGCATTTGAAAGTCACAGTAAACCAGGGTGGACCTAGCTTCTGTCAGGGCTTCCATACTCCTTTCCCCTCCTGTGTGGCTAAGAGGCAGAATTTCAAACGTAAGAAGATTCTTCTGGATCAGGCCAATGGCCCATCTAGTCCAGCATCCTGTTCTCACAGCAGCCAACCAGATGCCTGGGGGAACCTGCAAGCAGGAACTGAGCCTAAGAACCCTCTCTCCTTCTGTGGTTTCCAGCAACTGGGACTCAGAAGCATTCCTGTCTCTGGCTGTGGAGGCAGTACACAGACATCTTGCCGAGTAGCCATTGGTAGCCCCTTTTTTCTGGTTTCCACTTTTGGTTGATCACAGCTTCCTGCGTTGTCCAAACCAGAAACTATAGCTAACTACGGTGAATTTCAACAAGTCTGATATCATGGTTTGAAGTTGGCTTGGTAGACTATAGTCTACTATAGAGTTACTGTATATTCTCTACTTTTTAATCCAGGAAAATCTTCTGAAAGGTTGTTTTCTGCTGCTCCAGAGAAGCGGACATGGGGCAATGGATTCAAACTACAAGAAAGAAGATTCCACCTAAACATTAGGAAGAACTTCCTGACAGTAAGAGCTGTTCGACAGTGGAATTTGCTGCCAAGGAGTGTGGTGGAGTCTCCTTCTTTGGAGGTCTTTAAGCAGAGGCTTGACAGCCATCTGTCAGGAATGCTTTGATGGTGTTTCCTGCTTGGCAGGGGGTTGGACTGGACACAGTATTCCAGGTGAGGTCTGACCAGAGCAGAATATAGTGGTACTATTACTTCCCTTGATCTAGACGCTATACTCCTATTGATGCAGCCCAGAATTGCATTGGCTTTTTTAGCTGCTGCATCACACTGTTGACTCATGTTTCAAATCAGTTAATTACAGTATATCAGAAACGCCCCAACCTGCAAGAGGAACTTACTTAGCCTGCAGGTCAATACTCAAGTCGGAGTTCTGCTGGGGTGAGGTCAGGATATATTTCCGTTCCGGGACGATCGTCACCTCAAAATGAGGCAGCACTGAGGAGAGAAAGACAGGCTGAAATTCGGCAGGCTGTGCGCTAATCAGAGTTACGGTGCAAATGGCCTGTGTCATGTAAGATCTTATGGGAAAGCACTGGCCTGCAGAGCTTTCATCTAATGCAGTTGGAAGCAGGGCCTTGTCTGTGATGGCCCCCCGGTTTTATGGAATGCAACTCGCTGCCCAGGTAGGCAGCCTTTTGAAAGAGGGTTTTTGGGTTGCCTTCTGCTCCACAGAGAGTTTTCATAGCTCTGTCGGTAGAGCATGAGGCTCTTCATCTCAAGGCTGTGGGTTTGAGTCACACGGTGGGTGAAAAGATTCCTGCACTGCAGAGGGTTGGACTAGATGACCCTCAGGGTCCCTTCCGACTTTACAACTCTATGATTCTATATGTGCTGGCTGTGGCTGATGGGAGCGGCTCTGGAGAATTTCACACGTGGGTCTCTCCAAGTACCTACTCAGAGGTGCTTGGGACTGATTCTGGGAGCTCCCGAGGTTCCTGTATTCTCTCACCTGGCCTTCTTGTGCAGGCGGGCAGAATATTGCATTTTGCAATATTTGGATGCCCTGTGCACGGTGTTGAAGTGAGGCCTTTGATAGTCTTTGAGATCCTGGTAAGTGCCTAATCTTAGCCCCCCGAGCTGCCAGCTTTGTGAAGCTGCATTTTTTCCCCGACTCAGGCCATTCCCCTCAGCCCATCAGCAGCACTCAGGTTTCTGTTACTTGAGATATGGTACCAAAACACCTGGCAGCCTAATAACCGTACACTGTAAGAATGTACCGCTTCCTCACAAAAAGGGAGGGTGTGGGGGGGAATCATATTATCGGGTTGTTTCAACAACCGCACCTGTTGAGCTACTGCCTGTCGCACACAGCTTCCAGAAAGCCCTCTGCCTTAGCAGCAGCCCAAAGAACATACCGTATTTTTTCACCTCGAACTCAGTGGTCGTGTTGTAACCCGGAGTGGTGGTGAAATGGGCCGTGATTCGCCAAACGCCAGGCCTAGGAGGAGGGGAAGGCAGAAAGAACAGGAAGAAAACTTGAGCCCGGCCATAGTAAGGCAAAGAACCAGCCAGGGAACTAGTTCTGCATATTGAACAGCAGCAGTTGCCCCCCTCCCTCGCAAAAAGCTGAGTGGCAATGTATATTTAGACAGCAATAAACTTGCAAAAGCAGTTTGTAACGCTTCATAGGGGTCTATCACTCAAATGAGAAAAGCAGGTGGTGGTTGTTTTGGGGGGGGGGGTTTAAATAATCCTCCCAGCAAACCAGACCTTTGCACCCTGGCCTAAAAAAAAACAGTTGCCAACTTCTTTGCCACTCCATGCTCCTGTGCCTTTAAAGGCTAGGTGTCCCAGTGGACTGATTCAGCACGAGGCAGCAAGCAACGTTTGCCTGCCATGAAACGGTTGCATGCAGAAATCCAACAGGTAAAGCTTTCGTCATCATTGTTCCCTCATGAAGCCTGGGCTAAAATCCTGCCCGGCACACTGCTGTTGAAGTAAAATATATTTTAGGAATAGCTGCTGCTTTGGGGCAGTATTTGGCTCCTGGAATCCCAACAGGGCAACATTTCTCCGATGAAAATAGGGACGTCCCATTCCATAATGATAATTTTACTATTTATACCCCACACATCTTACTGGGTTGCCCCAGCCACTCTAGGCAGCTTCCAACATATATAGAAACACAATAAAACATTAAACTTTTTTTTTAACTTGCCTATACAGGATTGCCTTCAAACAGCTCGGGAGTCAAATAACTCCATACCCTCAACATTTCTCCAGTGAAAATAGGGACATTCTACCATACCCTCTAACACTTTTCTGGTGAAAATAGGGACGTCCTAAGGGGAAACGGGACATTCCGGGATCAAATCAGAAACCTGGGTGGCTTCTCTAAGTCAGGGAGATCCCTGGAAAACAGGGGCACTTTTAGGGTCTCCACCCTTGAATTTCTGCCACCTCTCTGATTCACCTGGACCAGATTGACACACCACTGGTTAAACTTACTCAGAGATATCGGGGATTGACAGGTGATCATTTATCACAAACTGGACCGGCATACGCTCGACTTTCCGCACCTGCATACCCCGCGGGTTCTGATGGAGACAGAGAGACAAGAAGACATGCATGTTTTGACAACAGGTTATCATGGCTACATCTGCAATGTACATTTAAAGCAGTGCAGGGGTGCTAACTTGAATAAAATATTGGGGGGAAGCCCCGCCCCCAAATAATTGATCACATGACGCTGCGCGCACCCACTCACCCATTAACTTGGGACGGCAGGACCCTCAAATATTTTAAAGAATCCTGGGAAGTATAGTATGCAGTGCTATTTTTCTAGAAAAAGAGGTGCCATTGTTGAAGATTCCCCGTGTCTGCTGTCATGGGATTGTTGTTTATCACATGATGCGGTATGTTTTCATTCCACAGTGGGAAATGACGAAGACAGGGTGTTTGTGTTACTGTGTTTCCTGAAGTGGGACTATTGTCTTTTGTTCTTTCTCTTTGCTGTCTGATGCTAGAGAGAGAGGGAGCCATGTTGCAGTGCTCCGTGTGTGTTTATATGTAAATAAAAGTAGATTAGCCAAAATGCTGAGTTGCTGAGTTCTGTTACGCAACTGCGCAAACTCTGCGGATCCGTAAGTGTGCTGATGTTTCTTGGCATCAGTCGCTGTGATGTTCAGGCTACAGAAAGCTTTTGAAGCTCCCGAACGATCGACCAGGAGGAAGGGAACATGCCAGTCGGGCATGTGTCTCTGCCAGGGTCCTACTCATGAGTAGGAGATCCTAACAGCCAGGACACCTCCCTCATCTCTTAGAATGGCAATGGTTCCCACCTGAGAGGTGCCAGAACTGAGTTCCAGAAAATTCCAGCTGCAAAAAAAGCCCTGGTAGTATGTTATGGGCGCTGAGGCTGTCTGCTCCCCTTGCAGCGCTAGAATTCACAGAGTTCCCTGGTAGCAGGGAATGAGATAAATTCGTGGAGGATAATTCATCCTGGCTACCAATCAAGATGGTGATGTTCCACCTCCACAGTCAAATGCAGAATGCTTCTGAATAACAGGGGACAGTGCTTGTGTCGCACTAAAGTTTCCCGCAGGGATCTGGTCTGCTGTTGCGAGAACAGGATGCCAGACTATGGATTGTTTGATAGGGAGTGTAAATTTCAAACTCCAATGCCTTTGCATTTTGGAACAACGCTCTCAGTTACCTGCACAGTGACAACCACGGATTCGGAGGTTGGCCTCAGTTTGTGATCCAGGACAAAAACTCGGAAATTCACTGGAAACAGAAGAACCAAAAATGGAGTGTGAGGAAGAAGTAGGAAAATAATAATAAAAATTAATAATAATGATGATGATGATGATGATGATTGTACCCAGTGATCTTTTATTAGAAAAATAAACGCCTCTCTTGTTCTCTTATAATGGCAATGGTGCCCGCCTGAGAGGTGGCGAATTCTGGCTGAAATAAAGCCCTGTTTGTATCCCACCCATCTGACTGGGGGTGGATCTACACTCAAGGTTTATAACATCAAGGAAGGGTTTTCATAACGTTGATGGACACATTACATCCTACTTTTAACGTTCACAATGCGATATTAAAATGTGACACCAGAGAGCGCTGTAGAGCAACCAGGAATTGGCAGCAAGAAAACAGCGTTTTTACAGAGAAAACAAGGTAAGAAACATAAGTATGGGTGTGGGTTGAAAAATGAATGTTTTTATGGAAATTCTCTTTATGTAATGGTACAGACATATGGTTTGGTAATGGATAATGGTTGACGAATAAGAAATATAATTGTAAGGAGTACAGGAGGAAAGGGGGGGAATTAAAATGAAATTAATTATAAAATGGGTGTTGTAAGGAAATTTGGAATTAAGCAATGGAGGTTCAGGAATACAGTGAATACAGAGGATAGGATAAAATGATAAAGAAGATGCGTAAGATGAATATCTATTTAGTAAAAGAATTAAAAATGTGAGAAGGAGGAAAAGAAATATGGGGATTAATTGGCAATAACTGTGAATTAGGGTTAATCTGGAAATCAACGGGAGGGGAATCGGGGAAGTCGGAAAAGGTAAAGATGATATGTGCAAAGTAAGTGGTTAAATTGGGAAAGAATTGTTGATTACCCCAGTGAGAGGGGGGTTTGTTTTGTATGCTCCCCTTGGTGAGAGAAAGGGGAGTTTGGGAAAATTTAATCATGTATTGTAATTTGAATTTAATTGGAAAAACCTTTAATAAATATTATTATTTTTTAAATAAACATAAGTATGCCCTGTGACGTTTTAGAACGATATATCTAATATCGTTCTAATAACGTTAACTAGGTCAGTGTAGATCCAGCCTGGGTGGCTTCCAACACATATAAAAGCATAATAAAGTATCAAACATTAAGAACTTCCCTACACAGCAACACAAGAGGGGGAAGAAATCTCTTTGTGGCTATAAGGATAACATTGCACATTAAACTGCTTAATCCTACTCTAAAGTGCAGTTGCTTTTGTATCCCAGTTACGCTGATAACTTAAGCTGCTGCCTTTGCAGAGTATTATGTACTGGCTTTGGCCTTGGCAGTTACTTGGCAGCCACATTCCGTGTGTGTTTGTGTGGTGTGGGAATCCGCAGGGCTTTGCTTACAAAGGCTGAGAAGCAACTGAGCAGGGTTGGGTGTGCAACGCGAGGTGTGGAGCAAACTGGACTTTGCTATTTCACCTTTGGACCTACGCAAATAGACGTTGCCATGCGTGTGAAAAGGACAATATCGAGTCAGGCTATGGGTTTCAGCAAATGGTCCTGTGGGATGGGTCTTCGTTTCCCAACCCACATGCCGCGATAGAAGCAGTTCTCTCACAGTGCTATTTTGGATAAGGCAATAAGGAACCACAAAACTGTAGAAAGGGGGTGTCTGGTGGGGAAGGGGCAGCCATAGTTGTGCTGGCTGGGGCTGACCTGGGAGTTCAAAACATCTTGAGGGCACCAGGTTGGGGAAGGCTGCTGCTCTAAGTACAGAACAGCAGCATAGGCAGTGGGATCCTCGGATTAGCCCCCAATGCTGTTCCAAGGCTGCGTCCCAGGCTATGAATTTAAAGTAATCTCCCTCAATCATAAGAATCCTGGAACCCACAAGAACCCCTAGAATTCCCAGCACCCTTAGCAAACTACAGTTCCCAGGATTTTTGGGGTGGGTGGGGGGACAATGTGTTTTAAATATTTTGGTGTGTATGCAGCCTCAGGCACTCAAAGCACACTCTTAATTGGGCAGCTCAGTTGGCTAGAGCATGGTGCTGATAATGCCAAGGTTGCAGGTTCGATCTCCGTATGGGACAGCTGCATATTCCTGCATTGCAGGGGGTTGGACTGGATGACCCTCAGGGCCCCTTCCAACTCTATGATCTATGAGCTTTCCCTCAAAGAATTATGGACACCATTGTCTTATCCCTCACAGAGTTTTCAATACAGTTCCCAGCCACCTGTAACAGACGACAGTGCCCAGAATTAACTTTGAGGGAAAAGATGGGCTTTATAGTGGCTGGGCAAACCCAGTGGGATGGGTGGGGTATAATAATAATAATAATAATAATAATAATAATAATAATAATAATTGATCTAGCGTGTGCACAGGCTGAGCTTTTCTTTTGGGTGTCTCTTGGGTCTTTCAAGGGTGCATGCCTGCAAACGGAAAACATCAGCTGAGCAACGCCAAAATGCTCAAGGCGTTGGACTCACCCTTTTGCCGAGGGGTGTAGATTGGCTTGTCGGTCTGCAGAAGCAGGTACCCTTTCCGGGCAGTCCACCGCAGGTTAAGGTTTTGAACCCCGTTTGGGGTCGGGAGCTGAAGGCTGCGGGCCACGAGCTGGATGTAGCCTTCCCGTCGAAGGCGAGTCAAGCCGCATTGCGTAAAGAGTTCGGGGGTCACCTGAGAAAACAAGAAAGGGGTGAGACAGTGGGGAGAAGGCCCCAGGAGAGGCAAAACACCAGGCTCTGCCTCTTGTTGGCTCTGGCTCCCCCTAGTGTTGGCATCCTTGCCTTCTGCCCAATCAGTTTCTTTCTTTCTTTCTTTCTTTCTTTCTTTCTTTCTTTCTTTCTTTCTTTCTATTTTTTAAAATATACATTTATACAACATTTATACAACACTCTCTGTTTTTTTTTGTAACAAAAAAAGAGAAAATAATGGCAACTGAAGCAAAGATATTTTGTATACCTCACAATACACGCGACACTACCATTTATGAGAAAAGAAAGAAAAGAATAAAAATAAAAATGAAATATGCATGCACACGAAAGCTCATACCAATAACAAACTTAGTTGGTCTCTAAGGTGCTACCGGAAGGAATTTTTAAATTTTGTTTCAATTACGGCAGACCAACACGGCTACCTACCTGTAACTGTTAATAGTTGGTATTTTATTCTCGATTCCCCCCAGTTCCATATGAATCTCGCCATATCTCTTTTCCATTCCTGAAAATGTTCAAGGCTTATCATATCTGTATTGCTATTGTCTGTATTCACATTAGGGAAAAGTAACTGCCTTCCTGTTGCAGAAGGAACAGCTACCATTGGTTCATTCAAGTTGCTGCATTTGGATCCTCAGTCTTATTGGTTCCCACCAAAAGGCAGCTTTGTGATTGCTTGAGATTGTTCCCTCCAAAATGTATCCTCTACTGTCCCTATAAATGTATCTCCCTCTCCTCAGTTCCCCAGTCTTGTTTGTCTGAATAAAGAGTGTTACATGAAGAAGCTGTCTCCTGCCTGCTATGTCAGAGCTGAAATCACTTGCTGAATCATGATCCCCACGTTACAACAGAAAACACTTCACCCCTCCCAGTACTGGAATTTTTTGAAATAAAAATATTTTGGGAAGTATATTCATCTTAAATACCGAGATTCTGCCCCATACAGAGTTTCAATGGGCTCCAGGTAGCTCTAGGAGTTGCCAGTGTTGACAATTGCTCTTACCTTCAAGGTCACTTTCTGTATTTCGGGCCCGACCCTGAAGCGCACATCCTGGGAACATTTTATCCTGGTATTCTCATTCTGGAAATAAACGGTGCCTGACAGCCCGTCTGGAGGGGCATCTTCAACCTGAAGGGCCACCGGCACCTCCACCCCCACCGTCACCACGCTGGGCGCTACCATCAGCAACCTGCAAAGTGGGCAGAGATATAATAACAGAGTTGGGCCCCACTATTTCCTTCCTGCAGCCACTCTTCATGAGGCTCTGAAAAGGCCAAACGCTTTTGCAAGCTGCGACAGGCGAGAAAAGGCTCTGAGGGGAGGGAGGAACAAACCAGATCATATACAGATGCATACTGTTGGCATGCATTTCAATATTATATATTAAAAAAATTAACAGAATTTAGCAGCAAAAACCTCTAAGCAGCTTGGCCCCTGTGAGAACAGAATGCTGGACCAGATGGGTCATTGGCCTGATCCAGCAGACTCTTCATACTCTCATTTATATATTATATGGCATAACCTACTGGTATGAATGTGAATGACAGCCTGGGCAGGCAAGTGCATGAGTGGCAGAGGGAAGCAAGTTCTATCTGTGTGTGTGTTTGAGAGAGAGAAAGAGAGAGAGAGAGGAAGGAAGGGAGGGAGGGAGGGAGGGAGGGAGGGAGGAGAAGGGGTATGTATTCTAGGGCTACCATATGTCCTGATTTTCCAGGACATGTTCTGGAATTCGCCTCCGAAAATGGCATCTTGGATTATTTTTCGGAAATTGGGCAAATGTCCTGGAAAACCAGCAACGGGGATTAAATTGTGCCAAAAATGCCTTTAAAAAGCTTCAAAACTCAAAATTTATTGTACCATCAGCTAAAAAAAAAAAAGCTAAACAACTTTGGTTCTCCTAAAAAAAAACCCCAAAGAACCTCAACAACTTTGGGCAAAAAAATAACTAAACAACTCTGTCCTGATTTTCACTTTTTGAGATACAGCAACCCTAATGTATGCATGTGCATGTGTGTCTGGGAGGAAGGGAGAGAGGGATGTGTGTTCTTCCTGTGTGTGTTTATGGAAAGCGTAACGCTGGTGGTCAACAAAACAGACTTAAAGACTGTCTCAAGGCAAATCTAAAAAAAAATGTAGTATAAACACTGACAACTGGGAAACACTGGCTTACGATTGCTCCAGTTGGAGAACAGCCTTTACCAAAGGTGTCATGGACTTGGAAGACACTCGAACTCAGGACGCAAGGGAGAAACATGCTAGGAGGAAGGCACGCTTGGCAAACCCACACCGTGATCAACTCCTGCCCAGAAACCAATGTCCCCACTGTGGAAGGATCTGTGGACACTGGCATAGGAAGGGTGGGACGTAGGGGACGGGGCGCCCCGGGCAGTGCGATCCCAGTAGGGTTCCATCTCGGCTGGCCCCACCCACGCTGTGCACCCTGCCTCCAGAACGCGCACCACGGCGCCGCAGGCAGCGCGCCCCGCCCCCAGAACATATTCCAGCCCCGCCCCCGCCTGCTTCCTGCCCCCAGTGCCGGAGCATGAAGTTCCGCCACTGCGTGTGGATCCAGAAGTGGCCTGCACAGTCACTTACAGACTCATTGTTAAAACTGTTTTTTTATGAAAGACAATCTTACTCAGCTACAAGGGATCACAGAAGAAGAAGAAGAAGAAGAGGAGGAGGAGGAAGAAGAAGAAATGTATGTGTTACAGATACAGATTGTCCGTGTCCCTATTTTCCAGGGACAGTCCTGAATTTACAGAAGCTGTCCTGGTTTCTGATTTGATCTGGAAATGTCCCCGTTTTTCTTAGGACGTCCCTACTTTTATCTCTTAAAAAGCAGAGACATCACCTTGCCGACAAAGGTCCGTACAGTTAAAGCTGTGGTTTTCCCAGTAGTAATGTATGGAAGTGAGAGCTGGACCATAAAGAAGACTGATCGCCAAAGAATTGATGCTTTTGAATTATGGTGCTGGAGGAGACTCTTGAGAGTCCCATGGACTGCAAAAAGATCAAACTTATCCATCCTTAAAGAAATCAGCCCTGAGTGCTCACTGGAAGGACAGATCCTGAAGTTGAGGCTCCAGTACTTTGGCCACCTCATGAGAAGAGAAGACTCCCTGGAAAAGACCCTGATGTTGGGAAAGATGGAGGGCACAAGGAGAAGGGACGACAGAGGATGAGATGGTTGGACAGTGTTCTCGAAGCAACTAGCATGAGTTTGGCCAAACTGCGGGAGGCAGTGAAGGATAGGGGTGCCTGGCGTGCTCTGGTCCATGCGGTCACGAAGAGTTGGACACGACTGAACGACTGAACAACAACAACTTTTATCAAATAAATGTTGGGAGGGTATGGTAGTAGAATGTCTCTATTTTCACTGGAGAAATGGTGGAAGGTATGGAGTTAAGTGGAGGGCACAAGGAGAAGGGGACGACAGAGGATGAGATGGTTGGACAGTGTTCTCGAAGCTACTAACATGAGTTTGGCCAAACTGCGGGAGGCAGTGAAGGATAGGCGTGCCTGGCGTGCTCTGGTCCATGGGGTCACGAAGAGTCGGACACGACTGAATGACTGAACAACAACAACAACAACATGGAGTTAAGTGACACCCCTCCCCCCAGCCAAGGAGATAAGTAACTATACAACCTTTAGAAGACATCTGAAAGCAGCCCTGCCTAGGGAAGTATTTTAATGCTTAATGTTTGATCGGTGCCCAATATTATCAAATAGGACATCCCTATTTTCATCGGAGAAATTTTAGAGGGTATGGAGACATAGGAGCCCAACACCTATGAAGGAGGCCTTCAGCCCCCACAATAAAATATGTAGGGGGCTGAGCCCCCACAAAGGTAATGGGTACCTTACCTGGGCCCCCGCAATATTTTATTCAAGTTGGAAGTAGAGTCGGCCAAGTTAAACCGTTGTAGGGGATTCATGATAGAATTGGGTAGAAAGTTGGAGTGTGTCCGAAGCAGAGTGCTTACTCCCAGGAAACTGAGCACAGGGCTCCGACCCGACTCCCCCCCCCCAGTTCTGTTTGTGTCCGAGCTTCTGGCCCAACCCCGTTCCTTCCCTGATAAATAATCAAAACGCAAGCAACAAAGAAGAAGATTTCAGAGTGGGAACAAATTTCCACTCTTTCGCAATACTGATATTGGCAGCCTTCCACAGAGTGTTGTTTCCTTAACACCATCTAGATATAAAGAGTTGGGGAATTCCCGAGTTGCACAAACTAACAATTTTAAAAGAAAATGCTTAAAATAATAAAAGTGTGTTTGTGTGTGTGTAAACAGCACTGTTTTTTTGCTGGTTCTGCAAAAGAAAAAAAAATAGGCACAGACCAATCTGCTGACGGCTCTGCACAAACCGATGCTTTATAAACCACAAGAAGTCAGGTTTCCCCTTTTTAACAGAATGTGTTGCTCTACAGCAACAGAGCTTTTTAATCCCCTTTAATGGTGCAGACCTAAGATTTATGTTCAGTCTGGATAGCTCAGCTGGTTAGTGCATGGTTCTGATTATGTCAGGCTTGCAGGTTCGATCCCCGTATGGGACACCTGCATTTTCCTGCATTGCAGGGGGTTGGACTAGATGATCCTTAGGGTCCCTTCTGAGTCTACAATTCTATGATTGTAAGTGCTACACAGAGTGCATCCATTACTAAAAGTTAGTCACCTTCATGAATTCCAATGTGTTTACTCTGAGTAGCACTAACACTGAATACCACCCTGAACGTCCCAGCATGGGCTTGGATCTTTCCCACAAAATTCTGACACTCTGGAGGCACCCAAAAAGAATTTAGCTAAGCTGTCACCTTCCCCACGAAAGATCATACCAAGAGCAAACTTAGTTGGTCTCTAAGGTGCTTCTGGAAGGATTTTTTTTTGTTTTTTTTGTTTTGACCTTTCCCACGGTTACTTGGGATAAAATCCCATTGAATTTAGTGGTGCTTCTTTCTGAGTAAAATGCCCAAGATTGCACTCCATAGCCCTCAGAATTACATACTATCATGTGAAATAAATCACAAAAATTGACAATAACATATTAATCAAAGTTATCAATACTTGACAAGTTCGGAGGTTAAACAAATTATTTTCTACATTTGAGAGCAGCCGATGCTTAGATAACACTATTGTATGACATTTCCCCCACCTTCCTTGAAGTTCAGCATATTTTACATAAAACCTTATTTGCCGCATAAAAATTGCATGGAATTATATCATACCTAAAATAGTGCATTAACACAAAACCAAATCCTTCATAATCAATTAATTTGAAATAAGAAGAGACAGCCGCTTAATCTCTGGCAATGAATGTGAATTACCGGTACTATTTATTTCCTGCGGTTGTAACAACTTGTCTTTCTCCAGTGAGGACCAATAACATGCCAATAGCAGCCCAATCGGTTAAAACACGGTTAAAATAACTGAAACAAATTGCTGAGAACATGCAGATGCCTTTGAACAGGGCAAGCATTGCCACTTTCCCTGTGCCTTTGACACCTGAGCAACAGGCAGAACTTCAACAGGTAACTGTTTATGAAGCAAGGATGCAACACACCCAACACACCCTTCACCTATTGAACTTCTGCTTGCCAAGTCATTCTTAAAGGTGCTGAAGCTCATTCCAGAAAAACAGAAGCTATTCTTGAGACAGGAGTCAGAAAGGGGACTGGGGGCTGGCAAACCCACACCCCTGCCCCCAACATATTCACCTTGGAGCGCCATGGCTCAGAGTCACCAGAGTCCCGAAGCATGCCAGCCAGAGAGGCACCGTCTTCCCAGATGCCATCTCTGGGCTGTAACCGTGCAGAGTGGACAGCTCTGCTGCTCTGCCTGAGGCTGCAAGGGGATGTTGCAATTCAGTCTTGGGGCTGGTCAGAAGAGGTGGGGTCAGAGGGAGAGTGATGTAAGGCTGCTATGAGAACCGTTCGTGGCCCAAAGCCCTGCCCTCAAGTGGGTTGAGACAAGGTATTTTGCAAACAAGTCCAGGGAAAAGGAAAACTTAATAGGGACAGATAGGGATAGCTAGGGATGCAGAGCACAGAAATTCAATTCTGTTCACGTTTTATTGTTTATAATCTTTTTCTATTCAGTTTTACACTGCACGTTTGAATTCAAACACTAGGCATAATCATCAAAATTTAGATTTCCCTCCAATCTTACATAGAAATAATAATAGGAATAATTTAAGCTATACAACTACGAATTTAACAACTTAATGGCACAAGGGAGAAAACTATTCTTGTGCCTGGCCGATTTTGTATATGAAGTCCTGTAGCGACGTCCAGATGGAAGTAAATCAAGCAGATGATGACCGGGATGTAAAGGATCTGCTACAATTCTCTCTGCTCTCTTCCTAACTCGGGTAGCATAAATTGTCTCTATTGAAGGCAAGCTAACACCAATTACCCTTTCTGCAATTCTTACAGCTCGTTGGAGCCTTTTCTTGTCTCTCTTGGAGGCTGTACCGTACCAAGCTGTTATAGAATTACAGAGAACAGTTTCAATGATGCCTCTGTAGAATTGGATCAACACTTCCTGGGACAATTTAAATTTCCTTAGTTGACGCAGGAAATACAGCCTCTGGTGGACCTTTTTAATAATACTATTGATGTTGCTTGACCAATTTAAGTTATAAGAAATTATAGAGCCCAGGAACTTAAAGGACTCTACTACTACAACCATGTTACCAAGAATGGAAAGGTTTCCATGGTTTCCATCTTCAAACTTTTTCAACTGCATCATATATTTTCTCCATTTTTCTTAAAATAACCCACTTTTACCTTAGTTTTTAGTACATTGCAAGCATTACTCAAATCCTGCCAAAGTTTTTTAGTTGATTACAGTGCTCTCTTAGGTAAATTGTAACTTTCCCCCATTCCTTATTAAAGTTTCTCTCTTACTGGTTTCTGATTTTCCCAGTCATTTTCGCCATTTCGGCACAGTCCATCATCTTCATCAGCCATTGTTCTCTGGTTGGGACTTCATCTTCTTTCCATCTCTGGGCCAGTAGTATCCACGCTGCTGTTGTCGCATACATTAACAATCCTCTCTGTTCACGTTTTAAAGCAAATCTACCTCATGACACTTTCTAAAAGGGTACCACAAACACAGCCATCCTTCGAAATTGGTGCCCATCCGAATTTTGCAATGTGGGTCTCCAGCCAAATAACAGGTACGAGAAAGGCATGTGTCTGAGAATACATAGTCTAGTACAGTGGTACCTCAGGTTACATACACTTCAGGTTACAGACGCAATCCCCAGTGACACAATCCCCTCAGAGCCAGTCTTACTCAGTGCGACCTCTCAGGCATGCCTCCTGCTCTGTCTTTTTTTTCTTTCTCGGCGCATGCAAAGCTGCAGTGGCCATTTTAGGTGAGGGCACTGGGGACCACCCCCAGCCCCAGCCCCCCAAAAAACAAGTTCGCCTGCGCCACGTTTCCACTGAGCAGTTTGTGTCAGAAAGTCCTCAGGTGCTTACAGATGGCAGTTATAAAATGGTTTGTGTCAGAAAGTCCTCAGGTGCTTACAAATGGCAGTTATAAAATGGTGGACAGGGCATTGTTGCTCTGGCCAGGTCTGATGATGTCGACGGGCGATCCGCCTTTCTATTGGATGCTGTTGGAGTCTTCATTCCTTTTGCTGGTGAAGTATAATAGGTGCGCCACTTTTTGCCTTTATTCTATATTTTAGGCATGACAGGTGTGTTTTGTTTTGTTTTTTAATTTTTATGATGCCAGATCCTTCCTTGATGGTCAAGTTACACTTTGTCCTAATCTGATGCTGTTTGATGCAGCGGTTATGGAGAACATCAGTGTCTGCCGCGCACACAATGGGAACATTTATATATATATATATATATATATATATATATATATATATACGAGTGGGTGGTATGCATTTAGGTACTGAGCTAGAAGCTCACCTTTACCAATATTGCACTAATGCATCACATTCAAGGCACAAAATTGTTTTTACAACCCCCTCCCTTAATAAATGCACAGACAAGGTATAATAATAATAATAATATTTATTTATTTATACCCCACCCATCTGGCTGGGTTTCCCCAGCCACTCTGGGTGGCTCCAACAGAATATTAAAAACACAATAAAACATCAAACATTAAAAACTTCCCTAAACAGGTAGAATATAGCCATTGTAGCTGGTAGCCATTGCGGCCCAGCAAGATTTGGAAAGCCACAGGTTCCTTCTCTGTGCGCTAAGGGTAAATAAAACCCTGTTTGCAGGGGTGGGGGAGAGAGAAGTGCTGCTCCCTTCTTGTATTCTCTCGAAAGCCCCCCCCACACACACCCCCTGCTCGCACACTCAAAAACTAGACATTGCCCTGGGGATTTATGGTTGCTTCTCTTCCTCTTCCCGTCCTCCCACTGCTGGGAAATGGACCCACGTGATTTACGAGAAATCCACTTGCCTGTATAAACAGAAAGTTACTCCTGGTTGGAAACCAGGGAAAGTTCTGCCCTTGGGAGAGCGATTGTGTGGGAATGAGGCAGGATTCTGTAGGGACTTGGCTAAGCCTATTAAAAAAAAAAGGTTTGTGTGGGGCCAATCATCATAATCAGGTTCATGTCTTTTGGGGGGGGTTGACTAGCTAATCAGGTGAGTGCAGAATGAATGAGTCCTTCCCCCTCCCACCCTCATTAATTAGTGGCTCATTAAGTGTGCAGTTGGAGATGATATTAATTAGCGCTGATTGGGAGCGAGGAGTGGAACCCCCTAATAAATCCCCCTCCCTTCCTGTCTCCCTCTCCCTCTCCGGTTTTAATTAAGCAAAACAGCCTTGTAATTAGGGGACTAATTAGTGGAAGAAAAATGAGCCAGCATGTCTTAGAATCCTATTGCTGAGCTGTTGTGGTCGTCCGTCTGTCACTTTCCCCCTCCGTTTTCCTAGCAGCCCCTCGCTCACATTGCAGCCTCGCATTCGCCCACGCAACTTCTGGGAAACTGGTACCGGGGTGGGTGTGTTTGTGTGTGTGTGTCAGAGAGAGAAAGAGAACAAAGGTGTTTCTGAGCATGTGCAGAGGGTGTTTGCCTCACTATTGTGTCAGCCACGCTCCCCAGCCCTGCTAGGAGGCATGGCTTCCAGGAGGCTATGGGAACTGAGATGAGAGTAGGGCTATACACAACAGAGAACGACGGCGCCTAATCAATACCCAGGTCATTGGTTCCCCTAACTCAGAAGTGGAGAATCCAGCTCCCATCAGCTGCAGCCAGCATGGCCAGTGGTGAGGGATGATGGGAGTTGTAGTTCAGGAAATGGGCCCCAGATTGGTGGGCGGCTGAGGTGGGCCAGTCTCACCCAATCTCACACAGGACCTTTGGGTGCCCATGACTCCCACAAGCGACTTGCGCTACATCCATCTGCACCACTTAATGCACTATTATACAATGGTGGCGTTCCCCCAAAGAATCCTGGGAACTGTGGTTTCTTAAGAGTGCTGTCAATTGCTAGGACACCCCTATTCACCACACAGAGCTGCAATTCCAGAGTTCCCAGGAAAGGAGGATTGATTGTGAAACCACTTTTGAAATTTTAGCTCTGAGGGGAATTGGGGCCTCCTAACAACTCTTAGCACCTTCAGCAAAACTACAGTTCCCAGGAATCTTTGAGGGTAAGCCGCAACTATTAAGGGAGTATCGTAGTGCTTTAAATACACGGTGTGAGCGAGGTTTTAGATTTAGTTTGGGACCCATTGTTTTCTGCTCCCAGGTCCTCTCTTTAGATCAGTTAAGACTAATTTGCTTAACGACAGCAAGTTATCGTAATGCAAATATTGCTTGCAGATGGCTAACAGTTAATTTCATTCAGGGTAACAAAATCAAGCTGAAAGAGAGAAAGAAGGTCAACAGACTTAATTTGGCCCACAGTGTTATCGTTCCCTCACCTCAGGGCATGGCCGAAGGGCTCATGACCCAGGAACCTTGCCGAAGCTAAGCAGGTCTGGCTTGGGTCAGCGTTGAGATGGGAGATGGACTGGGAGACCCCTAGATGTTGTCCGTCATTCCACAGAAGAACAGTTTCAAAAATCTTGAAACAAAATAGAAAATTCTTTCCAGCAGCACCTTAGAGACCAACTGAGTTTGTTCTTGGTATGAGCTTTCGTGTGCATGCACGCTTCTTCAGATACGATTCTTCTTCAGATACGATTTTTGATTCTTCAGATCAAAAATCTTGATCATCATAATACGAACATCAACATGCAATCAAGCCTTCTTTATTGTGGAAAACCTTTCCAGTGGAAATTCTGCAGGGGCCTTCAGTGTTAATTTTTAAACAGTTTGTTGAAAACGTTTCTACAATGCCAGGCTGATGCAGAATCTGGCCCCATCTGCCCTACAAATTTAAAGCAGTATCATTTAAACAATAACCTGTATCTACCCCAAAAAAGAATCCTGGGAACTGTAGTCAGTTAAGGTTGCTGAGCATTGCTTAACAGCAGCGCCGGATTTAAGGCACTGCGGTTGGAGTTCCCCCCGTCCCCCCAACAGGGCGCCGAGCTGAGGCGGTGCAAAAACGAGATCCATTTGGTAGCACTAAAATGTTGGCAAATTCTCACAGAGCGCCGTATTACGAAAGATTACCCAAGTCCATCCCTGCCAAGAGATCTTTATTCTCTTTGCAGAGCTGCAATTCCCAGAGTTCCCAGAGGGATTGCTTGTTAACCATTCTGGGAACTGTGGTTCTGGGAGGAGGCTCTGGGCTTCTTGACAGCTCTCAGCATGCTTAAAGGTAAAGGTAAGGGGACCCCTGACCATTAGGTCCAGTCGCGGACGATCCTGGGGTTGCGGTGCTCATCTCGCTTTACTGGCCGAGGGAGCATGACTAAGCTGCTTCCTGCTGGAGCAGTACCTATTTATCTACTTGCACTTTGCCGTGCTTTTGAACTGCTAGGTTGGCAGGAGCTGGGACCGAGGAACAGGAGCTCACCCCGTCGCGGGGATTCGAACTGGCGGCCTTCTAATCGGCAAGCCCTAGGCTCTGTGGTTTAGACCACAGCGCCACCCGTGTCTGGACTCGGCTTCTTGACACCTCTCAGCACGCTTAACAAACTACATTTCCCCAGAATTCTTTGAGGGAGGCCATGTGTAACGAATCGGATCTAAGTTAAGGGATTTTCAGAAACCCACTGTGTTTTATGAGTTAATGGGCACCCCAGTTTGAGTGGCAGATATCCCATGGGAGGCGGGACATTCCGCTCTTTAAAAGGAGGGAGCAGCCGTTAGAGAGGAGGAGTGGTGACTGGAAGAAGGAGGGCGTGGGGCCAGGATAGTGGTGGGTAGGTTAGGTTAGGTTAGGATACGTTGAAGATGTGTATATGATGCTGAATTAAGATTGCCGGAAAAAATATCAACAACCTCAGATATGCTGATGATACTACCTTGATGGCAGAAAGTGAGGAAGAATTAAAGAACCTTTTAATGAGGGTGAAAGAAGAGAGCGCAAAATATGGTCTGAAGCTCAACATCAAAAAAACTAAGATCATGGCCACTGGTCCCATCACCTCCTGGCAAATAGAAGGGGAAGAAATGGAGGCAGTGAGAGATTTCACTTTCTTGGGTTCCATGATCACTGCAGATGGTGACAGCAGTCACGAAATTAGAAGACGCCTGCTTCTTGGGAGAAAAGCAATGACAAACCTAGACAGCATCTTAAAAAGCAGAGACATCACCTTGCCGACAAAGGTCCGTATAGTTAAAGCTATGGTTTTCCCAGTAGTAATGTACGGAAGTGAGAGCTGGACCATAAAGAAGGCTGATCGCCGTAGAATTGATGCTTTTGAATTATGGTGCTGGAGGAGACTCTTGAGAGTCCCATGGACTGCAAGAAGATCAAACCTATCCATTCTCAAAGAAATCAGCCCTGAGTGCTCACTAGAAGGACAGATCCTGAAGTTGAGGCTCCAGTACTTTGGCCACCTCATGAGAAGAGAAGACTCCCTAGAAAAGACCCTGATGTTGGGAAAGATGGAGGGCACAAGGAGAAGGGGACGACAGAGGATGAGATGGTTGGACAGTGTTCT
The DNA here is from genome assembly GCA_900245905.1 of Lacerta viridis. Classification (NCBI taxonomy): domain Eukaryota; kingdom Metazoa; phylum Chordata; class Lepidosauria; order Squamata; family Lacertidae; genus Lacerta; species Lacerta viridis. The sequence continues at coordinate 316,967 of OFHU01002722.1, forward strand.
TGAAGCGACTAACATGAGTTTGGCCAAACTGCGGGAGGCAGTGAAAGATAGGCATGCCTGGCGTGCTCTGGTCCATGGGGTCACGAAGAGTCGGACACGACTGAACGACTGAACAACAACAACAACAAATATGATGCTGAAAGAAAGAGTTTACACTGTTATGAAACTAAGCTTATAAACCATTACTGAAACCGTTATGTTCTGAAAGAAATAAAGACTTCTTATTGTTGAGCTAAGAAAATATCGTCGTTCATTTGGTCCAGCGAGTTATGTATGCTCATGAGGAGGTGAACTCAGGGAAAGGACAAAACTGACCTGCAGGGTGATAGTTTGTGTCTTGGAGTTCCCTCAGGAGGGGCTAGCGGGCGGAAACCTTGGTATTGCCACAGAGTTGCTAAGAGGGCTTAGCTAACTGATATAGTGAGGGATCTAATGAAAGAGAGACCCCGAACTGTAGGCAAAGAAGAGTTTAACCCCTGAAGCCCAGAGCGGAGGATATAACCGGCCACGGCCGCTGGACAGGAAAACTCCCGTTACTAAGAGATCCCCAGATTATAAATAAAAGGGAATTGACATAACAGACGGACCTCAGAGGGACAGGTGGGGTGGATTGAAATTTGACCCAGAACACCTGATTAGAAATTCACTTAGTAACAAGGGGAGAGTGTGAAGTGGAGAGTGTTTAAAGTGGTATCTTAGTGCCTTAAATCATAGAATCATAGAGTTGGAAGGGACCCCGAGGGTTTTCTAGTGCAGCCCCCAGCAATATAGGAATCTCAGCAAAAGCATCCATGACCAATGGCCATCTGCCCTCTGCTTAAAAGCCTCCAAGGAAGGAGAGTGAATTCGGCCAGTGTGGATTAGGTTTTACGTAGCAGCTGCACCACCACCGCAGATCCTGCTCTAGGAAGTCCAAACCAGGGGTCCGAAGGCCAAGCTGGATTTTTAGCTGCCCATCGAACGCGTGTTCCAGTGTTGCCCAAGAAGTGCCTCCTGCGGGAACTGAAACTACTTACGGTCAGTTAACATATTTAGAAACTGCAAGCTTTTCAATTCTGCCACTTCCCTTGCTCTGCATGTTTAATATGAAGAACACAAGGAGACCCTGATGGATCAGGCCAGCGGCCCAAAGAGTCCAGCATCCTGTTCTGACAGGGGCCACCAAGATCCCTGCGGGAAACCCGTCAGCAGGATCCGAGCATGAGAGCACTTTCTCCCCTCCTGTGGTTTGCAACAATTGGTACCATAGAAGCATTGCTGTGAAGTCAGAGCAGAGCTATCAATGGGGGTGGCGTTAGACAACCCTCTCTGCCATGGATTTTATTCCAGTGAAAGGCAAAACAAACAGGTCTGGGTGTGTATGTGGGAGAGAGATGGAGAGATGTTTCTGAATCAGCATTTCCCACATTTATTTTGGGGTTGTGTGTGTGTGTGTATCAGGCCAAAGTGGCAGGGAAGAAGCTTCACCGTACAATTACGGAAGATCTGTAGCTCAGAGGTGCAGAGCATGAGATATGCATGCAGAAAGCCCCGGGTATCTCCAGGACCTGGAGTCTCCAGGCTGGTGCTGGCCACATGAGGCAGTAATGAGCTAGATGGAGCAATGGCCTGACTCAGGGCATTCAGATAATCTGCTTCTTGGGCATCCATCCTGGTTTGTTTGCAGGGAGGTTACATGACACGACACCAAAGCCCTACCCTTTCTAGCACATTTCCCCATCACCTTCCTTATCACAAAAGTCTGATCCCTTTGGATATTTCTGTGTGTGCTCCATACCCTCAAACATTTCTCTGATGAAAACAGGGACGTCCTATTCCAGGGGTCAGCATTTTTTTTCAGCAGGGGGCCACTCTACTGTCCCTCAGTGAGACAGTCCCTCAGAGAGCCAGTGTGGTGTAGTGGTTAAGAGTGGCAGACTCATAATCTGGTGAACCGGGTTCGCGTCTCCGCTCCTCCACATGCAGCTGCTGGGTGACCTTGGGCTAGTCACACTTCTCTGAAGTCTCTCAGCCCCACTCACCTCACAGAGTGTTTGTTGTGGGGGAGGAAGGGAAAGGAGAATGTTAGCCGCTTTGAGACTCCTTCGGGTAGTGATAAAGCGGGATATCAAATCCAAACTCTTCTTCCTCTTCTTCCCTCAGACCTTGTGGTGGCCAGACTATATTTTGGAAAGAAAGAAAAAATGAACGAATTCCTATGCCCCACAAATAACCCAGAGATGCATTTTAAATAAAAGCACACATTCTACTCATGTAAAAACATGCTGATTCCCGGACTGTCCACCGGCCGGATTTAGAAGGCGACTGGGCTGGATCCGACCCCCAGGCCTTAGTTTGCCTACCCATGTCCTATTCCATAATAATTTTACTATTTATCCCCCCACCCATCCGACTGGGTTGCCCTAGTCACACTGGGCAGCTTCTATAGAAACATAACAAAACATTAAAAACTTTGTTTTAAAAAACCTTCCCTATCTAAGGCTTCCTTCAGATTTCTTCTAAAGAAATCTTATTACTTATCTCCTTGGCTCGGAGGTCGGTTAACTCCATACCTTCCGACATTTCTCCAGTGAAAATAGGGGCGTCCTAAGGAAAAGCAGGACATTCTGGGATCAAATGAGAATCTGGGGTGGCTTCTGTAAATCAAGGATTGTCCCTGGAATATAGGGACACTTGGGGAGTCTGCTTTAAATGTATAGGGTACACCCAGACCTTTTCCTTTTCACACCTGAACACTGCATAGAATAATGCTCTCCGAAAGCATGAAATGTCTCCTCTCAAATCCTTGCTGCTTGTCTTGGGCACAGTTTGATTCCCAGAAGCGGCAACACGCACACACACACACACACACACACACAACACCCCCTTCCCCATTTTACCTCAGCGTTTTGTATATTTCAGTCACATCCAAGGACACAGAGTGACCAGGACAGCATGTCATGTGCTCTAAAAAGTGCTGGGATCCTGTCCAAATCCCATGCCAAGAAAAGCGAATGCCTGTAATCTGTATAATTGATGCATCAGTGCAGACTTTTCCTTAGTTTGCATAATTTTATTTGGCTTCCGCTAGCTCCACCTGCCGATTGCTAAACATTCGACTGAGCTCTGGCTCCAGAGGGTTTGCAAGGCATCGGCACCACATTTTTAAGAAGGTTTCTTTCCGGAATCATGAGCCCTAGAAACTTGTTCCTTTTTGTTTCATAATGAAATCCAAGATTTTAAAAATTTGTAGCCGATTCCCGTTTCTCATGTGAAATTCAGTAGAAACCTGGGTAGGATACACTTCGCTCCTACGTACAAGGCTCAAACCTCCATCACAAACTACGTTTGCTACATGGAAAGTGACTGAAATAAATATAATTAAGAATATAAATATAATTAATTAATATAATTAAGAACTCTGGCCGGAAGTTTCAACCAAAAAGATGCGTTTACTCGTAAGTAAATACAAATATAGTATCAATCCTGTTAAGAATTACAGTCTTAAATGAAGAAATAGTTTCACATTGAAAAATCCCTTGAAAGTCTTTTAGAAGTTGATGTAAGGGCTTCTACGATGCGTGTCAGATGTATAATGAGACAACTGGAGACCAGGACAGGGCCCCGTTTCGGCGTAGACGCCTTCCTCAGCTCGTTTTTTTTTGAGAGAAGTGTATAAAATATATATGGTTTCTATTTCTTTGATTCTCGAGAAGATGTAGTGTCTTAGAGAAAGTTTTCCTGTGTTTTCTATGCGTTTCCCTCAGAAGAAGTGTGCATGCACACGAAAGCTCATACCAAGAACAAACTTAGTTGGTCTCTAAGGTGCTACTGGAAGGAATTTTTTTTATTTTATTTTGTTTTAATTATGGCAGACCAACACGGCTACCTACCTGTATCTGTGAACTGAGTTTACTTGCACTCTGGCTGGGTGCATGTGACAAACGCACATTTACAAGCACATGGTTCCCCCCTCCCCAAAAACGAACCCTGGGAATTGTAGTTTGTTAAGAGTGCTGGGAGCTGCAGCTCTGCAAGGGGCTGAACCGCGGTTCCCAGGAGCCTTGGGGGGTCATAAATGTACTTTAAGCATTCTGTGCATAAGCATTCCGCCCATCCATCCATTCCTTCTTTCTCTCCAACTCATCATAACTCCAAGGCTGCAGCAAGTTCGATCCAGCTGCATAGTCCTATATTGTAGAGGGTTGGACTAGATGACCCGGAGGACCCTTTCCAACTCTATGATCATATTCTAATCTTCAGCAGCAGAGGAAGGAAGCCGGCTGGCTTCTTGCGCCTTCTCGCTGCCCGCTCCAGTTTCTTTTCTTCCAGCGGGCCGGCTGGGGGCAGCAAAGAGACAAGAGAGAGAGAGCGCTGTTCTATATACAGTGCCATAAATGTATTCTATATACACACAGCAGCGCTAGCTTGGAAAAGGAGGGGAGGCGCCGAGAAGAAAGGAGAAGGAGGAGGGAGGAAAGCCCAGAGAAGCTGCTCTCGCCTCCTCCATCTCCTCCTCCTTTTTCCTCCTCTTCCCTCCCTCTTTCCAGCTCCTCCTCCTCCTCCACCTCCAGCCCTTGTGTGGGACTCCATTTTCCCAGCCCCAAAGTCTCCAAGGGAAGGGTGCCGTGGGAGCGCGCAGCCAAGATGGAATAATAGAGATCTCTAGATCTGCATATAGCTATCTATAGATCTATATATCTATACAAAACCCAGCCGTGCCTCCACGACGTCGCCCGGGCGCCTCCGGATTTGGGCAGCGTTAGGATCGGCGTCTTTGTGTGCGCGCTCGCTCGCGCTCGGCTGGACAGTTTTCGCCTTGGTGGCTTTTTGCGCCCCCGCGGAATGGATGACCAAGGGAGGCTGATCCAAGCTCGGGGGCCCGTGGGGCTCCCGCCGGGCCATCCCGCTGTGCCGGGGGTCCCCAGCATGACCCCCCACTCCCTCCACGAGCCCCCCTCGGATAACGGCGAGCCGCGCAAGCAAGACATCGGCGACATCCTGCAACAGATCATGACCATCACCGACCAAAGCTTGGACGAGGCGCAGGCAAAGTTGGTTACCCTCTCGCCATTCCGGGGCGGACGGGCTGGTGGGGAGAGGGGGGTGCTGGAAAGTTGCCTTGGAGGGTTTCTCCCTTTGTGTGTGACGGGGAGTAGTTTGGGATGCAAGCTGTGGGACCGAGACCTGGGGGCCGTGGGGTGGCCCGCGCTTTCCAGCGGAGTTTGGTGGTGCCGGATCTCGGGGGCGCATGTTGTGCGCCGAAGAGGAGCCTTGGGTGGAAACTTGGAAGTTCAAGGTTTCGGGTGGAGGTGCTCCAGTTTTATTGGGGTATTCTCCCAAATCCGGATTTGGGAGTTGGGAAGATGGATTGGGCATGAACTGAACGTGGAGGTGGGGTTATTTGGGGGAACTTGATGGGGAAGAAAGATGAGGTTGTGGGTTAAGAATGGATTCCCTTGTTGGGGGGAACTTGAGTGGAGCCTCTTCAGAAAGAAGGAGAGCCTGAGGCCTGGAAGTCTGGAGCAAGTTGGCTCTTGTTTTTGTTGGGTGGAGAAGTCGGGAAGGAGAGGTTCGGATTTCTGGGGAGCCAAGCGTGGATTACAGAGAGGGTTGATTGAGCCTGTTCCATTTGGGACTTGGGCCATTTTAGGTTAACTGAACTTGCTCTCTGGGGTTTGTAGCTTGTTGTGGGGCGTACATATGCACAGGATGCTGTTGCTGGTGAACTGGTTTGGGAGGGGTGGTTGGTGTGGAATCCCAGCGTAAATAATAGGGGGATCTGGAATTTGGTTGGAGAGAGAGATTATGGGGATTGCTGCTCACATTATCCCTGTGGCCATACCTTCTGCTTAAACCACTAGACCTTGCTTCCCTTCCAGATCTTTTAGTAGCTTGGCTTTTCACTCCCTGCCTGTTCACTTAGCCAAGCCGCCAGATTTCCACATTTGGTTCAGGGGTATCCCAAACCCCTGAGGTTGATGTTTTAGAGGGTCTCTGTTGTGTAGTTAAATATATTAACAGTTAAATTTTTGATTATATTTGGTGATATGTGCTGATCTGGCAAAGAATTACCTACTGTACTTGCAGATAAAACACTTTGAAGGGTCTCATGCAGAAGTTATGACTTGTGTCTAACTTTGAATAATAAGTTTGTGTGGCAGCTGTATTTTTATTTATAAAAAAAAGAATTTATATTGTGGGCCAATCTTTAGATTAGAGGCAATATTATTGGTCGGATGGTTTCTGTTTGACAGAACGATTGCCAGAAGTTTGGTTTCAGATATGCATTTGTGTGTGGAGTGGTTTGTATCAAAAGGTCTGGACATCCAAATTCCTGGGAGCCCCCCCCCCCCCCGCTGGGAATTGGCACTGTGTTTGTGAGAGAATGCAAGACAGGTGTGGTTAAGGGTTGCGAAGTGGCAGTTGGGAAGAGAAGTATTTTATACTGAGAAAGTTAAAATCCTCAAGGGTGTCTTTGTATTTCCTATGATCTGTGCAGCTATGTGGATTAAATCCAGTGTGAGGTGAATTGTAGATATCAAGGTCTGCGGTCTGCGGGGAGATTTTCGGTGCTAAATTCTTGGTTTGTGGAAGTTGTAGCATTATAGAGAGAAAAGGGCTCTCAGGACACTGTGTTAGTCTGAACTTGGAAAGTTGTGTTTTGAGGGGAGAATTGTGAGTTTGTATGATGGTCTAAATACCGAGTTCTGTCTGGGGCAGGGGAACAAAATGATTTGAAGATTACTTTTCTGAATATGTGCTTGTGTGCTTTGATTGTCCAGTATATTCCAGGTTTTATTCAATTTCTGAGTTGCAAAACCCGAGTCCAGTGTTTTGTGAACTGAGTTATTGTTTAGAAATGAGGAGAACTATACAACCAAAAGAATGTCAAAGGCTGCAATTATATATCAGAAGAAAGTGTTTGAAATTTGTTTTATGCTGCATAAAATGGATTTTAAACGATGAGAGGTGGAGGAATCAAAGCAATGCAAAAGTGTAATTCCAGTGAAGGGTAAACAGGGATCATTCCTTAATTGTCTACCTTCCCTAACTTGACCAAACTTTGCCCATTTTACTGTACCTGAACACCCCTCCACATTCTTAGAAACAATTCAGCAACTGAAGGAAATATATATTTTTATTATTTAGGCTGTTCAGGTGCTGGAATTATACTGGGAATTACTCGGGGCGTAGAGGGGACTCCATTATATATGTGAATAAACGAGGACTGATTGGTTTATTCGCCAGGCTCAGGCCTGCGAGCTATTGTGGAAATGGATAGAGGCTTCTTTTCTCTTTATGGCAACTCCAAATCCAGTCTTTCCTCCCCTCAAAAACCACCGGCTTTATCTGCTCTCTCCCCCACTGTTTAAACTGCAGGAAACATGCCCTGAATTGTCACCGCATGAAGCCAGCACTCTTCACCGTCCTCTGCGAAATCAAAGAAAAGACAGGTAAGGTATTGTTTGGGCTCCGGGTTTGAGAGGGGCGGCTGTATGTTGTTGTTGTTGTTCAAATACACACACACACACACACATTTGTCAACCTGTTACCAAACCCCCCCACCCCCCACAACCCACTATATTGTAGAGCGAAGAAAAAGAGGGATTGGAATGGGGATTATGGGGAGTCTGTGGTAGAGAGGAGGAAGGCAGAAGAGCCGGTGTTTTCCCTCCAGAGGTTTTTGCCAGAGGCCTGTCGTCTCCCGCGCCATCTTGACGGCGTCTGAAATTTCTTTTTCCGCCTGCTTGGTTTTCTTTGTAGCAACTTTGCCCCACCACCTGCCTCCTCCCTCTGCCTCCACCAGCCGCTGTTTGACCGTGGTGTATTTTTTGTGTGCAAGGATGGAAATGTCCCCCTATCTCCCCCACCCCCACACCCCGTGTGTGCTCACACTGCCTCACTTGTAATGGGGGTCGCTTAGTCCATAAAGGGGTCTCTGGTAGCATCAGGATCTTTTTGTCCACAGAAATAAATGCCACCCTCCTGTCTTTGAAAAGGTCCACCCCTGCCTTTTCCTCCCTTCACTCTTGTGTTCCCCAGAATTCTCCCTTGCTTTGGGATGCTTCCTTGTGTTTCTGCATGAGAGAGGCAGGGAGGAGAAACTGGAGTTTCCTGCCGGCTCCTTGGAAGTTGTGCTGTGGCCAGATTAAAAAGTGAAAAGAACCCAGCAGCCCAAGCCTTAAAAGGATTAGTGAAAAGGAGAGAGTGAGAGTGAGGGGTGTGTGTGTGTGTGTGTGTGTGTGTGTGTTGGGATTGTCATTAAAGTTCATCCAGTCTTAAGCTGCCGGGATTTGGGCCACACGTCTCCGAAGTAATGGCCAGCTGTCTTTAGGGCCTCGGTTGGTCGTCTGTACGGTTATTTAAACTGCTTAAATCCCACTCAAGTCAATAGGAGCTCAGAGGCCTCGCTGGGAGTGGGATTGCAGCCAGAAAAGCATTAAGATGGATTCTGGAAACGCTAATCTATGTTTTAGAGAGTGAGTGGGAATACTTTTTGTTTTGTTTTGTTTTGTTTTGTTTTGCTCAAACGTGAGCTCTAAATTGCTGATCTTCCAACTGGTGGGTTGGACTCTCAAGCGGATCATGCACTCGGGGATAAGTTTTGTCACACCAGTGGTTCGCCTCCCATTTTCGTTCCTTCTGTAAGCAGCTGCTTAAGGGTGGGTTGTTGTGTTTTTTTAAAAGAAGGTAAAGGTCATAGATGGGAGGGAGACATGCAGGAAAATATTAACAGCGAGTCTCATTTCTTTGCATTTCAGGATCCGAAAGTTTAAAAAAACGATGGGCGAAAGCTTTGGGACTGAATGTTTTGGCATGTGTTAATAAATGTCTACTTGCTCGTCTTCGTGCTCTCTAGCAGTCCCCACCCACCCATGACATGTGACCTACAGAAGGTTGCCGAGAAAAGAATTTGGCCCTCTGTTTGAAAAAGTTGTCCTGCCTTTGAAGTGGTCCCTAGTTTAGGCAAGCAGTCACAGCCGAGTCCTGTGCAAGTTTGCTCAGACATCATCTCCACAAAATTCAGTGGGGCTTGTGCAGACAATTGGAGCCTGTGCATGCTTCCTTGGAAGGGAGCCCCACCGAGTACATTGGCATTTGATTCTGAATAAACGTGCAGAAGGTTCCAGCTTTTGGTTTCTTTGCTTCCTTCCCTGCAGCGTTCTCCGTCTGCTGGTCCGCTCCTGATACCGCTGGGCTGCATCTCCCCATTTTCCCTGACCTTTGGCCTTGCTCACTTGGGCTGATGGGCGTTGGAGTCCAATCATATTTGAAGTGTCGCATGTTGGGGAAAACGCCTTGTGGTTTCCATATGAGATGGATGTTTTGCTCCTGCAACATCACCCAAAGCAGAGATGCTGGGTGGAAGCTTGCAATTTAAAAGGCTGCTTATGAAACATGAGCACTGCGATCTGTTGTAAGAAGGGAAAAGGCATCATATGTGTTTGTAAACTAATGCATGGCGTCGAGAAAATGGATGAGAAGTTTATCTTCTCCTGCTCTCCTACTACCAGAGGGTCAATTTCAATTTTCAATGTTCTTCTGAAGGTGATTGACAGAAGATTTGGGGAATATCCGTACCATACCTTTAAAACATGCCCAGCACACATTCAAATCACATAACTCCACCTGCCTCACACCCAGGTGTGGGTGACACCTGGCTTGAGAGCAGTACATGTGAAAAGGATCTAGGAGTCTTGGTAGACCATAAACTTGACATGAGTCAACAGTGTGATGCAGCAGCTAAAAAAGCCAATGCAATTCTGGGCTGCATCAATAGGAGTATAGCATCTAGATCAAGGGAAGTAATAGTACCACTGTATTCCGCTCTGGTCAGACCTCACCTGGAATACTGTGTCCAGTTCTGGGCACCACAGTTCAAGAAGGATACTGACAAGCTGGAACGTGTCCAGAGGAGGGCAACCAAAATGGTCAAAGGCCTGGAAACGATGCCTTATGAGGAACGGCTTAGGGAGCTGGGTATGTTTAGCCTGGAGAAGAGAAGGTTAAGGGGTGATATGATAGCCATGTTCAAATATATAAAAGGATGTCATATAGAGGAGGGAGAAAGGTTGTTTTCTGCTGCTCCAGAGAAGCGGACACGGAGCAATGGATTCAAACTACAAGAAAGAAGATTCCACCTAAACATTAGGAAGAACTTCCTGACAGTAAGAGCTGTTCGACAGTGGAATTTGCTGCCAAGGAGTGTGGTGGAGTCTCCTTCTTTGGAGGTCTTTAAGCGGAGGCTTGACAGCCATCTGTCAGGAATGCTTTGATGGTGTTTCCTGCTTGGCAGGGGGTTGGACTGGATGGCCCTTGTGGTCTCTTCCAACTCTATGATTCTATGAAATCCTGGGAACTGGAACTTCCTCTTGTACAGCTCCCAGCACCCTTGACAATACATAGTCCCCAGGATTCTTTGGGGGCAATTTGTGTGCTCTGAATATGTGTGTCGGGTGTACTTTATGGTGTGGATCTGCCCTCAGGAACAAAGGGGAAGTACAGGGCATGTAGTGAAACTATGGGATTCTCTGCCATAAAATGGTGACAAAGGCCACTGGCCTAGACAGCTTTAAATTAAAAAAAAATTGATAAGAACATAAGAGTAGCCAGTGCTGGCCCAAATACATTTTGGCACCTGGGGCGAACCACAAAATGGTGTCCCCTCCCTGCCAGGGAACAGGGGGGGCAATAAAGATCCACATCGGGAGCAAGGGTGGGAGGAGACCAGCAGCGCCTCCTGTTGGCCACTGTAGAGGCAGCATTGAGGGCTGCCTCCCAGGTGTGTGCCATATCTGTCTCTGCTGGTGCGTCAGTCTCTGCCAGATGCTTCTCTTGGAGGCTGGATCTGCTGTCCTGTCAATCTTGCCGCCTGAGGCAGTCGCCTCACCTTGTCTTATAAGTGGGCCGGGGCTTAGAGGATGCCCTGTTGCAGGGGTCGACAAGCCTTACCTTGCCTGGGCCAGTTCACTGCTGCAGAGCCCCCTCTGTGGGCTGGATTGCAGGCATGCGATTTCCGGCATCTGCGCAGGTGCAATTTTCGGTGTATGCGCAGACGCAATTTCCGGTGCCGCTTGTGGCCCATGGGCCTTAGGTTGCCAACCCCTGCCCTGCTGGGTTAGCCCAAGGGCCTGTCTGGTCCATCCTTCTGTTCTCGCAGCGGCCGACCAGATATCACAATGGGAAGCCCGCCAGAAGGACCTGAATGCAACAGAACTACTCTCCCCACCTGTGGTTTGCATCAACTGGTATTCAGAGGCATATGATCCTGAAGAAGATAAATGTATCCATGGTAACAAGAAATAATGGTTATATCCTACCTCTGGTTTTCAGATGCGTTATGCCTTTCAAATACCAGTTCCTGAGAAAAGAACAGCGAGAGAGGGCTACCGCCCTGGCTGTGTGCTTCTCTGAGGCAAATGGTGGGCCAGAAGGACCACCTGCCCTTGTACCAATCTTCCTGTACCTTAAGATCTGTTCCAGAGGCCTTGCTTAGGTGCCTGACAGCTAAGGTGGTCTGTCTGGTGAGGACGTGGAGCAGGGCCTTCTTGGCGATGGCTCCACACTTAAGGAATTCAGTTGCCTGGGAGGACAGGTTGGCTCCTTCCCTTGACATCTTTAAGTGGTCCTTGAGAACCTGCAAACTGGACTGCAGAGATAGCGCTCTAAATTGCAGGTAGTATGTTTATTTTTTTGCCCGCGATGTGGGTTCCCCATACAGATTTGAATTAGGAAAATGTTCCTATGAAATTGGGGTAATGTGCACTGGAATTTTTTTCAGGATGCGTTGGGAATTATTTTCTGATGTGCTAGAGTGAACGAATTGAGCACGTTTAAAAACTTGGAAGCTGCCGGGTTATATTTATTTGAAGTTTGTGTCCGTTCGTTGTTACTTTAGAAAGGGGGGGGGGAGAGCGCTGCTTGATGGGCTAGAATATTACAAAATAAGTTTGGTTTGCTATATGTTTTGAAATTATTCTCCTCGGTGGCTTTTGTTATTTCGCACATCTTTGTGAAGAATGTCTTCTTAAAGTGGCTTATAAATCTATTAAACTTTAAATTGGGGTAGGATCTGGATGCTAAAATAGGTGGGTCTTTGGTCTGATCCACCAGGGCTCTTTTGATACCAGTTAGATCTATATCTATCTTGCATAAGGGGAGGTCCTGCAGATAATGCTTCATTGAGGAAGCCAAAATTTCCAGCTGCATTAATGGAGGACAGTGGTGAGGCCTACCGGTACACTGGAAAAAGCCTGTTGTGGGTCCTTTCGGGTTAAACAATTATAAACCAATTTAAGAATCTTCTTCCTACGTAAGGCAATGTAGCTAAACAACTCAGGCATTCTCATAAATCAGGGGCTGTCAAACTTTTTTGGGGGGGGGGTGGCTTGTGGGCACATTTGTATTTTTTGAGCAAGGGCCATGGATGCAACCCCCTCTGTTCCCTTTTCTTGTGAACTGGAGAGACAGAAAAAAAGGGTGTGAATGCTTTTCCATGGGAGCCAGTAGAAGTAATCTGAACCTTGCAAAGCACCTAAAGGTGAAAGAGGAAGTGGAAGTGGGGAAGAGCGTTGCTTTTTCAGCTTCCTCCTTCAGCTCTCTGTAATTTTCCCAGGAGAAAAGAGGGCAGTAGGTGTGCATATACAGGTGCTCAGAAGCTTTGTCGATTCCAGGAGAAGACCTTAAGGGTCCCATATTGGCAACCTCTGGTGTAAACGTTGGGCCACAGAGGCCCTGCGCGCAGACCTGTTAGTAAATTCACGAGACAGGGCCTTTTCTGGTGGTGGCCCCCAGGGTGGAGTTGATTTAAATCAAATTGATTTAAATCATGATTTAAATCACTAGTCAGTAAGACTTGATTTAAATCATTTTTTTTACAGAAAGACTCATTCTTGCTGGTATAATCTTAATATTTACAACCAGAGGAAGGTTTCGTTTTTGGAATAATAAATTTTCAGAGTAGTTTTTACAGTTATATCAAAAATTACTGATTTGGTTATACTATTAGAAATACATAGACAGATAATTATGAAATTATTGTGAGGTTTAATAAGTTAACTGTTTATATTTGGACAACTTTTCTGCTGTACTTTCATTGGAAGGAGAAAAATAATAATTTCCGTAATAACAATTTAAACAATTTGTTTAACTGAAACAATAACATTATAACATATGTATCCATGTCTGTTAACTGTTGTGGTTAAATAATTAAAAAAAATACAGACTTTTAGCACACATGAGAAACTTAAAACAAATTTGCTACCAAGGAGTGGAATTTGCTACCAAGGAGTGTGGTGGAGTCTCCTTCTTTGGAGGTCTTTAAGCAGAGGCTTGACAGCCATCTGTCAGGAATGCTTTGATGGTGTTTCCTGCTTGGCAGGGGGTTGGACTGGATGGCCCTTGTGGTCTCTTCCAACTCTATGATTCTGTGATTCTATGAAATCCTTATTTCCTGATGAACAGCCTATAACAGGACTATAATGTAACTTAAATAGAAAACTATCTTTAGAATGATTTTTCCTCCAAAAGCATTTTATTTTAAAAATCCAATTTTTTTAAAAAAATGATTTAAATAAAAAAAAATCTATTTAAATTTTAAAAATCCATTAAAAAAAAATCATTGATTTTTATCCACCCTGGTGGCCCCTCATCTACAGTGGTACCTTGGGTTACAGACGCTTCAAGTTACAGACTCGGCTAACCCAGAAATAGTACCTCGGGTTAAGAACTTTGCTTCAGGATGAGAACGGAAATTGCGCGGCGGCAGCGGGAGGCCCCATTAGCTAAAGTGGTGCTTCAGGTTAAGAACAGTTTCAGGTTAAGAACGGACCTCCAGAACGAATTAAGTTCTTAACCCGAGGTCCCACTGTATTGGACTCCTTCCCTGGCAGATGACACAGTTTCGCCCTATCCATATAGTTGGGCCTTGGAGACATTCCCATTTCAATCTGCCTTTGTTTAGGTAGCTGGGGTGGTTTAAACTTGCTTGTGTTTGCAAGCTGGATAGCTGTATGCATGTACCGCATGCAGACTGTATATGACGGATGCAAGCAGCCTAGCATTACAATAGATACTCTTTTGTCTTTATGCTGTTATGCTAACCTTTTGGCTTTTGGAAAAATCCTTATTTCTATGTGGTTTTAAAGGTCAGGTTGGTAATGCTGTCGTAATTGCAAGCTGCTCTGAAAGGACTTTGGTCCTGAAAATCAGCAAAAAAATCCATATTTTGAAATTGATTTTCTGCATCCCATCTCAATCTGGACCATAACTGTACTTGAGGATCAAGATTGCTCTGGTAGTTGCAGCCGGGTGTGAGGTTTTACCTCTTCCAGCTAGTTGCACCTCTTTCTAGATAATGGGGGGCATTGCTGCTGTGATGCACCCACTGGTAGTTTCTCGGCTTGATTACTGTAATCAGTTGCATGGGGGGCTGGCCTTGAAGACAGTCTGGGAACTGAAGCTGGTCTCGAATGCATTGCATTGGCTGTTGGAATCATAGAATTATGGGGTGCGAAGGGACCCCCCCCCCCAAGGGAGGAATGTACTATACCAGTTTTATCAGGGTGATTCGTAGAGTTGGAAGGGACACCAATGGTCATCTAGTCCAACCCCCTGCAATGCAGGAATAGATGCCCTGGCATATTTGACTGAGCACCTTCTCCCATATGACCCCCCCTCCAAAAAGAGAGATTTAAACCAAGTAGAGGTGTTCTGTTGAGGCTCTCACAAAAATCATGTCTACCCTTCGCCAGGAGCAGTGTTTTCTAGCTAGAATCACAGAATTCTTGAGTTGGAAGGGACTATGAGGGTCATCTAGTCCAACCCCCCCCCACACACAATTGATGAGTCTTCATTCCTGCTTAGTGGAATCCTTGCTCCTCATGTGAAACCTCTTGTCTTCATAACTTTTTGGCCCCTTTAGGATGAGATGCCGAGCAAGAGATAGTATTCTTCTTGACTTAGCAAAGTAGGATTAATTACAGGGTCATTTTCTGGTTGTTTTATAACTCGAATGAAGTGGCTGGTGTTGTTGCGGTTTCAACGTTTTTGCTGCAAGCCACTTAAAGTCTAGAAGTGGCACTGAAATAACGCTAATTGTACAAAGGGTGTGTATGCATGCCAAGTCTTGCCATTTTTTAATTATTCTCCCCTCCCACTGGCTGCCTCAACGCATTTGCACGGGTGTTTTATTTATTTTTTGAACCTTTGCCCTGCCCTACCTGGAACCTTCGGGGAGGCTTAGAGCTGCGCCCCTCCCTGAGCGCCAAAGGCAAAACTTCATTCCCTCAAGATCCAGGGCAAGTATGTTCTCTATGCTTAAAAAACAAATCCTCGCAAAAAGTTTTAATTCCATACCAAAAAGAAAGAAAGAAAGAAAAAAGGCTGAGTTGATGCAGATGTTCATAATTTGCTCATTTTGCATAATTAATCCTGCTTTGGTTTGGCAAGGAGAAGGGGGAAGTTATGGAATGCACTGGCATTCTTCTGACAATCGCTTGAAAGGCTAATAGGCCACACCTGTCTCTAGTCTCTAAAACCTCTGGCTCACATTGCTCATATTATTTAAGGGAACCTTGCAGTTAAGCACTGGCCTGGTTACCAAAGACACATGCGTGGAAGCAAGTGTGTAGACTGGCAGAGGAGAGACAGAAATGTCTATTCTTTTCCTGTTCCCAGCACAGAAACCGGAGTGAGCTGCTGGAGCAGGGGTGAAGATCTTTGGCTCCGGGGACAGCCTGCTTGTCAATCACGTGACATCATAATGACATCATGGCGGGCACTCGTAAACCACAATGCAAGGGGTGTTGCCAGCCTTGCGCTTGGTACTGCAGGAAAGTGTCCTGCAAGTCGATGCTGCAAAAAACCTGGAGCTGCTTGCTTTGGCTGTGCGGACCTGTGTTGAGCAAACAACAGACATGCACAGCCAAACTGAGCGGGATTTAATCCCTGCTCGTCAGGTGATTTGGCTGTGAGCGCCTGTTCGCTGCCAGAAACCTGCCTGTGCAGCTCAAAATTGGACCTCCCCCTCCCACCCAGCAGCTGATGTCATGAGTGATGTCAGTTGATTGACAGGTGGGTAGGGTTGGGGGACATGGCCTTTGCAGGCCAAAATGGTGGGCCAAAAGCTTCCCATCCCTGTTTTGGAAGAAAAAAGCTCCCACCTGCACAATGAGCAAGTGGGAAGGAGCTCTCTGGCCTCCATCTGCAGGTCCTCAGTAGGCCAGTAAAACATTTTTATAGGCTAGTAACTTTTAGTGCCTTATGTCCCAGGCTACTTTATGTGCATCTTCATAACCATGAGGTCCAGAAACTTGCTTTTGCTTGCTGCGTTTTTGAGCGCAGAGTTATGCAGTCCTGGGAATGGGGGAGAATGTCATCAGGCCTTCCCCTAGCTCTGAGACAAGCTGCAGTCGCAGTCCAGCTTTGGGTGTGGGCAGGCAAGCTGAGCGATAGATGTGGTCACAGACGGGGCTGCAAATGAAGAAGAGAGTTCAAGGCAGGCGGAAGGTCAGATTCCAAGGCGGCAATAAAGGCTTGGAGTGGCCAGAAGCAGATGTGAGGCCAAAGGCAGGTAGAGGGATTTACTGGGCCTGGTACACCCTCGCTGGCATCGAGAGTCGACGGGCACTATTCAAGCTGGGAAGGTCCTCATCCACAAAGGACACCCTTTTCCTTAAGGCCTGGTCTCCTAGGGAGCTGGGGTGCAGGAAGGTAAGGCACTGAAACCTGTCTGTTGGTGGTGGTGGTGCCTGAGCGTGGGTCTGTACAGCAGCTGCATCTACCTCCGGGGCAAGCATGTTTCTGCTCCAAACTGGGTGCATCAACACAAGCACTCAGCCCACCAGGGAAGTGTACAGAGGTTTTGTACCGAAGAGCAATAAATATACTAGTTTTGTACAGGAGTGCAGCCTTTCCTTCTGAGTCAGGGGAAACCCATCCCTTCCTGTCCACATCAGAAGCTGGCTGTGCCCTCTGCTGATTGGGTGGCCCCTACAATGTCACTTCTTCACCTCCGCATCACCTGTCCTGGCCAGTTTTTAAGCTATTTCTAAAAAGCAGGTTGTGCGTGTCTTATGTGTAATACGATGTTTATTTTATCTCATGGACCGCCCCGAGATAATTTGGATGAAGGGCGGTATAGAAATTTAACGAATAATTATTTCTCACCCAAAAACATTTATTTATTTATTTAAAAAAATTATTGCGTAATTTTAATTTGCAAAAAATAAGAAAAAACAAGTTAACAAATGTCAAATGAATAAATATTTTATCCGGCCATTTACCCAAACCTATTCAAACCTATACAGAAATTTAATAAAATTACATACAATGTTATTTGGTTATTTGTGTCTTGCTTTAACCCTTCTAGACCGATTACATTTTACCCAAACCTTTTTAACTGTCATCAAAAAACATGTAAAAGTGATCCCATGCCGATGTGCGCCAGATGTGGCGAGCCTCTGGGCTCCCGGATGTTTACTGAACTACAACTCCCATCTTCCCTGATCATTGGCTTTCCTTCTTGCAGCTGATGGGGGTTGTAGTTTGGCAACGTCAGGGAGGACCAAAGGCTCCCTACTCCTGATCTGCATGAGTGTTGGTGGTACTTTTTTAAAAAGTTAAGAAAAGCATGTGGTTTGCCCACCTAAAGATTTAGGGTGCATGGATGGAATAGGGCAGGGGTGTCGCAACAGGTTGATCGTGATCTACTGGTCAATCGTGGGGGTTCCATGGTAGATTGCGATCAATCCCCCCCAATAATAATAAAAATTAAAAAGTTCAACAACTTTGACACTTCCTAAAAAAAAGCTCAACAACTTTTGTCAATCCAATGGGTAGATCGCTGCCAGTTTTTTTATAGTGGGAGTAGACCGCAGTCTCTTGTAAGTTGGACATCCCTGGAATAGGGGAATATAAGAAACTTGCTTCATTCTGAGTCCGACCATCGACTCCCCCAGGTCAGTATTGTCTGCACTGACTGGCAGCAGCTGTGCATGATTTCAGGCAGGGGGCATTTCCCCATCCCCTGTTACCTGGAGATGCCAAGGAATTGAACCTGGGCCTTCAGCATGGGGCGCTGTACATAGCTGTCAACTTTTCCCTTTTCTTGCAAGGAATCCTATTCGGAATAAGGGAATTTCCCTTTTTTTAAAAAAAGGAAAAGTTGACAGCTATGGGCGCAGATGCTTCTCCGCTGAGCTGCAGCCCTTCCCCAAAAGACATAAATTAGAAAGTACATAAATTAGCTGCATTTCCCATGGCTGGAAAGAGCATCTGTTGCTTTCATTGTTAAGGTGGGAGGCAAGGCCAGGCTTTCCTCCACAGGAGGCAAAATGTACCACGGCTCCTTTATTTTTAGAGATCCATATGCTTGCCTGCATCTGGAGGAGCTGCAGCGGCTTTCCTCGCAGTATATATCGCTCCATAAGACGCTCCTGACAATTAGACGCACCTAGTTTTTAGAGGAGGAAAGGGGGAAAGCCCTGGTTTTTTGAGGATCAGCTCAAATTTGTGCAGCTTTTTTTGCAAAGGGGGGAAAGCAAAGCTTTTTTGCAAAGGGGGAAAAGCAAGAGGAAAAGCCCCATTTTTATGGGGTTCAACTCACATTTCTGCAGATTCTTAAGGAGCCCTTTCTACAGTTTGCAGAAAGATAATCTAATCAGCCAGTTACATGTGGCTGGGGAAACAAACAGCCTCCCTCTGCAGGCACATTCAACAATGGAGGCCTGGGCCCAGAGGGAGCCGGGAGTCTTATCTCTCTCCCGATCTCTTGCTGAGCAGGGTCCTTTCAACACCCCTTTCTCTCTCTTCTCTTTAAAAAAAAGCAGGATCTGCTTTTGGGCCCCTGGGCAATTCGGCTCCAGGGACCACCATTCGCTCCATAAGACCCACAGACATTTTCCCCTTACTTTTTGGGAGGAAAAAAGTGTGTCTTATGGAGTGAAAAATACGGTACATGGGAATCTGTTGTTTCGTGGTGAATGTTGCTCTCTTGTCGGGGTCCGGGGCGTCTTCACAGAAGCCGAGCTGGGCCCCTTGATAGTAAAAGAGACTTAAAAACGGGGCTGCCATCTGAATCTCCCATGATGCCATCCTCACCCCAGAGTTAACATTATATTAAAAATGGGAGCTTTTCAATAATAATAATAATAATAATAATAATAATAATAATGATGATGATGTTTTTATTAGGGTTTATAAAGAAAAATACAAGTATTAGTGGAAGTTTCTCAGGCCCAGCAGCACAGGCCTCAGGCCTTGTTTTGGCTGAGATTGGACAGGCCAGCTGCCCAAGGGTGAGAGGTGCCCAGAAGTGGCTTTATATATTTATTTGTTTAGATCAAATGTGGGGAAGCTTCAGCCTTCCAGGTGTTGCTGAACTACAACTCCCATCATCCCTTGTCCTGGACCATGCTTGCTGGGGCTCATGAGAGGTGGAGTTCAGAAACCTCAGGAGAGCTTATACTTGGAGTGGGACCTTTTTGAACCTAGAAATCGTAGAATCGTAGGGTTGGAAGGGACCCTGAGGGTCATCTAGTCCGATGGAAGAAAATAGTACTGAGCTAACATGTCACAGCCCAAAAATGATTTTGAAACAAGGTAATATAGCTTAGTTGGTAGAGCACGAGACTCAGCCGAGGTTTGAGTTTTAAAAGTCAAGGAGTTTAGAGTGATTATAAGAATATATGTAATAAGATAAGGAGAAAATATAATGAGATTGGGTAAAAATAGATTTGATCATGATTGGGAAACTGTCAAAAAGGATAGACAGTGAAATCAATGGGGGGATCTGAGGAAGTCAACATACAATGAAATAGAGGAAAGGAATAATGACTGGCCTATAGGAGGGCCAGACCAAAGCAATGATTATTTGTTTGTTTAAGGCAGTGTTTTTCAACCTTTTTTGGGCAAAGGCACACTTGTTTCATGAAAAAAATCACGAGGCACACCACCATTAGAAAATGTTAAAAAAATTAACTCTGTGCCTATATTGACTATATATAAAGTAATTCTCTTGAATAGGAATCAAATAAACACAAAGAAAGTATTTTATAATTACTTTATTATGAAATAGTAAGTAAACAGAAATATGAAAAATTATAAAATACTTTATTCAGTGCGCAACCTGGGTCTGT
This sequence comes from Lacerta viridis, assembly GCA_900245905.1. Taxonomy (NCBI): domain Eukaryota; kingdom Metazoa; phylum Chordata; class Lepidosauria; order Squamata; family Lacertidae; genus Lacerta; species Lacerta viridis. The sequence continues at coordinate 337,087 of OFHU01002722.1, forward strand.
TTGGCTGTTTTTTTTAAATCTTTCGAATTTTTCAATTTTTCCCACGGCACACCAGGCAACATCTCGCGGCACACTAGTGTGCCGCGGAACAGTGGTTGAAAAACACTGGTTTAAGGGATTAAATTTGAAATGTTTAATATTTGCTCCTGTGAGAGAGGGGTTGCGAAGATTGCTTCCCTCAGTGGGAGGGGGGGGAAGGATGAAAAATTTAACCGATTATGTAATGTGCTTATTTGTTAAAAATCAATAAATTTTTGGTAGAGCACTAGACTCTTATTCTCAGGATCGTGGGTTCGAGCCCTACATTGGGCAAGAGATTCCTGCATGGCAGGGGGTTGGACTAGATGACCCTCGGCATCCCTTCCAGCTCTACAATTCTGTGATTCCAATATATGTATATTTAATCCTGCAGACCAGGGAAGAGTGTCTTTCTGAAAGGAGGGAATGGGATGGTGGAAGGCAGGATCCACAGACCCCTTTTGTTTTATGGTGGAGACTTAAAAAATTATAAACGGTTCAATCTTGAATGTGTTGAAGAGCGGCACTTTGGATCTTGCTGAATTTCGCTTGTTCCCACCCTTTATCTTTAGCCTGCGAAACCTGGCAGTTAAATTGGTGCCCTTGGCAGCTGCGGTTGTGAAATGGCGCCCTTGAGGAGATCTGGCAGCTGCCAAGGCTGTGCAAGTTGCAATAAAACAAAATAAATGCAAATTGGGCCTGTTTAAATCAACACACCTCTTTTGATTTAACATAAAACAGGTCCTATAGGCCTGTAATTGGGAGAGTGTGGTCATGTGTGAATAATTTGGATGTCTGACATGAGAGGCCAGGCAGAAATAGGCATGGTGGGGAGGACGTATTGCAGTTTAGCATTTATTTAGTTATTATTCCATTCCTATTCCCCGTTTTCTCCCAAGGAGCTCAAGGTGGTTTTCCCTCTGCCCCACTCCTTTTTTTTGTCCACACAACAGTCCTGCAAGGGAGGCTAGGCTGTGACAGGTAGAGCAGGGTTGTGGGTTCGAGTCCCACATTGGACAAAAGATTCCTGCATTGCAGGGGTTTGACTTAGCTGACCCTTGTGGTCCCTTCAAACTCTTATGATTCCTGTGAATTTGGAAAAGGGGGAACTGCAGGCAAATGCTGCAGGGAAACAAGAAGCAAAAAAGGGTTTTTTGGGGGGGGGGGAGGAGTTGAGATGGCGGCCTGACCTCTGCTTAAAAACCTCCAAGGAAGCAGAATTGATTTATTACAAGGAGACGTCGTGAAAAGGCTGGGCTGGAGTGGCAAAGAGCTTAGGCTAGGGACTTCCTTGATACAATTTAGTGCTTGGCCATTAACTCCCAGTTCAGATGGGCCTTTGGGGCTACATAAACTGTGGTCTGTGAAGCCAGGAATGAGCATTGGTGTGGAGAGAGCTCATTCCTCTCTTCCCCCTATCGCACTTGGCACAAAGATCCTGGCTTGTTTTTAAGCCAGAGGTCCCTGGTTCAAATGGAGGGGAGGAGTGTTCAGCCCCGAGACTCTTCGGCTCCATAAACCATGGTTTGTGAAGCCTCCTAACAGTAATCTGAACTGTATAAACAGTATAAACAAACCACCATCAACCCCCAGCCCTCCCTCCACATACAATAAGAATATCAAGCAGTTGACGTAGTTTTGCTGTTCCCGTATTGCAGAGGGTTGGACTAGATGACCCTTGGGATCCCTTCCGACTCCGCAGTTGTATAATACATAATTCACAGCAGTTTGACTTCACCCTCGGTGGCGCACTCTCGAGACTGATGGTTGCCAACGAAATTTGCAAGGTCTGTTGAAAGCATTACTGAGATAATCCATGTGAGGCACTTCAAACCAGCTCTTATGAAAATCCTGAACGTGGATTTTATTAAGATACAGGGACCCAAAATAGCATGCTTTTAGGTAAAACATGTTGGCCGGAGCTGGTGGGAGTTGTAGTTTGAAGCGCCAGGTTGGGGAGCCCTCCTGCAGAGGTAGATTCACACTGATAGTTATCGCTCAGGCTCTGCTGGGCGTTCCTGCCACTCCTCAGCTGTTAACACTCGGCCGTAGTTTGGTGTTGAATTACTGCTGGAAGTCCAGCGGTCGTTTGCAGCTACCTCCCCAAGGATGCTTGAAAAACACAGTCGGGATGGCTCTGGATTTTATCTTCGCAGCCAGAGAGAGGTGGCTATTTATAGAGCATCCTCTTAAAAAGGGAGCAGCAGGGGAAATACCTTCTATTAGGACCAAGTGGAAACATCTCAGAGACCTAAACTGGTGCACGGGATTATGGGATAGCTGCAGGGGCGTAGCAAGGCGGGGCGTAGGGGGTGGGCCGCCCCAGTCTCCATATAATGGAGGGGGTGACAAATTATCAAGGAACAATTACTGCCCTACTAGGGTGGTTCATAAAAAAAACTTTTTTAAAAAATGCCTGCTCCAAAGGTCTTATCTTACTATACTAGGGATTATATAGCTATATATGAAATTTCATGCATATCGGTTAATATCTTGACCCTCCTCCACCAAAATAGCTGTTTACTTGGCTGTTTTCCTATGTCGTGAAGGCTGAAATTTCAGTTCAGTGGAGCACTTACTGTTCCCAACCCTAACCCTGTGGAAAGCCATCTAATTAGACTTTAATTTGATTTTGAGATGTTTTTAGGAGGTAATTTAATTATTGTTTGATTTTATACCAATGTTATGTATCTGATGTTAGCCACCCTGAGCCCGACTTCGGCCGGGGAGGGCGGGATATAAATAAAAGTTTTTTATTATTATTACTTGTTATTATTCCTTTGTAAGAAAATATGAAATAACGTAAAACCATTTTTGCAGGGGGGGGAATCAATGGGGGGGTGACAAGAAATTTTCTGCACCGGGTACCACCTGACCTTCCTACGCCTCTGGGTAGCTGATCCTCTCTTCACCTTGGGGGACTGTGAACGGGAGATTTTGGTGTAAGCCCCACCCATGCGTTCTAGCACCTCATGCAATGTGTGGAAAGGGGGAGAGCATGCTAGGAGCAAAAGGTGCTGACTTAGATCATTGGTGCATTTAGCTCAGGGTTCACACACTGTGTGCCACGGCCCAGAGGTGGCCCTCGAGTTTCATTCAGGAGTTTCATTCAGCGTGTCTGTGGTGGGCTCTTCTGCTGCTTCGTCATTCTTGGAATCCAGAAATCTTCCGGAAAGGTGAACAGGATGTCCCGGAAATGACTAGGGGGAAGTGACCCTGAGGCATAGCTGTCAACTTCTTCCTTTTTTTAAGGGAAATTCCCTTATTCCGAATAGGATTCCTCGCAAGAAAAGGGAAAAGTTGACAGCTATGCCCTGAGATCATCTTCTGAGGTCCTCCTTTGTGTGCCGCCTCCTTGAGAGGTCCGGAGGGTGGCAACATGAGAACGGGTCTTCTCTGCAGTGGCTCCCCATCTGTGGAATGCTCTCCCCATGGAAGTTCACCTGGCACCTTCATTACACACCTTTAGGCGCCACGCAAAAACATTCCTTTTTAACCAGGCCTTTGGTTAATCGGATTTACATCCTATGCCCTTTTAAAACGTGGTTTGTTAGTTTTTTTTGGAAGGGGGGACTATTGGGTTGGTTTTTTAATTTTTTATTGGGTATTTTGTGGTTTTATATCTTGATTTTATTCTGTGAACCACCCTGAGACCCCCAGGCACAGGGCAGTATATAAATTCAATTAATAAAAATAATAAATAATAGGGGGAGGAAGCACTTGAGGGAAGTGGAGAAGATCAGAAGGGAGCCAAGTTAACGCGAGGCTGGAGATAAAAGTCTGAGCCTTAACTCTGTTAAAAACCACGCAGCATCTAGCACAGTGCATTACAGCTACTATAACAGTCAGAAAAATCATTTAGTGGTCCTCAGCGATTTCTAAGGGGAAATATTTGGGAACCGCAGGTCTACACTGAACGGCAGTGGTTCTCCAGGGTTTCAGGAAAGGGAGATGCTGGGAATCGAACCTGGGACCAGCCAGGTGTGTTTTGTGATGGGTGCGGACCCAGTTGCGACCATGTAGAAATCTCTAGATGCCAGGCTGGTGACTGGGGGAAGCAAAATGTCACTTAGAGAAGGATGCGAAATATTTTTTTCATGAAGCTTGAATTTGTTTTAATCTGGATTGTTTCGTTTGATGTTTTAATGTGTTATAAACCGCTTTGAGATTTGTTCTTTAAAATATAAAGTGGTATAGAAATGAAAATAATAATAATAATAATAATAATAATAATAATAATAATAATAAATAGCGTCCAGACGTTCCATTGCGGTGATTGCAACCTAGGTTTAAGGTGCCATTTGGCAATGAGAGTACCTGAGTTTCTTACACCGCCTAGGATGTTCTGCACACAAGCCAAACGTTCTGCCTTTAAGCTATGCTCCTTCCTGTATCTTCCCCACTTCCCATTGCCCTCTGCTACTTGGAGTATTAACTTCTGAAGTGGAGAGCCTTTTCTGCTTGTGTAGGTTCTCTGCTTGATTTAGTCGCCTGACTGTCCAGGGTCCTAAATTGTGTAGGGGAGCTAGATGAGTAAAGCAATCTCCCCTGCTGCAGATATTTTGCCTTCAGCTGGTGGAAAGTAACTAGGGGAGGGCAGAGTTAGTGCCCCACTCTCCATTGGGGCAATCGTAATCTCCTGGAGGATTAGAATGCCAGAATGGGCCTCAAGAGGCTCATAAATCTTCGCTGCAAAAGGGATGCCTGTTTGTCCTGTGTTGATAACACAGCTGTGATTATAGTGAGGTATTAAAAATAGCAGCCGCAATAAACAGTCTTAAAATGCACTGGGTGATAGTTTAACATCATTCAAATTCGGGGCAGATTCATTAAAATCCTTGCACTTAAATCACTCAGTGATGTAGCTGCATAGCCTCCATACTTAATTACTTACTTACTTTATTTACTTATTTTTGCAATTCATCCCCAAATATGAGTGGGACTTTGAACCTTGTTCACCCTCCTGCACATTAGCAGAAAATAATAATAATAATAATAATAATAATATTTATTTATTGATACCCCTGCCCATCTGGCTGGATTTCCCCAGCCACTCTGGGCAGCTTCCAACAGAAGTTGTTGGTTTTTCTCTTTGACATCTGATGGGAGGGCATTCCACAGGGCGGGTGCCACTACCGAGAAGGCCCTCTGCCTGGTTCCCTGTAACTTGGCTTCTCGCAGCGAGGGAACCGCCAGAAGGCCCTCGGAGCTGGACCTCAGTGTCCGGGCAGAACATGGGGGTTCTCGCTGCGAGAAGCCAAGCTACAGGGAACCAGGCCAGATGTCAAAGAGAACAACAACTACCAGACTTTTAGAAGACATCTGAAGGCAGCCCTGTTTAGGGAAGCTTTTAATGTTTGATTGATTATTGTATTTTAATTTTTTGTTGGAAGCCCCCAGAGTGGCTGGGGAAGCCCAGCCAGATGGGCGGGGTATAAATAAATTATTATTATTATTATTATTATTATTATTATTATTATTATTATTATACCAGATGGAGCTGATTAACAGCTGCATTGGACACAGAATTAACCTGCGCCTCCATGGACAGCAAAAGGATTTATTCCTCCCCCCTTCTCCTCCCCCAACTTAAATATGTTTTCACTGAAGGATAAAAAAAACTGTAGGGAAACGGCAGCAAATTCACTCCCGTCTGAAATGAACGTTCAAGGATCAGAAATTCGATACTTTATAGTAGAAGTTAATACGGGGCGAACTACTGTTTCAGTGAGAGTACCTACCATGCCGGGGATGTGGGTGGCGCTGTGGGTTAAACCACAGAGCCTAGGGCTTGCCGATCAGAAGGTCGGCGGTTCGAATCCCGGCGATGGGGTGAGCTCCCATTGCTCGGTCCCAGCTCCTGCCAACCTAGCAGTTCAAAAGCACGTCAAGTGCAAGTAGATAAATAGGTACCGCTCCGGCGGGAAGGTAAACGGCGTTTCTGTGTGCGGCTCTGTCATGCTGGCCACATGACCCGGAAGCTGTACGCCAGCTCCCTCAGCCAATAAAGCGAGATGAGCGCCACAATCCCAGAGTCGTCCGTGACTGGACCTAATGGTCAGGGTTCCCTTTACCTTTACCTACCTTATGCCAGGTAAGCCTATTTGTCTGTTTAGCCCAATATTGCCACTTCTTAACTGGCAGTGGCTCTCTGGGATCTCAAGCAAAAGTTTTTCCCCATCACCTCCACTCTGAGCCTTTTAGCCATAGCTGGGGATTGACCTGGGGTCCTTCTATATGCAAAGCATATTCTCTCTCTCTCTCTCTCTCTCTCTCTCTCATATAATCTGCCACACCGCCTGAAGGTCTGCTATTATGGACATACATAAGGCAATACTCTATTGGCAAGAGTTCTAGGCGGTTTGCAAATTGGGTCGCTCTTCCCGGTTCTCCCACTGGTTAAACATATTTTTTGTGTTGCTTCAGAAACCCACCAAACCTCTTCAACCAGAAAAGAGGTTTGGGTGAAAGGCACATGGGTGTGCACAAATGTCCTGTAAAAACAAGACTTTGGAAACTTAAACTGAGAGGTGCCGGAAGGATCAACGCTTGTCCTTTCTTTTCCCTTCCCGAGTCAAGTGATATTTATCTGTTTTGTTTTGGAAAAATCCTGGACAACTGTGCAGTTTTCAAAATGCTGTTCACTACATCTTGTCAGGTTAAAGTCGCTGTATTCAGCATCATACATTGTATAGTTCTTTATAATCTTATTAGAACTGTGTTAAGAACAAAACGAACAAAAAACCCAAGTACTTAGCTACAGGGTTTTCTCCCATGGGATAAGTTTAGTTTCCTCCGGCCTTTGCCAGTGCATCTGACAGATGCGGTTACCAGTGTTTCAAGCAGTTGTCAGTGGTGCATCACCCTACGTCATGCTTCTATAGGGACTGCTTTGTTGTTGTTGTTGTTTTTTAAATGCATGCATTTAGTAGATAATTAGGCAAATTACTGGCGAATAAGGCTACCAATGGCTACTAACCATGATGGCTAACATCGTCCTTCCGCTGTCTAAGGCCGTATGCTTCTGAACGTTTTTGGAAACCGCAGGGGGAGGAGAGGACTATTGCACCCAGGTTCTGCTTGCAAGTTCTCCATAGGTATCTGGTTGGCTACTGTGAGAACAGGATGCAGGCCTGAACTGGCAGCCTCTTGCATTCTCAATGCAATAGAATTGCTTGAATTATGGAGCAGAGGGGGCATCTGCCTCCCGTTTGTGGGTTCTAGAAAAGTGCCACAGTGGGGGCAGGATTTGGCTGAAAAGGACTGGAATCGATGGCTGTGCCTACGGCTCGTTGTTTTGTGAAAGCCCTCCCGCCGCCTCGTCCCAATCCTGCCCCGTGTTAATGTATGAGGGGAAAACTTTGCCATATTGGGGTGGGCTTATTGGCCTCGGGCGTCAAAATATCTCGAGCCCCACTCCCCATGGGAGAGGGCACTTAGTCTGCCTCCCAATTTCCTTCTGTCCTTTTCTGCGGCTCAAATGGGACTTTGAGGCCTGACCAGATGGAGCGTATTTTCCCTGGCTCCAAGCCCCCGTTTTGCCTCCTGCATTGGAGGGGAGACTCTGGAGGAGTTGAGGTGCGTGTAAAATAGCTGGTATGGTTGCTTTTATTGCTTTTCTTACTTAGGCCTGCCTGGTAACTCCACCGCCTAATCTCTGCAGTTTGTCAGACACTCTGTCATGTGTCCCCCCCCCCCAAGTGAATTTACTATGTTATGCCAACTGCCTCCTGAAAGCCATATTTAGGGCCTGCAGCCACCTCAACGCCACCCGTTTAAAGCATTGCAATAGATGCCACATTAAACAGTCGTGGGTGGCTTCCCTCAAAGAAGCCTGGGAACTGTAGTTGGTTACGGGTGCTGAGAGCTAGAATTCCCAGCAGTACTTGGGAAGAGCGATGAGCTGTTAAGCCACTCTGGAAATTGTAGCTCTGGGAGGGGAATATACCACTTTAAACAGCCATGACTACCTGCAACCCAGAGCTACAATTCTCAGAGTGGTTTAAGAGCTTGTCCCTCTTCCCAGTAACCAACTACAGTTTCCAGCTTTCTTGGGGAAGCGGGGAGCCACAAGTGTTTAAAGTGGCCTGAGAGTCCTTTAGCTATTCGGTGTGAACAAGGCCGGTCTCTTTAACAGGACTTTGAGGCACAGCTATGGGCCAGGAGATCCTGTCTGGCGCTGGGCCATGGATTTGTGCCCAGCAAAGTTTTCTTAAAGGGACAGGAGTAAGCAAGGTGGTTTCTCGCTTCTGGTTTTGTTGTTGCTCTGGCCAGTTGGCAGCCGTGTTACTCCTTTTTTAAACATTAAACTGGCCCCCTGCTCCTGTGCTGCGTTTTAGGGGCGGCCTGACCTACAGACGTTTGGCAGGTGAAGACACCCGGCTGCTAAATATATGCGAGATCAACAAAGAAGTCTTGCGACACCAGGGGGGGGCAGGGGGGCGCATGCCAGGAAGAGGGCTATTGCTCCCCTCTTTGCTTATCAAATGATTGATATTTGACCATATCAATGGTCAGGGTGGGATGGGATGATCGGCCACCTTTCTTGAGTTTTTGTGTGACTTTGCTTCCATCGCCGATATTCGTAGGGTCTTTGCCACCCCTGCCTTAGAGAGACTTGGCAAAATAATTGGGGCCTGAATGCTCGTGCCATAATAAATCAAGTCTAGGATGCCGCCAGAGTCTTGATCCTTTTTCCTTCGTGGCTGCCCCTTGGAAAATGCAGATCAGGTGGCAATTCAATGCCAAAACAGCAGAGCCAGTCCCCAAACGGAGGCAGCTTTGACATTGGAGGTGGTGCTGGGGGGTTGAGTTAGGGGCCCTCCTTTTTTCCTTTCTCTCTCCTAGGGATCCTCAATACGTTGCTTCTTTGGCTCAATCTTGGGCCTCTTTTCTACTCTTTCTTTCTTTCTTTCTTTCTTTCTTTCTTTCTCTCTTTCTCTCTTTCTCTCTTTCTTCTCTCTCCGCTCCCCCCCCCTCCCCAATATCTCTGTGTCTGTCTGCCAAAAGTTGCTACCCCTTTTCTGGGCCCGCCGTCGCCGTGGCAACGACCTCGGGGTGACCTAGTCTCCTGCCAAGCGACAAAAGAGGAAGGAGGCACCAGGAGGGGGAGGGAGGGAGGAGGGGAAGCCCACCAAGGAAGGGCAGGAAAGGGCGGTGGGAATGCCTGTGTGTGTGTGTGTGTGTGAACATGGCCGCCTCAGCGTTAACTCCTTCCTTTCCCCTGCGTCTGCATTTTAGGACTGAGCATCCGAAGCTCCCAGGAGGAGGAGCCGGTGGACCCCCAGCTGATGCGCTTGGACAATATGCTGCTGGCCGAGGGGGTGGCCGGCCCAGAGAAAGGGGGTGGGTCTGCGGCAGCAGCGGCCGCAGCCGCAGCAGCAGGGGGGGTGTCCCCGGATAACTCCATTGAGCACTCCGATTACCGCAACAAGCTCTCCCAGATCCGCCAGATCTACCACTCGGAGCTGGAGAAATACGAGCAGGTAAGGATGGCGATGATGCGGATCATGCATGGTATTCCTGTCCTGCCTTTCTCCCAAGTTGGGTCTCCCGGCGGCTTCCGCCGTTCAAGGGCACCCGTTATAAAATGCAAAAGCAAGCCCTTGAACAATGAATAGTTGGAACCGCATTGAAACACGGTTTTTTTTGGGGGGGGGGGCGCCAGTTTAAAATCCAGCTTGCTTGGCAGGCGATTGGTGGCACAGCAGTTTTCAAAGGCCTGTCTGAACAGGAAGGAAGTTCTTAGTATACATAACAAGGAGGGAGACAGACGTTCCTAACCTCTCTTGGGAGCAGTGTTGGAAACTCAAATGTATAAACTAGGTGCCAAACGGCACCTTAAATCTAGGTTACACTCATCACGATGGAATATCTATTTGCCAGGAGGTTGAAATGGATGACCATTGGGGTCCCTTTCCAGTTCTACGATTCTATAAGCTCAACTACATTGCTTGATTGTCGCTTGCTCTTCCAACAATTCACTTGTGCCAGTATGCAAAAGGAGAAAAACACGCAGTGGAAATGGAAATGGTATTAACTATGGACTTAAGGCAGAGGTTTTTAAACGGTGGTTGCCCACCTGGTGCCCAGAAATCTACTTGTTGTCGCAATTGGACCCATGCCAGTAGCAAAACGTACCTGGCTAATTCCCAACACTGCATGGGAGGGAATTCCATAATATTGGAGCAACCCGGAATAGGTTTCCGCTCTCACCACCTCCAAGCATGAGTCCAACGTTGGTGGGATCAAGAGAAGGGGCTCACCCAAGGGTCTTAGCACCTGGTTAGGTTCATATAGAGAGATATGATCTTTCAGATAGCCTGGGATAAAAACCAGATGGGGCTTTCTAGGTCATAACCAGGTAAGGATGTGATTACCATTATTGCTATTATTTATTAAATTTGTATACCACCCTTAATCAGAAGATTGCGGGGTGGATCACAACATAAAAATGCAAAAGGAGAACTAAAGACTACATAATAAAACATCTGGGTGGGGCAGAGGTCCACTACATTTGCATTAGGAGTTTTTTTTGGGGGGGAGGGTTATTGATTTTCCTTGGGTTTGTGTATTGGAGCTCTTACTCCTCAAACTCAGCCTCTCCCCCTTCCCCACCTGCTCCTCGTCAGGCCTGCAACGAGTTTACGACCCACGTGATGAACCTCCTTCGGGAGCAGAGCCGCACGCGCCCCGTGTCGCCCAAGGAGATTGAGCGCATGGTCAGCATCATCCACCGGAAGTTCAGCTCCATCCAGATGCAGCTGAAGCAGAGCACCTGCGAGGCTGTCATGATCCTGCGGTCCCGCTTCCTCGATGCCAGGTTACTACTTCACCTATATACGAAGTGGTTGTTGTTGTTTGTTTTTAACCTTACCCTTTAGCTGGGAAGGCTCCCAGAGTGGCTGAAAGGGATGGGGAGAGAAGAGAGAGGCGGAGAAAGCAACCTCAGGCACCGGGTCTCAAATTCACAGTTCCTACAATGACCAGAGGGATAGAAGTTCATGGGAATGGCTGTCCCTAGATCAGTGTTTTTCAACCTTTTTTGGGCAAAGGCACACTTGGTTTCATGAAAAAAATCACGAGGCACACCACCATTAGAAAATGTTAAAAAAATTAACTCTGTGCCTATATTGACTATATATAAAGTAATTTTTCAATTTTTCCCACGGCACACCAGGCAACATCTCGCGGCACACTAGTGTGCCGCGGAACAGTGGTTGAAAAACACTGCCCTAGATGACAGTTGAGGCAAGCTGGTCTCTCACCAGAGACGATGGATTGGCCCCACTTCTTTTCTGTTCCCTGCTCTGCAGCTTCATGCAGTGGCTGTTGCTAGGGGCTTTTTTTTTTCCTTTAAGGGTGTATAGTGGTTGGCTGTCTATGTTGGATGTGCCACAAATTGGTGCTGCCATGTTCCGTTCCTTCTGCCAGCTTGATGGAGTCAGTCACCTCTGCCTACCAGGAAAGGAAAGCCCGTGTCTGAGTTTTCTAGAGGAGGCAATTAAAAATACAGTGGTACCTTGGATTTCAAACGCCTTGCGAGTCAGACGTTTTGGCTCCCGAACGCCGCAAGCCCGGAAGTGAGTGTTCCAGTTTGCGAACGTTCTTTGGAACCTGAACATCCGACTCTCCTTCCGAACGTTTTGGAAGTGGAACGGACTTCCGGAACGGATTCCGTTCGACTTCCAAGGTACGACTGTACATCCTTACACAGCAGTTCATTGATGTCTGTTTTTAACTTTCTTAAGGGTTTTGTTGTATGATTTCTTCCAAGTTTTTATTGCTATATACATTGCTTTGATGTGTATATTTTTATGGCACAGTGGCATATAAATATTTTTTTATATATATAAATAAACAAACCGTCCCTGCAGGAAAGGCAGGTGGGATGCATTCTGGCTTCATCTAATGCGCAGCAAAGGGATTCTGGGTCCCTGTGCTGAGCACTAGCTGAAACCTCCCTTCCCACTTTGCATTCTCCCCTGAGGGAAAGAGAGGCAAGGAGTGTCCTGTTGGGCAGTTAACTGGTCTCTTAGTGCTGATGGGGCACTGCCCCACCAACCTCAGCCTTGATTCCCCCTAGACAAGCATTCCAAATTTGCCAGGCGCATTTTGCACCAGGTAACCAGCCACTTGCGAACCAAGTGAAGGTGCCTTGGCTCCATGATGGCTTCTGACATCTCCCCCATCTGGAGATGCTTGCCCGGAGATCCTTGGATCTTGACTGTTTTCTCACGCTAGCAACACATCCTGTAGAATTCTATCCTTTGTATTTTATCTGCACAATCAAGGACAGATTTCAGGAACCAAAAGTTGTGGGAAAATACGACTTTGGAGCCATCTTTCCCAAAAATGGCAACTAGGCATTCCGTTTTGGCGACTGTAACCCTGGTTTAAGGGGCCATTTGGCACCTAGCTTATATAACTGTGAGACGCGGGTGGCGCTGTGGGACGCTGGTGGTGCTGTGGTTTAAACCACTGACCCTAGGCCTTGCTGATCAGAAGGTTGGCGGTTCGAATCCCCGCAATGGGGTGAGCTCCCGTTGCTCGGTCCCAGCTCCTGCCAACCTAGCAGTTTGAAAGCACGTCAAAAGTGCAAGTAGATAAATAGGTACCGCTCTGGCAGGAAGGTAAACGGCGTTTCCGTGCGCTGCTCTGGTTTCGCCAGAAGTGGCTTAGTCATGCTGGCCACATGACCTGGAAAAACTGTCTGCGGACAAAAGCGCCCTCGGCCAGTAAAGCGAGATGAGCGCCGCAACCCCAGAGTCGTTCGTTACTGGACTTAACGGTCAGGGGTCCTTTACCTTTATATAACTGAGTTTCTAACACTGCCTGCCCTTCTTATGCTGTTGCTTCTTTTTGGTCTTGGCAGGAAGGACGGTGACAAAACTTTAATAAATTGACTCTGGTGCCCCCTAGAGTTGGTCTCCTTGCCTTCTGCCCTACCAGTCCGAATGGGTACAAGCTACTGCTGGTTGTGGGTTGTTGCATCCCGCCAGCACCTAAAATCTCTTGCTTAGGAGAGGCAGGAAGAAAGCCAGCTGCTGCTGCTGACCTGTTTAAGGGGTTCAGAGCTCCTTTTGCTTCTCTGCCCTGTGAAAAAGACCAGGAAGGGATTCAGGCCATGCTGGCTAGTGACACTCAAGAGTAGGAAAGAGAGATCAAGTTCTGCTGGCTTGACTTTTGTGGCCATACAGCTGCCAACCCAGTCCTCGTCCTTCCTTGGAACCGGAGAGAGGGGCAGGGGTCAGCACAAAGCTCCAACTCCCTCCGCAGCTTCGGAGTTGGGAGGAAGGCTTGCTGTGGCGAGCAGAACTGTTGAAACTTGATTTTGCTAATTTTTAAAGTTGCACACTGCCTTTCAATAAGTATTTCCAGAGTATTTCATGGTGTTTGGTTGTGGGTGTAGGTTTTTTTTTTTTAAGAAAAATAATAAATAGACATTAAGCGAACAATTAAATAAAAGAGAAGGGTGAAAAACAGCAGGATAAAACATTCCACCAGGTTGAATTTTTCAACGGGGAAAATCAATAATATTGTCAGAGGTAGCATATGCCTCTGAAAAGCAGGTGGGAAGAGCTCTGCAGCACTCAGTCTAGGATTCCCCATGACCCTTGGCTTGACCCAGCAGGGCTTTTCTTCATGTTCTTCTATTCTTAGAGAGGATTTCACCTTGCACAGAGAAGCTCTAGGCAAACCTCGCTGGAGAGAGAATTTCATAAGTGGGGCTTCACGGCCCATTCCACCCTGCAGCCGCTTCACCTTGAATGTTCTTTCCATAGCATGACCCCAGGCAAAGTATTGTATCTTCCTCCGCATCAAAACTCCACTTGTGGAAATCTAGCATGTTAGGGGAATGAGTTCTAGGGCAGCTGTCCACTCTTCATTAATTAAAATTTTGCATCAAGTTATAGTTCAATTCCTCTGCCTGTATAAATCATGCAAATTGAGCAAATGTTTGTGTTTGAAATCTTTACCTTTTCTCGGCATACTTCTGCATTTGCTGGGAGAGAGGCAACGATCTAGGGACAACACTGAAGACCTGTTCCCCAATCTCTGGCAACCTCAGTGTTTTTTCCCCCCCGGGATTTCAACAGGCATTGCTAACATACTTTTAGGAAAGATGCTGTAGCCATAAGGGCTAGATTCCTGTCTTCTTAAAACAACATAAAATAGAAATCTCTGATTCAGAAGAAGCTGAATGGTGCACCCAGGGTGCACAGTGGACTGTTTCGGTACTCCTGCAAAACCTCTGTATACTTGTATCAGGCCTGGTATCTGGCCAAGCCTCTGCCCTGGCATGCATTGACTTGTGCATGTTAGTCTCCCACACAAGCAGGCAATAAACAAAACACACAAGGGATGTTCAAATCATGCAATTTGTCAAGTGGCACAGCGCTAGGAGGGCTGTGCCACACACATATAGCCCAGCCTCTCATTCTCCTCGCGTCTCTTTAACTTTGAGGGCCTCTTGCAGATGCCACCTTCTTGTGGGTCTACTGCACAATGTAGGCCTTCAGGGTGGCGGCACCTGGCCTGTGGAATTCCCCTCCCATCAAATGTCAGACATACATGGCCTCTGTTGCCGTTGTGGCGCCTGCCAACGACCTTCCTCATCCTACAAGCCTTTTAGAGTCATTGAATTGTAGAGTTGGAAGGGGAGCGCAACCCCCTGCAATGCAGGAATCTCAGCGAAAGCATCCATGACAGATAGCCACCCAGCCTCTGCTTAAAAACCTCCAAGAAAGGAGAGTTCGCCACCTCTCGTGGAAGTCTGTTCCACTGCCAAACAGCTCTTGCTGTCAGAAAGTTTTCCCAAATGTTTCGTTGCAATCGTCTTTCTTGTAACTTGAAGCCATTGGTTCGAGTCCTACCTTATGGAGAGAAATGTGGGGCCCGGAATTGTTTTTATCATTTGGCATCCTGAGCTCCTTTTGAAGGAAGGGTGGGGTACAAATTTAATAAATAACAATAGCCCGATACCTGCAGGTAGAGGGCGAAATACAAATTTCATAAATCAACAACAGCACCTCTGGATTCCACATACTGCACACCCACCCCACTGCTTACCCCAACTGCCTTTTTTCCCCCTCTTCCCAAAATTGCTGCATCTGCGAACCCTTCACATCCCTTTTTCGCTCGCAGGCGGAAGCGGCGCAATTTCAGCAAGCAGGCTACGGAGGTGCTCAATGAGTATTTCTACTCTCACCTGAGCAACCCTTACCCCAGCGAAGAGGCCAAAGAGGAGCTTGCCAAGAAGTGTGGAATCACAGTCTCACAGGTACCAGGGTGTGTGTTGGGGGGGGGAGTGAGGTGGGGCGGGGCAGGCCCCAGGCTGTGCTAGAGAGGCCCCTGAGTATGGGACAGGGTTGGCTGGGGAGGGGAGGAAACGCTCATTGTTTGGCTGACCTGTCAATACATAATCCCCTTCCCTCCCCTCCCCTTCCCTCCCCACCCCTCTTTTCCCTCCCTCATTCCCTCCCCGCTTCCCATTCCTTCATGTTTGACCTTCCCTCCCCTCCCCTCCCACTTCCCCCCTCCCTCCCTCCTTCCAGGTCTCAAACTGGTTCGGGAACAAGCGCATCCGCTATAAGAAGAACATCGGCAAGTTCCAAGAGGAAGCCAATATTTACGCCGTGAAAACGGCTGTCAGCGCCGCACAGAGTGGGGGCGACTCCCCCAACACCCCCTCCTCCGCGGGTAACTCCCCTCCCCCCCGAAAAAAAGCTCCGCCACACCCCATGTTGGTGCGGGAGTCCTCCTCGCTGGGGTTGGAGAAACGTGGAACCCTCCCCTCCAACATGCGCTGGAGTTCCCGAAGGAGATCCCTCCAACACCAGCGCCCCCGCCCCACTCCCCCATGGTCAGTGTGTGCGCCCCATTCGGCGCAGAGCGGCGAGGTGCCCCCTCACACCGCCCGCTCCCCCACACGCCGGTGTTTGCGTCCCCCTGTCAGCCTTGGAGTAGCCAAGGCTTCCTCCCGCAGGCAGGTCATCTCGGCTTGCTTCTTCAGCTAGTTGCCTTTTGCAGTGGTGTTCACCTTTTTCTCTTCTCGAAGCAACCGTGCGTTCCACCCCCAGTCACCCTGTTGCTGTCTTTCGCTCCCGCCCCTTCCTCTCTTTTCTGGCAGGCTCCGGCGGCTCCTTCAACCTCTCCAGTTCTGGGGATATGTTCATGGGCCTTCAGGGTCTGAATGGAGACTCGTATCCCACATCACAGGTCAGTTCCTTTCTGTCCTGGGACGGCTCGGGGCACGCTCTAGTTATCTCCCACATGGACTACTGCAATGCGCTCTATGTGGGGCTGCCTTTGAAGGTGACCCGGAAATTACAATTACTCCAGAATGGGGCAGCTAGACTGCTGACTGGGAGCGGCCACCGAGACTATATAACACCGGTCCTGAAATACCTACTTTGGCTCCCAAAATGTTTCCGAGCACAATTCAAAGTGTTGGTGCTGACCTTCAAAGCCCTAAACGGCCTTGGTCATGTATACCTGAAGGAGCGTCTCCACCCCTGTCGTTCAGCCCAGACACTGAGGTCCAGCTCTAAGGGCCTTCTGGCGCTTCCCTCACTTTGGGAAGTGAAACTACAGGGAACCAGGCAGAGGGCCTTCTTGGTAGTGGCACCCGCCCTGTGGAACGCCCTTGCATTCTAAAAGTCAGCCCTCTGACTCTCAGAAGACATCTGAAGGCAACCCGTTTAGAGAAGTTTTTAATGTGTGATGTTTTATCCTGTTTTTAATATTCTGTTGGGAGCCACCCGGAGTGGGTATAAGTAATAAATTATTATTATTCCGAGCTCGGGCTAACATGATGACTTCCAAATGTTGTTGGACTGTTATCTTCCATCAGCCCTAACCAGCAAGCATGCAGGAAGTTACAGTTCAACAGCATTGGGGATCATCCTGTTAGCAACCCCTACCTTGTGATATATAGTCTTGTGAGAGTTGTGGCTCAGGTGTCTCTCGCATGAAGGGCGGGGTGCGTGGCAAGCTTGATCCAAGATGGCGGCCTTCTGGCTTGGTAGAATATTTCTGGAGAAGTTGAAAGGGTGGAATTGGAATACGGAGTCCATTGTTTTTAAAGCTCTCGTGCAAGTGTGGGGAAACTGGCCCATCATCAGCTTAAGGGAACATGGCGTGTGGCCATCTGAAGGACCACAGCTCCCCCACTCCTGCCTAACTGTTTTTAAAAAAAACAGCACAGGGCTGTAAACTTTTAAGTTTAATCAGCAGAATGATACATAAATCTTGATTATTTGGTGGGGCTGATTTTAATGGATGAGAACAACTTGTGTTTGAGCTATACTGCTAAGGGTATGTGTTAGTTTGGGGAGCCCTTTTCAATGCAGTATGTTGCTGTGATAGGGAGCGAAAAAAGAACCTTTCCATGGCTGCTTTTGTTCATTTCCACTCTTTACTTCCACTTGTTATTTCATGATGCTGAGGCCATTTAGCATTTCACTGAGATGCTGAGGCCTTACCACAACTTAGCTGGAAGTGGAGTTGAGCTGGAGGTTCCACACAACACATAATATAGCCCCAGATTATCCAGCAATTCCCTATTGCTTAAAGTTCTTTTCAGTGTTAATTGAAAGATTACTGTTTGCAAAGCTTGCCCGTTTCATTTTTTCCTGTTGATCACCACTGTGAGATTGTTGCAGTGTTAGTTCAACTTCTTGTGGAAGGAGACCTGCTCAGCAATCCTGAGAGATCCAACTTGCATTGTTCTGCCCTCTCCATTTTTCCTTGTTTGCTAGTGAACTTGCTGAGAGTGCACAGTGCTGCTCAGGAATTTGCAGAAACAAAAAAGTATTGTGGTTTTAAATGAATAATTTGTGTGTTTAGACCCATTGTGCCAAAAATCAGGTGGAACTACACCAGAGCCACATTGTGGTCTGCCATCTTGATTCAAAATGGTGCCTGGCATCCAAACATCAGCGGAGACAGATGTCTTCATCTCAGGAACCCTTGTGTTGAGTTTGGCAACAATATCTCAATAGATAGCCAAACTTCACCAAAACATGAGTGAAGTCATGTTGAAAGTGATGTCTTGATCTGTCATCTTGATTCAAAATGGCATTCTGTGCCCCAGAGTTGACAAGAAATGTTGCCCTCACCTTGGGAACCCATTTGCTGAGTTTGACAATGGTATACCGAGAGACATCCAAAGCTACAGAGAACAAATGAAAAGAACACATTCCAAAATATTAGCAGAAGTGTTATTTTTCTGTAAAAATGAAAAGAGAGGAAACTAGAGGAAATTGGCAATTTTAACAAACTTCCCCCCTCCCCTGTAGAAAAAGAGAGAGGAAAGATTGACGTAAAATGGAAAAAATACGCTACATAGAAAAACAGTGTTGTAAATCAGTTGACAGTTTTGAATAAACTCCACATTGCTCGATCCTTCTTAACACCCACTCAAGTCTTCATGAGAAGTCTTCAGCCCAACATAACGGCTGCTTCCATCTTATTCTCCCCATCACTACTGTCATTCTGCCCTTTTTATGTGTCTTCCCTTAACTACTAGGTGGAATCGATGCGTCACTCGATGGGGCCAGGGGGCTACGGGGACAGCATGGCTGCCAGCCAGATGTACAGTCCACGAGAAATGAGGGTGAGTTTGTGTGTTGGGAGACTTGACCCACTTGGTTCTCACCGAAGAGGTAACTTTGTTCTATCTGGGATGTATCGCTTTGGACTGCATGCATGTCAGGGCTCACACTATACGAGAGTCCTGCTAGATTAGGACAAAGGTCCGCCTAGGCCCCATCTGCATCAAACGTTTCAAGCACTGTGATGCCATTTTAGGCACTTGTGGTTTTCCTGAAAGAGTTCTGGGAACAATAGTTTGTTAATGGTGCTTAGAGTTGTAAGGAGACCCCTATTCCTTCTCACAGAGCAGTAGTTCCCAGAGTGATCGAGCAATCAGTCCCACTTCACAGGGAAATTGGAAGCTCTGTGAGCTGGAATTGCGGTCTCCTGGCCCCTCTCAGCACCGTTAAGAAACTACAGTTCCCAAGATTCTTTTGAGGGAAAGGCATTGATTTTGATTTGATTTAATATTTGCATTCTGCTTTTTCAACAACTGTTGAGCTCAAAAGCACCTCACAGTAATCACAATGGCGCTGAAAAAACCCAATCCTTATAATATCCAATGCAATAGCGTATAAATAAAGCAAACTGCAGTGACAGAGTCATCAAAACAATTAATACAGTTCAATAAAGCCGTGACTGTTTAAAGTGGTATCGTAGGTGCTTGAAATGTATGGGCTCTAGTCCAGCTCCTATTATGTACAGTGGTCAAGCCACTGGCAGAGAGCAGGGATGCAGTAACCTGGCAGCAGTTGTTAAGTGATGCTCTGCTTCTGAATGTGGAGGTTTCATTTAACCAGTTGAGGTTTCTAGCCATTCTCTTATGGGTGGAATCCATTTGGTGTCCCAGCACTCACAGAGTTGTGTTTTTGATGGGGAGGAATCTGCTAAGAGAAGAGGAGGCGGTGGCAATTTTGCCAGTTCCTTGTGCAGCTGTTCCATCCATTCTGGAAGGCTTCCCAATTCTTTGGGGCTGCAGGGGCATATCTGCAAAAATTGCCTCCCTCTGATTTCCGTATGCAGAAGCCGTCCCCCTTGCTGCAAGGACACCAATTGGATTCCACCTCGCAAATCCTCCCTAGTCTAATCCCCTTTTAAAACCATCTGAGCTTGATGGCCATTGCCACAGCTTCCAGGCTGACATTTAATTATGCCTTGCGTGTGAAGAAGATTTGGTTTGAGGAGATTCAGGGACTGAAGATATTTTTCCTCTCCCGTACCCACTGGCGTAGCAAGCCCAGATGGTACCCGGTGCGGAATTTTTTTTGGTCAAACCCCCCCCCCCCGGGACCTAGGGTGGCACCTGTTCAGGACCCCATACGGACTGCGCATGTGCGGCATCCCGTGCGTGCGCACTCCATATGGAATGCTGCACATGTGCAGTCCGTACAGGCTGCCACTCATGCACGGCAGCCTTACCAGTTGCCGCTGCCGCTTGCACGCGTGAGCAGAATCCCATAACAGGCTGCGCATGTGCGGCATCCCGTGCGTGTGCACTCTGTACGGAATGCCGCACATGCGCAGTCCGTACGGGCCGCTGCACAGGCAGCGCAAGAGAGCAGCAGCCTATATGGACGCTGCGCCCTCGGCCGCTGTACACCTGGGGGGAGGCAGGGGCCATCTTGTCACCTCCTCCCAGAGTGGCACCCGGGGCGGTCTGCCCCCTGCCCCCCTTCCCACACCACTGCCTGTACCTCACAAGAGCCCAAGTGAGGGTAGAGGATTGTGCCTAGTGTGAACATAAATAAACTACATTCCTGCTAATAAAACTAAACAAAACCACAATCTTTGGGGAAAGCCTAGACCCGAACCACAGCTGTGCACATACTCGGCGCTAAACATAATTACACTTCTATGTCAGGAAAGGCTGGATATCAGTTCATTCAAATATTTTATTCTGGCCTTGCTAGCGATGGGGGAGGTAAGGTAGGGGGAGACCTGCCCCATTCAGTGGCTTCAAACACCACAGTGGCTTCTGAGATTTCAGCAAGTATTCCAACATGTTTCCCAAGTAGAGTCGTGTGACCTAGGTCGTGTGATGCCTGTTTAAAAGGAGAAGCCTGAGATGATTGCAGAGCTGAATTCTGTGCCCACTTCTACATTCTGGTATATGCACGTCCCTCGATGGAACGTAAAATACGAGGTTTTCTTTCTTACTCGAGGAAGCTTAGTAAAACGATTTATTATCATGTGATCTGCTGTTTGCACGGGCTGCTCATTAGATCCAATAAAATGAAAGGAGTCAACACACACATCTGAACTCTTTCTTCCTTCTGCTGTAGAACTGTTTTTGATAGCAAAAATTTGGATTCTTTGTCGCAGAGAAGTGTTGGGCAAGTTGCTGGCAGCTAATGGCCTATAAATGGTGCCAAGGGGGCGGACAGGGAACAAGCGCTCCCCAGTCTCTGGGAAAGTGGAGTCAGGAGAGCTCCCAGGGAAAGGAAAAGAGGTTTAACAGGTTGGAACTTTGCAAGAAACGGCAAAGTAACATGCCTCTACTTTTTCATTAAAAACGTTTCTCTCCTTTTTTTCACCAGGCCAATGGTGGCTGGCAAGAAGCGGCCACCCCATCCTCTGTGACCTCCCCAACAGAAGGTCCTGGTAGTGTCCACTCTGACACCTCCAACTGATCCTGCTGGGCTGCGCTCCCTCCTCTGTCATTTTCTTCCTGGCTCCAGTTTGGGGGGGGGATTAACCCTAGTGCTGAACTAGGCTGGGCAGGGAAAGAACTCGTCTTTTCTCCCACCTGGCAGGAGATCACTGCACCACCCGCAGTGCCGGGGCAGGGGAGGGAAGCAAGTACAGCATCTCTTGGCATTCAAGGTGGCAACACTCCACGGGGACGATGAATTCAAGATGGCACCTGTTGTGATCCAAGATCCTTCCATGATCCTGAACGGCACCTCTTAATAAGCAAGATGCAACTCTAGAAGCGGTGAAGGGGACCCAAGACGGTGGGAGGCGGGGTGGGGAGCGGGTGGGAGGGGCTATCTCAAGCGGTCCATCTGCTTGGAGGGGCTAGGCAGATGAGCTAATGTACCTGCAATGCGATATCATAATCTGCTGGCTCGGCCTTGTAGATAAGCACACCTGCCTGAGGGGTGTCGAGGTGGCATCTAAATTGCTTATTGTGGGATTGCAATTCAAGATGGCAGCACCAACGGGTCTCTTGGTAGGATGAGCAGAGACACCGGCCGAAGAGGGCTTAAGTTGGCATCTCTCCATGATGGGATGATTCCAAGATAGCAAGCTGTCGTGTCTTCTTGTCAAGATTTGAACATGGCATGTATATATATAAAAGAAAGAGAGGGGGGGAAATCAGGCATGGATCCTGTCTGGACTCAAGGTGGGCATCTCCTTTGCTGGTGCTGACCAGAGATACCAACATCCTTATGAAATCTTTTGGCAGAAAGCGAACATGTAAAGCGATACAAGGGCCTCGCTGCAAGATTGTGTGGAGCCAAGGCGAAACCCTCACCTAGGCTGAAGAAACCGTCATACCTCTCAGTGAATAGGTTCCCTGGGTATGAAGATCTAAGATGGCTACCATCTGAATCAGAAAGGGGATATAGCCCTGAAGAGAAGTTATGAGGGGCCCAAGATGTTACAGACTGGTGCCCTTCCATTAGGCCAGAAGTGGGGAACCTTTGGCCTTCCAACGGTTGTTGGGCTGCAGCTGTTGGTCATGTTGGCTGGGGTTGATGGGAGATGTCATTCATCAACATCTGGAGAGCCAAATGTTCCCCGCTCAAGAGACAGAACATACCATGGTACCTTTTATCAGAAAGACAGTGGGGGCTGGCTTTCCAAAATGGCGGTTCAAGGTAATAGAGGAGGGGAAGTAGTAATAAGCACAAACTTCTTATCTCCTAGGCAGGATTAGAAGCTCTGGAATAAGTTGTGGGGGAAGCCATAGGGCTAAGAGAGCCCAGCTCACCCCAAGTTACACATGCTGTATACTGTAGCTGCATTATGGGTTTGGGGGGGGTCTGCTTTTCTTTCTGTCAAATCTCTTGCTTTCTGAGCTGGTTTGGGTTTATTTGGCCTCTTCTCTCTCTATTTCAGTTTATCCCATTGTAACCATTCTTATTGTGTGTACAGTTTCTCTCTTGAGTTTTTTTCTCTGCTGTCTCTTATATTCTTGATATTTCCCCCCTGTTAAGTTCTTTTCCCTTTCTCCACCCCATCACCATCTTAGGGCTTTTCTGCCTTGTCTGACCAAGCACAATCAGATAGGTTTCTGAATGTCACAATCCTCTGTGTGATATTTGTGCAGCCCTTAATCTCATGCAAAATGGAGAAAATGACATTTAAATATATATATTTTTAAAGGGAATTTACAGAATGGTGGAGATACAGGTTGGGCATAGCAGTATCATTTCCCATTAAGTCGGTCAAATGGATATGCTGTGTATTTGGGACAAACTATACATTATGTTAGGGACCCAGGTGGCTCTGTGGGTTAAACCACAGAGTCTAGGGCTTGCTGATCAGAAGGTCAGCGGTTCGAATCCCTGCCACGGGGTGAGCTCCCGTTGCTTGGTCCCAGCTCCTGCCCACCTAGCAGTTCGAAAGCACATCAAAGTGCAAGTAGATAAATAGGGACCGCTCCAGCGGGAAGGTAAACGGCGTTTCCGTGCGCTGCTCTGGTTCGCCAGAAGCGGCTTTGTCATGCTGGCCACATGACCCGGAAGCTGTCTGCGGACAAACGCCGGCTCCCTTGGCCTATAGAGCAAGATGAGCGCCACAACCCCAGAGTCGGACACGACTGGACCTGATGGACCGGGGTCCCTTTACCTTTTTATACATTATGTTAAATGAACCATTGCATTTCTTCACTTTTAAAAACAGACATGTAGAGCAGTGACTGGTTCCAAAAAAAATCCCCCGCCACACCCAAAAATGTCTACTTGCATTGGAAGGAAAGCTTCCATTACTGAAATTGCTTCAGGGGGCCTTTTTATTGGCAAGAGTCCTGCTTGCAGTTTTTGTTTTTTAAAAACCCATCAGGTTAATTGATGGGACTTAATGTAATGTGTGGTTTAAAATGGTGTTTGAAGCCCCTGTGGTAGGAAAGTAGGTCCTGATGGATGAGTGTCCTTGGAAGGGAATCTGTCCATCATCACCACCTGTCTAAAGAGTGTTGGGTGGAGGACAGCAGGCTTGGCAGGAACACTCCCAGAATCCTCTGCAACTGGGTATAGTCTCTGTGGCAGATCTGCAAGGGATGGAAAAACTGAAGGTGGAAAAACAAGGAAAATGCTACAGTACCAGCCAGGGAAATTGCATTTTGCCAGGGACAGCGTATTGTAGTTAAATGCTCTGGCAGCGCAATAGTCTTTCAAAGGAAGGGACAGGTACGAGGGGAGGTTTGGGAACAAACTAGGAAATGTCATTTGTTGTGCAACCCCCAACTGCTCCAGAATCCTGATTTGTGCAGAAAAGCTCACTCAAGTTGATGCTTCCATTTTTCCTTTAGCCCAATGCAAATATGGAGGATTTGAACAAACCAAAAGCATTACTCCAGTATCCCATCTTCATTGATTTCCTTCCCCCACCCTCCCTTTGCTCCTATGAATTCCAGCCCAAAGGGGTCGCTACTGATGCTTGGGAAGCTAATATAGTTTGTACAGTGGTACCTCGCTAGACGAAAGGGTTTTACGGTTTTTTAGGTGACTTGCAAGACTAATTTTTCTATGGTCGTGCTTCGCAAGACGAAAACATTTGGCGATTTTTTTTCCCGCACAATGCATTCCTATGGGAAACCGCGCTTCGCAAGACGAAATTTTCGCAATGCAAAATGACTCTCGGAACGAATTAATTTCGTCTTGCGAGGCACCACTGTATTTCAAAGGCCCGTTTTATCCAGAATTGAGTAAGGCGTTTCGCCCACTGTGATGGAAAGAAATGGTATGAGTGTGTAAATAGTTTTGCTTGGGAAGCGAATGACCTGAATGAGAGGCAGAAGCTGAGGAGGGAGACGAGGAAATTCTAGTAAAGTAAATGTAGTAAATCTAGTAAAAACCACACACTACCACACAGAATGGATCCAAGTGCATGAGAGCAGATGGTGGGTGAGAAATACAAAATGGAGAGAGTGATATCAAAAGTAGTGAGAGGTGGGAATGAAATACAGTGGGAAAGCAGAAATGGTAGGGAGATAAGCTAAAATCTTCCGACGAGAGAATACGAACTAAGGAAGACAAATCTGAAGGGCAGGAATATTGAAACTCGAAAGAGTTTTGAAATAACGAAGAGATTGCAGGCTGGAAAGAGGGAAATTAGAAGGGTAGTGGGAAAGGATTATAAAGTAGAAAAGATCAAATGGATGGTGGGGGAGGGGAAAGAAAACACGCATTCAGCGGCACCTGTTCACAAGAGGAATGTGTACTTGGATCAGAAAATAGGACTTGGACGTCAGAAGATACCAAAATAAGACTCGAAAGACGGAATGTGGATAAAGGCAATCGGATTGCAAAAGATGACGAAGGAATGGTCCAAAGGACGGAGTTAAGGCCTGCTTGTGGAAGTTGCCAAAGCCGAAGGGATTCAGACCCAAGGGTGGACATTGGGAGTGACAGGCGCGAGTCCTGGTGGTGTGAGAGACCCATCAGGAGCAAAGGAAACCCACATAAGACTTTCAAGTTGCTCTCCCCCTTGCTCGCAGGGAGGGCTACATGCTAGTCAGTCCAATAGCTTTATTACCTCATGGCGCAAGAAACCAATAGAGTCTTGGGACAGAGACCTTTTGAACCTGCTACCTCTGTGTGCCCTGTGGTGTTTTTTTGGGGGGACAACAGTGCTGTGAGACACCCCCCCCCCAAAAAAAACACCTCCCTGCCCCGTTTTCTTTGACTGAGGGTATTGGGGCTCATCACCCCGACTGGCCGTTTTGACTTGTTCTGTTTTGGGTTTGTTTTGTTTTCTTGCTCTAGATTGCCTTTGCTTTTATTATCATTATTTTTCTTCTATAAAATTGAACACAATTTTTGCCCTGGGATTCATTTGGGTAAAGGGAGGAGGAAATGACTGGGGAGGAAAGTCTGCTTCACCTCCAAAACATACAAACCTGTTTGTTGTTTACAAGCCCACACAGAGACCAAACCACACCATTCAGACCAGTTTGCAGTGTGTGTGGGAAAGCTCAAAATATATTGTGGCAGGAGCACTTACGTGCCAATACATTTTTGTGAACCACACTTATTTGGGGGTTTTTCCACCATGCCAATGTCCACTGTGGAGGGGGTTGGAATAGCTTTGTCTGGTGAAAGCACCTGAACCATATGAGAAACCATTTCACACAGCTTGCCACGTGAAGCTGCTTACAAAGTTGTTTCGAGCGATTTGCCTATCACAACATTTAATCTCTGTTCTGGTCCTTGGTGGCTGATGGCAGCCATTTTGTTTCTTAGGCCGAGGGGGTTAGGATTGCCACTTGGCCAATTTCTGACTGATATACCTGTTCTGTTTCTTCCTTACAAAACCAGGCCCTGCAGCTTAATTCCTTATGGTTTTGATTTTCTCTTTTAAGTGGTAATCCTGAAACAATGGCAGGTTGTCTGCCACCACGAGGAAAGATAAATGAGGTTAGGACACTCATGTTGAAACAGTTCCCGCACACAATTTCCAATTGGATCTACTTGAATTGACAACATAAGTTATAGCCTTAAGGCCAAACTAGATGTGTAGTTTGTATCTCTCACAGTATTTTTTTCCCTTTTTAACAATAATAGTGGGGGTGGGCTTAACTATTTCTGTGTGCTTGTATGTTTTGTAACTTCTATATTTTACCAGGCGAGGCAAGTGGGGTGAGGGCGTGGGTTTTGTATGTGACTGGGAAAACGGTGTGTGTGAGTGGGGAAGGATTCACACGACATTCCTCCATTCCAATATGCAGCTTTCTGGTGTAGCTATACAAAACAAGATGGCAATGGAAGGAGATTACCAGATCCTGATTCTCCAGCCTTCCCATCCAGATTAGCTGGAAGCAGTGCTTTTTGTGTGTGACAGTGCTCATCAGTCATTTATTTATTTTTGGATGCCCATGGCAGACATTTTGTGCTGGCACCCTCAGCATTTCTTCTGAGTACTGGCACCTCTTTATTTTTTTTAACAACAACTAAAGCAGTGCCAGGAAAGGCCCCGAATGGCACACTTATGAGAGTGATAAAATG
This sequence comes from Lacerta viridis, assembly GCA_900245905.1. Taxonomy (NCBI): domain Eukaryota; kingdom Metazoa; phylum Chordata; class Lepidosauria; order Squamata; family Lacertidae; genus Lacerta; species Lacerta viridis. The sequence goes on from OFHU01002722.1 coordinate 363,876, forward strand.
AGTGAACCAGATTCCCATTTCTGGTGGTTGTCTTTTGGTACCGATGATTGGGGGCTGGCTCTTCTCTCCCCTCCCCTTTTTTGTGTGCACCTTAACATCCAACAAACAGGTGCAGAAGTTTGGGAACCACTGCGCTAAATAATACTGCTCACCTGACCAGCCGGTTGGCAGCTCTGCCCAGTTCATACACTGTTTGTGACGTGGAATTTCTTAAGATGCAGGTTTTGAGACTCTTTGGGGGCAGGCTTAATATTTCAGGAGGTCCCAACATGATGTACCTGTAATAGAAACCGCCATTGTGGCAATTTCCACCCCTCGTGAGACTGTTTAAAAGGTGCATCAGTGCTGTTCGTGGAGTGATTTATGTGCCTCTGCACTTTTTTCACCCTGCACTGGAATACAGTGCATGTGCGCACCCAACAAACCCAGCCACAGGAGCAAACGGGAAGCTTTTGCTGTTTACGTCTCTTGCTGGAGGCTACGAGATGGCAAGGTCTAACCTGCTCCCAGCTCTGTTCTTCGCCTACCACGGTGGTGTTGAAATAAAAAGCCCTTTTGTAAGCCAAGGGAAAAACCCATGACCCACATGGAAGCATAGGTGAGCTGGAGGGGGAGAACAAAAGCGTTTAAGAGGCACACAGGCATGTTATCAGAGAAAGAACAGCAGAAGGGGAGTGAGGAGGCACTTGGAAACATGATAAGAGATCCTACAGCCCTCGTGATGTTAGGCTGTGACCCCCATCGTGGCTGACAGGAGTTTGAAAGGACCATAGATTTTCCAGCCACGCTGGAAGAATGGAGAACCCCAAATTTCATTTCAGTTGGCTGGGGTGGGGGATCCTTCCATTGGTACAGCCATGATTGAGATTTGTTGTTGCGATGATCCCCTAAGTCTCAGGGAATTGCCACTGCACATCTGAAGCAAGGCTTTACCGGCAGAAGTGTCATGGCTCCCTCCCCAAAGCATTCTGGGAATTGTCATTGGGTAACGTTTCTGAGGATTCTGTTGCAACCCCCAAACTATGCCCTGCCAGAACTGAAGCATCCACACCCAGCCCACACCTATTAAATGTTTACTTGGGAGCAAGTCTTGCAGAGTTTAATAGGTCATTCTCCCAAGTATGTGCAGAAGACTGCAACCTTTGGCTACCTTGGTGTTGGAGGAGTAGAAATTAAATGGAGAGTTAATAAAGATGTCTGGGCAAGAATATACACACAGGATCTTTCAATGTGCATATTCAAGATTTCTCATGTCTTAAAATGCATGGAAGGATAGATAATGTGAAATGGTGGTTCCATTTCCCCCATTTTTCTTTATGCTTTTTGAACACTCATCTCCCGGAGTGGGCTATGGTGTACCTTTTACACCCCCTCCCCAAATTCCTAAGCATCACAGAATCTGTTATAACGCTGAATTGTCCCACCCACCTGCATTTTTAACTACCCAAAGATCAAAATGGGCTCTTTTCTGGAATAAGTAGCCGTCTCAGTAACATTAGACCAAAACTGGCACCCTGCCCTTTTGGCATGGATGCAATTGTTTAATTTGGAGGGGTGGTGTGACTGCCTTTTTCCTTGTGTAGAAACTGCAGTGATGCAGAAAGAAAGCATCTGTTGGATTTTTACTGTCGAAAGTCACAGAGGTCCCGTCCCCACCCCCAAAGTTGGCTTCCCTGAGGTGGAGTCTGTTTACTTCCTTGCAGGCAGAAGCCTAAGCAAAGGGATCCACAGATACAGAGGGCCTTTGGAGGCTTCAAAGGAAGGATGGATTTCATTTTGGGGGGGGGAATATACTCTGGAGGTTCCCCATCACTCTCTTGTACAGTTTTGCCTAAACAATAAAATATATTTTTTTCCATTAGTGCTTCCCCATTATTTCTACTTAAGAGTTCCGAGTTAGCAGGCATACTACAGAAGGTGTGGTGCACTCTAGATCTTCGGCTAAAGAATAGGAACTAAAGAGTAAATGCAACATAAACTGGAGGTGTTCCCCCCCATCCCACGCAAAGGACAGGGCTGTTGCTATTTAACATGTTCATGGATGATCTGGAGTTAGGAGCGAACAGATTCCTGCATTGCAGGGGGCTGGGCTAGATGACCCTTGGGGTCCCTTCCGACTGCATGGTTGCCATCACTGCAGACAAGACAGTTATTCAGGATGGAAATCTGAGCAGATTTGTGAAGCCTTCCAAAAGGATTTCCCCGAACTCAAGCAAATAAGGAGACCAGATAAGAGGGACATAAAACTGCATGTTGTGGAGAGAAAGAGGATCGAGTTTTTTCTCCCTCTATCATGACACTAGATCTCAAGGTGGGGCACCCAACAAAGCTGAGTGTTGGAAGATTCAGGGCAGACAAAGTGCTTCTTCACACTGCACAGTTAAACTCTGGAATTCACGCTCACAAGAGTCACTAACTTGGGTGGCTTTGAAAGGATTTAGACAAATTTGTGACAGGTAAGTCTTACCATTGGCTATGTTCCGCCTTCATTGTCTGGGACAGTGTGGCTCTGAATACCAATTGCTGGGAATCGCAAATGGGGAGTGTGCTGTTGTGTTTGTGGGCTTCTCGGAGGCACCTGGCTGGCCCCTGTGAGAACAGGATGCTGAACCTCATGGGCCTTTGGCATGTGACAGCACAGATGCTATGTTCTTAACATAAGCAAGGAAAAACTTTTCAGAAGCTGATGGGATCTGAACTGGCTGTAACCAAACAGGAAAGAGGGCTTAATTATAACTCAATGCAGTAGCAGTGGAGGGGGGTGGGAAGGCAAATTCCAATGCTAGGGATTGAAAATAAGTTACAACAGTATCCCATTTTATTTATATTCCTGGTGCATTCAAATTTGGAATAGTTTGTGTTTTCCCCTATTAAAAGCAGGGGGCGGGGCGGGGGGAGAGTTCCACTTTGTTGGATCTCATCGGGTTGTTGTTTTTTAAGCAGAAGAGACCTCTGGGTATAGGGCAGTATATAAATTCAATAGTAATAAAAAAGCCCAAGATCTACCAACCGGAAGCTGGTTCAAGAGACTTAGAATTCACTTAGGATTAAAGAACAGGATGTTACTGAGGACGCTCTGAGCTCAAGACTCATTTCAGCAGCTGAAATTGGGTGGAAATAAGTCATTGCGTTGTTGCTACTGTAAAATAACGGGGACAAGAAGCCTTTGCTGATCTATTACAAGATGCCCAGATCTGTCCATCCCTGTGTTTTCCCACAGCAGTTGGGAAAAGATAATGAAAACAAGGGACTGGAACATCTCAAAGCCATAAAGCTACAACTTTGGGGCCTTTTCAGGAAAAAAGGAAAACAGTCTTATATAATAATGCAACATGCAGAGGAAGCAAAGGGATACCTCGGTTGGTAGATCATGTGACGATTAGGGTTGTGGGTTCGAGACCCAAGTTGGGGAAACGATCCCTGCATTGGAGGGGGTTGGACTAGATGACCCTTGTGGTCCTTCCAACTCTACAATTATATTATTAATAATGAAATTTGTATACCTCCTTTGATCCATAGATCTTGGGCCGTTTCACAACATAAAATTACAAGATAAAACACATAATAAAAATAAGGACACAAACCATTAATCCCCCTTCCCACAACACATTTAAAAGGGCATCAGAGGTCAGTCTGCCAACGGTTGAAAAGGAATGTTTTTGCCTGGTGCCTAAAGATGTACAATGAAGGTGTCACCCGAACCTCCCCGGGGAGAGCATTCCACAAACAAGGTGACACCGCAGAAAAGGCCCATTCTCGTGTTGCCATGCTCCAAACCTCTCCTGGAGGAGGTACATGAAGAAGGGCCTCAGATGATCATAGAATCACAGAGTTGGAAGAGACCACAAGGGCCATCCAGTCCAACCCCCTGCCAAGCAGGAAACACCATCAAAGCATTCCTGACAGATGGCTGTCAAGCCTCTGCTTAAAGACCTCCAAAGAAGGAGACTCCACCACACTCCTTGGCAGCAAATTCCACTGCCGAACAGCTCTCACTGTCAGGAAGTTCTTCCTAATGTTTAGGTGGAATCTTCTTTCTTGTAGTTTGAATCCATTGCTCCGTGTCCGCTTCTCTGGAGCAGCAGAAAACAACCTTTCTCCCTCCTCTATATGACATCCTTTTATATATTTGAACATGGCTATCATATCACCCCTTAACCTTCTCTTCTCCAGGCTAAACATACCCAGCTCCCTAAGCCGTTCCTCATAAGGCATTGTTTCCAGGCCTTTGACCATTTTGGTTGCCCTCTTCTGGACACGTTCCAGCTTGTCAGTATCCTTCTTGAACTGTGGTGCCCAGAACTGGACACAGTATTCCAGGTGAGGTCTGACCAGAGCAGAATACAGTGGTACTATTACTTCCCTTGATCTAGATGCTATACTCCTATTGATGCAGCCCAGAATTGCATTGGCTTTTTTAGCTGCTGCATCACACTGTTGACTCATGTCAAGTTTATGGTCTACCAAGACTCCTAGATCCTTTTCACATGTACTGCTCTCAAGCCAGGTGTCACCCATCCTGTATTTGTGCCTTTCATTTTTTTTGCCCAAGTGTAGTACTTTACATTTCTCCCTGTTAAAATTCATCTTGTTTGCTTTGGCCCAGTTCTCTAATCTGTTAAGGTCATTTTGAAGTGTGATCCTGTCCACCTCCCAATTTGGTGTCATCTGCAAACTTGATCAGGATGCCCTCAAGCCCATCATCCAAGTCATTGATGAAGATGTTGAATAAGACTGGGCCCAAGACAGAATCCTGGTAGGTTCATATAGAGAAAGGTGGTCCTTGGGGGCTTCCCAGAAACAATCTGGTGGACCACTTTGAGAACAGGATGTTGGATGAGGAGGGCCTTTGGCCTGACCTAGCAGCAGGACTTCTGTTTCCTTACATAAAGCACTCCCCCAACCCCACCACCACATCACACAAGTCACAGGAATGAGTTGCGCAAATCATCTATCAACCTGCCCGACCTTTCTCCACACGCACACCTCTCGCACCATCAGAAAACGACAAGGAGACTCTGCACTCACAAGCGGATATGAATCACAGGTTAATTTAATTACAGCATCGGTTAATTTACATCACATCTTCCCTCTTGTCACCCAAACGGGAAGAAAGGGAAGTGGGTGGGTGAGTTCCCCCCCCCCAAACACAGAGATTTCTGGGCAATTAAAATACTGTTAGTCCAGCCAAGGCTATTCCCCCCATCCCAACCCAAGCGGTAACAAATCCCGCCAGCGCTGACTGCACCACACACCCTCAGAAGATTGAGGGGGAGGGCACCAGGGGGAAAGAGAGAGATAGTTGGTTGCCCTGCAATGACTAGTCCTTCGTCACCAGCCTGGAAAATAAAACAGGCTGTAAAAGCAGGTGGCTTCTTACATCTCTGGAAGTCAGTTTTTTTTTAAGGGGGTGGGACACTATTAGTTTTATTATTATATATAAAACTAACCACAAGGAGCTTCTTTGTGACCAGCTGAATTAACACACCTGAGGCCCATTTCTCCCCCCCCCCCCAAAGTGGTTGGCCACAGGAATGCAGTGGGGGGGGGGGAGAGAGAAAGAAGGCCAGGTGTTTCTCCTGTGGCGCCTTCCCCTCCATCGCCATAGCCCACCACCTGCTTTTTATCACCCCGCTGCTCTACTTTTCTTGCCTCTGCTCCCCCTACTGCAACACTTGCTGAGGCAGGTGGGCTTTTTGCCCCTATGAAGAAAAGAGGCAGGGAGGAGGAAGACCACAGCTCTCTTCCCATCCTAAAAAATGCCCCCTTTCCCTGCTACGTAGCATTTCATGCCAATGTAAGCTTACAGGTAGGAACGAACCTCAATTTTTTGTTGTTGTTGTTGTTTGAGGCCTAGTTGCCAAGAGATGCATTTAAGCCGTTAAAAGAGGATGGTCTGGCTGAAAATGTGGGTTTTTGTCCCACTAATGCTACTGAGTAAGTGACAGGCCCCCCACCCCACCCCTCTGGCCTGCGAAGAGGGAGAACGCAGGTGAGCAAAATATCATTTGGGGGGTGGGGGGAGAGCAGAGGACTGACAGGCTGGATTTGGCCCCCAGGCCCCACAGCTTCCGACAGCTACCTTCTTCTACATCTTCTCAATTATTATTTTTTTAACGCAGCCCACCTGCAATTGAGGCAAACTTTGGAAAGTTTCAGTCAAGGGCGATTAGAGGAAACAATGAAAACACCTTTATAATTATGACTTTCCCTACCTGCCCCCCCCCCAAAAAAAACATACACACAGATACACTTTGAACACAAATATACACCTCTTTTGCATCATCAGCTCCCCAAGTCACCCTATTATACTTTTAATTCTGTGTAGGGGGATCAAGGAGGAAGGTTGAGGAGGGAGAAACACCAGGCCCCAGCTCTGTCACCTTGCCCTCCACCCTCCTGCCTCGCCTGGGCACAGGCAGGAACTGATTCCACCCTCCTCCCCACAGCTGCCCCTTCCCCTCCCCATAGTTTGAAAGTCCTTCTATCCGGTTCTGATAGGCTTTTTCCTTTTTTTTTTAGTACATGGCAAGTCCAGCGGAGTCCAGGTGGTCAGACACTAAGCAGCCAAAAGAAAAAGAAGATGGCAATGAAGAGGAAGAGCGAATCCTGCCAGCTGGATGGGCGGGCAGCTTCTGCGTCTAAGCAAAAAAGAGAGATGGAGGAGCTCACGGTTAGAAGGAGGCACCAAATCCCTTACAGGTAGATGCAAAAGTCAAGGTAGCCGATATATTTTCATAGAAATCCATTTCTGGGCAAATTCAAAAGTGCAGGGTCCCTCCATGACAGTCACAGTCATCACACCCCTTCTAAGATGATACATTGGGACGTATCTGAAGAATTCAACTTTCAAATTCCAAAAATGAGGGGTGCTAAAAAGTCCCAACATGACTTGGAAGTTCAAAAGATATTTTTATTAAATTAATATAATTTCTACTGGATTATTGAATATTGCATTATTTGATTTAAGTTGTTTATTTTAAAGTTATTGTGACTTGTTATATTGGATCAGATTGTTTAATAATTTATTAAAGTTTGATGTTTTATTATGTTTTTATATTTGTTGGAAGCTGCTGAGAGTGGTTGGGGCAACCCAGCCAGATGGGTGGGGTATATATAAGAAAATGTATTATTATTATTAATTATAATAATAATAATTTAGTTTTGCTTGGTAAGTAAAATGTGTGTAAGATGCATAGAAATCATTAAAAATGATTGCCAAGTACTTACAGTAATATATTATTACTATTATTATTATTATCATCATTATTACTACTGTTATTCATATTATTTTCACAACAATTTTTATTGTTTTGCATTTAAATACAAGAACAACATATAATTACTGTCAAAACAAAATAAAAAATAGAACCTTAGAGACCTTAGAGAAGTTTGTTCTTGGCATGAGCTTTCATGTGCATGCACACTTCTTCAGATACAAATTATCTTCTCTACAGATAATTACTGTAACATGTCTAGTGGTACAATTTTAATGTTTCATATGCAGTGCATGGTACACAAACATTTATGTATTATCACCTCAAGTATCCTCTCCACAGAGATTATTGTGTTGCGGGTGGGATAGAAGTATCTTCCATCTTATATATTATTAATATTTATGATTATTATTATCATTATTTGGCATTACCTGACATTTTCAGAAGTTAAAATTTAAATTCTTTGGTTTTCCGAAGGCAGCTTATGGGCTTCTTCATCAAACATAGACTTATCAAGCTCAGTGTTGTCCAATGACAAAAATAATAGCTGATATGGATTCTTCATACCCCAAAACATTTTTATGACCCCTCACTGAAGAAATTTGCAAAAATAAAGTTTGATCCCCCAAAATGACACGTCCTAATACAATAATCTTATAACTATACAGTCGTACCTCTGCTTACGTATCCCTCTGGATACGTAAACTTTGGGATGCGAATGCGGCAAACCCGGAAGTATTTTTCTGGGTTTCACTGCATGCGCAGAAGCACTAAACCACATCGTGCGCATGCACAGAAGTGCTAAACCGCGCCACGCGCATGCGCATAAGCGGCCCTCCCGTTGCGAATTCCTCAGGATGTGGCCGGACCTCCGGAACAGATCCCATTCACAACCGGAGGTACCACTGTACAATAATAATACCGTATTGGCCCGAATATAAGCCGCAGCCAAATATAAGCTGCACCTTTAAAATTCAAGGTGAAAAAAGACAATACCCGAATATAAGCCGCTCCCTTAAAATTCTGCAGGCACTCACACCCATTCCGCTTTACCGTATGTCTGTTTCAGCAGTGATATCGTAAAAGCCAATTTTTGTAAGGTTGCGAATTTAAGCTACACTTTAACTTTTCACAGTCAGAATTTGGGGGGGAAAGTGAGGCTTATATTCAGGCCAATACAGTAATTATCACGATAATCAGGGCAGATCTCCATGTATTGCCAGAGAAGGCTACAGCACTCAGGATGTACAAAACATCCTGCCTGGAGCTATGCAAGCCCCCAACAACCAGCTGGTTGTAGAGTGGGTGGGCGTGGCTTACACCAAACAGCCTTGAGGGCCAAACAGGACCTGCAGACCAGAATTTCCCTACCCTAAGAATTGAGGAGAAGGTAGGAAGAGAAGGTAGGAAGGAAGAGAAGGTAGGAAGTGGCCTGATACTGGTAAAGGCTAGATAATCTAGACTAGTACTGTCTGCTCTGACTGGCAGTGCTTCTCCAGGTTCTCTGGCAGAGAGAGAGAGAGAGATCCTTTCTCAGAACATGCCACCAGCAATCCTTTTAACTGGAGATACCACTATGGGACGGAACCTCGGACCTTCTGAATGCAAGGCAAGCGCTCTGACGCCGAGCTAAAATCCCTCTCCAAATACAGAGAAGGAAAGAGATGCTACTACTACTCGGCAGCCGGGTGTCAGAAGGAAGTAATGCAGCACAGGAGGAGAGAGAGGAACATGAAAGGGACGCGTGTGAGAGCGTGACGGTGGAACAACTCCCTCTCTAAGCCAGTAAAGCGGAACGGTAAGGATTTCAAGCACAGGTTAAGACTCAAGCACCTGCTTGTGTAAACGTGACCCAGTGCAGGGCTGCTGCCAAGTTCTATTAGTGGCAGCTTAGCGGGGAGAGACATGGCCCAGCCGCAAAAATGGTGCACTTGAACTTAGCACAGACACTGCAAATCAGAGTGAGGATGCAGCTATTACCCGGGTAAAACCCACAAAGGGTAGCGTGGAAAAACACAAGAGATTAACCCCATGAGTGTACAAGGTGTTAGGGGAGGGGTAGTACCTCTGGTGGAGGACACATCATGCTCCTTCTGGGGTAGTTTGCCCACCTTTGGTTCCCACCCTGCACTCAGCTCTCTCACCTGTGGCTCCTAAAAGCTGTCGGTGTGCACCCCAGGAATGGCTTCGACTGGCCAGCTAAACCAGGTGAGGGCAGCGGATGGATTTCAAACCCTCAGTGTGTTAGGGACTTCCCCTTCTTGTTAAGACAGGCTCTGGTAGACTCGGTGGATGAGACCAATAGTGGGCCCAACCGTCGAGAAGGCAGTTTCTGCACATGCCATAGAGGGAAGGGAGGGACAGGTGAAGCTCACCCACCTGGGAAGGTAGCCCATCTAGGAGAAGGAAAAGTCTGATCCTAAACCTCTGCTGCCTTGCGGGATATCTTCAGGAGAAGAAAAGGCTAAGGAGTAAACCCTACACAAATCCGGAGTAGAGTCCCTAAGACAGTTGGATGGTGCTTTGCATGCCCCCTTCTGGCAACTGCTGCAGCCAAGCTGGTGCCAAAACTCTTGCTCTGCTTTCCTTTGAACCACATCAGCGAGGACGAGAGGTGGGTCTTGTCCTCTGGGCAGCCCAGGACATACACTGCCCAGGCTTGCACCTCAAGGAGGTCACTTGGATGCTGCTAACACAGCAGTTTGACTTCATCCTCGGAGGTGCCCTCCATTATCTCTTGAGGCAGACAGAAGCCAATAACTACCAACTACCTGCCCGCAGACTGTCTTGCCAGAATGGTGCATGCTACCTTTGAAGGTGACCTGGAAACTACAACTAATCCAGAATGCAGCAGGGAGTGGCTGCCAAGACCATATACCCGGTAACACCGGTCTTGAAAGATCTACATTGGCTCCCAGTACGTTTCCGAGCACAATTCAAAGTGTTGGTGCTGACCTTTAAAGCCCTAAACGGCCTCGGCCCAGTATACCTGAAGGAGCATCTCCACCCCCATCGTTCAGCCTGGACACTGAGGTCCAGCTCCGAGGGCCTTCAGGTGGTTCCCTCACTGCGAGAAGCAAGGTTACAGGGAACCAGGGCCTTCTCAGTAGTGGCGCCTGCCCTGTGGAATGCCCTCCCACCAGATGTCAAGGAAATAAACAACTATCTAACTTTTTAGAAGGCATCTGAAGGCAGCCCTGTTTAGGGAAGTTTTTAATGTTTGAAGTTTTATCGTATTTTAATACTCTGTTTGGAGCCGTCCAGAGTGGCTGGGGAAATCCAGCCAAATGGGTGGGGTATAAATTATTATTATTATTATTAATCCCAGAGGTTGGTTGATCGGACGAGTGAGCATGCCTGTAGAATCTGAGTGTGCCCTTGTGGGCAGATTTGTGCAACAAGCTTAGACCTGTTTTTAAAAGTAGTGCATTACCTGCCCTTTCTCCTGGGGTACTGTAGCCAGTGGCAAAAAACCCAAAGGGGAACGCACCAATGCCAAATGCCATGTGGAAGCCAGTGGCCGCGTCGGGAAAGGCGCCCATGCCCTGTCGGAGGGAGGGGGAGCAGGGGGCAAAAAAACAGAAAGGGGAGGGGAAATGTAGGTTAGTAGTCTGCTGCAAACTGCAAAGCATTTCAGTCGGGATCAGTCTATAGAGGGCTAGAAGCAAGCGCCACTCACCCCTCGGGACTCCGGCTCTGGGCGCTGCCCTCGTGGCCGAGGAGGGGTCTTCAACCTGTGATAGGAAGGGAGGATATGCATAAACAGCACTGGCAGGTAGGCAGACACTCCTCCTGTTCGCCAGTGTTTTCACCATCACCCCCTGTCTTCCCCATAACAGGGCGCAGAAGGGATTTTAAAAACACATTAGGATAAGGATGTAGTATTTACAAAACACTGGGGAAGGTGGTGGCTGTGTTTGGAAGATTTACAGAGGACGGAGCAGGTCGTTGCCTTGAGCCTGCAATTCGATGCATCCGAGAGGCAACATGTTTACATTGGAAGGAGAGCACCCTCAGCTTCAGAAGCGTTTTGCTGGATGTGGCCAAAGGCCCACCTAGTCATTCATTCTGATCTCACAGCAGCCAACTGGATGCACATGGGAAGCAATGGCACACTCCCTGCTTGCGATTCTCAACAACTGATTTTCAGAGGGACAACTACTAGCCACCGATAGCCCTCTGCTCCATGAATCTGTCATAGCCCCTTTTAAAGCAATTCAAGTTCGTGGCCATCTTGTGGATTTGAATGACAGGAAAGGAGATTCCGACTAAGTGTCAGGAAGAACTTTATGATGGTAAGAAATGTTTGACAGAGGAACAGATGCCCTCAGAAGGTGGTGGAATCTCTTTCCTTAAGCAGAGGCTGGGAAAATTTAGTTGAGATTCCTGCATTGCAGGGAATTGGACTCGATGACCCTACTGGTCCCTTCCAACTCTATGATTCTATTGATCACACATTCCTGGGCTAGGCAGTTGCCCAGAGATACTGGGCTTGGGACCTGGAAAGTTACAAATCTTTCCTTTTATCAGAATAAGAGACTCTTCAGAGCCAGTAAAGGACTCGCGGCCAGAGATATTGCAGAAGAGAGGGAGGGAGGGAGACCAACCAGCCCACAGGAAAAGGAAATGACCTGGAAAAGGTCCCACTCTAGCCCAGAATTCCAGTATCACTGAAGAATACCAAACTAGCAGGGAGCCTAGCAAAGAGAAACGATTACCTAGGATCCTGCTGGGCGGAGCTTCCACGTCCATAGAGAGGGATGACTTTGTCCCGGCTGATTCCTGCCTTGCACACAGGACACTCCTGGCGCTCTGGCCGAGTTTCTAGCCACTAGGAGGAGGGGGAGGGGAAGATGGCAGTGAATGTGGAACAGCTTCTCCCACCCGTCCCCAAAGATATGCATATCATATGTAACCAGGGTGGGGAAATCTCAGGCACCCAGGGCAGGTGGGCACAAATGCAGAACTCTCACCCGGATGCCATTCCTCTCTCCAGGCCCTCCCCCTGACCCTGCTTCAAACCCAAATGTTTTCCTGGCTGGAATGAGCCCTTGAACTCTCTGATCATGCCTCCTGCTTATCTGAATGGAAGTCAGAGAAGGGTGCACAACTGAACTGTTGTTGTTTGCATCCATCTGTCTCAAGAGACAATGGAGAGTGCATCTGGGGGTGAAGTCAAACCATTGCGTTAGCAACATCAAAATGACCTCCCTAGGGCATAAATTTGGGCAGTGTGTCTGGAGGTCCTGGCACCAGCTTGGCTGCGGGAGTTGCCAGAAGGAGGCACACAAGGTGCCATTCAACCGTCTTAGGAACCCCATTCCAGATTTGTGTCAGGTTTACTCCTTAGCTTTTCTTCTCACAAAGATATCTCGCAAAGCACCAGAGGTTTAGGATCAGAGTTTTCCTTCTCCTAAATGGCCTACCTTCCCAGGTTGACGAGCCCAATCTGCCCCTCACTTCCTCTACAGCCTTCTTGACTGTTGGACCCACCAATGGTCTCATCCGCTCAATCCGCTGGAGCCTGTCTTCAATGCAGAGGAAGCCCCTAACTCACCGAGGCTTTGAGACCCATCGGCTGCCCTCACCTTGTTTAGCCTGCCAGATAAAGCTGTTCCTGGGCTGTGGCTGCTGTCACACGCTGACAGCTTCTAGGAACCACAGGTGAGAGCTGAGTGCAGGTAAAATTCACATTTGTGACTCTGCCCACTTTTGCCTCCGGCTTTGCCCAAGGTCCCCTGATCAGGTAGTGGCCCATCTTAGCCCAGCCTCCTTTTCTCACAATGGCTAATGGCCTCAAGCAGGATCTGGGCACAACAGAACTCTGAAGTTATTTCTTACTAATTAAGCACAGACAGACTTCTTATTGGTGGTGGAAAGGTTCAATTCAAGGACAGCTGCTCCGATAGGAAATATTTAACCAGGTGAGACCAATGGTCCATCTTGATCAGGATTCTGTCTCAACAGAAGCCTGGCAGATTAGAAACCAAAGGAAGGCTCACAAACAAGGTAGAACACAGATAAACCTGCTCTCTTCTCCTGTGCTTTGCCTTCAGCAGTTAAAAAGATATACGGCTTCTGCACATGGAGGTTGCATTTTCCTCAAGCTGTCATGTCAAATAGCCACTGACAGAGCTCTCGAGCATCCTCAATAGGCACAAATATGATTAAAGCCTCCTATAAAAGCCTGCCTCCCATAAAAACATAAGAAGAGACCTGTTGGATCTGACCAGGCATGGCCAAACTTGGCCCTCCAGATGTTTTGGGACTACAACTCCCATCATCCCTAGCTAACAGGACCAGTGGTCAGGGATGATGGGAATTGTAGTCCCAAAACATCTGGAGGGCCAAATTTGGCCATGCCTGGGTCTGACCAATGGCCCATCTATTTGAGCATCCTGTTCTCCCAGTAGCCAACCAGATGTCTATGGGGACTCCACAAACTGGCCCTGTTGCACTCAGGTCCTGCTTGTGAGCTTCCCGTAGGCATCTAGATTGGCTGCCTGGCTGGCCGACACCATGGCAGGTAGGCTCACACACCAAGGCAGGTTCCCTCAACGACGTCCTTTGACACCTTCACCTTTCCTCGCCCTAGCGGTCAGCAGCCGAGGAAAGGGAGACACTCACCTGGTGAAGACACGGCCAGCTAGGGGGAAAAAAAGAGAAGAAAAAGCAAGTGACCCTTTTAAAACCTGAAATAATAATGCGATTTTGGGTTGTTAGTTTTTTTTAAAGCAAGAATCATATGCCCGACTAAGGCCACACAGAGAAAAGCTCTAGGTTCTGAAATTACCACCCCCAGATACCTTCCAAAAGCTAATCCCGCAACCGGCCACACATCGTGCACAGGGATCTTCACAGAGCCTGGTTCTGATCCGCACACCCTAACCGTGTGATGCCACATGGGCTCTCCTTCGAGATTACCACCCACCCTCTTCGATTTTTAGACAGTAGTGAGGTGGCAGTCGAAATCAAGCGGAATCTGGGGCAGCCCGTGCAGCTTTAAGGCCATCCCGACATGCAGAATTTCAGCAGGTGAAGCTTCTTTCCCAGGCTTCTTTGCAATGGAGCAAACCTTCCACCTGCCAGACCCAGTAAGAACAATAGCAGCACTCCCTAACAGGCACCTTGTTCTGTGCCCCCCGCCCTTTTAAGGCTGCCCCCCAACTCTTCAGGGCCACGCCCCTTTATGCTCCCACTCCTCCTCACCAGTACAGGTGACCGCAGAGCCCAATGACAGCTTCTCTGGCAGGCTCCAGGCAGATGTTGCATTCGAAAGCGCTGCGGTCGCGGTTTGAACCCTCGGGTTCCCCGTCCGGGACCCCCGGACCCATCCCGGCCGCCGCCGCCGCCATCTTCCGCCCTCACTTAAACTGAAGGAGGGGAGCCGGACACGCCCGCTCTTCAGCAATTGGCTCCGGCGCCCGTCTTTCTCGCCTTGCCGATATTTCATTGGAGCCAGAGGCAGTCCGTTGTGCACCTGGCGAAGATGATTGCGCACGTTCGAGTTAGTCCCGCCTTCACAGCTCTAGAGGGGCGCTCAAAACTTTTTTAACTGGTTGCATCGTTCGGGTGTCAAAATGTGAGGTTACGTTATTGGTTAAGGGAGGCCTCATTCTCCCGCCTCCAGCCGTCGAGCAAAATAAGATGTCATGTGACTTTAAAGCGAGAGATGGGGTGGGGCGTAGCCTGATTGACTGGAAAGCCAACCTGTCAAGAGCAAGACAGCAAGGATTGGGGACGGATGCACGATGGGCACGTCTGGAATGCAGTTGAAAGCACACGCCCTCTACAAAGCCCAAGCATATTGTGATTGGCCACAATCCCAGATCGGGGCGGGAACCAATCACGATTGCATTATAGGGTGGCCAATGAACAATCAGAGCTCTTTGGGCGGAGTCTTCTCTCGAGCTGAGTTGTACTGTACCAAGCTTGCCCATTTATGAGGCGAAGGTTCATGGGAGGTGAAACATCACTTCCTGCCTTGGGCCTTAAGTTTACTGTTTCTTCCTTAGATCTAGCATGTTGTCATGGCAGCTATCAAGATATAAGGGTGTCTGTAGTAATAGTCAGCCCAGAGCCCTTCACCATGGCAGTCAGTTATTACAGTACCTACATAAGTCAACTACTCCTCAACCAGGTTTAACTGCAGAAAGTGAGGTGTTACCATAGCAACAAGACACCTGCTTGCCAGTGATGCTGTTGGCATGGCAACCTGTTATCCATCAGTGCCACTGTGGTCCACGTTGGTAATTCTACCCGCCCCATTTAAACCACAGTTTTGGTTTTTGGTATCAACCAAACCATTCCAAGGATTCTGTTGTTACCACAATAAGCCACTCAACACAAACTTCCCTTGCTGCTACCACCATTGTCATGACAACACACACTTCCCATTACCCCAGCAACTGATGTTACCCGTCCACTCAACAGGCTAAGCCAGAGCCACCACAAATCTAGCCATCTACAAACACCTATCTGCACTCAGCCAGAGCTGCGGGGATTAATGTGACAATTTACAGCCACCCTGCGAACAGACTTACTAGGAAGTAAGTTTTGACTTTGCTACCAGTCTTAGGATTGGGTTATTAAGACTGAGAATCATCCCTGCCTGTGCCATCACAATTGGCAACCCACAGTCATCACAATTGTTGCCAATGCCACAGCAGCCCCAGATGGTAGAGCATGAGACTCTTAATCTCAGGGTCGTGGGAGCAAAGGAAACTCAGTTTACTCTGCTGCTGTTGTTTCTAGGTGCATGGGGGGTGTCTCTCATTCTGGGCAGCACAAGCAACCTGGTTTCCCCCTGCCAGACAATTTTGGACTACAACTCCCATCATTCCTGACCATTGACCATGTTGGCTGGAACTGATGGGAATTGTGATTTAAAATGTCTGAAGGGCACCGGATTGGGAATGCCAACACTCATTTTTAAAGCAGATTGTGGCTTTGATGCTATATATCAGGGTTTGCCAATTCGGTGCTTTCCTGGTGTTGTTGGACTCTAACCCTCATCAGCCTCTGTCAGCACGAACAACAGCCAGGAAAAGTGGGAGCTGGAGTTCAGCAACTTATTGAGAGCATTTGCTATGCAGTTCTACAAAATTACCTGGGAGTTCAGCTGGGCTTATTTCTGAATAGACATGTAAAAGATTGCACTGTACGGAATGAAAAGTAATACAGTGGGGTTTTGTTTCCCCTCTTCCACAGCGGCTCCAGCAAATTTTGGGTAGATGCAAGATGTGTTACCACCCCTGTATGATATGTACATCAGAAGTGGTGTACACACCTTAGAATTCTGGACATGGAACTAGGCTGGAATGTTAGTTTCTTCCTCCTGTCTATATTGGTGAAACTGAAGCTTGCGATGTTGGCTGGCTTGGTGGCTGGGAATGGTTCTGATTTCTCGGGGAACTAAACAATTTGCCATCCAGAGGTGTGTTCTGCCTCCAGCATTGGAGGTACTACACCTTTGAACATCAGTTGCTGGGAATCACAGGTGGGGAGAGGGCTGTTATGTTCATGTCCAACTTTCAGGCTTCCCCAGGGCATATATTTTTGCCACTGTGAGAACAGGATGCTGGCCCTTTGGTTTGATCCAGCAGGGATCCTCTTGTGTTATTATCGGGGAAAAGTCCAGTCAAACAGTCCTGAGATGCAGGAAACTCAGGGACAAGGTGGCTAAAAGAAGGATGCAGGGAAGGGAAGGGAGTGAGAAGAGGAACCTTGAGGAAGGGTAGGCAGCTTTCAGGAAAGCTCAGTGCAGGAAGGGAATTGAAGCTAGAAAGTTATCTGAGATAGGACTCTGGAGAAATTTTACAGAGCAGGAAAAAGGAGGCATGCAAGGGACATGACTGAAGGGATGGTATCATTGTGTCTACAGCAGACACCCCCAGCCTGAGACCTTCCAGATGGTATTGGACCTCAACTCTCCTCAGCTCCAGCCAACATAGCCAACGGTCAGGGATTGTGGAATTTGTAGACCAAAACATCTGGAGGATATCAGAGTCTGCACCAGGGATGGGAAACCTGTGGCCCTCCAGGTGTTGCTGAACTACAGCTCCCATAATCCCTGGCTACTAGCCCTGCTGGCTGGGGCCGATGAGAGTCAGAGCCAAAAAACATATGGAGAGCCACATCCTTGGTCTGGCGAGGGCCAGATTAAACATGGTATGGGAGATCCATAGCTTAAATCTCCTGACTTCACTGGGGAAGGCTTTTTAATTCATTCCCGTTATTTTGCCCAATCACCATCACCCTCTGAAACTGACATTTGGCCTTCTGTGGGACAGGTGACTGTGGATAAAAACAGTACAGCTACAATATAGATACCTGTCTTTAACCACACCCCAAACTGGGTGGGGGGTGGAATTTAGTTGGAAAAACACCACTAGGGGAAAGGGCCAAGCCCTTATTCTCCAGACACTTAATATCCCCATCCAAATTGTCCCGTCTCTGAGGCTGGCTGCTTATGCATGTTTTAACGTAAGGTGATCCAATGGTCTCCTGTGTGACATGTAGTTTCTCCCCCACTCACCCTGAAATTCTGCCAGACAGAATTTTGCTGCAATGTTGAGTGCTAGAAACATCAAGGGGCAAATGAGGGTCATAAAGCAGGATGTGCGTATGTGCATGTAGCTGAATTTCTCACATTGATTTGAAGGAACCAGCCAACTCCTTGGCTGCATACTTTTTATTGATTGGAATAGATTTTGACATACCTAACACTGCATAGAAACCAGGTTGTGGATGCGACTGCCAGAATCCACCTATGTTTGCTTGGAAAGTGTGAATAAATATGGAAGTCTTTCACTATTTGGGGAGTGCAAGGCTCCCCACATCTGCAGTAGAGGAAGTGGAAATGGAGACAGAGAAACTGAGGAAGAATATGCCATGATTTCACTTACATGAATTTAAATAAGGTATTATGATGTGTGTGTTAACATTCAAAAAATCCATCTGGGATTGTTAGCATATAAATGTGAAATGTCAACATTTATCTTATGTTGGATAGTCATTAAAAATATAGAATTATTCAGGCTCCAGTCGCATGCATACTTACTTGGGAATGTGTTCCACGGAAATTTTGAGTAAGCATGCAATGGAGTTACACTGCCGGCCTGTCTGCAGGTGCCACTCGGAGGATTCCCTCTGCAACCTTTCAATGCACCTTTCCATCACAAACCTAAGCACACTTTTGCTAGAGCAGCATTAGCCTACCCAGTGCCCTCCAGATGTTGTTGGACTGCAACTCCCATCATAACCAGCCATTGCTGCTGGGCCCAAGGTAAGCCCAGCTTGGGCTGCATACATTTAAAGCTAATTTCCAACCCCCCCTGAATCCTGGAAATTGTAGTTTGTTAAGGGTGCTGGGAATTGCAGTTGTGAGGGGCACACTACAATTCCCATGATTCTTTGAGGAGCAGGGGACATGCTATAAGAACATAAGAACTCTGCTGGTTCAGGCTAAAGGCCTATTTAGTCCAGCATGCATTTCTCAGTGTGGCCAACCAGAGACCCACAGGAAGCCCACCGGCCAGGTGCGTTTAAATGGAAGATGCATACGCAGTTCAGAGGGCTGAGGCAGGTGAAGGCTGTACTACAGAGTAAGCCCTGTTGAAGGAAATGCCTGGGGTTGCTTTTGAGTAAACAAGTATAGGATCATGTTGCTTGGGAGCAATCCTACAAATATAGGGCACATGCACAGGACTGCATTGCTAGTCCACCAACACGTGAGGCTTACTCCAGAGTAAACATGCATGGGACCTATGCCCATAAAATACACTTACCTGAGAGTAAGCTCTAGTGAACTCAAAGGGTTACCTTTTATTTTGCATGGCTTTTTAAAATGAACATAAGATTTTATTAAAGTTTTTTCACAACAATTTTCATGTGACACTCTTAAGGTTGCCTCAGTGAATAAAGATACAGAATCCACACACATATATATATATGTTTTTAATCCCTATATATATATGTTTTTAATTTGTAATTGTAGTAACCTGCCCTGGGACCTGCTGTTGGTGAGGGGAGGATTATAAACTTATTCATTTATACTTGATATATCTTGAAACTAACATGTTCGTTGGTACATACAGCGAGCGGCGAACGTGCAGATAAACCTTCCCCTAAAATTCTTCAGTTTACACCCCCAACCCTACGCACCCCTCCCCAAAAGGCATAGGGCCCTGTTAGGCATCACATCCAAAACCGGCTTCCCTCCTTCCGAGTAGGCATGAACCGCTCCGAAAGCTAACGGGGAGGAGACAAACGCTCCCTTATCTCTATCCCCGTTTCCCCCCCGCGGAGAAGGAGGAAGAGGGAAAAGAACGCTCGGTGGGGCGGGGGGCGATGGCTTGCAGAAATGAATGAAGCGAGCGGATGAATGAATGGGAGCCCCGGGTGGGAGGCCGGCCGGAGGAAGAGGAGGGGTGGCGAGCCGAGAGAATGCGCGAGAAGCACCAGCAGCAGAGGAAGCAAGAGGGGGGTGGGGGTGGCGGAGAGCGAGCACAGTGGTCACGGGGTGGGGAGGGGGAGAGGGAGAGAGAAGGGGGGGGAAACAAGAGAGGAAGGAGCTGCTGCTGCTATTGGCGGCCGGGGCTGCCCATCAGCTGCCCCCCACTTCCTGCCTTTCTGGCGCCCCCCCCTCCCGCCCCACACTGACTCCAGCCCTGAGGAAGTGGCCCGCGCCGGTAGAGCCACCAGCAGGCAGCCGGGCTCGAGCATCCGATTCCTTCCCCCCCCCCTTCCTCTTCCTCCAACAAGCCCCCACAACACCGTCCTCTCTCCCACTTTTCCTCCTTTTTGCAGCGCATCCCTGAAGCAGCAGCAGCAGCTGTAGCTGCAGCAGATCCATCTCCGCCTCCTCCTCCTCTTCCACCACCACCATGGCCTGGCCCTGGGGGCGCGGGGGGTAGCCGGGCAGGGGCCTTCAGGAGCCCCCCCCCGACTCCCTCACGAAGGGGGAGGCCCCATGCGCGGGGAGCCCCAGCAGCCAGGTAAGGGGGTGATGGGCAGCTGGGCTGGGGGGGCTGGGGTGCAGCCGCATAGCGGGGTGGGTGGGAGAGAGGGAGTCGTCCTGCTACAAGCCACCCTAGGATCGGGGTGTTTTTGGGGGTGGGGGTGCTATGGGGCTGGGAAAGGGTCCTCCTCTGCGACGCGAGGTATAAATCGTGTCGGGTGTCTTGGTAAGTGGGGCGGGGGCGGGGAGAGAGAGAGTTTTAAGGGGTTGGGGTGGGAGGGGCCAAGGAAGCAGAATTTGGGGAGGATGTTTCGCAGCGGTGGAGGTAAGGGGGGAACTAAGAAGCCTTGTTTTTTGGGGGGGAATGTTGTAACCCGCCCTGGGAGCCGCCGGTGATAGGCGAGTAGCAATTGGGGATAGTAATGGGAATAGGGAGGTTCACAAAGTGCCCAGGGTTTTTTTTGGGGGGAGGGGGGCAATTGAAGGGCTGCTGTGGGGTTATAGGGGGTGCTTATGGTGGTGAGCAGCTGGAAGGTATAACTTGGGGGGGGGCAGGGCCCTGGCCTGGAAAGTAAGAGCCTGTGTGTGTGTGTGTGTGTAGTTTTGGGGTGCCTGCAATGGGGTCTACAATATGGGGGTGATGGGAACTGGCTTTCCGAGGGAGACTACTTTTTTGGGGGGGGTATTTTGGAGGGGGGAAGTATAATGAGATGGGGCAGCTGTTTGCGACAGGGGTGGGGGGACACTTGGTGAGAGGGAACTGGAAGATAAAATTTGATATGTGTCTTGGGAGGAGGGCGAGGGGCCTAGCGGAAGGGTTTCAGGGAATTTGGAAGAGCACATGGCTATGATACCGGCGCAAGCCATGGGCTGCTTCTGGAAGCGCGAGGTGTAATATACTGAATATATAGTCTGGGAAGGGGGCATGGGAGACGCGATGCAATGCAGGCCCGCTGCCCCCAGCCAGATGCTGTTGGCCTTCTCCCAGCAGCCCCCAGCCAGCATGGCCAATGGTCAGGGGTGAGGGGTGTGGTAGTTTGCAAGGCACCAGGCCAGGGGAACGCTCAAGCAGAGGCAGGGAGGATCTGGTCTTGCAAACATTACTAGGCCACAGCTCATCTCAGCCCTGACCATTGGTAATGCTGGCCAGGGCTGCTGGGAGTGGGAGTGTGGCAAGCTTTTTGTGAACAGGTTGTGGGTGAAAAGGGCTTGAGGCCAGGCAGAGCTGGGCATGCAGGCTTGCTCTGGGCTCATCTTTACTGGGGAAGAAAGGCCTCATTAGGCTGCATCCACATTGTCCATTTATACTCCCCCCCCCGAAAGGAATAATGCGGACTGTAGTTTAAGGGTCCTGAGAACCATCATTCGGTGAGGGGTGAATTCCAGTTCCCAGAATTCTTTGGGGCAAGCCATGTTCTTTAAATGTGTATGCAGCCTAATTTTTTTTTTTTTTTTTTTTTGCTTTAGTAGCTTCTGTCTTGTTTTCCTTCCCCTGTTCTGATGATGGTGCCATTCTGGGGATTAAGAGCAGCAGCCTTCAAAAGGTTTTTTATCACTGTTGTGATTGGGCCGCAGTGACACACGCCTTAGTTACTTCCCGTTTGGATTACAGCAACTTGCTCTACGTAGTGCTGCCTTTTGAAAAGTGCTCAGAAACTCCCAGCTGCCTCAAAAAGCGGCAGCCAGATTGTCAGCCAGGGCTGGTTACATGGAGCA
This sequence comes from Lacerta viridis, assembly GCA_900245905.1. Classification (NCBI taxonomy): domain Eukaryota; kingdom Metazoa; phylum Chordata; class Lepidosauria; order Squamata; family Lacertidae; genus Lacerta; species Lacerta viridis. The sequence continues at coordinate 385,770 of OFHU01002722.1, forward strand.
GACGACAACAGCTCCAATAGCTACCGCTCTTGTTTCCGGGTTCAGTGCAGAGTGCTGGTTATGACCTAGAAAGCCCAGCACCGCTTGGGTCCAAGCTTTTTGAAAGACTGTGTTTCCTCATATGACCCAGCCCAGGTTCCAACATCTTCAGGGATGCCCTTCTCTGCTTCCCACCGCCCTCACAGCCCTGCTTGGTGGGGATGCAGGAGAGGGCCTTCTCGGTGGTGTCTCCCAGACTCTGGAACTCCTTTCCTAGAGAAGCCAGACTGGCTCCCTCCTTGTTGGTCTTCCACTGGCAGGTGAAAACCTTATTATTCCAACAGGCTTTTGGGAACTGACTGGTTTTAAGGAAAGGGCTGGTGCCATGCCATTTTTATTGTAATTATCTTATGTTTTTAGTGGGTCCTTTAAGCTGCAGAGAGAGTTTTAATTCTATTAAAGTTTAATTTGTTTTTTTTTTCATATATAATTGTTCCACTCCCAAAATTTGTTTAGCTGTTTTTATTTTATCTGTGAGCTGCCTTGAGTCCCTGTTGGGGAAAAAGGTGGAGTAGAAATGAATGAATGATAATCTTTATCACATTCCTGCAGTAGCCCAGAGCTGGAGGCCTTTATTAACCCCATTTGAGCCGGTGGAGAAACAGGGGCCGAATTGCCATGGCTGGACTAAGGGCTTGAATCCAGGTCTTCCTGGATCTGGGCCTGCCACAAGGAGTATTTGAAAACTGAAAACCGAATTGATGAGGCCTTCCAGAGTTTTCATGTTTGTAAAAGACCAGGAAGGCTGGGGTCTTGGCAGTGGGATTCCGGAATGAAAGGTCTTTGTGCGCAACCTTGTGCCATCTCTGTTATCGTACTTTCTGCAGATTCTGGGGCGGGGGGTGGGCGTGCAAGGAGGATTCCTGGCCGGTCACTTTAGAGTGGCTGCACTGCAAAGGTGGGGAGAAAGTGGTCACAATACTCAACTGTCTACATACTGCTGTTTTGACTCGTACCATTATTTCAGTAACCCTTGCAATAACTCCCGGGGAATTTAGGTGGTGGGACTCAACTTCTACCAGCCCCAGCCAGTATGGCCAGTGTTCAGGATTTTGGGGTGGGTTTCCGCTAAGTTCTATTTAATGCACATTCGCAGCACGGAATTAAAGCACTCACTTTACCCAAAGAATTCTGGGAGATGCAGTTTGTAGAGGGTGCCGAGAATTGTTAGGAGACCCCCTGTTCCAGAGCCACGGGTTGCCAGAGAGGTTGAAGAATTCCTCTTCATGGGAAGCTTGGGATACTGGTAGCTCTGTGAGGGTATCCTAACAATGCCTGACACCCTTCATTAACTACACTTCCCAGGATTCCCTGGGAAGCCGTGACTTCTTAAAGTGGTAGGACACTGCTATGGTGTTCATCGGTCTGGTGGCAAAGTTTTCGGCGAACGTTTGAACATATCCATTGGAAGAGCCTTCCACAAGACTGGGCCCATAACACTGAAGGCTTGATTGTTGACAACCAGAGTATGGTTCATAGAATTGTAGAGTTGGAAGGGTACCCCAAGGGTCATCTAGTCCAACCCCCCTGCAGTGCAGGAATCTAATATTACTGAGATTTTTGACACCGTTGTTTTGTGGGATAATTGACCGGGAACACCTTTGGCCTTGCCTAATGCCATCTTGATGCTGAGCAAACCCAGTAGCGATGGTGTGGAGATTTCTGGGCGCCAGGTTGGCGCTGGGCATCTCCCATCGGGCAACCTGATTTTTTGCGCAGCAGACGATCCATGCCTTTTGCTCCTGCGCTGTGGCACAAATCACGGGCACCTTGCTGGGCATCTTAGTCCTCCATCACATCAGGCCAACCAAGTGGAGCTCACAGGCCACTTTAGAACCTCTGCCTTAGTCCATGGTTAATACCGTTTCCATTTTCGCCATGTGTGTTTCTCTTCCTTGCACACTGGGACAAGTGAATTGTTGTCAGAGCAAGCTACAGCCAAGCAATGTTGTTGGGATCATAGAATCGTAGCGTTGGAAGGGACCCAAGGGTCATCTAGTCCACCCCCCGACGTATGGACATTCTGTTACAACCGCACAGGGGCTGTTTGGTGCCAGCTTATATACCTGCGTTTCTAACACTGTTCCTGCACAATGCACTGTTCCTGCATTGAATGGGAAGTGAGTTTCTTTGCACAGGGTGGTGGGAAAGGCTTTTGGGGGGGTTATGAAGTGTTGGGTCAGAAGAGGAAACGGGGAAGGCCGTAGGCCAGTAGCAGGACATCTGCTTCGCATGTAGAAGGACCCAGGTTCAATCTCCAGGAGAGGACCCTCCCTGAAAGCCCACAGAGCCAGGGTAGAAAACGCGGAGCTAGATATGGCCTGACTTGGCACAAGGCAAATGGCATCAGCTCCTAAACTGGAGAGAGAAGCCTTTCAAATTATGATAAATATTTGGCATCCGCCTGTCTCTGGAGACAATGGAAGAGTGCGCCTTTGGGGGCGAAGTCCAAACTGTTGGAGAGTTATACCAGTGCCTGCTGTAGCTGTAGAGACTAATACGGGAGAGACATGTTTTGTTGCAGCCGGGGCAGATGAAGGCGTCCGGTTTTGCTGTTAGAAATGCACCATGGCATTTCTTCTCTCTGCGCTCCTCCCAGAGGTTATTTATTCCTCTGGTCGCTGCTATGGATGCATGGTCTGTCGTCTGCAAGGGAATTCCCACATGGCGGGGTTGACGTCTCCAGCCTTCGTGTCACATTTGCAGACATCTTTGTATCGCAGAGTTGGTCTGCCAGTGGACCGGGTGCCTCAAGTCAGATCCCCGCAGAGCACATCCTTGGGGGATCCTGCCATCTTCCATTCTGTGGACATGTCCAAGCCAGACGTTGCTGAGACAGGAGTGCAGATTTTGTAGCAGAGTGACTTTTTCTACTCCTTTGGGACTGGTTGAAGAGAACCAGTGTCATCTGTCCTTCTGTGCTGCAGTGAAGATAACCTCCTGTTTTACAGTATCCAGGCTTCCAGAAATTTAGGGTAGTTGAAGCGAACATTCCAAAGGGCTCAAATTACCTTCTTATTTTGGCATATGCCGTGGAAGGGGTAGCAAGCTTCTGAGTCACACAGAAGCCTTCTTCAGATAAGGGCCAGGAAGCCTGCTGTGGGCATAACTGGAATGCCATGGGAAGGGGTAGCAAGCTTCTGAGTCACACAGAAGCCTTCTTCAGATAAGGTCCAGGAAGCCTGCTGTGGGCATAACTGGAATATTTCACACGCCTTCACAAGACTAGTCACATCGCTATCTTGCTTTGCGAAAGTGTTATGTTCAGGCCATGAATGTACTGTATATCCTAAGGGTGTATGTGTGGAAGATAATTAAAAGTTTGAGATATACACCGCAGATTCTCCCTATGACACCCCCGACTTTTGAGAAGATTTTCCTGGATTAAAAAGTAGTCTTATAAGCTTAAAAGTTCAGTTTCCCTATGCATTAGTTAGCGCTTAAAACTGTTGTCAGTGGCCGTAATGCAGATAAGATGGCCGAAAGGAGGTTGTTCTACTACACACACCCTGCCATTATCCTTCCAGTAGATCCTTCTGCTCAAGCAAGCCTTAATTTCTGAGGGTCATTTTTGCGAGGGAGGAGAGAGGAATGGAGAGCGCCTCTCTCTGTGGCTTCCTTCCAAACGCTGTTGCCACAGATTGCTCATTTATCCCCTGCTCCTAAGACTGGCCATTGTGGGGTTGAGATAGCATCATCATTCAAGGGTCTGGATGCAAACCCACGTCTGTAGTGGTAAGTGCAAAAGTGTTTTTTTTTTTTTTAATGAGTTGTTGTTCCAGGCTGATTGACATAGTGTGCATACAGGTGTGACCTTATGGAGGTGGCAGTGAGGAATACTTTGTCCATAAGATCTGAGCATCCTGTATTCCGTTGTCGACTGGCAGGCAGCCCATTTGAGTCAGGGTGGATTTGATTTAAATCAAACTGATTTAAATCACAATTTAAATCACTAATCAGTAAGGCTCAGGGCCGATTTAAATAAAAAAAATTTCCCTGATTTTTTTATTTAAATCGGATTTTTTAAAAAAATTTAAACCGGATTTTTATTTATTTAAATCGGATTTTTTAAAATTTAAATCGGCCCTGAGCCTTACTGACTAGTGATTTAAATCGTGATTTAAATCAGTTTGATTTAAATCAAATCCACCCCGATTTGAACCAGTTGTGGATGGTGCCTCAGCCCCCCCCCCGGGAGGCAAAGGGAGACTAAATGACTATCAGATTTTTTTAAAAGAAAAGCTGTTTTCGCCGGGTCGAGTTCATCCATTTTGTTGAATTAATTAAACTAAACAGTTTCAATTGGACTTTGAATAAATGCAAATAATTGTTGCTGTTTTGAACTTGACACGTTGTTATCTTCCACAGCGGGCTGTGCAATCTACAATTCCGAATAATGCTTTTTATTAGGGTAGGGGGCACTGGGGGCACGTTTATAGAACCGAGGAGGTGGTGGTCGGAAAAAGTTCAGAAACCACTGATCTAAACTTTGGCTGAGAGCGGAACCTGCCTTTCCCAGGAGGTTATCCATAGCTGCAACCTGAGCATATTTTGGAACTGTCTTCAGCTAGGGACAGTGGTATCAAAATGCTTTATTTTTTTTTCTTTTAAAAAAGGAAAAACATGGCTTGAGGCTCTTAATCTCAGGGTCGTGGGTTCGAGCACCTTGTTGGGCGAAAGATTCCTGCATTGCAGGCGGTTGGAGCAGATTATCCTTGTGCATAGCTGTCAACTTTCCCCTTTTCTTGCGAGGAATCCTATTCGGAATAAGGGAATTTCCCTTTAAAAAAGGGGGAAGTTGACAGCTATGTCTTTGTGGTCCCTTCAAACTCTACAGTTCTATGATTGCAGAGAAGCAGGAAAGGATGAATATTTGTTTTATACATTAACCCAGTGTGTTTTGGCTCAAGTGAGCCTCCTTCAGCGGCTTATATCTTGCCCTGTAAGGTCTCTTAAAATTGGATGGTCCTTGAGAAGCTTTCAAAGAAACAAGGGAGAAAGCTCGCTGCAGCTGAAGTGTGTTGGGTTAATATAATTAATAGCTGATAGGTCCTCTGTTTGAGGACCATATATATATTGAATAGATTTTTTGGAACCGGGAGATGGAATAAAGACATGCTTCGTCCACTCCATGCACTCATAAGTATTCATAGAATCATAGAGTTGGAAGAGACCACAAGGGCCATCCAGTCCAACCCCCTGCCAAGCAGGAAACACCATCAAAGCATTCCTGACAGATGGCTGTCAAGCCTCCGCTTAAAGACCTCCAAAGAAGGAGACTCCACCACACTCCTTGGCAGCAAATTCCACTGTCGAACAGCTCTCACTGTCAGGAAGTTCTTCCTAATGTTTAGGTGGAATCTTCTTTCTTGTAGTTTGAATCCATTGCCCCGTGTCCGCTTCTCTGGAGCAGCAGAAAACAACCTTTCTCCCTCCTCTATATGACATCCTTTTATATATTTGAACATGGCTATCATATCACCCCTTAACCTTCTCTTCTCCAGGCTAAACATACCCAGCTCCCTAAGCCGTTCCTCATAAGGCATCGTTTCCAGGCCTTTGACCATTTTGGTTGCCCTCCTCTGGACACGTTCCAGCTTGTCAGTATCCTTCTTGAACTGTGGTGCCCAGAACTGGACACAGTATTCCAGGTGAGGTCTGACCAGAGCGGAATACAGTGGTACTATTACTTCCCTTGATCTAGACGCTATACTCCTATTGATGCAGCCCAGAATTGCATTGGCTTTTTTAGCTGCTGCATCACACTGTTGACTCATGTCAAGTTTGTGGTCTACCAAGACTCCTAGATCCTTTTCACATGTACTGCTCTCAAGCCAGGTGTCACCCATCCTGCAAACAAAACAAAACAAAACAAAACAAAAACCTCTTTGGACTAGCCTTACAATCCACTGGGTTCCTGTGCTGGGAGAGGGACAGAGAACTTCACCCTCTCCCCGCCCTCTTCCTCCAGCCCACTCACTTACTTGCCTGCACACAATTCCTTGTTGCCAGACTACAAGGCTCCTTTTCTCCTTTGGCGAGAAGTGGGGGGGGGCGGCTGAGAAGTTTGCAGCCTAAGCAGAACAGGGTTAGGCTTGTCCGGGGGCCAAGAACGTCTCTGTGGTTTTAATTGTTCTACTTTGACTCGTCCTTTCTTACATTAGAACGTGCCACTTAACAAACCCCCCAGTTTCACTCTGATGCCAGTTTGGGCTGTCTATATTAATGCCTACGTTTAAAGCAGGATTGACGGAATGTTCTCATGTTCATTGTCAGTTGGCAATTGATTTTTGCTTTTCTGTTTGCTTAAAATTATTTCCCCTCCCACTTTTTAAAACTGCAATTGTAAATAAAATCTTGGGGAGTGATTTTCACTTGCTGTGTGAGCCAACACCCATGCATGGTTTTTTGTGTACACACGCACACACACACACACACACACACACACAAATTAATTTCATTAACACTCTTTAGTCCTGCACCTTCCATCAATAGCTGGCTGTGGCTGATGGGAGTTGTAGTCCAATACATTGGGAGGGCACCAGGTTGGGGAAGGCTTTAAGGAGAGATGCTATGGTGTGGTTAGAACAGGGATGGGAGCCTGTGGCCCTCCAGATGTTGTAAAACCCCAGCTCCCATCAGCCCAAGCCCGTTTGGCCACTGGTCAGGGATGATGGGAGTTGTAGTCCAGCAGCAGACTGTAGGGCCACTCAAGTTCCCTATCCATGGGTTAGGTAGGATGTTGGACTAGGAATGGCTGCAAGCTTCCTGGCTGGCCTACCTCACTACCTGACCAACCTCGCAGGGTTGTTGTGAGGATGAAATGGGAAGAGGGAAGAAACTCTGAACTCTTTGGAGGAAAAGTGAAAAATAGGAATTACTCTTTAATAGTGAATGCAGGTCCTGGTCAGATACCTCTTGGTTTTTTGTGGGGAAGGGTCACATATGAATCAGAGAGCAGTTTTAGTTGCAATTTTAAGTTTTGTTTATCATTGCATCTAGGGCTGGGGGTTTAATCAGATTGCCTTGTTTAATGATATGATTGAGCATATGATGGGTTAGGAAGAGTGAGTTTATTTTTATTTTTTGCTTAGTTGTGCTATTTTAAAATGTGTGGTTTTTACTGAATTTTGTTTGAGTTGATTTTTATTTATAATTTAAGAAGATGCCCTGTTTAGCTGTCTTCTGCGGTCTATAATGTAAACTTTTCCTGATTTATTTATTTTTTGTACTTGAGCGTTGTGATTTAAGATACGTTGTAAAACGCTTAATGATTTTTGAAAAGTGGTGTGCAGTCTAAAAAAATAAACATTTTTATTTTGCCTTGTACTATGTGGGAAATGGTTTCTTGAGCTTCTTTGCTCTGTGAACTTCTAGTCATAATTTTGAATTGTGGCAATATGGATTTCGTTGCATGTTTTTTAAAAAATGTATTGCCCTTTTAAAATGCTCCCCACTGCAAAAGTATTTTGTAAAGCAATGGTTAAGGATGTTTTCACATCTCTAGGCATTTGCGTCCTAAAGTATTATTTGCTCTGCAGTTTAAAGAAATATTGCTGCCGGTTGCTGCGTTTTATTTATTGGTTTAAAGCACTGTTTTGTTATATGAGTGTGGTTTTTTGTCATAATTATTGTAAGGAAATAAAATGGAAAGCTTGGGTGACGTGCAATGCCCTTGAAAAGCTTACAGTTTCCTGGAGGAAGGCACCACAGCCTGGATCATAGAACTGCAGACATAGAATTGTAGAGCTGGAAGGGACCACGAGGTCATCTAGTCCAACCCCCTGCAATGCAGGAGTCTTTTTGCCGAGCGTGGGACTTGAACCCACAACCCTGAGATTAAAATTCTTGTGCTCCATTGAGTTATCCCAGGAGTCCTTCCACTAGGGCAGGCGTAGGCAAACTCGGCCCTCCAGATGTTTTGGGACTACAACTCCCATCATCCCTAGCTAACAGGACCAGTGGTCAGGTGGAGACAACCCCCTCGGAAAGCAGTGGACTTCTCCTTCCTTGGAGATTTTAAAGCAGAGGTTGGATAGCCATCTGTCAGGGATGTTTCAGTTCTGATTCCAGCATTGCAGGCGGCTGAGAAGTCAAATATGTTCTGCAATGTTGCCGATAAATCTCTGGTCGATGACCCTTCCAACTCTACAGTTCTATGTTTCTAAGTAACACTTTTTATCTTTCAGGTGTGTTTTAAGTTTTGTTAGTCGCTGTGAGAATATTTTTTTGTAGCAAGCGACAAAGAAATACAAGGTTAATGTTTGAATTTAACCCCACGACCTCTTTTGTGTCTTCCGGCTTCTGTCTCTGTATTACCACGTATGCCTCCCCTGTCTCTGGTTTTCTTCCCACTACCAAGTGAGGGGGTAAAAAAATCTAGATTGTAATCTCCTCAGGGCAGGGACCTCTCTCTTTCTGGTTTATGTTAATCCTGCAAAGTATCATGTTGTAAGATGGTGCTAAGTAGCATTCTCTGAGGCCACATCCACACCGCTTATTTAAAGGACTGTGGTACTGCTCTAAACATTCATGGCTTCACCCAAAGAATTCTGGGAACTGTAGATTAAGGGTGCAGAGAGTTGTTGGGAGACCTCATTTTCCTCCCAGAGTTATAACCCCCAGAGTTCCCTGGGAAGACTGGTTGTTAAACTACTCTGGGAAGGAAATAGGGGTCTCCTAGCAACCAAAGCTCTCCATATGCTATTGGACTACAGCTCCAATCATCTCTGAGGTCTGCTCAGGCTAGCTGGGGTTGATGGGAGTTGTAGTTCAGGACATCTGGGGAAAACCGAGTTGGGGAAGGCTGATAGGCTCTCTCCGGCAGTGGATCTCCAGGGTCCCGGCAGGTGGTGGGCAAGACCCCTTTCCGCTTCCACGAAAGCCACTTCACTGGAAATTTCCAGGGATTTATTGTGGGGTTTTTGGTGTGCAAAACTTTGCCACTTCCTCCGGGTCATAGAATCCTAGAATCCTAGGAAGGAGTTGGAAGAGACCACAAGGGCCATCCAGTCCAACCCCCTGCCAAGCAGGAAACACCATCAAAGCATTCCTGACAGATGGCTGTCAAGCCTCTGCTTAAAGACCTCCAAAGAAGGAGACTCCACCACACTCCTTGGCAGCAAATTCCACTGTCGAACAGCTCTCACTGTCAGGAAGTTCTTCCTAATGTTTAGGTGGAATCTTCTTTCTTGTAGTTTGAATCCATTGCCCCGTGTCCGCTTCTCTGGAGCAGCAGAGAAGCGTTCGAAACTCAGATAAATAAGCTAGGTGCCAAATGGCTCCTTAAACCAGGGTCACGGTCGCCAAAACAGACAGCTTTTAGGTTCCTGAATTTCATTCCGATTGTGCACTTAAAATATCACGGATAGAATTCGACAGGATGTGGCATTAGTGTGAGAAAACAGTCCCCGGGCACGCACCTCCAGGTGGTGGAGATGTCAGGCGTCATCCTGGCGCCCGGACATCCTCACTTGGTCGCAAAATGCACCTGGTAAATTTCAAACGCTGGCATGAGTCTGCTCCCCATGGAGGTGCAAGAAGACCCCTTGTTGCTTCCTGAAAGATCTGACACATAGGCATGTCGCTGGGGTGTGTTTGTGTGTGTGTATGCGTGCAAAAATTCCAGATCTGGAAACTGTCCAGCAGAGAAATCTCCAATTTAGCCCAGTATTATTATTATTATTATCATTATTATTATTATTATTATTATTATTATTATTATTACTACTGCCGCTATTGGCAATTATTTGCCACTAGCAATGGTCAAGATTACTGTCATTAGCACCCAACTGCAAAATCCTTTTCAGTGCTCTTGGTGCTGGTCACCCCCCTCACTCACAACCATCCTGGCAGGCAAAGTTATTAAGAGTCTTGGGTTGTTATTTTTTCCAGTATCACTGAGGGAGGTTGTTGTTGTTGTTGTTGATTGAATTTATATACCGCCCTATACCTGGAGCTCTCAGGGCTGCTCTGTTCTAAAAAAAAAACTGCATTAAATGTCTGAGCTTTGACCAGACAGTTTATTTCCTGTGGTTTTTTCCCCCGGCGACCTGCTGCCTGGGAATATGGTTGCATGAGCACCAGGATGCTGTGGGTGTCCTTGTGCATTTTTATTTTTGAGCCGGAGGTTTGCAAGGAACGGGATTGGCTCCCTGAGAGGTTTACGTAAGGACTGCCACCTGAGGTCCCTGTCTGGGGAAAGAAGAGTGCGTGCACCATTATTGTGCCGTGCGCCGTGCATGTCTGTGCTCTGAGGAATCCTGTGTTTACGTGCATGTGAATCGGAACGGCTCCCTCGATGCCCCAGCTGGCGAGCGCTGGTCTGGCGTTTTTTTTTGGCAAGTCCACAAAGCGTGCTTTCACGTCGTCGTCGTCGTCCGCCCCCCCCCCGACAAATGTGCCAGGGGATCTGGGAGCCAGGAACCCGGGGGGGGGGGGGAATGCAGAGGCTGTTTGTTTGTTTGTTTACTCAGCCTTGTAAATCCACCTGTTATTGGAGGCTAGGAGCTTGCATTTCAGTGCTGGCCCTGGTTGCAGATGGGAGACTTCATCCTCCTTTGTGGCCTGCGTAGAAACTGGCTATGGAGTCGTCGAAAACAGTTGCTTTATTCCTGCATTGCATTGGGGTTGGATGAGGATTGCAGGATTGAACCTGGGATGCAGAGAGCAGGTTCCCTAAGTTTCTTTCATTCATGTGGCCTCAAGAATCCAGCTCTTAAAACTTGCTTGTCATTCGTTTAATTGGGGACTGGTTAGCGTGCCGGAACATCGGGGCACTCGAAACCAGAGCAATTTAACTAAAGATCTGAATTCTAGAGTGCAGGAGAGTGGTCTTGTCGAACTTCAAATAACTCAGTAATGAACCTTATCAACTCCTTGGCAAGCTCTCACATCCTTCCCAAGCGGAGAGGGAAATGGCGAAAACAGGTTATTTACTGGGACAGTGTGATTTATGCAGCCGCTGTTAGTGTTGCAAAACAATGAAGCACGGGACGGAGCAAGGGAGAAACTCTGAAACCACAATGGGATATTAGTTCTGCCCAAGGCATGATGGAGAACAACCAGAAAAGATAGATATAATATTTTACAAGGAAGAAAATACCATGGACAGAATAATTGCCGCACACAGGAAGAACAAGGATATAGTTTGAATGCTTCTCCTGTAGATTTATAAATCGTTTAATGTGACAATACAAATGGTAGTCGTTCATATTGCAGTTGTTGTGTAAGGGATTGTTATTTTGACTGAAGGGCAGGCTGGATTTGATTTAAGTCAAACTGATTTAAAGCACGATTTAAATCACTAGTCAGGCTCAGGATGGATTTAAATTTTTAAAAAATCAGTTTTTTTTTAATTTAAATCAGATTTTTAAAAAATTTAAATCCACCCTGAGCCTTACTGACTAGTGATTTAAATCAAATCCACCCTGCTGGAGTGCAATTGAAATTAATAAAAGAGTTAGGAATGCAGAAATAAAGCAAATCAAACCATCAATTCTAGCATGCAGGGGGGGGGCAACCAAATTATATAATTTGGCATCTGAATGATTGCTACGGTGGTACCTTGGTTCTCAAACATAATCCGTTCCAGAAGTCCGTTTGACTTCCGAAATGTTCGAAAACCAAGGGGCAGCTTCTGATTGGTGCAGGCGCCCTGGAAACAATAGCTGACAGCCGCATCGGACATTCGGCTTCCAAAAAAAACGTTCAGAAGCTGGAACACTTACTTCTCGGTTTTCAGCGTTCAGGAGCCAAAATGTTCGAGTACCAAGGTTCCAGGTTGGATAAAAATCAATGATTTTTTTTTTTAAAAAAAAAAAAAAGATTTTTTTATTTAAATCAGATTTTTTTAAAATAAAATGCTTTTTGGGGAAAATATATTACCATCCAAAGGTTATTCAATCATGAAATAAAGATTAGTTTTTTAATTATGTAGAATAAGGCTGTATATGTTTAATTTTTTGGTAAATAAATTCCATTAATCCATTCACAATGTCATTTATGCTCTTCCAGAGGTTTTTGTAAAATTATTGGGCAGTTTCTCTGCCTACAAGATATTATCACAGATGCTTGGTTTACTTTTGCAGTTCTCAAAACTGAATTTGACTCAGCAGAGATCACATGCCTCTTCTTCACAGCAAAAATGTTATAACATGAACAGAGTTGAGAAAAAGACCTTAATCCTATTGTTCTACAAACCTATGAATACAGAATCAACCCCTTCAGTGTTAAGTTTCAAGAAGTTCAGTGAATAGAATAGAAACAATATTTTTCTGATTGTTTGGAGTGGAATGGATCTAATAAATCTATTTAAATTGTTATTATTAAGGTAATGATTATTTTTCTCCTTCCTAAGTACAACAGAAAAGTTGTCCAAATATGAATGATTAACCTATTAAACTGGGGATAAAAAAACTAATATGAAAAGTTGTTATTCTAAAAATCTTCATCTACTTGCATATTAAAGTTATACCAGCAAGAATTAGTCTTTATGTAGAAAACTGTGATTTAAATCAAGCCTTACTGACTAGTGATTTAAATCGTGATTTAAATCAGTTTGATTTAAATCAAATCCACCCTGGAAGGTTCCACTGTATTAGTAGTTGTATTATAATTTGGCATTGTTATGAGGCTATTATTGGATTATTGTAATTGAAAACTAATAAAAATTATTATATATTATTATTATTATTTTATTATTAGTACCCCGCCCATCTGGCTAGGTCCCCCAAGCCACTCTATATTTCTAGAGTTCAATGCATGTGTTGCTTGGGGGCATGGTGTGCATGTGTTTATATGGCGAGCCTCGGATCTGGCCTGCTGGGGCTTTTCCACTGCCGTGAAAGACCTTGTTAAGCTTGGACACAAGGACGCTGCCTTGTACTGTGTCGACCTAGTTCAGAACTGTCAGCCCTGACTGATAGAGGTTTTTCAGGGGTTTCAGACAAAGGTCTTTAAACCTCTGGGGGCTCTGGCACACAAATTGAATGCTCTCCCACTGAGCTGCAGCCTCTCTGCGCTTGGGATTTTCTTGTGTTTTTCTGTCTTTCTTCTAAACTCATGTAACCAGGCAGAGTGCATTGCCTTCTGTTCCCTGTTCCCTCCCTTGCGTGCCCTCGAGATCTGCACTTGGCCGGGCACGGAAAGAGGGGGAAACAGAAGCGGGGCTGGCGCAGCGTTTGATGCAACCCGCAATGCCTTAACGGCCAAAGGCTTGGGTTCGGGATGTGCCTTCAGCATACGGCAAACGCCGTGCAGTGGAAATGCCAGAAGCACCTCTGTGGGGAGGGAAGGCTGCAAATTTAGGGGCTGCCACAGCCTTCTAGCAAACCTCCAGATTGGTGAGGTGAGGAAAAGGAAGGGATCTTTCCTTTTGCACGAGAGGAAGCCTTGCCACTCGTGTAATGGCTTTATTGGAGTCGGCCCATTAATGTGTCCTGTGTTCTACTCTTCCCGTAAGTGATAGAATTATTGAATGTTGGCGGTGGAGGGTTCCCTAAGAGTCATCTAGACCACCCCCTGGAATTCAGGAATCACAGCTAGGGAATCCCTGGCAGGGGGCCATCCAGCCAGACTGCCCTCTTTCCCCCTTTCTTACAGATGCCCCTTTTGAATATCTGCTTATCTGAAAGCTGCTTGAGAAATCTTAGTTTGTTTATGAAGAATAAATAAATAAATAAATAGTGGTCAGATTTGTCTAACTTGGTTTCCCCCAGCCGGGTACCCTCCAGATGTTTTTGAACTACAGCTGGGTTGGCGGCTCGCAGAAGATGTGGTTCAAAACATCAGGAGGTCACCAGGTGTCAAAGGGCGAGACGCACCATCAACATTGGAGTTAGCTCTTTGTTAGAGAAAAAGGCAGTCTTCACAGACTAATGAAGTGTCAGGCCTAATGAGCATTCTCATTAGGTCTGGCCCCATGAATCAGTTGCTGAGACTGAAGGTCTCCCCACAGCCATCTAAAAGTTTCCTCCTCCCCAGGGTCTTCCCCAAGCAATCAGAGACTGCGCCTGCATGCAGCCAACCTCTCCTCTGCTCTTTTCATGCCTCTCTTGGTCCTGGGAGACCAGAGGAGAGGAGAGCTTGTCGCAGCAGGGTGGGGAGACTCATCTCTGCCTCTTGACCTCCCTCCTCTCCTGCTTCTGATTCTGGACTTCTTTCTGCCACCGACTGCCCCCACTCACTATGCCCTGTTAGCTCCTCAGCTTCAGACACCACCACCCCCAGTCTTCCCCCTCTGACCACTCATTGTTGTCCCACCACCTCTCCACGGGCTCTGCTCCCCCCCCCCGTGGTTCCTCAGCTGGTTCCTCCCACCATTCCTCTGCATCCACCCAGCCCATAACTTCACGCTGGGTGAAGGCCGCTTTTTGAGATGGTTTGCTCTGTTCCCAAGATCTCAAGCCTCTGCCCTCTCTGGAGCCCTCAGTGGCAGTTGAGAACGTAACTTAAGTGCAGAAGCGTTGGTTCCCAACTTTCTCTCTCTCTCTCTCTCTCTCTCTCTCGCATCTGGCCATAAATCCTGAGCCCAGCTGGGACTCAAACGGAAAGGCAAGGCAGTCCTCTGCGCTCAGGAATTGGATTGGGCAAGTTTGGTGGTGGAACGGGCTGCCGCCTCGTTTGTGTGTGTTCGCTACCTGCCTGCAGATTGTCTCGCCAGAGTGGTGCATACTCTGGTTATCTCCCGCTTGGACTACTGCAATGCGCTCTACGTGGGGCTACCTTTGAAGGTGACCCAGAAACTACAACTAATCCAGAATGCGGCAGCTAGACTGGTGACTGGGAGTGGCCGCCGGGACCACATAACACCGGTCCTGAGAGATCTACATTGGCTCCCAGTACGTTTCCGAGCACAATTCAAAGTGTTGGTGCTGACCTTTAAAGCCCTAAACGGCCTTGGTCCTGTATACCTGAAGGAGCGTCTCCACCCCCATCATTCAGCCCGGACACTGAGATCCAGCGCCGAGGGCCTTCTGGCGGTTCCCTCATTGCGAGAGGTGAGGTTACAGGGAACCAGACAGAGGGCCTTTTCGGTAGTGGCGCCCACCCTGTGGAACACCCTTCCATCAGATGTCAAGGAAATAAGCAGCTATCCTATTTTTAAGAGACATCTGAAGGCAGCCCTGTTTAGGGACGTTTTTAATATCTAATGCTGTATTGTTTTAACATTCGTTTGGGAGCCGCCCAGAGTGGCTGGGGAAGCTCAGCCAGATGGGCGGGGTACAAATAAATTATTATTATTATTATTATTATTATTATTATTATTATTATTATTTCTCTTCCAAACTGCCCCATTAACATGATCAAAATCAGTTAACACCTGCCGCAGCTGTGGACAGGATTCCTGTGTTGCGGGGGTTGGACTAGATGACCCTTGGGGGTCCCTTCCGAGTCTGTGATTCTATGATCTAAGTGCAGGCAGGTTCTCCCTTGAGAACTTTGCAGGACATTTGTCGTAGGCAGGTGACTAAGTTCATGCTTGCCAAACCTCACAGTGGCATCTTCATGTTGGTGATGGAAGAGCGGTTGCTGACATGTTTTCGTTCGCCATTTTTAAAACGGTGCTCCTAATAATTAATTAATTAATTAATTAATATTTATACCCCACCCATCTGGCTGGGTTTCCCCAGCCACTGTGGGCGGCTCCCAGCAGAATTAAAAGCACAATAAAACATCAAACATTAAAAACTTCCCTAAACAGGGCTGCCTTCAGATGTCTTCTAAAAGTCAGATAGTTGTTTATTTCCTTGACATCTGATGGGAGGGCGTTCCACAGGGCGGGCGCCACCACCGAGAAGGCCCTCTGCCTGGTTCCCTGTAACTTGGCTTCTCGCAGTGAGGGAACCGCCAGAAGGCCCTCAGAGCTGGACCTCAGTGTCCGGGCTGAACGATGGGGGTGGAGATGCTCCTTCGGGTATACTGGGCCGAGGCCGTTCAAAGGCTTTAAAGGTCAGCACTAACACTTTGAAAAGTACTGGGAACCAATGTAGGGCAGCCCTGTTTAGGGAAGCTTTTAATGTCTGATGAATTGTTGTATTTTAATATTGTGTTGGAAGCCGCCCAGAGTGGCTGGGGAGGCCCAGCCAGATGGGCGGGGTATAAATAATAAACTATTATTATTATTATATCAAAACTGGTGTTATATGATCTTGGCGGCCCCTCCCAGTAACCAGTCTAGCTGCTTTCTGAATTAGATGCAGTTTCTGGGTCACCTTCAAAGGTAGCCCCATGTAGAGCATGTTGCAGTAGTCCAAGCAGGAGATAACCAGAGCATGCACCAATCTGGCGAGACAGTCTGCGGGCAGGTAGGGTCTCGGCCTGCGTACCAGATGGAGCTGGCAGACAGCTGCCCTCCCTCTTGCAGCTCCAGGCAACTTTCTTATCAGGTTTGGCAGATGCTGATCATTGAAGCGTTCCTCGTAAGAAGAGCATTGCATCGACTGGCCTTGGTGCTGCAGGCGATTCTTTAACACATCCTATGAAACTTTGAATTATGGTGCTGGAGGCAACACTTGAGAGTCCCATGGACTGCAAGAAGATCAAACCTATCCATTCTTGAAGGAAATCAGCCCTGAGTGCTCACTGGAAGGACAGATCCTGAAGCTGAGGCTCCAGTACTTTGGCCACCTCATGAGAAGAGAAGACTCCCTGGAAAAGACCCTGATGTTGGGAAAGATGGAGGGCACAAGGAGAAGGGGACGACAGAGGATGAGATGGTTGGACAGTGTTCTCAAATCTACCAAAATGAGTCTGACCAAACTGTGGGAGGGAGTGGAAGACAGGAGTGCCTGGCGTGCTCTGCTCCGTGGGATCACAAAGAGTAGGACACGACTAAACGACTAAACAACAACAACATGAAACTTAAAGAATGTGCTTCTCCTGTCACTGTCAAATATTGTTGCTTCAGGTCTGGCCCAGTGTGACTTTATCTCCCCTATATCTCATCTCACATGGCAATCTCAGATGAGACCCCACATGAAAGTTTAGCCTGCGAGTGCCTACACAAGGTTTCAGCACACTGTAGGCGTGAGTGGAGTTTTCTGTCCTGCTCCTACATGTCACATGGTCTGGTGAAATCCCAGCGCATGTTCTTTAGGAAATGCAATCGTGAATTTCTTTGTAAACTAGATGACCCTTGGGGTCCCTTCCAGCTCCAAAAGCGTCCATCCTCCTTGTTGTCTTCGGACTCGTCGGAGGATAAAGTGGACGAAAGCTCGCGATTTTCCCATTCAGAATCAAGTGTGATCTACCAGTTGGTCAGATTATGGGGCGCTGCAAAAATGTGGGGTTTGTGCTGCAAAACTATTACAAAACTTTGGCACTGCTTTGGAGCAATTCAGATCATTTGGGGGTTTGGGGTGTTAAATATAAAACCCGGTTTGATGTATCAGTTGTTCAAGGTTGTTGTTGGGTTTTTTTTGGGGGGGGGGGTTGCTGCAAAACACAAAGTTTGCACTGCGCAATGGTACAAAGCCCTGTTTAGGGAAGTTTTTAATGTCTGATGTTTTATTGTGTTTTTAATATTTTGTTGGAAGCCGCCCAGAGTGGCTGGGGAAACCCAGCCAGATGGGCAGGCAATTAATTTCGTTGATGATGAAACTTTCAGATTGTTTGTGCGGCGCTGGATCTTCATTTTAAAAGAGAAATTGTTGTCGTTCAGTCGTGTCCGACTCTTCGTGACCCCATGGACCAGAGCACGCCAGGCACGCCTATCTTTCACTGCCTCCCGCAGTTTGGCCAAACTCATGCCAGTCGCTTCGAGAACACTGTCCAACCATCTCATCCTCTGTCGTCCCCTTCTCCTTGTGCCCTCCATCTTTCCCAACATCAGGGTCTTTTCCAGGGAGTCTTCTCTTCTCATGAGGTGGCCAAAGTACTGGAGCCTCAGCTTCAGGATCTGTCCTTCCAGTGAGCACTCAGGGCTGATTTCTTTAAGGATGGATAAGTTTGATCTTTTTGCAGTCCATGGGACTCTCAAGAGTCTCCTCCAGCACCATAATTCAAAAGCATCAATTCTTCAGCGATCAGCCTTCTTTATGGTCCAGCTCTCACTTCCATACATCACTACTGGGAAAACCATAGCTTTAACTATACGGACCTTTGTCGGCAAGGTGATGTCTCTGCTTTTTAAGATGCTGTCTAGGTTTGTCATTGCTTTCCTCCCAAGAAGCAGGCGTCTTTTAATTTCGTGACTGCTGTCACCATCTGCAGTGATCATGGAGCCCAAGAAAGTAAAATCTCTCACTGCCTCCATTTCTTCCCCTTCTATTTGCCAGGAGGTGATGGGACCAGTGGCCATGATCTTAGTTTTTTTTTATGTTGAGCTTCAGACCATATTTTGCACTCTCCTCTTTCACCCTCATTAAAAGCTTCTTTAATTCCTCCTTTTAATTCAAAAGAGAAATTACAGTGTCCTTAATGCTCATCCTCGCTGCCTTTTTTTTTTTAAGCCTTTGATTAATGAACCAAATATTTCCATGTTTCTGCCATAAAGTTCTGCCAGAGCTTTCAGTGGCAGCTCTGTGCTGGAAGCAACAGCTCCAAATGCCGCCACTGGGCTGGAGGGGGATAAGTTGGAAATCTTACTATCTCTGGCATGAAATCTCACTATCTCTGGCATGAAGCAGGAATCTGTTTCCTACATTCCATCCCAATGTGGTATGTGTGGTTTTTTCCCTCTTCCTCTCCCCATTCCCACACCGCCCTTGGCATGCAGGGATCTTGCTGGGGCAAGTTTGCAGCTTGGTTACCCAAGAGAAATGACACTGAACTCAACGTTCTCCTCCTGGCCTTGTCTGATGAAGCATCTGTTCTGCCAGAAGCAATGTCTCAAGGGGAAGCCGCCCCCCCTTTTTTTTAATTGCATGGTCCTGCCCATCTGGAATCTAAAACCCAGAGGCAGCTCCTCCTCCTCCTCTTCCTGTTGGTCAGAAGTTTCATTCTCTTTGACCAGACCGGATCCCCAGTCCAAGATATACATGTATCCATTTCCCCACTTGCCTGAGTTGGAGCGGGGAGTCTCATTTCTTTCCGGTGGCGAAGAGACGCTTTTCTCAAGCCATGTGGTGTCATTCAGGTATGTGAGGATGAACTTTAGTTCCTTGGAGAGAAGACATAGCTCAGTTTGTAGAAGCAGAGACTCTTAATCATGGGTCTGGGCCCCAAAAGATTATTGCATTGCAGGGGGTTGGACTAGATGACCCTTGGTGTCCCTTCCAGCTCTATGATTCTATGAAATAAAATCCCAAAGCTTAACTGTATACCCTGTGCCATCGCTATAATAATCTCAGTGCGTCTGCTCATGGTCAGATGGGCACAGGATATTGGTCATCCTGTAATGTTAGATCAGTGGGGAAAGCTTTGGAAATCAATGATGAGGTTCACTGCATGTTAATATTAAAGAAAACATACTTAAAATGCAGTACAGGTGGTTGTTGTTGTTGTTGTTCAGTCGTTCAGTTGTGTCCGACTCTTCGTGACCCCATGGACCAGAGCACGCCAGGCACGCCTATCCTTCACTGCCTCCCGCAGTTTGGCCAAACTCATGTTAGTAGCTTCGAGAACACTGTCCAACCATCTCATCCTCTGTCGTCCCCTTCTCCTTGTGCCCTCCATCTTTTCACTTAACTCTAAAATGTATACAGTGGTGCCCCGCTAGACGAAAATAATTCATTCTACGAGTTTTTTCGTAGAGCGAATTTTTCGTCTAGCGAAGCGGCAATGGAGCGCGGAGGTTTTCGTGCTAAAAAATAATAATTTTTTCCCGTCTTGTGAAGCAGCCCCATTGACTTTTTCTTCTTGCAGGGCAGCTTCCGCTAGACGAATGCCGTTCGTCTAGCGAGTTTTTCGTCTAGCGAGGCACCACTGTAAAAATCTTGCCAATAATTGCTGGCGTTGTTGGGAAACCAATGGAAATATGTACCACATGTGGTGGACCTGTAGAAAGATTAAGGAGCTTTTGGAATATAATATATGATTAACTTAAGAAACTTTCGGGAATAACCTTCCTCAAAAAAACAACAGAGGCCTTCCTCCTAAGCATTTTGGGGAACGACATCCCAGAAAACGTAAAAGATACCTTTCTATAGGGAACTGCCGCTGAACGAACACTGATAGCGTTGAATTGGAAGGGGGAAGAGCGCTCCGAAGGTAAAAGATTGGCAAAACAAATTCCAGGAGTATGTTGAGATGGCCCAACAGTTAACCAACAGTCTGAGAGGGAATAACAGACAGGTCTTTATGTTGAAATGGGAGAGATACAGAATGTACCTCTATAAGGCATTAATAATGGTATAAAGTCTTTGGCGGCCTTTGAGTGGTCCTGGAGGCAGAACAACTGCATGTTACAAGTTGAGGCCGTGTTCGGGTTTTTAGAATGTTTTGGAAACAATACAAAGGATAAAAGAAGAATGTCAAGTACTTTCGCAAGCAGAAAAGGAATGCTCATCGGAAAAGATAGGAAGTCTATAATTTATTTAATTTAAATTTAATTAATTTTAATTAATTAATTTTTTAATTTAATTAATTTTAATTAATTTTTTAAAAAATCTTTTTTGTTTTTGTTTTTTATTTATTTATTTTCTTTTATGAGTAAACTTTTTGATAATATATATATATATACTTTTTTGCTTTGTGATTGTACTATTAAAGTACATTGGAATAGTGCTGTATAGTTTATTTGTGAGGCGATAAAAGAGAATGAGTTATATGAAGGATGAAAAACGACATGAAATTTCTGTTTTCAAATATTTTATTACCGGTAGTTTATGGAACAATATGGTACAATATGGAAAATTTGTAAGTTATGCAACTGACAGTACATTGATGAATGTTAATAATAATAATAATAATAATAATAATAATAAGGATTAGTCATTTGTGGTTCAAAAAGAAAGAAAGAAAGAAAGTTCATACCAAGAACAAACTTAGTTGGTCTCTAAGGTGCTACTGGAAGGAATTTTTTTATTTTTTATTTTGTTTTGACCATGGCATACCAACACAGCTACCTACCTGTAACTGGAACCAAGAGGGTTTGTTTAACATGTGAGCACCTTGAATTGGGCCTGGAAACTGTTGTGTATTTAGCAGATTAATTGCGCTGCAGAAAGTGTGCTGGAGAGACCACACGTTCAGGAAACAATGAAGAAACGCAAAAATATCTTTTGCTTGGCTTTAATTACAAAAACATCTTTAGCCTTCTCACCCTTTGCCTTTTCCTGCAAGACCAATTGCAGTCGTTTGACAGTCCTCTACAGGTTTTCCACACCCACCAGCCAATCACCCATTCCCACCACCCTTCTGAGTCATACCCCTCCCCACCCTCTCACTATATATAAGGGTCTGGTGACTTCTGTTTCAGTGTATCTGAAGAAGTGTGCATGCACACGAAAGCTCATACCAAGAACAAACTTAGTTGGTTTCTAAGGTGCTACTGGAAGGATTTTTTTTTTGTATTGAATTTATAAGTATGACCCATTCATCGACCCATTCACTGGGGTATTGGAGAGAGGTACACACTGGTCTTTGTATACTATACCCAATTGCTGACACAGCTTAATTAACACAACTTAACAGCACCTGCTATACTGTTATCACAACTGTAAAACTAGGTCATGATATTTACTCTGGCCTTTAAAGAGAGACACATCTTGGGAAACAATAATTAAACTTAATATTTTAATAAACCATTCAACAGCAACAACCAGTGCCACTGGTTTAAAATGGATGTTGTGCAAGAGGCAAGCGGAACCGCAGCTGGTAATCTGGGCACTGCATTTTGGACCCCTTGAAGTTTTTGAGCTGTCTTCAAGGGCAGCCCCATGTAGGGTGCACTGCAGCAATCTAGTCTGGAAGTTACTGCAGCATGCAGTACAGTGGCCAAGTATCTGTGGCAAACTCTCAGGAGCTGGGAAAAGGCACACGTGTGTGTGTGTGTGTGTGTGGAGAGAGAGAGCGCGCACAAACAAAGGAACACAGGGCATAATTTGGCAGCTTGCCTCCTAGCATGGGTGGGTTGCTGGGAGCATGGTTGGAAGAAAACTTGGATTTCTTGATGTGTCGTTGCAAGCTTCTTTTTCCATTATTTGCTTTTTTTTCTTTTCTTTTTTTTTTGAAGATGCCACGTGCTTTTTATTATTCAGACTGACATTCATTGTCATTATGGTCTGCTTTTTCAGCTGTAATCCTTTTTTTTTTTTTTTTTTTTTTTTTTTTTTTTATTTATTTACAATACTTGATCGTACACTCATCATACTAGATATCAAAAATAAAAATACGAAATCAAAAGACAAAAAAACAAAAACACCAACAACACAACAATAATGATATAACATAAGATACCAGCGAAGAATAGCACCAATAACAGCGTTAACACATAACAACGTATAAAGAATTATATAAAACGACTATTCTATTATTTTATACACACACACACCCCCACCAGCACACCCACCCCCGCCCCCACCAACATTACAATTCTTCTTTAGTTCTTAATTTAAACATAAGTTAATAACCTTAACTAAACTTTAATTTCATACATAAATAAACACACATATACACACATACAGACTTCCTGTCTTTCCTGAGTGTCGTTGCAAGCTTCTGATTTGCTGGACAACTGCCCAGCCTGCTTGCCAGCAGCTCTGAGCTTTTCCCCTCCGTCATACCAGAGAAGAAGAGGAAGAAGAAGAAGAGTTTGCATTTGATAACCCGTTTTATCACTACCCGAAGGAGTCTCAAAGCGGCTAACATTCTCCTTTCCCTTCCTCCCCCACAACAAACACTCTGTGAGGTGAGTGGGGCTGAGAGACTTCAAAGAAGTGTGACTAGCCCAAGGTCACCCAGCAGCTGCATGTGGAGGAGCGGAGACGCGAACCCGGTTCACCAGATTATGAGTCTACCACTCTCAACCACTACACCACACATCGTTCCCTCACATCAGTGCCTTGCACTGCCTCTCTTGTTTCTCAGTGCACGTTAGCATGATGGTTTCGAATGACTTAAGCCCAGAGGTGGCCAACTACTCACAGAGTTAAAATCTGGCAGTGATCTACCCCCTTTTGGGGGTTCAGGTCAAAGTTGTTTTTTTCAGGGAGGAGGTAAAATGTTGAGCTTTTTTTAGGGGAGCCACAGTTGTTCAGCTTCTTTGGGGGGAGCCAGTGATCTACCAGTGATCTACTGGTAGATCACGATCTACCTGTTGGACATGCCTGACTTAAGCCTATGTTGCAATAGTGTTGTGGGAAAGTGGAGGGTGGGTGAGTGTTTTAAAGCTAGATTGTGCTAAAAATATTTGGAAATATTATTATTAATAATTTTATTGAATTTATATACTGCCCTATACCCTGAGTTCTCAGGGCAGTTCACAGAAGAAAATCAAAATATAAAAGCACAAATTTATATAATCAAAATAAAAACAACCCAATAATTGTCCCTCCCAAAAAACAACCCACATTTTAAAAGGAATGTTTTTGCCTGGCAAACTTCCCTGGGAAGAGCATTCCACAGACGGGGAGCCACTGCAGGGAACGCCCCATTCTCGTGTTGCCACCCTCCGGATCTCTCGAGGAGGCGGCGCACGAACGAGGGCCTCAGAAGGTGAACTCAGGCTCCGGGTAGGTTTATATGGAAGGAGCCGGTCCTTGAGGTGTTGTGGTCCTGAACCGTTTAAAGCTTTATAGGTCAAAACCATCACTTTGAATTGGGCTTGGAAACTGTTTGGTAGCCATTGCAGTCAAACCAGGATCGGTGTAATAAGCTCAAACCGTCTTGCTCCGGCGAACAACCTGGCCACTGAATTCTGCGCCAGCTGAAGTTTCCGAACTGTCTTCAGAGGCAGCCCTACGTATAACGCATTGCAGTAATCTAATCTTGAGGTTATCAGAGCATAGACAACAATAGTTAGGCTGCTATACCTGTCCAGAAATGGGAATAGCTGGGCCACCATCGGAAGCTGAAGGAAGACACTCCAGGCCACCTGAGCCTTGAGTGACAGCAAAGGATCTAGGATCTACCCCCAAGTTACAAAACTGCTCCTTCAGAGGAAGTGTAACCCCATTAAGAGCAGGCGACCTCCCACCCATCTGGTCTAGGGAAGCGCCGCCTAATAGTGCCTCAGTCATATCTGGATTGAGCTTGTTTTCTGGCCTCTCATCCAGTCCTTTACCAAGGCAAGACACTGGTCCATAATAAATCTGGGACTCAGCTACAAAAAACAGCATTTTGAATGTGTTGGAAACATGCAACGCCAGATGGCGCTGGAGAGCAAAAGAAGTTCCGTGCGATTTTCCATAGCGTTTTCCCCTGTGTGTGGATCCACTCCTGGTGAAATCTCAGGTGCCACGTTTGTTTGTTTGTTTGTTTGTACTTGCAACGAACTGCATAAAAACACTTTAATCCTGTAGTCCTAGGACAGAAGCTTGCAAAACGGTGTAAATTAAGGAACCTGCCACACTTGCTTATCAGAGAAGATCTCTGGGTGTGGACTTTGGGTGGCCTCAAGGCAGAATTTTGCACAGCAAAAGCCTGCCCATTAAAGACGGGCTTATAGGTCTTCTCTAAGTGGGGAATGGTGCCTTCTAGCTGTAGTTCACTTTGCCATCCACCAAGCTTAAATGGTGAAGATGCAGAAGGGTATGGTTGCTGGGTGTCCCTACAAAATAAAAATTAAAAAAATTCCTTCCAGTAGCACCTTAAAAGGTAAAGGTAAAGGGACCCCTGACCATCATGTCCAGTCGTGTCCGACTCTGGGGTTGCGGCGCTCATCTCGCTCTATAGGCCGAGGGAGCCGGCGTTTGTCCGCAGACAGCTTCCGGGTCATGTGGCCAGCATGACTAAGCCGCTTCTGGCGAACCAGAGCAGCACACGGAAACACTGTTTACCTTCCCGCTGGAGCGGTCCCTATTTATCTACTTGCACTTTGATGTGCTTTCAAACTGCTAGGTGGGCAGGAGCTGGGACCGAGCAACGGGAGCTCACCCTGGCAGGGATTCGAACTGCCAACCTTCTGATCAGCAAGCCCTAGGCTCTGTGGTTTAACCCACAGCGCCACCTGGGTCCCACACCTTAGAGACCAACTAGGTTTGTTCTTGGTATGAGCTTTCGTGTGCATGCCCACTTCTTCAGATACACTGAAGTTACCAGACCCTTATATATAGTGAGAGGGTGGGGAGGGGTGTGACTCAGAAGGGTGGTGGGAATGAGTGATAGGCTGATAGCTGCGGTGTTCCCTAGTTCAACACCTCCCTTGGTACAGCTATGAGCTTACTTGGACATCTTTGGCCAATCCCCATATCCTTGCGATGCCTCGCTCCCAGCCGACGGCCGTGCCAACCCAAGAAGTGAAACAAACACAGTGTTATGAATGCTATAACTTAATTTCATGATTTTGTTGTTATGGCTATACATTTTTACAGAAACTGCTTTTACGGGGGGTTGTGTTTGGCATGCAGCGCTTGCAAGATTGCAAAATATCTATTAATGATTACTGTTTTGACCATTTTAATCTCAGTTTTAATCCTTTTTGACAGTTTTGAATTGTTGTTAATTTTATTTGTCGTCTCTCTTCGAAAACTTCCTTGAGGGCTTTAAAAAAAACAAAAACCCAACAACAATCAAGCGGTGCATAAATTTTATGAAAATTTATATGCTGCTTAATTGCAGCCGTCTCTCAGCAGTGTAGGAGAAGTGTAACAACAGAGATTTAAAAAAAAAAAAACCCCAACGAAAAGCGAATTATAAAATGGAAGAATGGCTTTTAAATGGCTGCTGAAATAGAAACGGAGTTAACTCTTTCCCTCCTCCCTTCCCCCTGCAGGGACGATGGAGATTTCGCTGGGCCAGGGGCTCCTCATTTTGTTCCTGGTGGTGGTCCCGCTTCTCTACGAATGGAGTGCCACCTTCAAATACTTTTGCAAGATGGCGTTCTACAACAGCTACATCCTCTTTCTGGCCGTCATCGTCATCCCTATTTGCGCAGTCCGCGGGCGCAATGTGGAGAATATGAAGTAAGTACAAGAGTTTGTTTGTGTGCGTGTGTGTATTTGGCTCTTTGGGAGAGATTCAGCTAACTCATTCTGCTAGCGCAAGGATTTTCGTTCGTGCAGTGGGACTCCCTCTGTCCCTTTCCACCTTCCCCAAATCTGCTCCAGATTGTTGCGGTGGGAGGTGGGGAAACCCCCTAGAAAAGATTTTGGGGGTGCATGGTTGAGGGAGGCTTGGGGAACAATGTTCTTCCGTGCCAAAGGAAGTCCCTGTGCTGGCGGGATGTTCACATAGCACAGTGGTGGGTGTTTGGCCAGGGCGGAGGGGGGATGACGACTCGTAAATCTTTTGTTGGAAGATTGGGCATGATTCGGCTTGCTGAGAGAGGAGAAAGAGGGGGAAGGAAGTCAAATTTAGAAATGTTAAATTGATTGTAATTAAGCTAATGAAATGTATAAACTTGAAAACTTCCTGACAGTGAGAGCTGTTCGGCAGTGGAATTTGCTGCCAAGGAGTGTGGTGGAGTCTCCTTCTTTGGAGGTCTTTAAGCGGAGGCTTGACAGCCATCTGTCAGGAATGCTTTGGCCTGGATGGTCCTTGTGGTCTCTTCCAACTCTAGGATTCTATGAAAAGTATAAATTAAAACTTAAGAAGAAAAGAGAGAGGGGTTTTTTTGCATGTAGTTAAGGCAGGCAGAGCAAAGGACCTCCAGAATTCCCAGACAATCCCTGTGCCTGTTAACTGGAAGGTTGGTGGTTCGAGACTGCCCAGGGACGGCTGTGTGCAGGATTTTTGCATTGCAGGGGGTTGGACTAGATGACTCTCGGGGTCCCTTCCAACACTATGATTCTGTGTAGCCTCTTGACCTCTTTTCTGGCCTCCCTGTCCTTTTTAAAATTCAGACGGATATATATCTTAGGTTGCATCCTGTTTACAACTTCCTCACGCTTCCTCCTCAGACCTCAAGGTGAGAGGTCACCTTGAATCTATCATCGGGAAACAGAGAAGCAAGCATGGCTCCCTTTGTGTTCCTTAGATTACGTAGTTAAGTTAGAGCTAGAACACTTTTCTATCCAGGTTCTGAGCTTTCCAGAATAAAGCTGTTTTTCTTAATCTGCTCCGTGTGCGATTGCAACAAGTGACATCTTCTCTCTAACCAGATCCACAAGTTGTACAATGCATACTCTGCATGCCAAAGAGCTCCAAGAGGCTAATCGTTTCAGTTTCCATAACTTTGGTATCTCTGTGTAACATGACTTAAGTTTTGGAGTAGGAATGGGCAGAAGGTTCTACTGGTACATCTCTATGAGCGATTTATTCCGAAAGCACTTAATGTTTTAAAAATCTCTTAAGCATTATGCAATCTGGGGGGGAAAACAATGTCTCCAAAATACAAACCTATAACCAATAAAACCACAGGATAAAACACATATGAAAAATTATTAAAAGGTTTGGGGTGTAGCTTTGGTTGAAAAGCTTGGGAATAAATTTAATAGGACCGGGGGGGGGATCTGGATCTGAATGGTGTGATTTTGTAATGTATTTGAACAAGGAAACTCACAACAGAATATCCCCCATTTCTTTATGCTGCTATGTGGAAATTATAGCTCTTTGTGCTGCTAGATATAGTAAGAACAATACTGACACTTGTTATCTCTTTACATTTTGTAAAGAATAATTCCTGCATTATTTGTGCTGTGCCTGTTACTCTCTGGAACTGAGTTTTTGTTTTTGTTTTTTTTTTTTGCATTTTAAACTATGCCCTTTCCGAGTATTTATAGATAAAATCGGTTTAAGGCTTTTTCTGCTCTGCACCCTTCCTTGATGACTTTTGGCCTAGCTGGAATGTCTCCATGGACTCTGACAATGCCTCTTGTTTCCTTAGATTTAAGGATAAGAGCAGGGTAAACTAGCCTACTGCACAAAGGTAAATTTTGCATTAATTTTTTTCTGCCAACTTTTGCCTCTGGCCCTGGCCACCACTGACTTTTGGCCTCCTGGAAGGACCCAAAAGAACAACCACCACAAAATTCATTGTAAACAAAGAGGTACCTAGGCGTTCCGTTGTGGCCACTGTAACCTAGGTTTAAGGTCCCATTTGACGATCAACTTACATATCTGAGACTGCGTAGGGGATGAGGCGATCTTTTAGGTAAGTGGAATGCCACAGGGAGGCATCTTGGACTTCACCTGCGGCACCAAAATGTCTTGCGGCAGCTGCTCCTAAGATGAGAGCCAATGACAGCAATAAAAACAATTTCTTGCTGCTTTGGTACTGTATTTTGAAAAGCGAAAGCTGCATTGAACAGCACTAGCCTCTAGAGGGAGCATGAGCACTCCGGACACCTCAGTCCCTCAGAAATTATTTTTGACTGGCAGCTTACTATTTTATTATCATTTTTTATTATCAAAAGATCTCAGGGCAGTTCACAAGATAAAAACACAAATAAATAGCTAAACAACTGCAACGAAACAGTAACCCACGCTCCCACATACGCATTTAAAAGGTTGTGGCATATTAATTAGCCAAAGGCCCAGTTGAAGAGGAACGTTTTTGCCCGGCACCTAAAGATACACAGTGGAACCTTGGTTCTCGAATGCCTTGGTCCTCGAACGTTTCGGCTCCCAAACGCCGAAAACCCAGAAGTGTTCCGGTTTCCGAACGTCTGTTGGAAGCCGAACGTCCGGTGCTGCTGTCGGCTGTTGTTTCCCCAGCGCCTGCGCCTGTCGGAAGCCGCGCCTTGGTTTTTGAACGTTTCAGTTGTCGAACGGACTTCGGGAACAGATTACGTTCGAGAACCAGGGTTCTACTGTATAATGAAGGCAGCAGGCAAACCTTCCAGAAGGGAAGGTGGCAAAGTGTTGTTGTCGTCATCATCAGCGACTGCTGCGCAGTGAGGTACGGAAGTCGCAGGTGAACAGGTTTTCTCCTCTCTTTTCTTTTCCCATCTCCAGGATAATCCGGTTCATGATGCTACATGTGAAATACCTGTACGGGATCAAGATTGACGTGCGGGGGACAGAGAACTTCAACATCAAACAGCCTTATGTGATCGTGTCCAACCATCAGAGCTCGCTTGACTTGCTCGGTGCGGCTGGGCGGGGGGGAAAGGGGGTCTGGGTAGTTGGCTGAGGGCCACGTGGCCAGAATGTGAGTAGAAAACCCCTTGTAGCCGCTCCCGTCAGTCCATTTTACCATACCATTCAATTATTAAGAGTTCCTGCCGAATTTAAAGCAGTCTTCATTGGTTTCTAATCAGGTGCAGGGAGACTTTGGACCCCTAGATGTCCGTAGAATTGTAAGGTTGGAAGGGAACCATGAGGTTCACCTAGCCCAGTGCTTTTCAACCTTTTTTGGGCAAAGGCACACTTGTTTCATGAAAAAAATCACGAGGCACACCACCATTAGAAAATGTTAAAAAATTTAACTCTGTGCCTATATTGACTATATATAAAGTAATTTTTCAATTTTTCCCACGGCACACCAGGCAACATCTCACGGCACACTAGTGTGCCGCGGAACAGTGGTTGAAAAACACTGACCTAGCCCAGTGCTTTTTTTTTTGCGGATGGACGCATACCCCAAGACATTTTGTGAATCTTAAGTTTGGCCTCATTGAGGGGCAGTATTTCAATATGAGAAGGAAAACAAGAGTACCCCTAGTCGAAACAAAATAGAAAATTCTTTCCAGTAGCACCTTAGAGACCAACTGAGTTTGTTCTTGGTATGAGCTTTCGTGTGCATGCACACTTCTTCAGATACACTTCTTCAGAAGTGTGCATGCACACGAAAGCTCATACCAAGAACAAACTCAGTTGGTCTCTAAGGTGCTACTGGAAAGAATTTTCTATTTTGTTTCGACTATGGCAGACCAGCACGGCTACCCACCTGTAACAAGAGTACCCCTAAACATTTTTTTTAAGGAAAAAAAGCACTGACCTAGCCCAACCCAGTTCAGTGCAGGAATCTTTTGACCAACGTGGGGCTCGAACCTGCGACCCTGCAATTTAGAGTCTCATGCTGAACTACAACAACTCCCATCAGCCCCAGTAAGTGTGGCTGATTTGCAGAGTTGTTAAAGCATCTTCAAAAGTCATATTCTTCTTTGGCGACCACACGTAGCCGAGTAAGATTGTCTGCCATAAACACGGTTTTTACAGTGAGTCCATGAGTGACTGTGGAGGCCAATTCTGGATCTACACGTCCTTCCACAGTGGGGACATAGGTTTCCGGGCGGGAGTTGATCATGGTGAGGGTTTGCTAAGCGTGCCTTCCTCTTGGCACGTTTCTCCCTTGCGTCCTGAGTTCGAGTGTCTTCAGAGCCCACGACACCTTTGGTAGATGTTGTTTTCCAGCTGGAGCACTCATAGGCCAGTGTTTCCCAGTTGTCGGTGTTTATACTATATTTTTTAAATTTGCCTTGAGAGAGTCCTTAAACCTTTTTTGTTGACTACCATCATTACACTTTCCATTTTTAAGTTCGGAATAGAGGAGTCGCTTTGGAAGACGATAATCAGGCCTGATTATCAAAAGTAATCTAGTCTGGGATAGCCAACCCTCCAGATGTGATTGAACCATAACTCCTGTTCCCCTTGACCGCCATCTGCTGAGAGTCAAAACAACATCCAGAGGGGATTGCATTGACTGCCTAAAATTTTGGCTGACCTTCTTTAGTTGAATTTCGTCCAGGAAGGGTGAACACGTTTTTAGAAATTTGCTTTTACACCCCAGTGGGGAAGCTGTGGCCCTACAGAAGGTTCTGAGGCTCCCAACAGCCCCCAGGCAGCATGGCCCAGTGGTGATGGGAATTGTAGTCAACAAGATACAAAATGCCACAGACTCCCCACCTTTGGTTTACTCTGGCTGGGCATTTGCTGTGCCACCAGGCTGTGGTTGCCCTCCGATTGGTGTTCTGGCACAAAGTGGGCTGGGCGGCCTTGATCTGTTGCCGTGGCTAACCTTCCCGCTTTCCTCCCTCTCCGCTGCCCCGTCCCGCCCTGCAGGGTTGATGGAAGTCTTGCCCGACCGGTGTGTGCCAATCGCCAAGAAGGAGCTGATGTACATGGGCACGGTGGGGCTGGCGTGCTGGCTAGGGGGCATCATCTTCATCAACCGCAAGAAAACCGACGACGCCATTAGCGTCATGGCGGAGACGGCGCAAACCATGCTCTGTGAGGATGTGAGTGCTGCTGGAGCCGGGAGAGGAGGGCTGCCTGCATTTTGGGGGATCGTGGAGGATCTGGAGGCACAGGGGAGTGGGAGGAAGGGATGGCGAAGTGGGATTGTGTCTGTGTCGTGGCTGGGATGGAGCAAGAGAGCTAATATCGATTATTCCCCCCCCCCAAAAAAAACAATTCTTAAGGGCTTGTGCCTGAGTGCCGGCCTCTTGGAATTTCCCACCGTACTTAAATGCTAACTTGCCGGTACAGTCCTTTTGGGCAGAGTGGGAAGTTTGCCATTGTAGCGTTCAGCTCTTAATTGCAGTGGTTCCTTGGTTCCTGAACAGCTTAACTGTTGAACAAATCGGCTCCTGAACGCCCCAAACCTGGAGGTAAGTGTTCCAGTTTGCGAACATTTTTTGGAAGCCGAATGTCTGACGCAGCTTCCGATTGAGTGCAGGAAGCTCCTGCAGCCAATTGGAAGCGGCGCTTTGGTTTTCGAATGGTTCCGGGAGTCGAACGGACTCCCGGAACGGATTAAGTTCGAGAACCAAGTTACCACTGTGCAGGTACAGCCTCCTCGGTGGGTGGAACACACCATCTTGGAGTGCACAAGGTGGAGGGAGACGCTTTTGTAGGAAAACAAACCGGCCTCAAGCTCTCTCCGCAGAGAAGGGCTTTTTGGTTTTCCTCTGCGCCAATTTAGCCGTCTGCTAAATCGACAGTGCTGCAGGCCGGAGTGTGTGGATTGCAATATCAATTTGGCCAAACGGACCCTCCGTTTTTAGGGGCATTGTAGCTCCAGGTACAAGTTTCCGGGACCCAAACAACAGTAGAGGGATGTTCTGCTCATGTGCTTCTGCTTGGGAAACATATTCTGGGCCGGATCCAGGCCGGGCTCTTCTTATGGTGGGTTCTTGTGCTGGGTCTCTAGCAGCCACGGGGGAAAGCTTTTCAGCTTGGGGAATGGAGGGCACAGAGAGGAACCCCTTTAGCTGCATTTGTGCAGCCTGCAGCTACTTAAGCTCCTTCCATTTCTCCTCTGACCCCCCTGCAGGTTCGGGTCTGGGTGTTCCCCGAGGGCACCAGGAATCACAACGGCTCCATGCTGCCCTTCAAGCGGGGTGCCTTCCATTTGGCTGTGCAAGCCCAGGTAGGAGGTCCTTCCCTCTTTTGGAGGTTGGAGGATGGATGGCGGCTAATGGATTGAGGTTGAATCCTGCAAGACAGAAGTAATGTTCTTGTGGGACAGGAGGCAGGCAGGTGTGGAGGACTCCCTGGCCCTGAATGG
Organism: Lacerta viridis; assembly: GCA_900245905.1. NCBI lineage: Eukaryota > Metazoa > Chordata > Lepidosauria > Squamata > Lacertidae > Lacerta > Lacerta viridis. The sequence goes on from OFHU01002722.1 coordinate 418,243, forward strand.
GGTAACTGTGCCCCTGAAGGACCAGGTGCGCAGCCTGGGAGTCATTTTGGACTCACAGCTGTCCATGGAGGTGCAGGTCAATTCTGTGTCCAGGGCAGCTGTCTACCAGCTCCATCTGGTATGCAGGCTGAGACCCTACCTGCCCACAGACTGTCTCGCCAGAGTGGTGCATGCTCTGGTTATCTCCCACTTGGACTACTGCAATGCTATATGTGGGGCTACCTTTGAAGGTGACCCGGAAACTACAACTAATCCAGAATGTGGCAGCTAGACTGGTGACTGGGAGTGGCCACCGAGACCATACAATACAGGTCCTGAGAGATCTGCATTGGCTCCCAGTACGTTTCCGGTCACAATTCATAGTGTTGGTGCTGACCTAATCAGCCTCGGCCCAGTATACCTGAAGGCACGTCTCCACTCCCATCGTTCTGCCCGGACACTGAGGTCCAGCTCCGAGGGCCTTCTGGCGGTTCCCTCACTGCAAGAAGTGAAGGTTACAGGGAACCAGGCAGAGGGCCTTCTCAGTGGTGGCGCCCTCCCATCAGATGTCAAGGAAATAAACAACTATCTGACTTTTAGAAGACATCTGAAGGCAGCCCTGTTTAGGGAAGTTTTTAATGTGTGACATTTTAATGTATTTTTAATCTTTGTTGGAAGCCGCCCAGAGTGGCTGGGGAAACCCAGCCAGATGGGTGGGGTACAAAAAGTAAATTATTATTATTATTATTATTATTAGTCGTGGGGACGACTTGAGCTGCAACCCCTGTGCGGTTTTGCCCTCTGAAATCCAGCAGGGGTGACCTCTGAGCAAACACATGGCGTGTGTCTTGTTAAGGTTGCAAAGCAACAGGTTAAGGGCCAGGAAGCCACCTCCAAGTCTCTCCTCCGCCACTGACTTGCCAAGCGGTCTCTGCCACACCACTTCCTCTCTCTTTTGGCCTTGACCTCTCCCATCGGCCAAACGGGGATAATTGTACCAGCCTACCTTGCAGGGCTGTTTTGTAAAGATTAGCAGGAAGATGTACGCAAAGCGTGAACCAGGATCACCGCTTTTATTTTTGGAAGCCAAAGAAAGGTGTCTTAGAGAGAGTCAGAATATTGGTCTGCTTGACTCTGTATTGCAGTAAACCAGGGTTTCCCAAGGTTGGGTCTCGCGACTGTTTTTGGACTACAACTCCCATTATCCCTAGCTAGCAAGGCCAGTGGTCAGGGATGATGGGAATTGTAGTCCATAAACAGCGGGAGACCCAAGTTTGGGAAACACTGGCCTAAACGGACTGTCAGTGGGTCTCCGGGGTTTCAGAGGCAGAGTCCTTTCATTTCATAGAATTGTAGAGTTGGAAGGAACCCCCAGGGGTCATCTAGTCCAACCCCCTGCAACGCAGGAATCTCGGTCGTATAACACATGGTTATAAAAGCAGATGAAACCAGTGCTGCTATAAAACAAAACCGCTCCAGAGAGCCAGTGTGGTGTAGTGGTTAAGAGTGGTGGACTCGTAATCTGGGGAACCGGGTTCGTGTCTCCGCTCCTCCACATGCAGCTGCTGGGTGACCTTGGGCTAGTCACACTTCTCTGAAGTCTCTCAGCCCCACTCACCTCACAGAGTGTTTGTTGTGGGGGAGGAAAGGGAAAGGAGAATGTTAGCCGCTTTGAGACTCCTTCGGGTAGTGATAAAGCAGGATATCAAATCCAAACTCCTCTTCTTCTTCTTCTCCAAGTTGAACGGAACAGAGTCGATGCAGGAAAAGAGGTGGGCACCGTTAAGTGTAAAGAGGTGTGTTTTCTTAACAAAAAACTTAGCATTCCTATGGCACTATTCAGTGAATCTGATGCACTGTCTTTTTTCCAGTCCTTGCAAAGGCCTTAATAGGTTAGACCACCATGACAGGAGAGAAAGAAGGAAGGAGGGAAGAAAGAGCTGAAAAGGGAGAGAGGGAGGGAAGGAGGTTTTTCTCATAATGATGGAACCCTCTTCATGCAGCACACAGCTAAACTCTGGGATTCGTTTCCCAAAAGATGTCACGACAGCCACCAAATTAAAACAACTTTTAAAAGATGTTTAGACACCTTTTTTTTTTAAAAAAAAAAAACAGCCCTCCCTGAAGTGTATTATCTTTTTGTCTTCTTCCTGCTGTCCCTCACTCCCCCCCCCTTTCCAGGTTCCTATCATCCCAGTTGTGATCTCATCGTATCGGGATTTCTACAGTAAGAAGGAAAGGCGTTTCACCACAGGTGAGTTCAGCCTCTGGCTCCTTTTCCTTCCCTTATCCCCGTGGACAAGGCTGGTTCTGACAAACCTTTGGCCACTCACTGGCTGTTGTGACAGGGTCTTCTGAGGGTGGGTGATGTAATTTTGGGGGTTAAATCGCTTTGAGTGTTTTCAGTGCTTCTTTCAATAGGGCTACTTAGTTGGGGCTTTTTTAAAATAGGTAAATCAGCAATACATTTTTAGTTGTATCTGTTTTAATTTACGCTGTGAGCTGACTTGGGAGGAAAGCGGGAATATGAAATTAGCAGGCAGATAAATGAAAATAATTAAATACCCCCTGCCCTGACTCTTTGCAGCTTGCACACTTAACACTTTTCTTTTTCTTCCTTCTCTCTCCCTTTCTGCCCCCCCCCACCTGGTCCGGCTACATCCTCACGGCCCCTTTCCGCTGCCTCCGTCTCCTCTCCCTCCGGCGCAGGGCGCTGCACGGTCCAGATCCTGCCTCCCATGCCTACGTGGGGGCTGGGGGCTGAAGACGTGCCGGCACTGACAGATCGCGTGCGCCAGGCCATGCTCATTGCCTTTGAGGGGCTCTCGGTGGAGCTGGGTGCCCCGCAGTGACCCCCTTTTACTACTTCCTCCCTCCCAACATCCGGCCCTAGAGAGAGACAAGAGAGAGAGGAGCTTATGGGGTGGGGACTGGGAACAGCTTTGCGCCCACTGGGACGGGGGCCCATGGCAGAAGAGGGCGACGTTAAATCCCCAGCGGCCAGGCCGGGACCAGGAGTGGCAGAGGCGTTGACAGGAGCAGCCCGCACTACAACCAAACTCGGAGATTTGCAAGCTGGGGGGCGGGCTTAGCCTGGCCACGCCCACAAGGAGCCGCAGGGGCGGAGTTGATCCCAGCCACGCCCCCCCGCTTCCACCTTTTTGGACCAGAATTCTCCCCTCCCGCAACCAGGTAGATGGTGCAGCCCTCTCCCCGCCAGGTCTTCTTCCCCTCCCCATTTCTGTCGATGTGAACTGATCCGCTCGAGCTTCTCGGACTGGACCACTCCAGCCCCCTGTTCCGGGGGCGGGGAGCATTTTGTGGGCTGACCCTACAGGCACCGTATAAACAGAACCACTCCTTGAATCCTGCAGAGGGAAGGTCCCCCCCGGCGCACCTCTGGGGGACGAGATGGGCGCAGGGCAGGTTTCGAGTGTGAACACGGCAAAATGTGAAGCCGGGTTGCGGGCTGGTTGCAAACACCCCGCTGGCCTTTCACGAAGGGTGTGTGTGTGTGTGTGTTTGCGTGTGAAATAAGGGAGACGGAATGGGCACGATCGATCGATCCGCTACATCTTGTCTGTGGTGGGAGCGAGGCGGCAATGAAACCACTCCAGAGCTTCCCGAGGAGGGGAGCTGTGCGGACTACGACCCACCTGGGCCTCGGACTGAGCAGCAGCTCTAATAAAACGGTGGACAAGACTACCTCCCTCTGTGAAAGGGGCACGGCGAACGGGGGAACCAGGGCTGGGTGGGGGGTGGGGACACAGAAAGAATGTGACTTTGTATTGGCTCTTTTCAGTCACCCGGTGGGTGAGACGAGGGAGCGAAATAGCAGTTTTTTTTGGGGGGTGGTTTGCGGTGTGTCTTGCGGGGAGGGGGAGGGGCTAAAATAATATGGGCTGACCCTGTGGAACCCAGTTTATGGGACCAGCCCTTGACCCAATTGATGTGGGGCGGAAATTAGGGATGCTGCTTGGGGAAGACAGCGAGAGCAGGTACGTGAGAAGGCGCCCGTTTCCTGACAGCCTCTCGGGGCCTGTTACTTTTCTCCTCTCTCGTGTTGGTTAAAATATTGTAACTGCCCTGCGAAGGGGGAAGCAAGCCTGCCATTATCCGAGCTGCGTCAACGTGGCAGCCTGCTTTCCTGGCTCCAGCTGGAGGCATCGGGCGCTGCAAACTCTCTGTTTTGGTCTCGGAGATTGGCAGAGGGGAGGTACGTGTGTGTGCTCCCTCTGTGGCAAACTGTGACAGGAAGGCTGAGGTCTTGGGACAGGGCATTGGGGAAGGGCAACCAGTGTTTGGGTGCGGGGTCACTAAACCAAATTTTTTTTGGGGGGGGTGCACAACATGGAGGGGGCTAGTGGCCTGAGGCTGGTGCCCTTTAGCCAATTGGGCCAAGCAGGAATTAAAGCGTGGTGGTGGTAGTTGATGCGGCATCCTTCAGCTATTACTGGACTACAATGGCCATCATCTTCATCACTGGCCACGCTGGCTGGGGCTGATGGGAGTTGGGGTATGGCAGCCGCTGGAGGGCACCTCGTTTCCTGGCCTACTCCAAGGCCTCAGGCAGAGGAAAAAGCCTTTCCCGGACCTGTTCTCTCTAGCCCTGGGGCTGATGGGAGTTGTAGTCCAGATGATCGGGAGGGCGCCATGTTGGTGCCCCATAAGGCCTGGGATGGAGGAGAGACGAATCGGGGGCAGCCGGGTGCATGCACTTCCTGTGCATGCTTCCTGGGACTGGATTGGATTTCTGTGTGCAGCTATATTTTTATGAGGGTGGGCCACTAGGATTGGGGAGAGGCTATAATTTTGGGGTGAAAGGGGGCAGGTGGAGAGACCCCCTCTATTGTGGGGGGCAGGCGTGCTTGGGGATCTGTTTCAGGGAGCGTGCGCTTGTTCAGGGGGTGGGTGGGATTTTGCCAAATATTCCCTGCTTTGGGGGGGAAGAGGGACGGCTGCCTCTGCTCCTCTCCTGCCTTTGGGGAATTCCCCCCCCCTTGATATATTTCTGTCCTCTCCCCAGATGAAGACCCAGTTGCCTATCCCTCCTGCCAGATGCCCTTCCTGGTGGGCGGGGTTGATGTCAGGGTAGCGTCGATGTGGGGAGGGGGCGATGGGCAAAAGGGGCACCACCAAGTCCATGTTCCTAAGACCTTCCTGCTTTTAATAAAGACCCTCAAACAAGCCCCCTCCATTGCAACGCGTCTCGCTCTGTGTCTCTAGCAGATAAAGGTGGGGTTTTTGTGTGTGATGGTGGGGCCCTATAACCTTTGCCCTTGGCACCTTTTCGGAGATGTTAGGGTTGAGCTGCAGTCGAAGCCTTTCGGTGCATCTACTGCAGACGTTACCAGAATTGCAGCTATTTACCTGCAGATAAACTATGGAAAGAGAGCTGTGGGATTTACAGGAGGTAGTGATGGCCGCACACTGGGATGGCTTTACAAATGGGATTAGACAGATGCACGGATAATATTATCATTAATATTTACATACGGGGCTTCAGCCCTTTGTACCTGAAGGAGCGTCTCCACCCTAATCGTCCAAGCTGGACACTGAGGTCCAGCTTTGAGGGCCTTTTGGCGGTTCCCCTATTGCAAGAAGTGAGGTTACAGGGAACCAGGCAGAGGGCCTTCTCGGTAGTGGCGCCCACCTGTGGAACCTCTTCTCGGATGTCAAGGAGATAAATAACCAAACTTTTAGGAGACACCTGAAGGCAGCACTGTCTAGCAAAGTTTTTAAATGTGTGGTTTTTATTATTAATTGTCTTTTTGTTGGAAGCTGCCCAGAGTGGCTGGGGCAACTTAGTCAGATGAGCGGCATATAATAAAACTACTGCTATTTTTTTTATTCCCAAATAAATCCAGCTGCAGCAGTTCATTCCAATGAACAATTATTAACTGGATCAGAATCTTAGAAGAGATGTTGGTTCTGTGGAATTAAAATGGCATCTTTCTCCAAACAGGACTGCTACCATTCAAGAAGTTAATAAGTGGCCTTTTATTTGTTTGTTTTTAATAAAAGGAAATTAACTGTGTCAAAAGTGCAGCTTGAACAATATTCTCTTGCCCAGAGAGCTGTCCCCTGGGAAACTCTGCGCCAGGTTCCCACGACCCCCTAATTCACTTGGGAAGACAAGCAAACTAATGCCAGAGTACTGGAAGAAGCAAAGATCACCCGTGTCGAAGCAATGATTCTTCAACAACAATTTCGTTGGACTGGTCATGTTGTTCGGATGCCTGATTGTCATCTTCCAAAGAATGGAAAGCAAAATACCGGTGGACAACAAAAGAGGTTTATAAAGACACTCTCAAGGCAAAACTTTTAAAAATGCAGTATAAGCATTGATAACTGGGAAACACTGGCCTGCGAGCGCTCCAATTGGCGAACAGCCTTTACCAAAGGTGTCATAGACTTTGCAAAAGCACGAACTCGGGACAAAAGGGAGAGACATGCTAAGAGGAAGGCATGCTTAGCAAACCTTCACCGTGATCAACTCACATCTGGAAATCCATGTCCCCACTGTGAAAGGACGTGTGGATCCAGAATTGGCCTCCACAGTCACGGACTCACTGTTAAGACCGTGTTCATGGAGGACAATCTTACTTGGCTACGAGTGATCGCCAAAGAAGAAGATTTTAAAAATTTATTATCCTGCTTCGCTGCGAAAGATTATGCCATAATAAAGCCATTTGTCTTTCAGATGCTGCAACATGCAATCATAGCTTGCCTTGTTGGAGACTGAGCTCAAAGGTAGCATACACAGGTTTAGGGTGAGCTTCCAGGCAGAGGAATTGAACACAGATCATAGAATCATAGAGCTGGAAGAGACCACAAGGGCCATCCAGTCCAACCCCCTGCCAAGCAGGAAACAGATCTTTCCCTAGTTCCAGAGTTGGAAAACTGTGGCCTTCCAGATGTTGGATTTCCAGCTACCATCAATGCCCACACCACCAGCCGGTGGGGGAGAGGTCAGGGAAGATGGGAGTTGCGTTGTCCAACAACATTGCAGCTAACTTGGCAGGGACAGCGAGATCTCAAAAGCAAATAAGTGCCTTCCGTTGTTCACGTGTGGTTGGAAGAAGTACAGGGTTGCAGGCAATGTGGTGCAGAACACGATCATTAGCTTGTTAAGAGTTTGGTGCATTTCAGAAGAAAGGGAGTTTGAGAGGAGTTAATTCTGGACTGCCTGTGGTTGAGAGACCAGCCCAGGATAAACAAGGTGATGGAGAAACAATTGGCGTGGAAGAGAGGTAATCCAAGAAATAAAAAGGAGTGCTCTTCACCACCGAGAAATTCAGGCAACGAAATATCAAGAACACCCCAGGCCGGCCACATTGCTACTTAAAAGTTGGCATGAGTTGGATGCTAATACTTTTAAATTCCACTGACTTCTGTTGGGGGCATTAAGCACGTGCTTAAGATTGCTGTCCTTTGCATAGTTAACTTGGGAATTATCTACTGGTTGCAGGATTTGCAAGTGAGCCAACACACATAGAAATTCATTGTAAATCTCCCATTGAAATCAAAAGTGCTTAATTTTCCTCTTTTTTTGCATTGGCTGTGAATGACTCAAGAATTCTGTGTGGCCGTGCTTCAAATTCCTCCAGAAGAATGCCGTGCGACTCAGAAGCTTGCTTCCATTAGTTAATCCGTTAGAGGCCTGGCCCTTGCTGTGCGTATTTTGCTTTTAAGTAATGAGTGGAGTGTGCCCAGGGAGGAGATGTTAAACTGAAGCTTCCTAGAGCAGTAACCACCAGCCCAGAGTTGGGAGCAGGAGGTGGTGGTGGTGGGTCTGGTTTCCCATCAATCGAGTCCAGGACGCAGCCATCACCGGGCAATGTCGTAGCCAAAGCCATTTTTACCGTTTTGACAGGCACCTGGGAGCAAGGAACCCAGAAGGAGGGAGAAAAATGAGGCTTGAAAAGTGCAAGAGACCCCCAACCACCCCTGACACTAGAGAGAAGGCACATTCATAGAAATAGTCGACAGCTATTTATAATTAAGAGTTTCAATAGTCAGGGAACAGCATTCAGCATTATCTGCACATAGAAGGTCCCAATATCCATGGCATCTGGGAGACAGCTCATTCTGAAACCCTGGAGAGCTACTGCCAGCCAGTGTAGACAGTATTGAGCTAGGTGGATGACTGGTTTGAATTGCTATAAGGCAGCTCCCAATAATACGCGGAGGGGCTCGCACATCCCACCAGCAAGTCAAAATCGATTATCTGCAAGGGGTGACGTGGGGTGGAGGGGTGAATTGAGCTGTAGCACCCAAAGTGCCTGAAAGCAATGTTTCCTAGCCCAATAGGAAGCGGGGGATGCATGCAAAAAATCTGGTTTCCTTGCAGAAGGTTCCAGTTTCAGTCCCCAAGGCATCTACAGGTAGGGCTGGGGGAAATACGCTGCTTGAAACTCTGGAGAGTTGCATGCGGCCCTTGGAAGGTTGCCCAGAGAAGAATGCAACCCTCAGAATGAAAAGCATTCCCCACCCCTGAGCCAGCCTGTTATTGCCTCAGGTCTGGCGGGCGGGGGGGGGGCACCTATGGCCCTCCAGACCAGTCTACTTGGCCCTTGGGACTCTCCTTAGCCATGCCCTTGCCCCAGGTCGCACCCTTGCCTGCATGAAATCATTTCCCTCCCGCGGATGGCGCCAGCCCATCCACCAGGCAGACTGCGGCAGGTGCCTCAGGTGGCGAAATTCACCGCTGGAGAAGTGAGTGGAAGCGGCCGCAGCAGCTTCCGGCGAACTCTCACAAGAACCTGGAAGCCCCAGCTGTGCGACCCCAGATGTGAGGCATCAGCGGAGAGGGCAAGGAAGGGTGTGTGGTGCAGGGCACACGTGCAAGGTGCCACTTTCCCGTTTTGCTTCAGGTATCAAAACAGGATGGGCCGCCCCTGGGTCGCCAGGCGTGTTCTTCGCTGCCAAGGTTGTCGGGACATTGCGGCCTTTCTGATACTCACAGTCCCCCAGTTTCTCTTCGAGGAAAAGCAGCTGATCGCTGAGCGACTCCACCTGGTCCAGGTACAGCAGGCGACTCCAGAGCTCTTTCAGCTGGGCGGGCTCCAGGGAAGGCGGCAAGATGGCGATGGCACGTTCCAGGCGCTGCAGGGGTGGGATGGAGAGAGGAGGGCTGCAGGGCAGTTGTGGCAGGGGCCCACTGGGACTGATAGGACAGAAGGTGGGGAGCCAGCCAGTAGGTGGCGCCAGAGGCAGCAACAGAGACAGCCAACATGTTTTGGTTTTGCTGTACATGGCACAACACTGAGAGCAAGGAGGAGGAGGAGGCAGCTGTCAGGCAGGGCCACTCGATGGACTCTCCAAGCAGCAAAGGTGGCGGCTGACTGACGGCAGACTCAGGTTGGTGGGGCAGCAGCCCATTCCTTGCAACTATTGCACTTAATAAGGCACCAGAGAGGCTTACCCTGGTGCCTTCATTACATATCTTTAGGCGCCAGGCAAAAACTGTTCTCTTTAACCAGGCCTTTGGCTTCTTAACATTCTATATCCCTTTAAATGTGTTTGTGGGAGAGGGGTTTTTTTTTGGCTTGTTTTTGCTTTTATTAAGAACTTCGTGTATGTTCTCATTTTGTATTTTTCTGTGAACCGCCCTGGGATCTTCAGATCAAGGGTGGCATACAAATGTAATTAATAATACTAATGCTGGTGTGCTTACAGTGAAGGGTGGGGAGCTAATAATAATAATAATAATAATAATAATAATAATAATACACAAACCCCATCGTGGGAGGGAGAGAGAATGCAGGAATGCCCTGCACCATTTGGCTCTCCTCTTCTTCCAAAATAGCACCTTGGCTGCCTAAGGGTATAGCCAGGATATAACCATTTTCAAGGGCACTCACTATGGATTCTTCACCTGCTATTTATTCAGAGCTGGCTTTGCCAAATTCTTCATGCCCACACGTGTTGCAAGGGGGAAAATGGCACATATCCCCGGGTAAACCCGTCTCTGTTTCTACCTCCGAGAAATGCAGCACTGAAATCTTACTGCTAAGTTCTTTGATTGGCTAATCTTTGGCCTTTAGCTCCCCCCACCCCCAACCTGGGTCTTTAAAAGGTATCAATCTGTCTGCTATCCCCTCACCCAGCAACTATCTGAAACAGACCCAGCTGTTGGAAACTCGAGGGCCTCTCCCTCCCTGGCATGTAAGGAGTGTGGTGGCCAAAAACCAGGGAGGGGTGGTCCAATGACCCCTAAAATTGGGGCGAGGGAACTGTTTTTTCTTTCGAAGGCCACTATCCCTTATGGGTTAGCTGTTAGGTGGAAACTCAGAGTAAGGGGCCAGAACAGAAACGTAATAAAAAGCTTGAAATAAACGTAATAAAGAGCCCAGCTGGACCAGGCCAATGGCCCACCGAGCCCAACATCCTGTTCTGACAGTGGCCAGTCTCCCTCCCTCCCTCCTGGGACAGACCTACAAAGACTCTCACCTCTTCCAGCTGCTCCACTTTGGCTTGAAGCTCCTGGATCTCATTGGGAATCGTCTCCTGAGCCCCTAAAATTTGCACTGGGGGGAAGAGAAGAGGACAGCGAGGGAGAAGAGAGCGTGAAAAGGAGCAGGACTGGAACTACCGGTGTGTAGTGGAGCCCCAGAGAGGGTCCAAAATCGATTTCATTTCTTTCTTGTATTTATCTCCCACCGTTTTCCGCAAGGAGCTCAAGGTGGGGGATACCTACATGGTTTCTCCTCCTTTACTCCACACAACACAAACGTTTTTGTTTTGCCCAAAGTTGTTGAGCTTTTTCGGCATAATTGCAAAAAAAATTTAAAAAAATTGGGAGCTATTTTTCAGGAAAGTTGGCCAAATGCAGTACAGTGGTACCTCTGGTTATTAACTTAATTCGTTCCAGAGGTCCGTTCTTAACCTGAAACCATTCTTAACCTGAGGTACCACTTTAGCTAATGGGGCCTCCCGCTGCCGCTGCGATTTCTGTTCTCATCCTGAGGTAAAGTTCTTAACCCGAGGTACTACTTCCGGGTTAGCGGAGTCTGTAACCCAAAGTGTTTGTAACCCGAGGTACCACTGTATTCCAGGTAATGTCTGGGATATTCTGGACGTATGGCAACCATAGGTTAGGCTAAGCGGCAGTGACGGGTCCAATGTCTCCAAGTGATTGGATTCGAACCCTGGTCTCCGAAGTACAACACTAACCACTATGCCACGCTGGCAGAAGGGCCAAGGTGGGCGAGATTTGAACACATGTACAGAACACAACGAATCAGCATTCTGATTGTACACTTAATTTGTACACTTAATTACGAGCGTCGACTGATAGGTCCCTGGAAGGCTCCGCCTCCTCCTTTTCCACCAAGCACCGCCCTCGAGTGCCCAGACTCCGCCCCTCAGCCAATGCTGGCCCTACTCATCATTTAGTGTAGACCTTTCACTCAGACAAGTCTACTCTGAGTAGGACTAGTATTGGATACAACCCTAAGCCAATCTGTGTACGTGTCTGCTGGTATGGGGTACTTTACAAAGGAACTGAAGACTGTGTTCCCTCTCCCTGGCACTTACACGACTCCTATGCACTTTTTGTTTTGTTTCCTTTTTCATGCAAACCAAAGCAGAACGGGGTTCTTGGAACTGAACTCAGTGGCCAGATTCAAAGCTGCTTTTTACAGGGAAGTTGTGAAATACACTCAGCAGCGTGGGGTCACAGTCTGAGGCAGCTGCCGCTGTGACCCGTGAAGAATAGATCTGTTTGTAAGAAGCAGCCAGGAAGTGGCGCGATTGAAGGTGCCACCCTCTTCTCCACCTCTGCTTCCCAGCAACCAGTAAACGGAAAGGGAGCGAGGGACAAGATTCCTTACGACCCCCAAAAAAGTCCTGTTGAGCAACCGTAACAAACTTATGAAGCTGCCTTGCACTGAATTGGATAATTGGTCCATCCTGGTTCAGTGCGGCCTACACGGACTGGCAGCTTGTCCCCAGGAGTTCAGGCAGGAAATTCTACCAGTTCTCCAGGGAGGTGGGGATTGAACCCAAAGCCCCCTTAAAAATGGCCTCAAGGCACTGTGGACACAAGTTGAGGACACAGGGCAGGCACACAAGCGCACACCTGCCCTCCAACGCCACCTGTCAACATCAACTGCCGCCTGAAGCAGCCGCCTCACTCCGCCCAATGGTAGAGCCGGCTGCTTCCTTCTATGAGGGAATGAAACAAGGTGCTTGCGTGAGGCAGGAGGAGGTGGCGGCGGTTGTGGGGTACACTGGCCTTCACCCACACCGGACACGTTTATACAGTGGAACCTTGGTTCTCGAATGTCTCCGTTGATGAACGTTTCGGAACCCAAATGCCAAAAACCCGGAAGTAAATGCTTCCGTTTTCGAACGGGCCTCGGAAGTCGAACGGCTTCCACTGTGTGTTTTTCAATTTTCTCATTTGAATTTGCAGGCAGCCCTTTGCGCCTCAGTTGTCAAACGTTTTGGAAGTTGAAGGGTCTTCCGGAACGGATTACGTTCGACAACCAAGGTTCCGCTGTATCGCTTTGTTAAACAGCCGTAGCTTCCTCTCCCAAAGATTTCTGGGAACCAGAGAGCTGTTAAACTCCCCGCTCCCCACGCAGCTACAATTCCCAGTGCTCTCCACCAGCTATACAGTGGTACCTTGGATTACAGACGCTTCAGGTTACAGATTCCGCTAACCCAGAAACTTTGCTGTTAAGAACTTTGCTTCAGGATGAGAACAGAAATCACACAGCAGCGGTGCAGTGGCAGCGGGAGGCCCCATTAGCTAAATTGGTACCTCAGGTTAAGAACAGTTTCGGGTTAAGAACGGACCTCCAAAACGAATTAAGTTCTTAACCTGAGGTACCACTGTAGTTCCCAGAATTCTTTGCAGGGAAGCCATGACTGTGAAAGTGAGACAAGAGTTGCTTTAAGTGGATGGTAAGGATGTGGCCAGGCAGAGAAACAAGCGGCTCAGAGAGAGGGTGGCGGCAGAAGCAGCAAGTGAGCTCCATGGGCGAGGAGGTGGCTACTTGCATAGGACAGTTTGTTAAAGCATATGGGGCCCTGCCCCACCAACTTCACTCTGCCCTCTGCCGGTCCCCACCTGCCTGCCTGCCAGGTCTATCTGGCCCTTGAGAATTTCCACAGGCCACACCCCCTTTCTACAGGCCACGCCCCTCGCCAGCCCAACTTCGCACCTTCCAGGAGTGTTTTGGCACAGCTGGGATGTGTCCTCAAATTCTGCTAAGGTATCTTGCTTGCCCAGATAGAGGGCAGAGGGGTTTGTGTGTGAGTGAGAGACACAGCCAGCGTGGCATAGCGGTTAGTGTGTCAGACTAGGACCTGGGAGATCAGAGTTCGAATCCTCACTCGGCCATGAAGCTCACTGGGTGACCTTGGTCCAGTCACTGCCCCTCAGCCTGACCCACCTCACAGGGTCGTTGTAGGGAGCGAATGAAACAGGGGAGAGCCACATATGCCATCTTGAGCTCCTCGGAGATGCAACAAACAAACCCTAAATACAAAATAGGGTGTGTAGGCAAAATTCAGAGCTGTTGCTCCGCCCACTTTTGCCCCTGCCCACGTGGCCTCTGGAAGGTTACCCAGAAGGCAATGCGGCCCTCGGGCTGCAAAGCGTCCTCCCCCCCCCCGCCATAGAGCTTCCTCCCAGTCCCAGTCCTTGTGGGGACCCACCTTTGCTGGCAAGCATAGGGGCTGCTTGGGCAGTGGGTAGCAAGCGGCAGCTCTTGCCATCTGGTTCCAGGGCATAGCCAGGGTTGCACTGGCACTCGTAGCTCCCTGCTGTGTTGAGGCAGCGTTGGTCGCAGAGAGAGACGGGTGCGTGGCACTCGTCCACGTCTAAGGAAAGACGGCAGCGGGGTTAGGAGTCTGCGTGTCTGACGGGAAGGAGAGGGAGAACCCCTGCTGCATCTTCCTCTCAATACCTCGAATAAAGAATGTCCCAACCTGCAGAAATCGTGGGGACCTCAAGTTTCTAGTCCTGGTGAGTAAGGCCTTTAAGCAAAGTATCTGAACTAGAAGCTGAACCTTAGAGCTTTGGGTTGGAAGGGACCCCACGGGCCATCTAGTCCAGCCCCTTGCAATACAGGAATATTATGCCCGGCTGAGTGTGGGAGTCGAAACCATGACCCTGAGATTTAATAAGTCTCACACTCTGCCGACTGAGCTATCCCTTAAATGAGCCCTGGCGGTGCCTTCTGTTGCAATAAAGGGCACCAGGCTAAGTTAGAGGGCACCACCCTGGACCTCCCAGCAATTCCCACCCGAGGCGCCTTCCTAGTGGCAGGGCTAGTGGTTCACGTGGAAAGGATGTGATGGTGCCTTTAACGTCAAGCTTGCCATGGCCAACGTCCCCCACCTGCCACCCACTGCTAATCCGCCTCTCTCATCGCTCCCGGCTTCTCTACTCACCGACATGGCAGTAGCGCCCGCCCCAGCCTGGTTGGCATTGGCACTTGTTTGGCTGGGCACAGGTGCCTCCGTTCTGACAGGGCTTGTGGCAGATGGCTGGCACGAGAGAGGAGAGAGTGAGGCTGAAGGAGCATCTCCACCCCCATCGTTCAGCCCGGACACTGAGGTCCAGCTCCGAGGGCCTTTTGGCGGTTCCCTCACTGAGAGAAGTGAGGTTACAGGGAACCGGCAGAGGTAGTTGCACCCGCCCTGTGGAATGTCCTCCCATCAGATGCCAAGGAGATAATCAACTATCTTAGGGATGTGCAGATAACTGAGTGGTGTCAGACTCTGATCTCTGTGGATTCCATCACATTTCTGCGGCACAAACCGCGGTTCGAGGACTCACCTTCCTCGCACTTAGTGTCCCCCACGTGCCGTTTCTTCCAGCCTTGGCAGCAGACGATGTGGGTCTGCAGAATGTCTTTCCGCACCTGCCGTGTGGCCACGCGGTAGGTAGTCCTAGGGAAGAGGGAAAACCCAAGTGTCCTTGGCTACTTCTCCTTCTCCCCAATCTGGGTAACCAGAATTTCTCTCGCAGTACGCTAAAGAAAATAACGATTTCCATTTCTGACGCCATACAGTGTTTAAGATGAGACAATGCCATCATTATCTGAAGCAGGAACCAGAAAGTCCCCCCTTTTATTAGGTTCTCGCTGCGACAGACATGCTACACATAGTAAAGGACCAGAACTCTCTGCTCACTGCACACTGGGGGGAAAGGGAATCGGCATCCTTTGTTGTTTGTCTTCAGCATCTGGGAATTATGAGGCCCCCTTTCTATTTATTGTGGCTAATAGCTGGTAAGGACCACTGATGAGGAAAAGAGTTTATTTATATCTCACCTTTTTACGACCGTAAAGTAAAGGTAAAGGGACCCCTGACCATTAGGTCCAGTCGTGTCCGACTCTGGGGTTGCGGTGCTCATCTCGCGTTACTGGCCGAGGGAGCCGGCGTACAGCTTCCGGGTCATGTGGCCAGCATGACAAAGCCGCTTCTGGCGAACCAGAGCAGTGCACGGAAACACCGTTTACCTTCCCGCCGGAGCAGTACCTATTTATCTACTTGCACTTTGATGTGCTTTCGAACTGCTAGGTGGGCAGGAGCTGGGACCGAGCAACGGGAGCTCACCCCGTCGCGGGGATTCGAACCGCCAACCTTCTGATCAGCAAGCCCTAGGCCCTGTGGTTTAACCCACAGCGAATGCAGCCTAAAAGATCACAATCACAACAGGCATTACAACATTCACGAGTTCAAATTACTAGCCACTTGCCATATAAGGGGTCTCCAGGTGACTTACAGAATTTTAAGAGCATAAAACACATTTGTTTCTTAAAATAAGCACAATGAACTTACTTTAAAAGGCAACGCGGTGACTCATGAAACAGATCTGATAAAGCAGCAGCAAAGGTGTACAATCTAGGTCAGCCAATATTTTGGACTACAACTCCCATGAGCCTCAGTCAGCATGACCAAAGGTGATGGGAGGTGGAGTCCGCAACATCAGGAGGGAGCCATGTTGGCTCTCCCTGACATAATCAATGAACAGAAAATCATGACAATCTGTCCAAAGCCTAGGTGAAGTTTTTATCTGGTGTCGAGAGAATGCTAAAGATGGCTCCAGGCAGACCTCACCGGGGAGAGCATTCTACAAGCCGGGAGCCATCACAGAAAAGACCCTCTCTCTCAGCAAATTAAAACAGATAGCAGTTTTTTTTAAAAAAAACGAACACCAGCAGAAACCATACTCTCCAACATTTCTGGCACCAAAATCGGGACACTCCTTTTTTGGTCCTGCACTCTCGCGCATGTGGGAGTACAAGACCGAAAGACACTCCTGTGAGACCAAAAAATGAGCATCTTTCATTCCAGCAGGGTCGCACCAAAGCACCAGGCCAAAAAATGGGACATTCCAGGATCCAAACAGAAGCTGGGATTGGCTTCTGTGATTCTGGGATGTCCTACTTAAAAACGAGACAGTTGAGGGGTATGAAATACATGACCCTAAAAATGCACTGTTCAGTAAAACGTCCTTCCCACCCTCCTCACCCCTGGCATCTCCACGCAGTGGAGGACTTTGCATACCTGTAGGTGCTGCAGACTCTGGGTCCAGGGCACATTGTCAAATACGGCTGGTGCGCGGGCTTGGCGTAGGTCTCGTTGTAGAACAAGGGGATCCTCAACGTGCGACGTGCGCACACTTGGCTGTGGGTCAGAGAGAGTGCACAACTGAGAGGGTTTTGGTGATTCCTTTCAGCCTCTAGAATATCAGGGCCCTGTGGTGGCTTAAACCACATGGGATTGCTAACACATCGAAAATAAAGGTCTTAGCAGAGTGGTTAAAATATGTGCTTTCCACGTAGGAGGTTCCATGTTCAATTCCCCTACACTTCCTGGCCTGAATCAATGGAGTGGCGCTCCCAGTCACTGTCTACAATACTGAGATAGATGGACTAAGGTTGCCTGACTGAAAAATGGGGCTTCCGGTTCAAAACCAGGGTGCCGCATAGATTGCTAAATTCTCTGCCCAAACCAATCCATATTCCCCCAGCCGTCCAATTAAAACTACTCATGGGCATCAGTTGGTTAGCACGTGGCCCTGATAATGCCCAGGTTTCAGGTTTGATCCTAATAATAATAATAATAATAATAATAATATACCCCATCCATCTGCTGGATTTCCCCAGCCACTGACTCCCAACAGAATATTAAAAGCACAATAAATGCAAACATAGCTTTGGACATAACATCATGAGAAGACTGGGAAAAACTTTGGAAGGAAGGAATGAAATTTACGGCATACATCAATAAAAGAAAATATGTTAAAAATGATGTATAGATGGCATATTACAAAGCAAAGTGTATAAGTCTGAAATAAGTGTTGGAAATGTAAGGAAAGTGTCGGTACCTTTTATCATATGTGGTGGGAGTGTAAGAAGGTGAGGGCATATTGGGACATGATATATCATGAGTTGAGAAAAATGTTGAAATATAATTTTGTTAAAAAACCTGAAGCCTTTTTACTAGGTATTATAGGTACAGACATTAAAAAACAGGATGTTAAACTTTTCCAATACGCAGTGACTGCAGCTAGGATTTTGCTAGCACAAAGGTGGAAACAAGAAGAAATACCGACAAAAGAAGATGGACAGTGAAATTAATGGAATATGCAGAACTGGACAAAATGACGGGAAGAATCCGGGAACAGCGGGACCAGAAATTCATCAAAGACTGGTTAAAGTTTACGAACTATTTGACAAATAATTCGCAGTTGAATACGCTAATAGGACTTCAAGAAGCTTTGTAGTTAATGTGTAGAAATATTAATGTAATAATGGTAGATAGAGTAAGAGATTTATGATAGGTAAGCAATGGTAGATTAAAGAAGTATAATATAAAGATATAATTCTGAATGCCATGTGGAAGGTCTGAGGGAAGTCACGGCTATGATAGCCAAAACTGGAAAATGAATGTGAATGCATATTTTATTTTTTGTAGTAATTTAGTATAAAACAAAAAAAAAGAAATGTCAAACATTAAAAACTTCCCTAAATAGGGCTGCCTTCACATGTCTTCTAAAAGTCAGATAGTTGTTTATTTCCTTGACATCTGATGGGAGGGTGTTCCACAGGGCGGGTGCCACTACCGAGAAGGCCCTCTGCCTGGTTCCCTGTAACTTGGCTTCTCGCAGTGAGGGAACCGCCAGAAGGCCCTCGGCGCTGGACCTCAGTGTCCGGGCTGAACAATGGGGGTGGAGACGCTCCTTCAGGTATACTGGTCTGAGGCCATTTAGGGACAGCTGCATTTTCCTGCATTGCAGGGGGTTGGACTAGATGACCCTCAGGGCCCCTTCCAACTCTATATTTCTATAATTGCATCCAAAAGGTGCCCCAGAGCCAGCTTTTTGAAAACGTCATTGGGCATGACCATGAGATGTTCATTGCGGGATTGTGGAGGGATGCTTGACTCTTTGAATTCCCACGTGCCAGTTTTTCATTCTGAAATTGTTGCCCACCCCCATGTGGATTCCGCTCCCCGCCTCTCTGCCAGCTGCAGCTGGGAGCTGGGTGAAATTGTGCTTTCTGAAACCCATGGAGAAAAAGCCACAAGGGCGGGCGGATGATTTGGAGTGGAGAAATGGCAGGTGGGGGAAGGATTAAGGAGCCACTGTCTCCCAGTGCTGCTGCTCTGCTAAAAATATCTCCCAGTACCCTTTTACTTTAGAGGGACCGAGTTGAATTGAAAGTTAAATTGATCTCTGTGTAAGGTGCTGTCGTTGGCTGCTTATAGATGGCAGCTGCTTAGCTGAGCAGAAATGTTTTTCAGAGAGTTGCATGTTATCTGGGAAAGAGTTTGCTTTCTGTAGCATATACATATATTTCTGTCATTCTGTTGTCTCCTCTGGCCAAGCAGGTTGTTAAAACGATACAGGAACCTGCACAAGTTATTTGCCACTTGGAGAAGTAGGATTGCTTTTGGATTCATCCCAATTTTTCATCTTTTTCAAGCTGCCTGGGAGAGTCAGGGGTGGGGACCAGAATCTGTCTCCAGACAAATTGTGTGCATGCATTTGCTTTGATTGACATAATTTATGCTCTTTGTATAGCCCACAGCTCTTAAAAAAACAATTCGCAGCACATTTTTATTTTATCTTTCCGAGAGGAAAGGGGCGGGGTGGGGGGGGAGCGAAGGTCCCAGGGAAGTCTTCGCTTCTTAATTATTTGCTTTGTTTTAAAGAGATGAGATGTTGTCTTTTGCTGGATTCAGACAAAAGAGCCTTTTGTACGGGGATCTGTCTATACAGTTCTGTCTCAGTGCCAAGCTCTGGTGCCCGTGTGCCAAGGTCTTTCGTCAGACCCGAGATTCTTTGAAAAGCCCAAGACTGAATCGGGACTTTCCGCGTGCCCAAAGATGAGGACCAGAAAGCATTTTAAACATTGGGTTGTATTCAACTAAGTCCTGCTCAGAGTAGACCTATTCAAATTAATAAACCATAGAATTGTGCAACTGTGGAACTAGAAAGGACCCCAAGGAGTCTTCTAGCTCAATCTCCTGCAATGCAGGAATTATATATACCCCAATTAAGGGCCTTATGCCTTAAGATGAATGTCATTGCCTGGCACCTAAAAGCTGAAAATGGGCATAATGTGAGATTTATTTACTTAATCAGTGGGATCTCCAAGAAAATGTGGCAGTGGATTCTCTCACCCCCCCAGCGCAGGCATAGGCAACCTTCGGCCCCCCAGATGTTTTGGCCTACAACTCCCATGATCCCTAGCTAACAGGACCAGTGGTCAGGGATGATGCGAATTGTAGTCCCAAAACATCTGGAGGGCCGAAGGCTGCCTATGCCTGCCCTAGCGGGAGGACTCCTTAGATAACTCAGTCAGTAGAGCATGAGACCTTTAATCTCATGGTCATGGGTTCAAGCCCCACGTCAAGCAAAAATATTCCTGCTTTGCAGGGGGTTGGACTAGATGACCCCGTGGTCCCTTCTGACTCTACAATTCCATGATTCTGGGACTGCTGTCGAGGGTTCCAGACTTGTGGCTATCAGCAGAGCTGGGGGGGGTTGGACTAGATGACCCCGTGGTCCCTTCTGACTCTACAATTCCATGATTCTGGGACTGTTGTCGAGGGTTCCAGACTTGTGGCTATCAGCAGAGCTCAGGGCTATTTGATGTGAAGGAACTTCCTTTTTCTGCTCTTCTGTTTCCAGCCTAGCTGCTTGATCCCAATGTTTCAGGTTTTCGAAGTGAAGGAAGTGTGATTGTATGTGTGTGTGTGGGGGTGCACTCTCACACACCAATCACCTAGCCTATTATTACAGTGGTGCCCCGCTAGACGAAAATAATTCGTTCTGCGAAAATTTTCGTCTAGCGGGTTTTTCGTCTTGCGGAGCGCTCCGCAAAACGGAAAAAAAAGACGAAAATTTTTCGTCTTGCGAGGCAGCCCCATAGACTTTTTCGTCTAGCGGGGCAGCCTTCCGCTAGACGAATGCCTTCGTCTAGCGAGTTTTTCGTCTAGCGAGGCATCGTCTAGCGGGGCACCACTGTATATTAATTGAATTTATAGACTGCCCTATACCCGGAGGTCTCAGGGCAGTGGTTCACAGAATAAAATCAAAATATAAAACCACAAAATACATAATCAAAATAAAAACAACAACCCAATAACACCCCCCAAAAAAAACATTTTAAAAGGGCATAGGATGTCAATCAAATCAACCAAAGGCAAGAAGAGGAAGAAGAAGAAGAAGAGAAGAAGAAGAGAAGAGGAGGAGGAGGAGTTTGGATTTGATATCCCGCTTTATCACTACCCGAAGGAGTCTCAAAGCGGCTAACATTCTCCTTTCCCTTCCTCCCCCACAACAAACACTCTGTGAGGTGAGTGGGGCTGAGAGACTTCAGAGAAGTGTGACTAGCCCAAGGTCACCCAGCAGCTGCATGTGGAGGAGCGGAGACACAAACCCGGTTCCCCAGATTACGAGTCTGCCGCTCTTAACCACTACGCCACATTGGCTCTCTGGTTAAAAAGGAACATTTTTGCCTGGCACCTCAAGGTGTATAATGAAGGCGCGAGACGAAGTTCCCTAGGGAGAGCCTTCCACAGATAGAGAATGCCCATTCTCGTGTTGGCACCCTCCGGACGTCTCATGGAGGCAGCGCACGAAGGAGGGCCTTGGAAGATGATCTCTGGGTCCAGGTAGGTTCATATGGAAAGAGGCGGTCCTTGAGGTATCACGGTCCTGAGCCATTTTAGGCTTTATAGGTCAAAACTAGCCCTTTGAATTGAGTCCGGAAACTAATTGGTTGCCATTGGAGTCGGACCAAAATCAGCATAACATGCTCAAACCGTCTTGCTCTGGTGAGCAACTTGGCTGCCGAATTCTGCTGTGTTCAGTCTGCCTCAGCTCTTCCATTCTTATTTATTTCACAGTTACTCGTTTTCTTTTTATTAAAGGAACTTTTATCCAGTTTCCAATTATGCGTCAAAGCGACTTACAACAAAGGTAAAGAATATAATATGGAAAATTTAAGACTCAAATGAAAGCATCGTGTATGTGTGTCACATCAGAACAGCTTTAAACTGCGAAGGTGTCCTGAGCAGAAAACCATTCTCGTCTTGATGGCACCTGCCTGATTTCTTGTGGCAAGGAGTTCCACAGATTTGGGCCCACTACGCCCAAAGACTCGTGTTTCTGGTTCATCGGGAGCTTCTCACAGTGTCCCCCCTGATGATCTCAGTGATTGGAATCATAGCATCATAGAGTTGGAAGAAAGGACCATGAGGGACATCTAGTTCAACCCCCTGAAATGCAGGAATATTTTGCCCAATGCGGTGCTTGAACCCGCAACCCTGAGATTAAGAGAGTCTCATGCTCTGCCGACTGAGCTATCCCAGCTTAGGGTATACTAGGAAAGGTGTCCCTGGGCCGAAAGTTCTTTGTACATTAGGACAAGAACTTTGAATCTTGCTCTATAGAGGGTGGGAAGTGATTGCAGGAGGCAGCTTTCTGGCCCAGATCCAGGGGCAGCCTCACATTCCTTGCCTGCATTACCCACCCCACCACTCTCTCCTTACGTCTCAGGCTTCTTGCTGTCTCCTAGCGCTTCCCTCAGGAGGAAGGCAGCGAGGAGCCCCACGCAGAGGAAGGCTGTGGCAGCAACACCCAGCCTCCCCATAGC
Source organism: Lacerta viridis (assembly GCA_900245905.1). Taxonomy (NCBI): domain Eukaryota; kingdom Metazoa; phylum Chordata; class Lepidosauria; order Squamata; family Lacertidae; genus Lacerta; species Lacerta viridis. The sequence goes on from OFHU01002722.1 coordinate 440,358, forward strand.
ACAGCGGGCAGGGAGCGGGTTCAAATCCCAGGACCTGTGGAAGAGAAGAGAGGGATTTAAGGAAAGGGCTGCGGCTCAGTGACAAAGCAGCACCTTTGCCTTCAGCTTCAGTGCTTGACATAGAATCGTAGACTTGGAAGGGACACCAGGGGGTCATCCAGTCCAACCCCCTGCAATGCAGGAATATGCAGCTGTCCCGTAAAGGGATTGAACCTGCGACTTTGGCATGATCAGCGCCTCGCTCCGACTAACTGAGCCATCAGTCCGATTGGTTTGCAGGGGAGGCTGGGCAAGGTTAGATCAAAGCAAACGTCCACACTTTCCTTATCACAAAGGTCTGGTCTTTTGGGGGAAGTGGGTTTGTCCTGCAGGAGTTCCCAAACTGGCCTTAATCCTGCACCCTCAATTTGCCAGTAGATGATGGAATCCCAGCTGAAAATTAGCATCTCTAAAGGGCCCCTTGCCTTGATCTAGCACAGCTCTTCCCAGATTCCTTATATGTGGTAGGGCGAGGGGAAAATAAAGGAGAAGGAGCAGTTTTCCTTACTTTATTATATGATGTTATTATTATTATTATTATTATTATTATTATTAATTATTATTATACATGTATTCAAAAGTTACAATACAGCTTTGTCCCCTGCCATAATATCACAGAATGATCATTCCAATCGCCAATCCCACATCACTGTCATGACGGCTCGCCAAAAATATACTCAATAGGAAAACCCAGCTTCCAATCTGGTTGGCTAGGCATTTTCAATATCAATATATCAGGGTTGTGGGTTCGAGCCCCACGTTGGGCAAAAGATTCCTGCATTGCAGGGGGTTGGGCTAGATGACCCTCAGGGTCCCTTCCGATACTACAATCCTGAGATTCTATTAATTGGTCTTACATATGATCTTGGCAGCACGAACGGTAACTGCAACTCAATGGAAAACAGTCCCAAATCTTCCCCTGGCTGCTTGGTACCACGCATTCTGGAATATAGCTATAATGGATAATTCAAGATTTTGACAAGGACTGGAACCTCCAGACCATTTTTATTCGGTTTGGCATTCTTCTATGACATACGCAGCAGAGCCATCGTTCTCAGTGCAATCATCATCACCACAAGCCTGGCAAATCTGGAACTATCCTGGGTGATCTGATAACGTTTATAGTCTTTACTTAGACTTGTTATTTTAACCCCTGTGCAACTGTGTGCATTCTGCATGCCCATTTTATAGTTCTGCTTTTCATCTTTTAACTTCCGCCAGTCGTTGTAATTCTTCTCTCTGTTTTCTATACATTATAAAACGATAAAACAAACCTTCAACCCCCCTCCGTGCCAAAACAGCAAAGGAGCGAATATAGCAGTGTTCCTCTTCATCAGCCTTTGCTGACCAGACCTGATGACCTCCAGAGGTGCCAGCCAGGGCTGATGGGATATGTAGTCTGAAACACATCTGGGGGGGCACCAGGTTGGCAAAGACGGCCCTGCACCACCCTCAATATTTGGCACTACGGAGAATTCAGCCAACTTTACATGCAGAATCACAAATCTATGGAGTTGGAAGGGACCACCGGGTGTGTGGGTGATGTAGTCCAACTGCTGCAATGCAGAAATCTTTCGCCCAGCATGCGACTCGAACCCACAACCTTGAGTCTCATGCTCTACCAACTGAGCTATCCCTCAGGACACACACACACACACATGTTCTCTCAGCGCATGCCGCAAAATGTCCCCACCACCAACCTCACACAAATATCCTTGCACACTACCTGTTCCGTCTCCTCTCAGCCTTGGCACCTCTCTCCGGCTGCCCTCAAGGTCCCAGCCTGAGAGCTGCTGCATCCAGCCGTCTGTTCTCAGCTCAGCTGTGGGTGGAAGCAGAGTTTGAAACAGCCAAGTCCCCACCTTTCTTGGACGGCCGCCACGCACCCTTGCAGCAGCCGCAGCAAATCCCCCCTTCCACCCACCTCTGGCCGATGCCCCCTGGCATTTCGGCCCCTGGCATGAGTCACGCCCTCCCCCCCTCGACCCCAAACCCGCCAACGAGGCGAGTGGCCCAGACAGGGCCTCATTGTCCCCTCCGCGGATTCCTCACCCCCCACCGAACAAACCAGTTCATTGTCACTTTCAGGGTCCTATGCGCTGGAATGGAAGAGCATTATGTGCAGAGCCACCCTCCCCAACCCAGCACATACACACCACAAGGCCAGGATATCAGGGGGGGGGGTAGTGTGTGTGTGCGCGCGCGCGAGGAGTTGTGTGCCAGAATTGTCGGGGGCCACTGCTGGCAGGAGGCTGCGGCGAAGTTCGGGAACTCGAGAGGGGCCACCGTCTGGGCTGCCACAATAGGACAAAGGCAGGAACTGGTTCCAGGCTGCGGCGGAAAATGTCGCCCACAGATGTCGGCCTTTAAAACAAACCGGCTGGCTACAGCCACACACATTGTCTCCCGCTGCAACCCCTTCAAGATGAAGGAGCCCGGTGTCTGGGTGGGCCGGGAGGCCGAGAGGCGATAAGTCCTCAGGCACCGCACCCTCCTCCCGGTTCGAAAGCACTCCTTCTCGTTGGCAAGGGGCAAGTCCGCTGCATGGCTGAACATTCTGCACCTTCTCTCCTTCAATGCGACAGGCTGAAATTCAAGAGGTGAAGCTGTTGGCCATCAGGGAGAAACAGGGGTAGGGAATATTTTCCCCTGTTGACTGAAATTCAATGGGCAAAGCCTTTCCTATCGGAGAGAAGCAACACTTGGAAATAATTTCCCCTGTTAACTCATTCCACCCGACCCAGGATTGGGTTGTGCCAGGCAGAGGCGGATTTAGGGGAGCAGAGATTGAGAGCGCGGAGCCACAGGGGATGCCACAACTGTTACTTAAAGGCAGGGGCGACAATTTTTGGCATTGCACAGGGTGTCGCTGAAATTTGAGATCTCGGAGTCTGCCACCGTGCCAGGTTTGTTAAAGGATTTGTGGGTGTGTTCGGGTGTGTTCACGTTAAAGCACAGTGAAGTTGCCCCCCTGCCTCCCCTCATGCATTTCACAGCTCTTCCCCCCCCCCAAGCTGTTCACATCAGCATGGCTTCATTAGTGTCAGATTCATTTCTATTTGTGTGCACACTAGGCAGGGGGCGCTGGTGGGACGGGAGCCGTTTACCCTCTGCAAAGGTGTTCACACCTTGGCTAGAGAATCATTGAAGGACTCCAATCAGGATAAAGCTGGTTTCAGACATAATGCACCGGACGGTAGCATTTGATAACAAAGTATAGGACGTTCATCCATTTGAACATGGATTAAAAACCCAGCACCAGAAACACAGGGAGGGCACATTAAACAGGAGTGTGAACAGAGTCTTAGTCTAGAATTGACGTCCCTTGAGCGGAACCGCACAGTCATGTGATTCCATACACTTCCAACATTCGGAGGATCCAAATTTGGGGCCCTTTTTTGGGTCAGACACTCAGGCACGAGCCAGAGCACCTGACCCAAAACCAAGCGCCTTTTGCTCGGGTGCGAGCTAGCCATCGTGCTGAGAGCACTTCACAAGAGCTGCTTCTGCCCCGCTTGGAAAAATCGGGATTTGGCAGGACACGGACAGAAATTGTGATTGATTTGGCGGCTGCCACAGAAGAAATGGGGCAGTTGAAGGGTATGCAATTCTTGACTGTGAGAGTGAGGCAGGAGAGGGTTAAGGAGATGCCTCTCGATGGAAGGACGATTCTGGGACTTCTGGGATGAGAGGGAGCCCTTTGGGGAATCAGGACTCAGCTGCCAGCCCACCGTCCCTTGACTGGGGGAGAGCATAAAAGAAAACTAGTAGTCAACCTCATATTGCGGCTGGAGCTGGGAACTCCCAGAGGTTTTGCCCTCTTTGAGAAACCCTGGAACTAAAGAGGAACCACCCTTTGGTGGAGTGTTAGCCCTGTGAGACCATCCACCGTAAGCTCAGTTGGTACACATCCACCTTGGTAGCTCAGTCGATAGAGCAGGAGACTCTTAATCTCAGGGTTGTGGGTTCGAGCCCTACGCTGGGCAAAAAAAATTCTTGCACCGCAGGGGGTTGGACTAGATGACCCACGGGGTACCTTCTAACTCCACAATTCTATGATTCTATGTGCAAATAAAACCCTATATCACAGGTATCACAAATGCCGCAGTGAGCTTCATTTTTAGGAAACCCAGTCCCAAGGTATTCACAGAGACTGCTGTGTTTATAGTTATAATTATGATTATGTTTCTATCCCACTTTCTCCCCAAGGACCTCAAGGTGGTGCACGTGCCTTTTACTCTCACAACAACCCTGTGAGGCATCTGTGGTTGAGAGACAGCGACTGGCCCAAGGTCACCCAGCAAGCTTCATGCTTGAACAGGATGGGAAAGATTTCTCACTTGCTCAGAAACTTGGGTGTGTGAACAGTGGCTGGCCACGTTTCACGTGTTATGCTGAAATCCAAGCAAGTGTCTGCTGCTCGAAAGAGAGCGCAAATGTTGATTTGTATGGCTCAAATGTCATGTACATAGCGGGGTCAACACCCTGAAAGCCATGCTGCAACACATTTCCCTGCTAGCTTTAGTACAGGTATATATTGAGAGCTTTGAAAATTTAGAGCAGGGTTGTTTTCTAGGGATAAGGCCTAGTTTTTGGTCTGGCTCTTATTGAGCCCTGTACTGGAGTCTGGTCTTTTTCTTTCTTTCTTTCTTTCTTTCTTTCTTTCTTTCTTTCTTTCCTTCTCTCTCTCTCTCTCTCTTCCCCACCCCCAGAGGACGCGGAAGGGTCCTGGCTAACCCCAACCAGAACAAAATCAGCTTGGCCGCTTTTTGACCTCTGGGATAGCCGCCAGAATATTTTGTGTGAAAGCCAGGATTAAACGATGAAGCCCACGCAGCCACCCTGAAGTGCCAGGCTGTTGAGCTCCAGCCCGGTTTCACACGCAGTGTGAGATTTCTGCAGGGCGCATATGTGCCGCTGGTCCACACAGCCATCCTTCCACCCACTTGATCCTCTCACAAGGTGGCAGAACAACATGGCAGCCCGATGTGACAATGGTGTCAGAAGCTGCCTTATCATGAGTCAGGCTGTGGGAATCCATACAGGCTTTGATGCTTGCTTCAAGGCCACTTGGTCCATCGAGCTCAGTATTGCCTGCACTGACTGGCAGCGGCTCTTCAGCGATTTGCGCAGGGTCTCTGTCCCAGCCATACAAAGGGAAGGTGGCGTTCATTTTTCGCCTCCCAATGTGCAAAAAAAAGAAAGCAAGAAGATGGCGTGCCCATAACTCCATACCTTCCAACATTTCCTCTGATGAAAATAGGGACGTCCTAAGGAAAAGTGGGGCATGACGGGTTCAAATCAGAAACTGGGACAGCTTCTCTAAATCCGGGAATATTGCTGGAAAACAGAGCATCGTACTGATAATACCAAGGTCGCAGGTTCGATCCCCGTACAGGACAGCTGCGTATCTCTGTGTTGCAAGGGGGTTGGACTAGATGATCGTCAGGCCCCAACTCTACAATTCAATGTCTCCAGGATTCTGAGATGTAGCATCGCTTTGCAGAGGGACCCTGAGCAAAGAACTAGGCTCCTGGGCAAAGGGGGTTTCCCAGAAGGAGTTGCAGTCTCTTGAGAAGGAAGCGAAGGCTGACTGAGTAAAGGGCAAGGCCTCTGCACCTGCCTCCTTCCTCAGCCGCAAGGAGTGGGTGGGGAGATAAAAGGAAGGGGGTTTGTGGGGAAGGGAGTCAAGGCGAAAGTGAGTGAGCAGCAAATGCATGAGCGGCAGAGGCAGGAAGTGGTGGCTTCCCGTGTAGAAATAGGGGCGTAGCCACAGCTGAGCCGAGCGACAGTCCAGGCGCAAGGAGGAAGGAGAGAAGACAACAGCCAGAACTAAACAACTGGGGCAAAAGCAAGAGGAAAAGGAAGGAAAGAAGGAAGGAAGGAGGGAAGGAAGATGGGGACGTGGCACTGCCAGAAACGGTGGGAATAAATCTGAGGGGGGGACCACACCGACACCCCCCCCCTCCAAAAAAGGTGAGCGCTGCAGAGGACAATTGCCAGCATGAAAACAGCCCTAGAAAGTTGCTTCGTAAGTTACGGGTTTCCGACGCGCAAGTCACTTCCGTGCTGGGAAGTGGCATCTCCTGAGAAGAGGACCACAGAGAGGACAGCTGGGAAGGCCCCCGTGAGTTTTTCTCTAGGATAGCCAACATGGAGCCCCCTTCCAGACGTTGTTGGGTTCTCTAACTTCCATCAGCCCCAGCCAGCACGGCCGATGAGCAGGGAGGGTGCAAGCTGGATGCCAGCAACATCTGGAGGGCCGACATGTTTGCTGTCCCTTGAGAGCTGCTGCCGGTCAGAGGAGATGACGCTTGGCCGGTTGGAGACCTGGCAACGGCCCGTCTCAGCGGAAGGCGGCTTCACCAGGTGTAAATTCCCACATGTGCGGCAGTCTGGTGCAGGTGTGGGCCTGGCTGCGTTTCTCCAGAGCCACATCCGGCACGGTTCGCACAGATCGGCCTTGTGCAGTTTTGCGTGTTGTTTACACAGCTAGGCAGCATGGGGTGGGATAGGAGTAGCTGGCTTGGGAATGCGGTGTGTGTGGTTTTATGGACTGCTGTTTTAATGGGTTTTCACCTGATCCAAATCTGGGGGGGGGGGTAAGACTCGAACCAATGGCTTCAAGTTACGAGGAAGGAGATTCTGACTAAACATAAGGAAAAACTTTCGGACAGCAAGATCTGTTTGACAGTGAACAGGACACCCGCCCCCCCCTCAGAAGGTGGTGGACTCTCCTTCTTTGGAGGTTTTAAGCAGAGGTTAGATGGCAATCTGTCAGGCATGTTTTTCGCTGAGATTCCTGCATTGCAGGGGGTTGGACTAGTTGACTCTCGGGGTCCCTTCCAACTCAACAATTTTATGATTCTATAAATCGGGCCTCCTCCTTCCATCTGCTGATTTGCCAAAGGAGGAGAAACCCTGAGGGGAGCCTGGAAGCTCCGTTCACCAGCCTCTGAGGGGACTGTCAAGGGCCTGAAAGAAATGTGGGGCAGCTTCTCTCCTGTACCCCCCGCCCCCCATCTTCCTTGGGGCTTCTTAAGGACCTGTCTTCCCTGAGGGAAGGCAGAAGCCCAGGCCAGGGGGAGGAATTGATCATGCTGTTATGTTCGTTCCATCAGCGCAAGCTTGCTAGCTGGAACCATCTACCCTGAGCCAATTTGGGGTGCACAGGGTCAGAGAGGGGGCAAGAAGCCCCATTGCACCAGCAGAAATCCTTGCATTGGCTAGTGGGACTCCTTGGTTGAATGCAGCCCTGCACAGAAGCTGCCCTGTGAATGTTCAGCAGCATCTGTTCATTCTAATGCAGTAAATAAAAGAAATGCAACCAGTTCCCCCACTATTTGCCTGCCCATTGGTTGTTTGTTAAAAAACGATGACAGCAGCAGCAAGGGGCAAACCACGTCAATACCAACTCGGTCTAGTTTGGCCTGTAGGGAGTGTCCTCTCTGGGTAGGAAATGTGTCATGGGTGAGGAAGCCCTTTGGAGAATGAGGATTGGCCATGTTTAAAATTTAGAAATCCTGGCAGCTTGAGCTGAATGTCTGCTTGAGGCTGCAAAATATTTCTCCCTCCTACTCCCAAAGGACCCTTCTTGGTGTTGTTGCTAAGGGCCAAACGACTCTTGAGCAGAGACCCTCCAAGTATCCCTATTTTCCAGGAATGTCGCTGATTTAGAGAAGCTGTCCCAGTTTCTGATTTGATCCTAGAATGTCCCACTTTTCCTTAGGATGTCCCTATTTTCATTGGAGAAATGTTGGAGGGTATGGAGTTATCCAACCCCCAAGCCATCTGAAGGCAATCCTGTATAGGGAAGTTTTTTTTTTAATGTTTAATGTTTTATGTATGTTGGAAGCTGCCCAGAGTGGCTGGGGCAACCCAGTAAGATGTGTGGGGTATAAATAGTAAAATTATCATTATGGAATGGGACGTCCCTATTTTCATCAGAGAAATGTTGGAGGGTATGGGAGCATGCTTTTCTCTCTTGTGAGCGCCACTTCTGAAAGAATTTGATGTGCGGACACAAGAACCTTGGAAACTGCCATATACCGAGTTAGATCTCTTTGGTCCCTCTAGCTTGCTCGTGTTTACACTAGGGAAGGGGAACCTGTGGCCCTCAGGATGTTGTTGAACTGCCGCAATCATTTTAGGCTGTGGAAGTGCGCTGCTACATTTTGCTGCAGGCCATAGAAAAGTGCCTTTCATTATGCTAAGTCAGATCATTGGCTCATCGAGCTCAGTATACACTGGCTAGCATCAGCTGGATTTATGGCAGGACTCTTTTGCAAGTCCTACCCTGGGTGTGCCGTGGATTAAACCTGAGGACTTCTGAATGCAAGCCATGTATCTTTAAAACGGCACAGTTCACACACCGAAGGGAAGTACGTATCAGCAGATTTGGGGAAAACCCCGAGGTTTGCAGAAAGAAGTGGACCAGATCTTTAGAGGAAAAAACCTCTAAGGGGACACTCCCACCAACAGTCTGGTGATTTAGTGGGCATGCAATGCAGATTAAGGCCCCACCTGTGGCTTACCATTAAATCAGCATTACATCACTTCAAGCAGCCATGGCTTCCCCCAAAGGAGCCTGGGAACTGTAGTTTGTTAAAGGTACTGAGAGAGTTGTTGGAACGCCCCTATTCCCCTCACAGAGCTACAATACCCAGAAATTCCCTGGGAAGAGGGATTGATTGCTAAAGCGCTCTTAGAACTGTGGCTCTGTGAAGGGGAAAAGAGTCTTGTAACAACTTTCTCAGCATTTTTAACAAACTACGGTTCCCAGGAATCTTCCAGTGGTGTAAAAGTGGCCTTTGTGTGCATGTACATGGATGGGGGACAGGGACAAAAAAACCAATGATGTCGGGTGGGAAGACAGAAGTGTGTGCCTTAAGGAGCATCTCAAACCCCAACGTTCAGCCTGGACACTGAGGTTCTCCTCCAAGGGCCTTTTGACGGTTCCTTCACTGCAAGAAGTGAGGTTACACAGGGAACCGGGCAGAGGGCCTTCTCAGTAGTGGCGCCCACCCTGTGGAACACCCTCCCTTCAGATGTCAAGGAAATAAACAACTATCTGACTTTTAGCAGGCATCTGAAGGCAACCCTGTATTGGGAAGTTTTTAATGTCCGATGTTTTGGGTTACAGGTAGGTAGCCGTGTTGGTCTGCCATAGTCAAAACAAAATCAAAAATAAAATAAATTCCTTCCAGTAGCACCTTAGAGACCAACTAAGTTTGTTCTTGGTATGAGCTTTCTGAAGAAGTGTGCATGCACACGAAAGCTCATACAAGAACAAACTTAGTTGGTCTCTAAGGTGCTACTGGAAGATTTTTTGTTTTTTATATGTTGTTGGAACTCTGAATATGAGCTCTCCATACTGCAACATTTTGTTGCAGGACCCAATTGTACTTTACACCCCTCAGCCACACAAAGCCACGTTTTTAGATAAACAGATTGCAGGGGTCAGGGTTGGGGAGCAGGTGGGAGCGCCTGAAAGGCACCAACAGGGACGTGAACTTTGTACATTCCCAGAAACCCTCTTTTCTTTATCATTATGCCTTGTGTTTCCACAGCTATGTCCTTGGTATTTAAAAAAAGGTAACTTTGGGGAGGGTTTGATAAAGAAAATGGTGCTCATGGCAACTTTCAGACTTGGGTGGAAAGCGGAATTTCTCTGCAGGTGTAGTAACTCGCCATGCCTGGTTTGAAATTCCCCTTTCAAAACGACTGTGGGGCCCTCTTCTCTTTTTCAGCCGGCCACCTAGGTTAGGGGGCTGAGCCTGTGTGTGATTATTCCTGTGACACAGACCAAGCTCTGTGACTCAGCCCAGAATTTGGAGAAGAAACTGAAAACAACAACCTCCCCTCCCCGCTGCGGGCCCATGACTTTGCATGTTTTGCCTGACCACAGGGAGGGGAGAAGTCTAGTCTGGTCTGGGTTGGCGACTTATGGGGCGGTAGGCAGAGCCAGTGACAAACAGGACCAGAGGCATCTCCTGCTCCTTTGGTCCCTATCCTCGTCCCTGCCAAGTTGTACAAGAAGCATCATTGAGGCCACAGAGGAACAGGCAGCTGACAGCCAGGGCCACCCTCTGGGCTGGATGCAAGCGAGAAAACAGGCAAGGTAGGGGCAGGCTGAGGGCAGTGACACCCCACCCCTTGCCCCGTGGAGGGGAGACGTAGCTGGAAAGGAGTGATGCCGCAGCAGAATGAGGAGGAAGGGAGGGGTGGCGCCACCTGGCTTTCCCAGTCAAGGCTCCTGTGCCCCTAAGAGCTGCATGGCAAGCAGAAATTCAAAAGGGGAAGCTAATTCCCGCCCATGCACTTACGCGCCAGGTTCTGCTCGTCATGCAGTTCTTAAAAGGCGCAGGAGCGCAGCAAGGGGGGTAAGTTGGCAACCCTAAATCGGACTTCATTTTTGCTGCTAACGATGCGGATTTCGGTGCCGATCTTTGTTGTCTTTTCTACTGGATCTTAATCTATCATGCTTTGTTTTGATATTGTTACACGTCGTCACCCCACGAGCGGGGCGATATTCCTGCGGCTCCAGGGTTTGTCGTTCCTTTTGGGCATGAGGCACAGCAGAGACTGTGGTGTCTTCATTATGATAATACGGTTTTATTGACACGTATAAACAACCTGAGCCTGGGTGGAAGGACTGCAGGGCACCCGCACGCCAGCAGGGTCTGGCTTGCCCCTTAAGGGCAGCGAAAAGGCATCCTCTCTTAGTTCTAGCTGGTCATTCCCAGCTAGATCTGCCCCTCCTTTTCCGACTCCAAGGACCTGGCCGTGACCTTTGCATCTGCTCACCAGCACCCAGCAAAGGAGGACCCCCCTCCCCTTTGCCTGGCGGCCTTGCCCTCTTGATAGGCCTCCACTGGCCTTTGTCCCTTGCTGATGGCCCATCCAGATAGTTCTAACTAAATCCTGTGGATTTCCATGTTCAGCAAAGTTTAATCAAACCTTGATTCATTTTAACTTTTACTACATCGTAACACATTTAGGGGCATCTAGCACCCCCCTCCCAAACTCATAACAATATTTTGCTCTCTTTGATGGTTGATGAGAGTTTCTTTATTTTTATTGGGCATGCATGGAAGTGATTTAACTGAGGGTTGCCATATTTCAAAAAAGTGAAAACCCAGACACAAGTGCTTTTTGAGCTTTTCATTTGGCAAAGTTGTTGAGCTTTTTTTACACATTCTCAAAAAAAAAAAAAGAGCAAAGTTTCTGAGCTAAGGAAATTCGCCAAAAGCCAACACTTTTTGAAATAAAACCTAACCTGTGCAGCTGATGACCTTCACAGGGAACTACAGTGGTACCTCGGGTTACATATGCTTCAGGTTACAGATTCTGCTAACCCAGAAATAACGCTTCAGGTTAAGAACTTTGCTTCAGGATAAGAACAGAAATCGTGCTCTGGCGGCGCAGCGGAGGCCCCATTAGCTAAAGTGGTGCTTCAGGTTAAGAACAGTTTCAGGTTAAGAACGGACCTCCGGAACGAATTAAGTTCTTAACCCGAGGTACCACTGTACCGCTATAAGGCGCAGGAGCAGGCAAGGCCACATTTCCCAGGTCAGTTGGCCCCCCCCCCCAACTTTAATTCTTTTGCAGCCTTACCAAGAGGAACCTGGTGTGCATGGGACCGACCCGCCTAAGGTGGAAGACGGCGAGACGGACAATAAGTGTAGCCAATGGCAGGCTGAGCAAGAAATAGGTGGCACCAACTTACTCTGGTTTCAAAGAATCACAGAATTGCAGAGTTGGGGGAGTCTTTTTGTGCCTGGCCCACTGAGTTATCACTGTTCTCTTGCCTGCTGAGTTCTACAAGGAAAAACACTAAGGAATCAGAGGAGGAGGAGGAGGAGGAGGAGGAGGAGGAGGAGGAGGAGGAATCTGGCAGACGGAGCCACACCTCAGCCTGGTGGTCAGAAGGCAGGCAGGGGCACGCTGGCCGAGGGCAAGCTGCCCTTGGTGGGCACTGCCCTGCTTGCCCTCACGGCCCAGCTTCCGCTGCGACCCTCCCCTTCCTTCTATTGTCTCCCGTCCCAGCTGTCCAAATTTAGCTTTAAACTCTTCAGATCAAGAAGCTATTGTTTGGGGGGAAATGAGGAAAAAAAAAAGAGGGTGTTTATGCCAACATATAAAAATGTTGTGCACGTTGATGGCCGCAGATGATGAATTAACTGGGCTCAGTTAATGCATTCAGTGGCACTCAGCAATGTTTCTGAATACCAGTTGCTGGAAACTGCGGAAGGGGAGAGGGCTCTTGGGCTCGGGTCCTGCTTGCGGGTTCCCCCAAAAGGCCCCCGGTCGGCCACTGTGAGAACAGGATGCTGGACGAGGTGGGCCGTTGGCCTGATCCAGCAATGCTTTTAGAATCGTAGAGTTGGAAGGAACCCGGAGGATCATCTGGTCCGTCCCCCTGCAATGTAGAAATATGCCACTGTCCCAAACGCAGATTGAACCTGCAATCTTGATATTATCAGCACCATGTTGATACCAAGTGAGCTATCGTCTTCATATACTGTATATATGACTGTCTCCAACAATATTTCAAAGCGTTTATCATCATATAATTTTTTTTTAGCATAGAAAGTTTCTTCTTGACTTCCCACCCCTCCTTTCCTGATGTTTGTTTTTTATTCCTTCTTATGAGCTATTTTCTTCGGTTCTTATGAATCGACTGGGCTCAGAGACTAGAGGTTTAGCTGGAGCATATTGTTTTCTTCTCCAAGCACCCCACCATTCTTTAGAAAGCAGGAACTGCTATATTCTGGGACGAGACTTTTGAGGGGGGCAAGGGAACTGCTTATCTCCTTTCTTCTCTGTTGCCCAGGACAAGGGGGAAAGCGATTTCTCTGCATATTCAGCCACAAGAGTCTTCGGCCAGCAGGCAGAGAGTAAACCAAAAAAAGGATGCAGGAAATGGATGTGATAATGGAAGAAGAGATGCGGCTGGATGTCAGTGCAACAGCCACAGAAGAACAGGTAAGGGGCTTATGTACTTCTCAGAGGAATAAGGGCCAAGCAGCACCTTTGGCCTTCCAGGCGCTGCTGAACTACAGTTCCCATCAGCCAGAGGTACCCCATGCTTGAACTTAAATGTGAGAACCAGATGGGTCATTGGCCTGATCCAGCCGGGCTCTTCTTAAACTGCCCATGCACCACAGAAAATGGCAGCTGCCGCGATCATTCCCTCTAAAAACAAATTTGGGAGGCCGAGTGTCAACAGAATCGAAGGCAGAATGGGACCGCTAGGAAACAAGAGGGCGGTATTAGCACGCTGGGCTGAGCCCCAAGAGGTATGCAGGAGCACAAAAGAAAAAGGGGAACTCGCATCTAGTGCGGGCTGGCAACAAGAGGGTCTGCTGGTTGAGCAAAACAGGATGTCTACATCCAGTGCTTTTTTTTCCAGCCAGAGCACAGTTCCGACACCTATCAGGTGGGTGTCATTGCGGAACGGCGCTCCCCCTGCCCACTTCGTGCCTTTACGTACTTCTGAGAATGCCCCAAAATAACATTTCAAGTCCAAAGAGAAACTGGCCAGTGTGTGCAAGTCTACACTTTATTTTTTAACAGATCTGTGATTCCACCTAGCTCCTAGCCGTTCCTGTCTATGATTGGTGAAGGCGGCCACACCACACTCAGGACTCAGCTACCTTAGTAAAAAAAAAAAACGCAGTGTTTCGAATGTGTTATACAAACAAAGAGAAGTACAACAGTGGTTGTAATGTCTCTCAGGGAAACCCTGGACTTCGGCAATGAGGAAAAGCAGTCTTCACTAGGCTGCAGCCATAGTTTATTAAGCAATCACACAGAGCAACGACATCGCCCCACAAGGAGGGAGTAAGGGAGTAAAAAGGGTATCTGGGAGGGGAATAGAGTACAACTTAAATACCTGTATCCCAGCTAATGGGATACAGGTGTGCACAATGAGATTCCCCACTCATCCCCACTTAAAGACACATACATCACAGTGGTGCTAAACAGCAAAAATAACAACAAACCCACTGCACATCGACTGAAATAATAATGACACAAATAATGAAAATAATATCAAAGATACTGTAATGAAAAATCCAAAAATAGAACCAAATATACTTATATATATGTGGCGTATATACCGATCAATACAAAAGAACCATTCAGCTTAAGATGTATTCAAACAGTTTTACTTTCAACCTTGTTTCCTGCTCCACAGCAGATCCAGGCCTCCTCTCAAGACGACCTCAGTCTCCTGCCAAACCCGGGCGCTCTTTTGCGTTCGAAGCAGAGAACACGACAGACGGATCCCGCGCGGCCCTGGAGGTCCCTGCCTGCCACGCCTACGGGGGAGATGGAGAAAGACCAGGCGGGTAAGATGAGAACGCCAGCCTGCTATCGCTGGTCACATCCACACCATGCATGGCAAGCACAAAGGAACTGTATGTAGCTTTCCCTTTGCTGAGCTACAATCCTCCGTGCGCTTGACAAATTACAGCTCCCAGGATTCTTTGGCAGAAGGCATGTGCTTCTGCACATCTATGGTGTGTATGAGACCTCCTTCCCCATATCCAGGGTTGATAACTTTATTTTAGCAGACCGGTTCCTGTGCATTTAAGCCGGAGACGCCTGCATTTCCACAGTTCCTTTAACTTAAAAGTTGCTTTAACTTTTTTTATATTTATAAGAATTTATTGTTTAACAAAATATAACAAAAAAACAAATACAGAATGCCAAATACAAAATAAACAATACACTACAACAAAACTACAATACTACAAAAATACAAATACAAAAAAAAAAACATAATGAACAAACACTTATTTACCTATTCTTCTCTTATTCATCACCTTATTTTGGGACCTCCTCACGCTCTCTCTTCTGCGTACATTTCTAATTAACTTTAGTAACTTTGTAACTTTTATTTAAAGCACATTATTTCTCCCAAAGAAACACAGTTACAGTTCCTAGCGCCCTAAGCACATTACAGTTCCTAGGATTCAGTAATGTGGTTTGCGCATGTTTTAAGTGTACGGTGCGTGGAGTGGTGCCACCATAGCACCAATGAGACTCATGTTCGCATCCCCAGCCGCCCCCAAAACTCAGCGGGTGACCCTGGGCCAGTCACCATCTCTAAGACTGGCCTGCTTTGCAGGGCTGTTGTGCGGATGAAGTGGGGGAGGGAGGAAGAGCGGGGGAAGATGACCTTGTACACAGCCCCAAAACCCTCGGAGGAAAGGATCATAAAACAAAACAAAACAATTCTGGCCCGATCCTGCCCTTAGTCTATTTTTAGTGTCTGTGTATAGCGCAAGATTGAAACCAAATGTTTGACAAAATGAGCTGCATCTATTTTCTGACTTCCTAATTCTCGCAAACCAAATTCTGTAAACCTTTTGCTAACCCTTATTCACTCCGTCGAGATTATACTTCCTGTACTTCTCATGAAACAAAACAAAACCCCTGCATCAATCATTAATCTGAAGGGGGCTGTAATCACTTTTTCCGTTAGGATCGACTTTTTCAGAAAGGCTGCAGAAACCCATCTGCAGAATCTAGCCTTTTTGCATGAACTGCTCATTTCTTTAAGGAAAGTGTTTATTTAGAAATAGGCAAAAAAGCTTCTGAACTTCAAAAAGAAAGAAAGAGACGCTATTTGTTCTTGTCCCGGATGCTCCCAGTGTGTAGGTGCTAAAGTACACTGCCCTTGACAGCAGTCAAATGTTGATTATGAGGAAGTCAGACACCAGAGACATTTGCTTGGCTCAGGGCTGCTGCAGTTCACCTTGAGCAAGCTAAACCTTAAGAGCAACCCCTGTAAAGTTTTCAGGTTTTGTTATAATTTAAAATAATAATAATAACAGACAGTATATTCATCCATGTTTTATGTCTGTGCTGTTATAAGAAAAAACTGCTCCTTTTCCCTTGTGGGGTATTCTGGAGCCCGTATAGAGTCCTTAAGTGGGTTCTCTATCGGTAGAAGAAAATAACAGAGGCCAACCAGAGTATATTGAGAAGTATATTTCCCCAGCCACTCTGGGCGGCTTCCAACAGAATGTTAAAATACAATAATCTATTAAACATTAAAAGCTTCCCTAAACAGGGCTGCTTTCAGATGTCTTCTAAAAGTCTGGTAGTTTTTTCTCTTTGACATCTGGTGGGAGGGTGTTCCACAGGGCGGGTGCCACTACTGAGAAGGCCCTCTGCCTGGTTCCCTGTAACTTGGCTTCTCGTAGCGAGGGAACTGCCAGAAGGCCCTCGGCACTGGACCTCAGTGTCCGGGCAGAACGATGGGGGTGGAGACGCTCCTTCAGGTATACTGGACCGAGGCGTTTAGGGCTTTAAAGGTCAGCACCAACACTTTGAATTGTGCTCGGAAACGTACTGGGAGCCAATGTAGGTCTTTCAAGACCGGTGTTATGTGGTCTCGGCGGCCGCTCCCAGTCACCAGTCTAGCTGCCGCATTCTATCCTCACTGCCTCTCGCAGTTTGGCCAAACTCATGTTAGTAGCTTCGAGAACACTGTCCAACCATCTCATCCTCTGTCGTCCCCTTCTCCTTGTGCCCTCCATCTTTCCCAACATCAGGGTCTTTTCCAGGGAGTCTTCTCTTCTCATGAGGTGGCCAAAGTACTGGAGCCTCAACTTCAGGATCTGCCCTTCCAGTGAGCACTCAGGCTGATTTCTTTAAGGATGGATAAGTTTGATCTTCTTGCAGTCCATGGGACTCTCAAGAGTCTCCTCCAAAAGAAAACTTATAACAGTGTTTATTGGAATAGAATGCTGCAGTCTTCTCCAAAGATTTTCAGGCGTATCCTTCCTTTGGAAGACCTACATTGGCTCCCAGTACGTTTCCGAGCACAATTCAAAGTGTTGGTGCTGACCTTTAGAGCCCTAAACGCTGTCGGCCCAGTATACCCCCAGTATCCCCATCGTTCTGCCCGGACACTGAGGTCCAGCTCCGAGGGCCTTCTGGCTGTTCCTCACTGCGAGAAGTGAGGTTACAGGGAACCAGGCAGAGGGCCTTCTCAGTAGTGGCGCCCGCCCTGTGGAACACCCTCCCATCAGATGTCAAGGAAATAAACAACTATCTGACTTTTAGAAGACATCTGAAGGCAGCCCTGTTTAGGGAAGTTTTTAATGTTTGATTTTTACTGTTTTTAATTCTGTTGGGAGCCGCCAGAGTGGCTGGGAAACCCAGCCAGATGGGCGGGTATATAATAATATTATTATTATTATATTATTATTATTATTATTATGAAGAAGTGATGCAGGGAAACTGAAGGGGTGGTTGCCGAAAGCCCAACTCAGAGGATCCTTTTACTCCAAGTGGTCCCCTGGGGGGCGGCTTTTGGCTTCCGCTAGGAGTTTTCCAGGGGCGTAGGTAGGTACTTTCAGGTCTCAGAGCACAGGCCCATGTGGCATAGACTTGTGCATGCTAACTTGTGCCTGCAACACAAATTTGGGTAGGGAGAACCGTTCTGGAGCACAGGTGGGGGACCTCAGATTGTGAGCCCCGGGGCCTCAACACCTGGCCAAACAACCTCTGGAGGGCCACGAAATTTCACTACCGACATACACTTGGAGGTTTCAGCAGACGTGCAACCACAGTATTTCCAAACTTTGGTTGACAGTCATGAGGGCTAGAAACTTCAAACCAGTTAACGTTTTGATTGGGTGACGCTGGAGGATCTGAAGCTTTGACACCCAGGATTCCCTGTTATCCTTCTGCCCTCTGTGTATGGCTGTTCTGTTACACAATCTGTTCTCTTTCCTCTCTTTTCCCAGTCTTCTTCTCTTCACTGACCTCTCTCCAAGCGGAGGAGTTTTTTGACATGGTGGCCAAAGTCCAGGCCCGGAGGCTTGATGACCAGCGGGCTGATTTTGAGGAGGCTGCAGAAATGTGTGCGGGCAACTCAAGGGTCTCTGAAGAGAAGCTCTACGACACTATCTTGGCTCATCAGGTGAGCCATGTGGTCTCCACAGAAGGTCTGAGTGAACGTTGGTGCTAGTGGACCCTCTTGATGTTGATGATGACGACGACAACGAAAATTTTGATACTTCCCTTCCATCTGACGTTCCCAGGGTGGTTAACATTACCTATCCTGAAATCCAACTACAGCGGGATCTGCAACAAAATGTTGCAGCACGGAGTGCTTCTACTCAGGATTGCAATCCCACCCCACCCCCTCACCCCATCAGTCAGCCAGCATCTTGTGGCTACTGAGCATGCTCAGTCCTCCTTAAGGATGGCAGCAAATTCTGCTCCAAGGCCAAGCAGACACAGAAGCGGCAACTGCCTCAGTTTCCATGCTCGTTTGTAGTCAGGAACTGAGGCCTCAGGCAAATTAATACGACTGGTATTTATTATAGGGTCATCCTGTCCTGTCCCGTCCCCCGTTCTGACATTTCCTTTGCATTGAAGCGAATGGGGTGGAATCACACAATGTGAATAATTACATTACATTCGGCCATAGCAAGGTAACTGACATTGTTTTTAACAGAAGCTGAACTGCAGCAAAACAGCAGCAGCGCTGATTGCAACAAACACGGCTTAGAAAGGACCTTGCTAACTTCCTATATCCTTAGTCCTCATGGACTGTTTCCGAGGTTCCCCCAAATGTTTGGATGTTCCCCCCCCCCTAAATATTTTTTCCCCTTTGCTTCTGCAACTCTTGGTATTTCCTCGAGTTTGCTAATACTTCCCGTTTGTTCATGTGGTGCTGTTTTGGCTCTAGAAACGATGGCACTCGAACCCTAAACACTGGGAATGAAGAACTCGGTGTTGCTGCCTTAGGGCAATCCTCTTCCCCATTTCATCCTCACAATAACTTTGTGCGGTGGGTTAGGCTAGGAGACGGCGGCTGACTCAGAGGGTCGCTCAGCGAGCTTCATGGCTGAGCAGGGATTTGAACCCGGCTCTCCCAAGTCCTAGTCCGACACTCTAACCATTACGTCACGCTGGCTCTCAAGTCGGCTAGCAGACCTCAGCATCTCCTCCTTTCCTTACAGAGCCAGCGTCTCGAAGACCAGCGTACAGAGCCCCCCATCCCAGTAGGAATTCAGGGCCTACTGGATTTGCTGCTCAAAGCCCAAGGCACCCGGATGGAAGACCAGCGCTCGGCTCTCCCTCCTGGTCTCGGTGGGGCGTCCTTGCTGGGGGCGCACACTTCCTTCCCCATGCAGTGCCTGAGTCCCCCGGCAGACTCCTCCCTCCAACAGATGTGGTTCTAGTGACTCGAGACACATTGCGCCGAAAGGCAGAATCCGTGCGTGGCCTAAACTAAGCAAGGCAGCATGGACTGAGAAATCGAGGTGGGCCGCTTCGAAAAAGTTTCATACTGTGAAGGTATCCTGTGTTGTAGAAAAGGGGAAAAAAGAGGGTGGGTGCAAAACTGAGGCAGCCTCTCTCCAAATGCAGCCCCGTATTTGATTCCCGGCTAAGCTTTCTGTCCTCAACAATCTATGGTGTTTCCTTCTAACCCATCTACGAGCAAAATGGCCTGAACTGGTGGCAGAAGCAGTAGTGTGATATGTTTATTGGGAGCCATGGAAAGTCAGTAAGTTTCTGAGTCAGCAGCTTGAGACTCTTAATCTCAGGGTTGTGGGTTCGAGCCCCACATTGGGCAAAAAGTTCCTGCACTGCAGGGGGTTGGACTAGATGATCCTCAGGATCCCTTCCAAAACTCTATGGTTCTATGGTTCTACCTCTTCCTCATGTGGGCAGAGAAAAGAAAAAGAAAAAGACCACACTGATAAACAAATAGCAGACGTTAGGTATGTGTGATGCTAATAATTCCTGCCCCAAAGGAGGCCATACAAGTGGATAACCTGATGTTCTAGATCAGAGATCTAGAACTGTGTTTAGGAGGCATCAAGCTGTTAGAACCACCAATTTTTGCTAGATTAATCCACCATCTTGCACTGTAGCCTCACAGCAATCTTTGATGGTTCGAAAACCTGCAGCCCTCCTGATGTTGCCAGACTTCACCCTGGTCAGCGTGGCCAATGATCATTGGAGCTGTAGTCTTTCAACATTTCCCATAATTTTTCCTGTTCTAAAATTAGGGTCAGAATGCATTGGGGTGTTCATGTGTGTGTCTGTGTGTGTGTGTGCAATTGAAATGTAAATTCAGCTGATCGTTGCTTGCTTTGAAAGAGATCGGTTTTACATGCTTCCCATCTTTTGTAAAGCAATGGTGATGGGTACTGTCTTATTTAGCTGCTTCCATGCTGTGTCCCGTAATGCAATCCTATGGAAGTGTAATTAAAATAGCGGCTCTACAAATGGAGCTGTTTTCCTCCATCCTGCCATCCCTGTCCGCACTACACATTCGGGGTGCAGCTCTGGTGGGCCTATGCAAAGAATCCCAGCAGAGCAGAACCTCCTTTTTGTTCTTACCTGTAAAGACGAGTGCAAATGCACCAAATATGATCTATGCGATAGTTAACCTTTTTAAAATTTTTATTTTAAGTAGTAGCAAACGAGGCAAAATCACAACCCGAGAATTCGATTGCAATAGGGGTTTTTGCCCGGCTTGTGTATGGCAGCCCACCTGCAAACCCTCGCTGCCCACAGCCGCAGTTGCCAGCTGCTGCATTGCAAAGCTAAGATAGATAAACAAATGGCAGCGGTTGGCCGCCCTTGCAAGAAAAGTTTGTCGTTTTTTATGCACAGCTGCGCTTTAATGCCGTCATCATAATAAAAACTTCCTCACGTGTTCTTGAGCCGTTTGTGTTTCTGCATGCACACACCATTGAAAGAGGGGGAAAGAAACGATAGATGTGAAGGCAGAAGAGAGCACATGGCAGGGAAATCAAGCGCAAAGGCGCTAACAGGAAATGCACCTCTTCCATGACCTCCCCTGGGGTGCAAGGCCGGGCCACGTGTCTGGAGGTCCTGGGCTGCTCAGACCACAAGACTCCCCTCTCGTCCTCACTGATGTGGTCCACAGGAAAGCAGAGCAAGGCAATTTTGGCACCAGCTGGGCTGCAGGACTTGCCGGAAGGAGGCGTACAAGGCGCCATCCAACCGTCTTAGGGACCCCACTCCGGATTTGTGTCGGGTTTACTCCTTAGCCTTTTCCTCCCCGAAGATATCCTGCAAGTCAGTGGAGGCTTAGGATCAGAGTTTTCCTTCTCCTAGATGGGCTCCCTTCCCAGGTTGATGAGCCCCATCTGCCTCTCACGTCCCTCTTCAGAACATGAAGAGCCCACCTGAGTGCAACAGCCCTGTTCTCCCCACCTGTGATTCCCAGCCACTGGCAGTCAGAGGCAAGCTATCGCTGTCTTGTGGCTATTAGCCCCTGAAAAAGACTGTCAGGCGCTTGCAGGTGGAGGTATACCGGTACTTTGCCCAGGGATGTAGGCGCATGCACTTTTTTTTCGCCGATCGTACGATGTCAGCATCTTCGTCAAAATGCCAACCTGTACTTTATCCCTTTAACATTAAGGGCCTATCCACACACTTTGCCGTCCTCTGCTCTTTCTGTGCAATTGGTCATGGGAGCAAAACCGTTTTGTTTCCAAAAAATATGGGGGCCTGTCTGTTTCCTCTGACAGACACATGCCAAAAGCACACTGGGATATTGGCAACTCTGTTCAGACAGGGCTGTCATATGACCGGACACAGCCAGGATTCATCTGTTGAAAATGGCATCAAGGTAGGAATTTTCGAAAACCCGGGTTGCTTGAGATTTTGCAAAAGAAGATCAACAACTTTGCAAAAAAAAAAACCCCAAAAATATTCCCCCCCCACACAACTTTTGTGTCCAGATTTTCACTTTTTGAAATATGGCAATATCAGAAGAGCTTTTTGCTTAACATGTGTGACTGAATAGGGACTTTTAAAAGGTATTAATGCAAAGGTCTCGCCCAAGACCCCTTTATCAGAATTTTGGCATAGCCAAATGTCAGCCTTGCACAAGACCTCTGTCTTTAAAATGTTAAACAAACAAACAAACAAACAAACAAACAAGGGAGGCAAGGCCCAAAGCACATCAGTCTTGCTCACTCTCCAGAAAGTACAAGCATCCCTCTAGGCCATTGTGGAACATGAAAACTAGGAGCTTGTAGTAACTGCAGTTGCACACTTACTGTTCATTTTTTTTAACGATGTGCAGGCACAGGGACAGGATTACCTGTGTGCATGTCCGCCAAAGGGCCAAGAAGACAGCACCAAAACATTTCATGCAGGACACCGCACTCCTTGCTACTGGTATGGCCACCAGGCAGAGCCGTAGCTACAGTGGGGGGCTAGCTGGGCTTTTTTGCCCCAGTAGAAGCTCCCAGCCCATGTGTGTGGGTACGCAAATGCACATGGGTGTGCGTGCGAAACTGGGTCTTTGACCCGGGTGAAATAAAGCCTACTTTTGCCCCGGGCCAGGAAACAATAGAATGCCTGTGAAGAACGCATGCATTCAAAAATGAGTGGGTGGGTGGCCATGCACCAGTGATGCGCACAGAAAAACTGGATCTGAGCGACCCGTTTGTGAGATGTGGCCCTTGCCTAGAAGCGCCCACCTTCAACATCCACGTCTCAGCCTGTCTCAAGGGACACTCCACAGGAGGCAGGACAAGACAGTGGTGTCAGTCTCCGCAAGCACCAAGAGCTGTCACTCAGTAGTCAGAGCATCTGCAGAAGGTCCCAGGTTCAGTTCCTGCCATCTCCCCCCCCCCGAAAAGCGCAGGAGTGCCCCCTGTCTGAAACCTTGCTGCCAGCCTGTGCTGACAATACTGAGCTAGGTGGACCAGTGGTTTGACTCGGCATAAGCCAGCTTCCTGTGTTACTGTGCAATTGCATTTGAAGCTGGGGGAGCGGAAGAAATGCTACAAATGAGCAGTTGGGGGGGGGTGCTGGAGGGAGGGGCGGCTGGGAAACAACGAGATAAGTCTGGGGAGCAACAACTGGTTTTTCAAGAATAACTGAGTGAACGGTGTCCATTCCAAAGAAAACAGATGCTGCGGGAAAGCTCCATGCACCACAGGGCTAAGAAACTCTGCGCAGGCTCAGAAGCCCCCTCAGCTCAACGCGCCTGCAATTTGTAACAGCAGAACTTAAAAACTTCACACAACAGAGTAGACCTATGTAGAACTGCGCTCTAAAGCTGGCAAGCACCTTCAGTGGTGCAGCGAAGAAACGACTCGTTTTTGGAGTGGCTTGTAAGTTTTTTTGCGAAATAAATTGCAAAAGCGCCACATGCCACAATAGCCAAAACCAGACAACCGAAAAAGTGACTTCCGCTTATTTACTTAATTTTGCATCATTACTTTATACTTCGGTAATTTACTGGTATGCCTGCCGTTTTTGAACTCCGCCCTGTCGCTATTTCTGTTCAGTAACTTGCGAATTATTATTATTTGCAAAATAATAATTTGCAAGATAATAATTTGCAAATAAGTATTATTATTTGCAAAATAACAATTTTCAAATTGTATTATTATTATAACCACGGCCAAGATAATGCAACCTACAAGGCCAAATAATCGGAAGTTGCAAAAATGCCAAGTGCAGCCACGATGGCCCAAAGCAGCTCAGCTCATCAAGCCAAAAAACACTAACTGCAACATATTTTATTTTTATTTTGCAAAACTCCCACAGTGACTAAAAACCAACACAAGCTAAAGAGCTGCCGCCTGCTGCTGTTAACGATATTAATAGCATGGATATTACCTCCAAGGCGAAAGAGAGGAGGAGCCCTTCGGAGGCCAGGCGGGGCGTCGCTTGGTGCCAAACTAACTTCTTGGCTGCGTCGCTCCGCCCCGCTTCGCCCGCGATTTGCATCCCTTCCGTCGGCCACGTCAGCCGGGTGTCCGGGTCCAGCTAAAGCCTCCGGAGGGGAGGGGGAGAGGGATACCCCCCCCTTTAAAAAAAACACACCCCAGGACCCTCTTCTCCCTCCCCCCCCCAGCCAGGATGGTCTTGCTTACTATGATTAGCCGGGTCCAAGACGGGCTTCTCCTGGCAGCTTCTATGCAAGAAACGGAGCAGGTAAGAGGAAGGAGGAACCCAGGAGTCCGAGGCTTACAGGGCATCTCCGACCGCACCCACCCACCCCCTCAGCCGCCCCTCTCCAGCTCTAACCACTAGGGAATCCTTTCCTCTCAAGGGTCACGTGTCAGTTTTCCAGGACCCTTTTCGCTACTTCTTACTCGCACATGGTTTTGTTCTCGGTGGGGTCTTTTTGTTGGTGGTGGTGGGGAGTGAACTTTCAAACCTGGTTTCAGAGTTGATTTAGGTAGGGGTTTATGACGTTGGCGCACGTGGAGTGGGGGGTGTTAAACAAATAAATTAATAGCACCAAACGTAACGGGGCGTCTGTTTGAAGGCTGCAATCGTCGTGTGCACACATCTGCAAGGAAACTCAATTGAAAAACAATGAGACACCTTTCTGAGTAGTAGAAATAATAATAATAATAATAATAATAATAATAATAATAATAATAATAATACGTATAGCAGCGGTTGATAAATGCCAGTTTGGGGGACCTGATCTGGACCCACTCCTCCTCTTGGTAATTTTTCTGCCCCACTTCGAGATCCCATGGGTTTTGAAGGCAGTGCAAAATAAATAAATAAATAATAAATAAATAAATAAATAAATAAAAAGTAAGATGGTGCCCTGATTTGGAATGCTCAGTGGTGGAGCATCTGCTTTGCTTGCAGAAATTCCCAGGTTCAATCCTGACATTTCCAGGTACAGATAGGGGAGACTTCACTCTGGAACCCCGGAGTGCTGCTTCCGGCCAGTGTTGACAGTACTGAGGTAGGTGGGCCGGTGGTCTGACTCAGTATAAGGCGGCTTCCTGCGTTACAAATCTACCCTTCCCTGGCCATTGGAAAAAGGAAGAATAAATCTCTCTCCTGCCTCCCAGTTGATGTGTGGGCAGATGAGTGTGCCCACTTTTGGCCCCGCCCTTTGTTGGCATGTGGCCCCCAGAGGGTTGGCTGAGGGCAAACGCGGCCCTTGATGCAAAAAGGGCTGCTCCAACGTATAGGAGACTGCTTCAAGTGTACTTTGTATTGTAGCCTAATTTTGTATTTCCCCGGCACTTCATTACACACATTCATATATAGAACCAGCTTTAGGCAGGTGAACCATAACTGCTAAAGAGAGCTTCCTTGCTCAGAGGCAGTTTATCTTTGAATACCAGATACTTGGGAGAAGATCACAAGGGTCCTTCAGAAGTGTGCTCTCAGGCTCCCATCTTTAGTATTCAGGCAAAATGCCAGCCTGCCAAATTCATCCCAGCAGCCTTAGAAGCTTTTCAAGCCAAACCGCTTGCACAGAAAGATACTCTACGGGGCTCAAATCTGGATGGGCAAATATTGCAGCATCCTTGAAACTGTCCAGTCCAAATTTCTAAGGAAGATTTTCGCAGTACCACCGTGTGTCCCAAATGCTGCACTACGACTGGAGGCAAGTTTTCCCTCCGTAGAAATTCGATCTTGGCAAAGAACTTTTAATTACTGGCTCCGTATAAATTTAAATCCTTCTGGCCTATTGCCCTTAGTGACACAAGACCACGTAAAAAGTTCGTGGTCTAAATCGGTGCACCAAAAACTCCTCACCTGCGGTCTCCATCCACATCAGCTTCTCACGATGGGCCCTACTAAAGCAAAAAGGCTAATTGGACAGCACCTAAAGGACCTAGAGCAACAGAACAATCTGGCCATTATAAAGAATCTCTGCCCCTGGTATGCCTTCTTTTCCCCTTCCCAGTTTGACTCTTTGGCACCATACTTGTACAAATTAACCACCTCAAAATTCAGACGTGCCTTTACTCTAGCTAGACTGGACGTGTTGCCCTCTGCCGTACTTGAGGGCAGATTTCAAAAGATTCCAATCGAAAAGCGACTGCCCCTGTGGAAATGGCAAATTGGAAACAGTGGATCATGTCCTCTTGTCATGCTCCCTCTATAAGGATTTGAGATCCGAATTTATCACACCACTCCTACTTACTATCCCAGGCCGCCCACCTGCGGCCACGACAAAAGTTGCCAGATTCATCGTGGGTGCAATGAGACTAAGAGCCACTATCTGAACGATAATCATAGATATATGTTCGTTTTTTAAATCCATTGTTGTTTTTATTTGTATATTGCGTGTCTGTTGTTGCTATGGCTGTTGGCTATGCGAATAAAGCTTTTATCTATCTGTTTTCACTAAACGAACTTAGGCAATCCAATGTGTGCTCTCAGGCTGCCAAATTTAGTATTCAGGCAAAATGCCAGCCTGCCATGCGAAGCTGTTGTAGGATTGCAATCCTATTTGGGAACCAGCGAACACCTTAAGTGTGCGGTAACAATCCTCTCTAACAATGCCTAATAACATAATTGCCTTCCTCTCTTCCCAAGGGAGCCCAGAAGTCTTGGGATCATAGAGATTCTTCCCACACCACAACCAGCTGTAACCAGTCCCCTTCCAAGAATTTTGATTTAAGCTCCTTGGCCGGTGCAAGAGATTTTGCCGCCAGAGGCGAATTATTATTGCGGTGTTTTAAGTATAATAATTTGATTTGTTTCCCGCCCTTCACCCTAATGCCCCAAGGGCACATTGCCACAGTTTCAAATGCAACATTAAAAACAGTTTAAAACAAATTGCAGCTGCAGGAACAGGGTGGGTCGTAAAAATATACCTCTTGAGTATAAAAACAGAACGGCCTACCCTGGTCTAGCATCCTGTTCACAGAGTGGCCAAGCAGATGCCTTTTTTTTTTGGGAAGCTCAACAGCAGGACCTTCGGAGAGCGGCACAACCACTCTTCCTACCTGTAGCTCTCAGAAACTGGTATTCAGAGGAATATTCAGCCTGCGGCAGTGGAGGGAGGATGTAGCCATTGCGGCCAATAGTCTCCGATAGCCTTATCCCCTTGGTATTAGTCCAAATTATTTCCTCCACAGTCGAACCGGAACTTCCAAGAATATCACAGCCAAGCGAAGCAGCTTTTCCGGAAGCTAGGGGAACATTCGCCGAACCGCTGTTCTTTGCAGGCTGGGGCGATGACTTTCCAGTAAGTGTCCGGTGTTTCTCAGAAATAAGGAGGGAGCATGGTATTAAAAGGGCATCTCTTTTGAGCAGTGTTTTTCGACCACTGTTCCGCGGCACACTATGTTGCCTGGTGTGCCGTGGGAAAAATTGTTTATTTGATTCCTATTCAAGAGAATTACTTTATATTATAGTCAATATAGGCACAGAGTTAAATTTTTTAACATTTTCTAATGGTGGTGTGCCTCGTGATTTTTTTCATGAAACAAGTGTGCCTTTGCCCAAAAAAGGTTGAAAAACACTGCTTTTGAGAACCTGCGAATTGTTAAAAGATGCTATAACAGCGCTGGGATTGGCAGGGCAGTAGGCTTGTTGGCCTAGAGCAGGGGGCGGTGGGGGGGGATCTGGCTCCTTCCGGATGTTATTCATAGAAGTATCTCAGAATTATAGAGTTGGAAGGGGACCCCGAGGGTCATCTAGTCCAACCCCCTGCAATACAGGAATCTTTTGCCCAAGGTAGCTCCCATCATCTCTGGCCATCAGCCATGCTGGCTGGGGCTGATGTCTGCTGGAGTCCAACAACTGCTTGCGGGTTGCAGTTTCCCCCATCCCTGCTGCAGATGCGTGTTTCTCGCTTAGAGTGCCGGGGGCCCTGTGTTCGAATCCTGAATGTGAATGCTGCCTGGACTGGGGGAAGCTACAATTGAGAGAAGTTGGAGGGGCCCCAACTTAGAGATGGAGCATGTACTTTGCATGCAGAGGTTCCAATCCCCTTGCTTGTCTAGATTAAAAAAGCGTTCCTGGGCAGCTGGGCTGGAAGATACCTCTTTCCTCGATGGGGAAGAGCTGCTGCCAATCATATTTCACAACACTGAACTAGACAGACCAATGATGTGACTCGGTATAAGGCAGCTCCACATGACACCCGGCTGCTGCTTCTAAACCACCTTCACCGAAATAACAACTTGCACAGTTGCCTATGTTCCCAGTTGGGAGACGATGGTTCATTTATTCATGCAGGCTATCCCAACGTTGCAGATTATTTGCATTATTTTACTAGTGCAGTTGTGCTGCTACAATTCCTAGGGTCTACAAACTTTCCCTGAACTTAGGCTGTTTGTGCTTGCTTGAAGGAGCTGGATCACGATTTCCCTTCCTCCTTGTTTCTGTGCCCTCTTCCTCCTCTGCAGCTACCTGATCAGCCAGGGCATTTGCTACCTGACGCTGTGCGAAGCTGCTTACTCCAAAAAGCTGGCCTTCGCCTTCCTGGAGGAGCTGCAAGCCGAATTCTGGGAGCTGTACGGGAAGAAGGTGTCCTCCGTGTCACGTCCGTACGCCTTCATCGAGTTTGGTGCGTACTAACTGGGGGAGCCACTCCAGTCCCGCCCCCCAACCTTCTAGTCCTCATTGTCTAAACAGTCAAAACAAAATAAAATAAAAAATTCCTTCCAGTAGCACTGGAAGGATTTTTTTTTTTGTTTTTTGACTATGGCAGAACAACACGGCTACCTACCTGTGTCTAAACTGTGTTAGGCAACACAAAACTCCTACCTGCCTTGCAAGCAGAAGACCTTAGGTTCAGTCCTGGTGGATATTGGATCTGGAGTGTACTTTTATTTATTTGGCTAGAAGAGAAGTGGACAACCTCCAGGTTTCTTTTTTTGGGGTGGGGGGCATGAGCTAATTTGCCTGCTCCCTCGAGCCAATTTTTCTGACCCCCTCCAAAATTTGGAATAAAAATAAAAGCAGACCCACATTCACTTAGGGCCATGTGTACACACCACAGCAGCATGGAGTGGTGGCCAGAATGCTGGCCTAGGACCTAGGAGAGCAGGGTTCAAATCCCCACTTAGTCATGAAGCCCACTGGGTGAGCTTGGACCAGTGTTACACAGATAAAATGGATAGGGGGAGAACTGTGGGCACTACCTTGAAGTACTTAGAGAAAAGGCATGATACCAGTGCAAAAAAAAAAACAAAAAAACAAAAAACACCACTGGGCGAGTGCCTCAGCCCCACCCACCCCCAAAAGGTGAGTCCCTGTGGCCTAGTAGTAGTTCATCTCAGATGTTGCCAATCCACGAAACCCATATATATATATATATATATATATATATATATATATATATATATGAAGGAGCGTCTCCACGCCCATCATTCTACCCGGACACTGAGGTCCAGCTCCGAGGGCCTTCTGGCGGTTCCCTCACTGTGAGAAGCCAAGTTACAGGGAACCAGGCAGAGGGCCTTCTCAGTAGTGGCACCCGCCCTGTGGAATGCCCTCCCACCAGATGTCAAAGAGAAAAACAACTACCAGACTTTTAGAAGACATCTGAAGGCAGCCCTGTTTAGGGAAGCTTTTAATGTTTGATGGATTATTGTATTTTACTATTTTGTTGGAAGCCGCCCAGAATGACTGGGGAAGCCCAGCCAGATGGGCGGGGTATACATAAATAATAATAATAATTATTATTATTATTAAGACCTCTATATCCAGAAGCTGAAGAAATCCTACCTGGACACCTGGTCCAAGCGCCACCTGAGCAGCATCAACATGGAGCTACAGGATGTTCAGAAAATCATGGTGACCAACATTGAAGAGGTGCTCCAACGTGGAGAGGCCTTATCAGGTATGGGGAAAGGGGGTTTGTGATCGGTGCTGCGGGGAGATCTGTGTCTGTACACAGTGATCTGCACGTCGTGGGTCCTGCGTATGGGAAGTCGCAGAGCAAAATCCCACGTCTTTCTAATTTTGGGGCTGGGGTGGATGCGAGGATATCGCATCCCCAGGTTTGGGAGGAAATCCGGGCCTGGACATAATCGCCTACGGCAGGTTAGCCGCTCACTGTGGCGAGCGGGATGAGTAAAAAACGGCTAAGATGGGGTTTTAAAAGGTCTGTTAGCCAGCCCTGTCTTCCTTCCCCCATTTGCCCTCCAGCTCTGGATTCCAAGGCCAGCAACCTGTCAACTCTCTCCAAGAAATACCGCCATGACGCCAAACTCCTCAACAGTCGTTCCGCCTACGCCAAAGCTGCCGCTACCAGCCTTGTCTTTGTGATACTTATGATCTACATACGCTTCTGGTGGCTGGTGTGACCCTGCGCTGCCTTCCGTCCGCCCTCCTCCTTTGGTCTTGCCTCGTACCGGGATCTGTAAAAAGAGCGGGGTGTGTGTGTTTCCGCACAACCCCTCGCTCCGCCCTCCCCCAAGAGGCCGCTGTAGCACCTCTGGGAGAAAACGAGAACTTGTGGAACTTGTTATTATTTTCAAGTATGGCACCGTTTGCCACCCTGCGGCTGAAACTGGAATGACAACCGGTTGAGAGAAATTCAGCAAAGGGACTGTTTGTAATTGCGACGAGCGTGGTTACTTTTTTTTGCTTTTAATCTGCAAAGAGTTCTGCAGCTTCCTTTTGTCTTTTCAATGGACGAGGAAAAGAGAGAGGCGCCCCTGTTTTGGCAGATCACAAGAAGAGCCTACGCACACAGAGAGTCCCATGGCATCTTCAAAACTACCTAGGTGGGGAACTTGTTCCTCTACAGATGTTGACGGGCTCCCATCTGCTTCAGCCACTATGTCCCGTTGGTCAGAGATGCTGGGAGTTATAGTTCAGGAACAACTAGGTGGCCACAGGTGTTCCCCTCCTGGCTGTGGAAGCTCTGAATACCACCCAAGTTAGATATGTTAGTACAGCTGTTGCAGACAGAGAAACCCTGCTTGAAAAATTTGCAGGGTGCTGAGCGATCATTCCAAGCCAGCTTGTGAGGCATGGCCCGACTGAGGTTTCTGAATTAAGATCATGGTGCTTTTTCAATAAATGTTATTTTCCATGAATCTGGGAGCAGGCAACTTGACAGTGGGCGGGGGAAGGGAAAAAAAACTGCTCGTAAAAAAAACTCCAAAGCTAGTACAGGTACATTTATTTTATAGCAGTACGTTTTCAGATATTCAGGGCTCAGCCTGAGTTCCAGCAAGAGCCAGTCCAGGACCTAATTTTCAACCCAGGGATATGTGACTTGATGACACAAGGGGAGAGTGTCCTTGAGCATGTGCAGAGTGTAGGTGAAGGTTACCTTTTCACAATGGCCTTTAATGGCAGCCTGCCACGCACGAAATTAGCGGTGCTTCGAATGAACCCGTTTGGTTTAGCAAAGCGGACTGAATTCGTTCAAAAATCTCTGAAGCATGCCTAAAAGTCATTCCAATGATTTCTGGGTGAACTGAATGCGAAATAAGTTTGGGGTTTTTTTGTGTGTGTGGGGTGTGTTTGTAGAACTTTCAATGGTTTCTAGCTCATTTTCAGGTTCGTTGGCTTACATGTTTTGTTTTGTTTTGTTTTTACTCTTTAGACTCTTTGGGCTTTTAAGCTTAAAGATCATAATTGCTGGGGGAAATATATCTTTAAAACGGCTTTGTGTGTGGATGTTGATATTTGCTTAGCCTTCCTAAGTATATTTTATACTTCAGCACAGCTGCTTGCAACATTTTGAATGCTGAATGTGTGTGTGTGTATTTGCTAAGGATAATTTGGTTAAATCTAAACCAAGCGTGAACCAAACTAGTTTATATCACAAAGGTACTGGAAGTCGTTTTCTTTTTTGGACACCCTGAACTAGCTCTTTTTAAAAATGAACTTTTCAAGCACTGCAGCCAATCCTTTCCCCAGGACGCTGTCAGGAAAATCTTCACCTGCTTCAATTGTTTTTAGGTTATGAGCCACAATGTCTAGGCTCAACCTACACTGCCACAGGCAGCACACCTCCGAATATCAGTTATTGGGAAATGCGGGTGGGGAGAGTTCCCTTGTGCTCAGTCTTCCTACAGGCATTCGGTTGGTTTTTGTGAAAGCAGGACGCTGGACTAGACGGGCATTTGGACTGATCCGGCAGGCCCTTCTTATGCCCCCCCTCCCAATTTTTCTAAGGGTTGGGGGACAGAGCTCCTCCCTTCTCCCTGATAATTTTCTTTAGGTGCTGGGAGGAGGAGCAGGGAAGATTAGCTGCAAGAGAGCAGATCCCCGGTTCTGATTTCCAAGGAGCCCTCGAGGTTCTAAGCAGGCAGAGCTGAGCTGTGCTATGTGGCAGGGATGGTGTGCAATCATGGCGAGGCCTGGTCTTCATAAACCCCCGCCTATCTGATTCTGCACCAATGGTAAAGCAAAGCAAACTATGACAGCGCGTATATTGGGAAATTGCAGCTTGGGGAAGCGGGGCGAAAGGCCACTCTGACCCCAGTAGCCTGAGATCGTCCACCATTATCCGATAGCGAGTTATGATCAAGGATTTCTCCGTACGCTCCAAGCAGTGTGACATGTCATTGCCATGGACCTGTGCAACAACACCTTTCATGACCTCAGATGTGTCCTCAGACAGTCCTCCGGTTTTACACAAGATCCTCCTCGTTCCTCCATGCAGGACGTCTAAATCTGCCCTCGGGCACCGCTCGGCTCTGAATTGCCTCCCTTCGTGGTGCCGTCCTGTGACATCATCCCAGCCCCACATGACCTCATCAGGAAGCGCCACGACATGGCTCAGTCCGCTATCGCTGACTCGCAGCTGTAGCCTCTGGCCAACCCAGACCCAGAGGGTGCAGAGTCACTCGTCGGGTGGCCCCACAGCATTTTCTGATTGGCCAATCGGCAGCGTAGGAGCAGGGAGATCCTTAAAAGGGCCCTTGGTCTCTGGGACCGGAGTTAGCCGCTGGTTGCCAGGTTGCCACTTTAACCTGCGTGGGTTGCCGGCAGAGCGGTGGGGCTGGGGGCGTGGCCTGTGTGGCGAGAGCTGCTGGCTGGCGACGTGGGAGGGGCGGGGGCAGTCCAAGAGGGCCAGGATGTCGTGGTGGAGGCGCTCGAGGGCCACGTCCTTTGGGAGGCGGCCCACGTGGTCCCGGATGTTCTGCTTGGCTCCGTGCTGGAGAAGAAGGCAGGCCACTTTGTAGCTCCCCTCTTGGGCAGCCACAAACAACGGGGTCTGTGCCTGATGGGAGGGCGCGAAATAGATAAAAGTTAAGAGTCAACATCTGCACAAATCTATTTAAAGCATGCTTATAAAACAGCCATGGCTTCCCTCAAGGAATGCTGGGAAATGCAGTTTGTTAAAGGTACTGAGGCTTGTTAGCAGACTCCACACAGACCCCTACAGTTTTCCCCTCCACCTCTGACGTGTCTGTTTTCAGACGGCATGAACAGAAATAGATTACCTACCCGATTATCCTGGCTGTCCTTATCAGCTCCATTTCTGAGCAGGACAAGGGTGGCACGGACGTTATTGACCGCTGCAGCCCAGTGGAGGGCTGTTTTTCCTGTGGGACAGAGAATACAGGGATTTACTGAATCGAAATCCATGAGGCTCTCTGGGTGATCTTGGCCAAGTCGCCATCAATCAGCCAAACCAAACCCATGGAAGAGCTCCCTGGTGTAGACTTAGGTAGGGTTGCCATACATCCAGAATTTCCTGGGCATAGACGGAATGCGGCAGTCGGAAACAGCGCCCAGACGGAAACTGCTGAAATGTGCAGGAAAATCCAGATGTATGGCAACCCATGTCAGAGGTGTAGATTTTGGTGAATTTCCTTAAAAATAGCTCAAATACTTCCATCTTTTTGTTTTGAGATTTAGCAAGAAAAAGCTCAACAAGTCTGGGCAAAACTAAAAACCTTTGTGTCTGGATTTTCACTTTTTGAAATATGGCAACCCTAACTTGCAGCAAATTACAGTGGGACGCGGGTGGCGCTGTGGGTTAAACCACAGAGCCTAGGGCTTGCCGATCAGAAGGTTGGCGGTTTGAATCCCCGTGATGGGGTGAGCTCCCGTTGCTCGGTCCCTGCTCCTGCCAACCTAGCAGTTCGAAAGCATGTCAAAGTGCAAGTAGATAAATAGGTACCACTCCAGCGGGAAGGTAAACGCCGTTTCCGTGCGCTGCTCTGGTTCGCCAGAAGTGGCTTAGTCATGCTGGCCACATGACCCTCAGCCAATAAAGCAAGATGAGCGCTGCAACCCCAGAGTCGTTTGCGACTAGACCTAATGGTCAGGGGCCCCTTTACCTTTAACATACAGCAAATCGGCCTGCTATGTCTCCCAGAGGCCGGACGGATGCCGCAGCAAGGAAATAGCTTGTCCACACCCAAGCAAACAGTTCTACATCCTTTATGCACAAAGCAGCATATACAGTATCTGTTTACCAAGAACATCCCATTACACCTGGCTAGTGAAGCCATAGGTGGCAACTGCCCAAAGTCTCTCCACAGATAAGCACAACATTAATACGACCCAATTAGCATACATCAAAGTGATTGAATGCACAGACATAAATAAGCTCAGTCGTACAACAACTAACTATTAGTTTTGGTGTTATCTTGACCACCAAGATGGCGTTTGCAGGCCTTCTGGGACATGCCACTTTGGGTTCAGCACACGGACAAGCAATGCCCTCACCTCTCTTATCCACAGCCCTGATGTCGGCGTGATTGGCGACCAGCTCCTCCACCATGTTTTCAACCCCAAGCCGTGTGGCAAGCATGAGAGGGGTGGAGCCGTCGTGCGCTGATGCGTCCAAGTCCGTATGCCGGTGCCGCAGAAGGATCTGTGGAGAAAATGTTCCCTTTTTTAAAAATTCGCTGCTGGCTGACTCCCGCTAGTGGGCCTCTGGCCTCATCCAGCAGCAGAGCTCTCCTTATGTTCTTGCCACAGTCTCATTGAGATGTGGCCCACGGGCAGGAGGGAGCCAGCAGCAAATCACACGGAGCAAGTTGGAGTTAACTGTTTCTCAGCAAAAACCAGGATTGTCACAGGAGTGTCGGGCTTAATGAGCAAAGCAACTCATCCCTGTTAGGTCTTGACCCAGGGATCAGCTGCTGAGACTGAAAGGCCCCGCCTCCCCGCAGCTGCCAAAGCCCCCTCCTCTTCAGGGTTCCCCCCAAAAGCAATCTGAGACTGCGCCTGCATGAAGGTCACTTCTCCTCCGCTCTTTTCTTGCCTCTCCTGGTTCTGTCGCAGCAGGAGGTGGAGGCACCCATTACTCTTCACCAGCTGGACTCCTGATTCCTGCATCCCAGGGGGTTGGACTTGATGTCCCTTGGGGTGCCTTCCAAATCTGCAATTCTATGGTTCTATGGACTCGTCTCTGGCTCTTGGCCTCCCTCCTCTTTACCTTCTGATTCTGGACTTCTGTCTGCCAGACTCTCCCTGCTCACCAAGCCCTGTTACCTCTTCAGGTTCTGACACCTCCTCCTAAAAGTTCACTCCTCTCCAGGGTTTTCCCCAAGCAACCAGAGACTGCGCCTGCATGCAGCCAACCTCTCCTCTGCTCTTTTCATGCCTCTCTTGGACCAGAGGAAAGGGGAGCTCGTCGCAACAGGAAGGGGAGACAACCTATGACTCTTCACCAGCCTGACTCATCTCTGCCTCTTGACCTCCCTCCTCTCCTGCTTCTGATTCTGGACTTCTCTCTGCTACAGAGTCTCCCTGCACACCAAGCCCTGTTACCTCCTCAGCTTCCAACACCACCTCCTTCCAGTCTTCTCCCTCTGACCACTCATTGTTGTCCCACCAGCACTCCCTGGGCTCTCAGCCTTCTTCCTTTGGGGGTTCCCCAGCTGGTTCCTCCTACCGTTCCTCTGCATCCAATGACACCCACCTAGTCTGGCATCCTGTTCTCCCAGTGGCCAACCAGATGCGCCCCCCGAGAAGCCCTAGAGAAGGACCCGAGTGCACCCACCTCCCCAATTGTGATTCCCAGCGAGTGCTCTTCAGAGACATATAATGCCTCTGACAGTGGAGGGAGAGAACATGGCCATTGTGACCAGCCTTGTCCTCTGTGTTCAAAGAGTCTTGTGTGTATGGAGAAGGCCTTCCGGGAGTGTGATGTCATTCCACCCTGCACCTCCGTTTTATTTTACTCACCTGGAATACACCCAGTGCATCGGCCGCGATGGCGCTGTGCAAGGGGCTCCGCCCCCACTGGTCGCGGACGTTGACGTCGGCGCCGGAGGCCAGGAGCCTGCGGGCGGCATCAGCACGGGAGAATCGAGCTGCCAAGTGAAGGGGCGTCTCTCCAGGGCTTCCCCTCTGCCC
The DNA here is from genome assembly GCA_900245905.1 of Lacerta viridis. Classification (NCBI taxonomy): domain Eukaryota; kingdom Metazoa; phylum Chordata; class Lepidosauria; order Squamata; family Lacertidae; genus Lacerta; species Lacerta viridis. The sequence continues at coordinate 476,433 of OFHU01002722.1, forward strand.
CTCTGCCCAGGATCCCTCCAGGTCCAATCCAGGAGAATGGGCCAAGGGCATCATGGGGGTCAGGCCACAAACTGGAGAGATAAAAAAGGGCATTTCGTGAAGGTCAGAGTTGTAACTAGGGACGTACGTACGTTTTGGTTTCCCTCTGCCTCTCATTTTCCCAATCTTGAGTTCCGTTCCCCAGATTTCCTCATCAATTTGTCAGCGTTATTATTTATCTGTTTTTGGGGTTTATTGGTAAGATTTCTATTTTTAAAAATCTCCATAAGATAATGAAACAAGAAGAAGAAAGGAAAAGAGAGAGAGAGAGAGAGAGAGAGAAAAGAACGAGAAAAGGAAAGGAAGCATTAGAGAAAAATATAAAAGGCTTCTGGTTTCCCATCTGCCAGTTACATTAAAAAAAGAAAGAAATTATTTAAGACATTCAGTTCATGTCTTCTCCATTTTCTGTTAAACAATATTTCTTTTAAGTCAATTTTTTTTAAAGAAGAAAAGCCCCCTCATGAAAATTTGTCAGCCTTTTAGTGCACATTTCTCCCATCATACACATTTATGTGTGCAATTTTGGCAAATACATACTTGTTTGCAAGGCAATCTCTCCTAGTATTATTATTATTATATAATTCATTATGATATAATATCATATTAATCTTGCCCTCCCCCCCCCGGTTCAGACCAGCCCTATGGGCAGGATCTCTCCTTACGTCTAGTCCAAGGGCAGGACTTCCTGCCTTGTTGTTGACGGCTTCCCTTGAAGGCCTGCTTCCCTCTTTACCTGGCTTTTGAGTCTTGGCGGCCTTCGGCTTGGGGTCCTTCTCCTGGCTTGAGGCCTGCGTGCTGAACTGCACCTGCTTCTTTGGCCTAGACTGGCCTCGGTCCGGGATCGAGACGGCATCTGCATCACCCTGCACAAAAGAGGCTATAAAAAGTTTGCTCCGTCCCTGCTAGTGGAACGGGACCAACAAAATGGGCACGGCTGCGGTTGTGGCCACCTCCCCTCTGCCACCCTCTGCACCCTGCATGCCACCCACCCTCCCTGCTTACCTGGCAGAGAGGTGGGAACAAATGTGATCCTTCTCTGTTCCTTCGTGGGGGGAAATAAAGTAAAAGGGGACATATTCATCCCCGCCACTTTCTCTATGGCCCAACTATGGTGCCACACTTGCTCTGTAATATATCGATTTATTTTTTTAAGTTGTTACAACGGCCCTGGCCCTGGCCTTGCCTGTGGGGCTCTGGACATGCCCTCTGCCGTCCAAATCCTAGCAGCAGCACTGCCTCCCCATCCGGACCAAATACCTCCATATCTGCGTAGTTCAGCGGTCCATCAAAGTGGGGGCTGGAGCACATGTCGGGGTCATCTACAAATTCAGCACTTGGCTTCATTGGCCTGCATTGTGGGGAGAGGGGGAAAGAAATGGAGAATCATAGAATCCTAGAGTTGGAAGAGACCACAAGGGCCATCCAGTCCAACCCCCTGCCAAGCAGGAAACACCATCAAAGCATTCCTGACAGATGGCTGTCAAGCCTCCGCTTAAAGACCTCCAAAGAAGGAGACTCCACCACACTCCTTGGCAGCAAATTCCACTGTCGACAGCTCTTACTGTCAGGAAGTTCTTCCTAATGTTTAGGTGGAATCTTCTTTCTTGTAGTTTGAATCCATTGCCCCGTGTCCGCTTCTCTGGAGCAGCAGAAAACAACCTTTCTCCCTCCTCTATATGACATCCTTTTATATATTTGAACATGGCTATCATATCACCCCTTAACCTTCTCTTCTCCAGGCTAAACATACCCAGCTCCCTAAGCCGTTCCTCATAAGGCATCGTTTCCAGGCCTTTGACCATTTTGGTTGCCCTCCTCTGGACACGTTCCAGCTTGTCAGTATCCTTCTTGAACTGTGGTGCCCAGAACTGGACACAGTATTCCAGGTGAGGTCTGACCAGAGCGGAATACAGTGGTACTATTACTTCCCTTGATCTAGATGCTATACTCCTATTGATGCAGCCCAGAATTGCATTGGCTTTTTTAGCTGCTGCATCACACTGTTGACTCATGTCAAGTTTATGGTCTACCAAGACTCCTAGATCCTTTTCACATGTACTGCTCTCAAGCCAGGTGTCACCCATCCTGTATTTGTGCCTTTCATTTTTTTTGCCCAAGTGTAGTACTTTACATTTCTCCCTGTTAAAATTCATCTTGTTTGCTTTGGCCCAGTTCTCTAATCTGTTAAGGTCATTTTGAATTGTGATCCTGTCCTCAGGGGTATTAGCCACCCCTCCCAATTTGGAGAGGAATAAGGAGAGATCCCAGGCTGCTGCTGCTGCTATTGTTATGAGTTTGCGGCGTTAATCCCTGGGTCCAGCAAGTGCTAAAATCAAATGAAGGCTTCTAATTTTTGGAATAGCCTGTCTAGCTCCCTGATGAGGTGTAAAGAGAACAAAGGAAAGGGATCTGTGAGAAACAGCAAATGCCCTCCCTCAACTCACAGATAGGGAGAAGGAGAAAAAAAAGGCAAAAAAATAATTGGAGAGCAGTGATGTGACATGGAGGTCAAGCAGTAGGCTGGAGAGTTAGAGCAATGTTTGAGAAAAATATCTGATTTTTATTTGATTCCACAGCTGCGGCAATGGGAGGAACAAGACCCTTTTGGGATGTCAATGCAGCGAACCCCTCCATCGCAAGCCCAGGCTTCATATACAATGGTACTGTGAAAGTTGAACGGAATCCATTCCAGAAGTCCGTTTGACTTCCAATATGTGGCAGGGGGTTGGACTGGATGGCCCTTGTGGTCTCTTCCAACTCTATGATTCTATGTTCGGAAAACAAGGTGCAGCTTCCGATTGGATGCAGGAAGCTCCTGCAGCCAATCGGAAGCCGCGGAAGCCCTGGAGGACGTTCGGGTTCCAAAGAACATTCGCAAACTGGAACACTCACTTCCGGGTTTGCGGCGTTCGGGAGCCAAAACATTTGACTGTATGTGGAAATAAACCATCTATCATAAAGACATCACAGTCTCTGCTGTGCCTCATTTTCCAAAAGGAAACATATACCCTGGGGAAGCACCTGGAACCCCTGGAATTGTGCGCCGCTCGTAGATTGGGGGGCATGCGGACGTGTAATGCTATTTTGCAGGCAGCATTCAACGTCACATATTGGCAAGTTCAGGCGGCGTAATGAGAGTCGATTGAGAGGTCTTATGCAACAAACCTGCTTTCCCCAAAACACTGGCAGACTTTGGGGGTCTCAAATCTCAGCGGTGCACCTCCTCTCTCCTTTCATTGTACATGGTCATGGTGCCCCGAGGCTCTGTGTGACAGAAGCAGTTATGCTTCCTAAATCTGCCTCTGCCCAAAAGGATAACGCACTGGAAAGTGAGTGGGAGGGGGCAATGGCTTGTTGCAGCGTCATCTAATCATCCCTTGAGCAAATATAACCGCCCCTTAAGCAAATCAGGATGCTCTGTCTGTCTGTGCCTTTGGCTCAACCACCTCTCAGCCTCCCTGCTTTCCGCCCAATGGCAACCAGCCGCCACTGAAGCAAATAAGTGGACTGAGAGCCAGTGTGGTATAGTGGTTAAGAGTGGTAGACTCGTAATCTGGGGAACCGGATTCGTGTCTCCACTCCTCCACATGCAGCTGCTGGGTGACCTTGGGCTAGTCACACTTCTTTGAAGTCTCTCAGCCCCACTCACCTCACAGAGTGTTTGTTGTGGGGGAGGAAGGGAAAGGAGAATGTTAGCCGCTTTGAGACTCCTTCGGGTAGTGAAAAGCGGGATATCAAATCCAAACTCTTCTTCTTCTGAGTACCCTAGCCATCCTTGTTGTTTGGTGCCAAGCCAAGGCTGCGACCAACCATGCCTTTCATACTCACTTGAGCCCAATGGCGTCCTCTCCCACAGGGTCCCGGCGGCAACGTCGCTTCTTGGCCTGGTGTGGAGCAAATCCAGGGGGGAACCACAGAGAGCCGTGTTCGCGCCTCTGGGGCCGGCGGATCCTCCAGACTCCGAGGAAGACGGCCAGCGCTATGACCACAACAGCAGCACCAACGCCGTATATGAGAGGCCCCGAAAAATGGGAAACAGAGGCCTGGGGATCTGGTGGTGGGGAGGAGAGAGAGTGTGAAACAGGAGCCCCCCATACCAAATCCCATCTGCGCTACCGATTTATATCTGTTCCATACCAGTTTCCTAAGCACGGCTTCCTTCTAAATAACTACGGGAATTGTAGTTTGGCAAGAACTGTCTGGTAAAGATCTATTGGTATTTTCCCTGAACAGTGCTGTAAAGAGCAATTGGGTTGGGGTGGGGGGAGAGAAATAGCAGACCGGAGGTGGGGTTTCCAGCAGATAATGGTGTGAGGGCCCTGATCTGGACTGGGAGCACATTCTGAATCAAACTCCCCCCTTGGCTAACTTTTTCTGCAAAATAGAAGTGGCCCTTTTGTGGTTATCCTTTGGGTAGGGGGCAAGGGGGCCTCTTCCCTCAATACCCCCCCCCCCGATATGCCATAATTTCCAGATTTCCAGCTTGCTTTGCCTTTCAAAAGAAAAAAGAGTAAAGCCCATCCACATAATGGACTTAAAACAGTATCATACACTAGTTACAGGTACAGGTGGGTAGCCGTGTTGGTCTGCCATAGTCAAAACAAAATCGAAAATTCCTTCCAGTAGCACCTTAGAGACCAACTAAGTTTGTTCTTGGTATCATACACTCTAAACGTTAGAAATAACTTTCTTTTCTTTTTCTTTTTTTCTTTCTGGTAACATCTTTATTGAAAATTCAAAAATACATAACTATATGTGCACCAAACATGGTGAGATGCAAACAAAAAGAGAAAAATAAAAAGAGAAACTCAATGGGCGACCTGGGGTCAGGCATTGTCCCTCAGCCTGGCCTACCTCACAGGGTTCGTGTGAGGATGAAAACAGGCAGGAGGAGAACTGTGTATGCCATATTTATCTCCATGGAGGAAAAGTATGGCGTGAAACTCCACTCTGTTCTAATCAGACAGGAGGGCTCTCTTTCTCCTTAAACTCTCAGGAATTCGGACCTAGCATCTCTGCTACCTACCATTTCCCGCAGACTCGACCCAGGCAGCTACCACTGGGTATGGCACCAGGGACTCGAGGTTTCCTTTGGCTGATAAGGCCGCCAAGAAATTCAGGACACTTGGGGGGGATGTGAAGCATGACCCTGAGCACTGGTTCCCATCCACAGCCAAGAAGATGGTAAATCTGCAACAAATGACAAGAAAGCCAAAAATAAATAAATGCAAAGTAAAATAAATACGAAATAATTGAGCAACCCTTCTTCCCAGGGACATCGAAACTGCAGCTCTGTGAGGTACACACTTGCCTTTCCTCAGCTATTTCCAGGCACTGCCCGCGATTTAAAGCTCTGCGTCCAAGCGTCCTGTTTTTTAGGGGTTTTTTTGCTCTGGGGTTTCCCCCACAAAAAGCTGTGCTTTAGAGCTGAATCGGAACAAACATCCATCCATAGAAAACGCTAATTGACGATTTCTCCGATTCAGCTTCAAAGAGTGGGTTTTTGTAGGGAAAGCTCAAGGAGGGAAAAACATGCTTAGACACAAAGCATTAAAGGACAGACCTGTGCCTTGAAAGATGGGGAAAATGATAGATAATGAACTGAGGAAAAATATTGAAAATAACTTTCCCTAAGAAACCAGAATCATTTCTTTTAGGTATCATAGGACCAGAGATCCCGAAACTATTTACCTGTATTTTTCTGTCTATAAGACGCCCTCATGTATAAGACGCCCCCTATTTTTGGGGTCTCAGATTTAAGAAAATGGGGGGATGTATCCATGTATAAGACGCCTCCTAATTTTTGACATTATTTTTTAGGGGGAAAACCTAGTCTTATACACGGAAAAATACTGTATGTACGCAACCACAGCTGTGCAGATTCTGTTAGCCCACAAATGGAAAGATGGTACAACTCCGACCAAAGAAGAGTGGAAGACAAAATTGATGAACTACGCTGAGACGGCAAAAACTTATAGGAATAATTAGAAATCAGGAAGAAGAGGTCTGGCATGGTGTGGAATGATTGGTGCAGACAGAGAGAAAGGGAGGCCCTGTCTTACCCAACAGTCTCCTCCAAAGTCTCAGGTTGAACCTCCGTCCAGTTGCTGCTGCTTCCAAGCAGCTCCTTTCCCGTGTAGGGGTAAATCCTCTCCCTGCCCTGGGAATCTCGCTGAACTTGCAGCGCCGTCCGCACAGCGACCGCCAGAGAATACAGGAAATGGGGGAGGTCCTTGCGAGGAAGCAGGACAGCCAGGCCCAAGGCGGAGTTCCCGAGCGGGCCAGGATGAGACCGACAATCTCCCCCATCCCAGCCACATGAGGCCTCATTGCATCCTCTGTCGCAGTGCCCGTCCGAGGAGTGGTCCCGACAATATTGCTCATAGAAAGGGCTGAGGAGGAAAAGTTCGTTGTGTGGTGAATGGCGTGGTCGAAAGTGGGTGCATAAAACATTTTTTCACCTATACCCCTAAACCTCAATAGGGATGGGAAGATCTGCCAGTCCCTCGTTTTTCTACATTTTGCAGCCATTTGTGGATTTTTTTTTTTAAAAAAACAGAACCTCATACACGTTCAAAATAGAACCCCCAGGTTCAAGGGAAGTCTACCTCTGAATATCAACCGCTGAGGACAAGCAAGAGAAGAACACTTGTCTATTTCAGTTTTTGGCTCACAAACTTCCCATTAAGGAAGCATCGTAGTGGGCACTTTTGTAAACAAACAGCAGGGGAACCAGCTCCATATTGTCTCTACGTCCGGCTCGTGGGCTTCGCAAGAGGCACCTGGGTTGCCACTGTGATAAACAGGACGCTGGACCAGATGGGCCTTTGGTTTCATCCAGCCAGGTCCTTCTTAGATTTTTAAGAACAGGCAAGGAAGTGTCTGGCTCTGTTTTGCCAGGAGAGATAAACTGGCACTCTTCCACCCTCAGATCCATTTCTATGTGTGCCTTGATGCACACACACCACATGCTAAGTGCACAGAGACACAGGAAGCTTCCTTAAACCAAGTCAAACCATGGCTACATCTAGCACAGTATTGTCTACACTGACAGGGAGGGACTCTCTAGGGTTTCTGCACTACCTGGAGATGCTCTCCCTTCCACTGACAGAAGCAGCAATGCTTCTGAAAGCCAAGTTGCTGGAAACCGCAGAACCCAGAGAGGTATGAAAAGGGCAGAGGAGAAGTTAGCTTCGTGCAGGCACAGTCTCAGATTGCTTGGGGAAAACCCTGGAGAGGAAGGCAGCTGTGGTAAGGAAGCGGGGGACCTTTGGTCTCAGCAACTGCTTCATGGGGGAAGGCCTGCTGGAGATGGGTTGCTGTGCTCATTAGGCCTGACACTCCTGTGCAGAGTTAATAAAGAGTTAACTTCAACTTGCACAGTGTGATTTACTGCTGGCTCTCTCCTGTCTTTTGCCCCCATCCTCATCCCTACTGAGACTCAGGTGGAAGGCAAATCTACCAGCCAGTGCCACCCCATGGAACTAAGATGCCAGACAGGTGGGAGCTGGCTGAGGACACACGAAGGTTGGTGGGGTAGGGCCCAGTTCACCGTAATGAACCAGCCTCCACTGGTGCCCACAGCAGTTTCTCCAGTCTGCAAACAACTCCATCGGCCCTAAGAGGTTGGCTGCCTCCGTCCTACTCGGCCAATGCCAGACCCCGCTCCCCACCCCACAGACACCCCCCCCCCGTTCGCCACACTCCCTGGCAATGACCCACTTGCAAGGCTTCCACAGGGCACAGTCGAATCCGTCATACAGGCAGTCCTCACTACGGCAGCGGCGCTCACAATCCCCATCCCGGAAAGCCGCCTGGCACAGCTCCTGCTTTGGGCAGGACCCCCAAGGATCAAGCACCCCCAGGGAACAGTCGCCGCCATCCCAGTTGGTCTCGGGGGAGCTGCAGGCCCGGTCACATCGCTGGTCTCCTGACACCAGCCGGCACTCGGAGCTCGTGGTGGCCTTGGTGGTGGGACAGGAACCCGAGGAGCAGGGGGGGAGGTGGCAGTCATGTCCAGAGAACCCTTGCACACACAGGCACTGGGGTCCAGACGGATGGGTGATGCAAACTCCCCCGTTGTGGCAGTGGAATGATCCACAAGGAGGGGCTCGCAGCTCACAGGTGGTTCCATCATAACCCTAGATAGTGATGAGTGGGGAAGTAAAAGTCATTTAAAAAAAAACCAAAAACTTCCACAGTCTACTTTTATTTGAGTCTTGAAACAAGTTGGCACATTTAGAAATAATTAGCACTGCCAAGGCTTTTTCCCCCAGCTGGAACTCAGTTCCGGCACCTCTCAGGTGGGCGCCATTGCCATTATAAGAGAAATAAAGGAAACACTCATGGGGAATTATGCAACCCCTTTCTCTAGAAAAATAGTACTAATTATCACTGTTGCTATTATTAGGCACTATCCTATCCTGGCCCTTTTAAGAGTAGATCTGTTGAAATGAATGAACTTTCCAAACGTAGGTCCATTAATTTCAAATGAGACCACCCCGAACAATAGCTTAATTGGATGCAAGCTATTATTTGTTGTTGTTCAGTCGTTCAGTCGTGTCCGACTCTTCATGACCCCATGGACCCCAGGCACGCCTATCCTTCACTGCCTCTTGCAGTTTGGCCAAACTCATGTTAGTAGCTTCGAGAACACTGTCCAACCATCTCGTCCTCTGTCGTCCCCTTCTCCTTGTGCCCTCCATCTTTCCCAACATCAGGGTCTTTTCCAGGGAGTCTTCTCTTCTCATGAGGTGGCCAAAGTACTGGAGCCTCAACTTCAGGATCTGTCCTTCCAGTGAGCACTCAGGGCTGATTTCTTTAAGGATGGATAGGTTTGATCTTCTTTCAGTCCATGGGACTCAAGCTTCTATTATTAAGATTTAATTCATTGCTCGATAGGAAAAAGATGTCTCAAAGCAGCTTACAGTCCCATAAAACACGAAAGCAGCTGAAAGTCAACCCAAAACTGAATTGGTATAACTGTTTTTATATCAGGAACTGCCCTAAAACCGGATCTTTTACTGTTGCAGCAACTGCACTTTGGAATTTCTGCGAAGGGAAGTCTATCCAAATATATAGGATGCTGACATTTGTTAATCAGGTTGCAGCTTGTTGTTTTTTAAAAAATGTTTTAAATAGTTGTTCAGGGTTTGTTTGTTTTTTTTAAAAATGATAATGTTATTGCTTTAATCTTTTTTTATATATATAAGCTGGAAACTGCAGGAGGAGAGAGGGCTCTTGCACTCAGTTCCTGCTTGTGGGTTTCTCACAGGTCTCTGGTTGGCCACTGAGAACAGGACACTGGAAGGAATGGGACATTGGACTGGCCCAATGGATTATTATTCAGATATCACAAATGGGTTATTGTCAATAGGCATGTTGGGCATCGGAAAAGGGTAAGTCTAGATTAAAAAAAAATAAAAATTGACGGAGTGGGCGGGGAAGGAACACGGCCTGCATTTTGATAGCAGTGACATAATGGAGACTAGGCATACATGACGAGTGCCAGTCACACAACAACAATAACATGCCCTCTTTGGGAAGTGTTCTTGCGCTGAACAGATCGCCTGATCTGCCATAAGGCAGGGTGCTGTAGCTGCAGGGTCCAGCAACAGTTATCCAGTGTGCCAGAGAGCCAGTGTGGTGTAGTGGTTAAGAGTGGCAGACTCGTAATCTGGTGAACTGGGTTCGATTCCCCGCTCCTCCACATGCAGCTGCTGGGTGACCTTGGGCTAGTCACACTTCTCTGAAGTCTCTCAGCCCCACTCACCTCACAGAGTGTTTGTTGTGGGGGAGGAAGGGAAAGGAGAATGTTAGCCGCTTTGAGACTCCTTCGGGTAGGGATAAAGCAGGACATCAAATCCAAACTCTTCTTATCAGCTGCCATAATTTGAGGTTTTTTTTTGTTTTTTGTTTTTAGGCTAGAGGCTATGATTTATGTGCATGCTTAAGACCTGGTATTAGGGATGTCAAAAATCAGTCCATTTTGCTTCTCCAAGATTCTCATTTTTCCAAATCTGAAAGCCAGATCTCCACATTTCCACATTATTATTTTTTAATTCTCATGAAAATTCATCTGCATTTGGACCGGATTATTTCCTAATTAATTTTTATTGTATGCAGTTTTGACTAACGATCACTTTATAGGCGTAAACTGAATTGAATCCCTGCCCCCATCCCTACCTGGGACACACCCACTTTAGCATTTGAACACCCAACACCCCCCAGACAGGCTGCAGCTTCCTCAGCCCCATTCTTACCTGTGGACAATGGCAGGTGAATTCAAGAGAGTTACCCGGTATCACACTGCAGCTTCCCCCGTTGAGGCAGGGATTTGACTGACAACTGTCAATCAAAGATTCACAAAGAATACCTGTGGAGGGGAGGGGAGGAGTGTTTTATTTTGTTATTACTGAAATTTTCCTTCCATATGTAATCCACCTCAGATCCTTACTCTTCCCTGAGTCGTGGAAAAAACTGAAAACAATATTTTTTTAAAAAAAAATCGCATTTTTGTTTTATCTGATGTTTTTAGAGGGGCAGGTTAAAAATGTCTTGTCCTTTATTTATTTGCATTTTCTATTTTACATGAACAAATGAATTAAAAACATAAACATATAATCCCTTTGACTTCCCTCTTCCCCCATTATGGATCTTAATATAATTATTTTCCTCTCTGCATCTCTTTCATAACTCTATTCTTATAAATCCTTTATCATTCCATAGTTCAAATTTTTACTACAAGTTTTCTGTCAATCCTACCAATGTGTGTAATTGTTTACAATAGTTTTTCAAACAAATTATAAACTTTCCCCATTCTTTATTAAAGACCTCCTCTTCCTGGTTTCTGATTCTTCCTGTAAGTTTTGCCATGGTTCAGCAATCTATTTTGTCATTTATTCTTAGTCATGTTGATGCTTCATAGACTCACTGGATTGTAGAGTTAGACACACAACTCTGAGGGTCACCAAGTCCAATCCTCCCCAATGCAGGAATCTCAACATGTGCCCCCCCATTCAATTTGAAATCACCCTGGACCCTGCACTTAGCTTCGCACATGTGCTAGCAGTTTCATTGCAGCGCCACTAGGAGCAGTCATAGAATCATAGAGTTGGAAGAGACCACAAGGGCCATCCAGTCCAACCCCCTGCCAAGCAGGAAACACCATCAAAGCATTCCTGACAGATGGCTGTCAAGCCTCCGCTTAAAGACCTCCAAAGAAGGAGACTCCACCACATTCCTTGGCAGCAAATTCCACTGCCGAACAGCTCTCACTGTCATAAGAGGAGCGATAAAGCTAGAATAGTTAAATTCCTCATGTACAAGGATGAACAGGTTAAATCTGTAATGATACACTGGGCGAGGGATTTGGGGTATAATATCCAACTTTTAGACTGGGAAAGATTATGGGAAACTGACTTGAAAATTATATGGAAATGGTATGGAAATGATGTACCGGTGGTATTTGACTCTTTGTAAGTTAGCAAAAGCGGGGCGCGGTGACGCTGTGGGTTAAACAGAGCCTAGGGCTTGCTGATCAGAAGGTCGGCGGTTCGAATCCCCGCGACGGGGTGAGCTCCCGTTGCTCGGTCCCTGCTCCTGCCAACCTAGCAGTTCGAAAGCACGTCAAAGTGCAAGTAGATAAATAGGTACCACTCCAGTGGGAAGGTAAACGGCGTTTCCGTGCGCTGCTCTGGTTCCAGAAGTGGCTTAGTCATGCTGGCCACATGACCCGAAGCTGTACGCCGGCTCCCTTGGCCAATAAAGCGAGATGAGCGCCGCAACCCCAGAGTCGTCCGTGACTGGACCTAATGGTCAGGGGTCCCTTTACCTTTAAGTTAGCAAAAATGTGTAAGACAAGTACAAATATCTGTTGGAAATGTAAAGAAAAACAAGGCACATTTTACCATATGTGGTGGACGTGTAAGATAATAAAAGCATTCTGGGAAATGATATATAATGAATTAAAAGCCCAAAAAAAATGTTTAAAATAACCTTTATAAAAAAAAACCCAGAAGCTTTTTTACTAGGAATTGTAGGTACTGAGATCCCAAAGGAGCAGAAAAGGTTTTTCATGTATGCAACGACAGCCGCACAGATGTTACTAGCCCAGAGGTGGAAAGAAGACAAAGTCTCTACCAGAGAGGAATGGCAAACTAAGCTGTTGGACTATGCCAAAATGGCAACACTGACCGGAAAGCTCAGGAACCAAGAAGACAAAAACTTCAATAAATAATGGGAAACATTTATAATTTACTTGAGACCACTGTAAGCAGATGAAAACATTAGCAGGATTGCAATAACACTTGTAATGTAGAAAATATTATGGACAAAATGGAGAGACATAACATTTGGATGATGAAATAATATGCAGTTGAAAAGGTTTATATCAGAACCCATGGATGGGAAGGTGGGAACTCTAGAGATTTGGAGAAATCTCTAAATATGGATATGTATTTTGTATTGTTATAACTCTACACTTGTAAAATCAAATAAAAATTATTGTTTAAAAAAGTTCCTCATGTACACACATTAAACAGACGAAACAAAAAATGAACTGGTTAAACTGCCTTCATAACAGTAAACACTTACCCGTATATCCTGATAGGCACAAACATCGGAAGCCATCTTCACTGGAGTGGCAGCGATGGGCACCAGGCCAGTGGCATGGCTGAGAGAAGCAGGCGTCCACCACCCCCTGGCACCTCTCACCAACGTATCCCGGTGGGCAGATGCAAGAAAATCCTTCGGCCTGAGTCTGGCAGGTCCCCCCGTGGTAGCAACGGGGGCCAGGAAGGGAACAGGGGTCCAAATCACATTTGGGACCTGCGGGAGATGGAAAAGACGGCATCTCAGGTTGCAAGGCGACAGATAGAAACCACCCTCTGATACTCGAATGGGTGGTACATAAATTTAATAAATAAATGCAGCCTGGACATCGAGATCCTCCTCCGAGGGCCTTCTGGTGGTTCCCTCCCTGCGAAAAGCAAGGTTACAGGGAACCAGGCAGAGGGCCTTCTCGGTAGTGGCGCCCGCCCTGTGGAACGCCCTCCCATCAGATGTCAAGGAAATAAACAACTATCTGACTTTTAGAAGACATCTGAAGACTGTTTAGGGAAGTTTTTAATGTTTTATTGTACCTGAGTGACTGGAGAAACCCAGCCAGATGGGCGGGGTATAAATAATAAAAAATATTTGTTGTTGTTGTTGTTGTTGTTGTTGTTGTTGTTGTTGTTGTTGTTACATACATACATACATAACTAATAGAGCAGCCTGTTGCCAAACACTTTAATTCTGAGAACCACAGCCTGTCAGATTTAGCAGAGACGGAGAAATTCCAGCATTGCTCTGATTCAGAGAACGGAGCCTTTCTGAGCCTCCCTTCCTCAGATCTCCTCGGAAACAGCACCAGTTTTTATCAGAGCAACTGATGAATGAGGAAGCCGCACTGTTTTCCTGTAACAGGTAGGTAGCCTTGTTGGTCTGCCATAGTCAAAACAAAATAAAAAAGTAAAAAATTCCTTCCAGTAGCACCTTAGAGACCAACTAAGTTTGTTCTTGGTATGAGCTTTCGTGTGCATGCACACTTCTTCAGATACACTGAAACAGAAGTCACCAGACCCTTATATATAGTGAGAGAGTGGGGAGGGGTATTACTCAGAAGGGTGGTGGGAATGGGTGATGGGCTGATGGGTGTGGAAAACCTGTTGACGACTGTTAACGACTGCTACTGGTCTTACAGGAAAAAGTAAGGGGTGAGATGGCTAAAGATAGCTTTGTATCTTCCAAGCTCATACCAAGAACAAACTTAGTTGGTCTTGAGTCTAAGGTGCTACTGGAAGGAATTTTTTAATTTTTAATTTTGTTTTGTTTTCCTGTAAGAATGCAAGGTTTCTGTTTTGTCATTCGCTGCAATATCTGCATCTAATGGGTTCCTTGCGATGGGCAGTGGAGGCTGCTCTGTTGGGGCAGATGGGGGCACTGCCCTACCAACCTCATTTCCGCTCTAGAGAGTGGTACTGAATGTCAGCTTAGTCTCGAGGTTGTCCCTGTAGGACTCAGCAGAGGAGAGGATGGGGACAGGACAGAAATTAGGTGGCTCTGTCTGTCTGTCATTGGCCCTGGCTCCCCCTACTGGCTGGGCTCCCTGCGTTCCACCCCACCATGTGCACACCTGGAATACTGTGTCCAGCTCTGTGTGCCACAATTTAAGAAGGATCTGGTCAAGGTGGAAGGGTGTGCTGAGGAGGGCAACCAAGGGGATCAAGAGTCTGGAAACCAAGCCTGATGAGGAACGGGTGAGGGAATTGGGTATGTTTAGCCTGGGAAAGAGCAGACGGAGGGGAGATAGGATAGCCATCTTCAAATATCTCAAGGGATGTGACATGGAAGATGTGGAGCAAGCTTGCTTTCTCCTTCTCCAAAAGGGAAGACCTGAACCAATGGATTGAACCTACAAGAAAGGAGATTCTGAGTAGACATCAGGAAGATCTCTCTGGCAGTAAGAGTTGTTCAACACTGGAATGGTCTCCCTTGGAGGTTTTTAAGCAGAGGTTAGATGGCCATCTGTCATGGGTGCTCCGGCTGAGATTCCTGCATTGCAGGGGGTTGGACTAGAGGACCCTTGGGGTTCAACTTTACAAGTCTATGTTTCTCTAAGTCCCAATGGGCACCAGCTTCCACTGGCCTTGTGCACTTCTTCTGCCCAAGGTTAAACTCTGCTCCCACTTACCTTTGGTCCCCGGAGGGCACAAGCAGTGGAACCCGTCTTGTGTCCTGGTACAGGTTCCCCCGTTCGGACAATTCTCCTTCGGTAGGCACTGCAACTGGAAAGATCCCGAGGCAATTCATGACAACTATATTTGAAGCAGGAAAAGTTGCAAAGAACGTTTCCCCCCCTCTCCCCACCTCCATTTCCACATCCCTGCTTATTGACCGTTCACCCCAATTTGTTGACACAAACTTCACAGGGAAGTTAGACGATGTTGGCTGGTTTTGGAGCATTCGTTCTGATTGGTTTGAAGAGAAGTTAGATGGCGTCGTGTCAAGCAAATGTTATCCAGCATTCCCCAGTGCATCTTCTCATCACTTACTGCAAACAGTCTGATTTGAGGGTTGGGGTGGGGAAGCAGGTTTCCTGCATGAGTACCAAATCAACTTGGGCTGTTTACACAGCATAGTTTGAAAGCACTTCCCCATCCCAACCAACCAAAGAACATTGGAAACTCTAGTTTACCCCTCACAGAGTTGCAAGCTATAGTTCCTGCGAGAACAGGAGGCTAGACTGTGATGGGCATTTGGCCTGATCCAGCAGCCAGGAACGTCTTCAACTCCCGCCTGGAAACCAATGTCCCCACTGTGGAAGGATTTGTGGATCCAGAATTGGCCTCCACAGTTACTTATAGACTCATTGTTAAAACTGTGGTTATGGAAGGCAATCTTACCTGGCTACGAGGGATCGCCAAAGAAGAAGAAAAAAAGAGAAGAAGAAGAAGATGTCCAGTGTGGTGTAGTGGTTAAGAGTGGCAGACTCATAATCTGGTGAATCAGGTTCGCGTCTCCACTCCTCCACATGCAGCTGCTGGGTGACCTTGGACTAGTCACACTTCTCTGAAGTCTCTCAGCCCCACTCACCTCACAGAGTGTTTGTTGTGGGGGAGGAAGGGAAAGGAGAATGTGAGCCGCTTTGAGACTCCTTCGCGTAGTGATAAAGCGGGATATCAAATCCAAACTCTTCTTCTTCTTCTTAACGGAAGTGATAGGCAAATGCATGGCAGAAGATGGGGAAACACTGGATGGAAGCAAGATCGTCTAACCTTCCCACAAACAAATCAGAACAAATGCTCAAGAAGCAGCTGACATCACTGAGCCTCCCCGCGAACTTTGTGGAAGCAGATTGGGATGGATGCGGAATAAGCAGGTTGTCTGGAAGCGGGTTCTTCAGACCCAGGAAGCAGATGCTGTACCTTCCAAGCTCACCTGACAACCGTGATCTGCAGCTTGACCAGTACAATTGTCGCCATTCTGGCTTGCCCTCTGCTGGCACTGCGAGCCACCCCAGCCTGGGGGGCAGATGCAATAGGGGGCAGATTCCTTTGTTACACACCGGCCTCCGTTTCTGCAGGGATCTGTTGCGATGGGTGGAGAGAAATAGAGAGGGAAGACAAAGTAGATGGATTTTCCACTTGGTAGCAGGCACTGTTACCAAGCGCTTTGATGAATTTCAACTTCTCTGGCCACGCAATGCAGGAATTTCTGCTGATTTCTGCTGCAGGCCACTCTGACAGATGGCTGGGGCTGCCCACCTATAAATCACTATGACCCCAGCTGATACCTTCAAAGGCACTCAGTATCAGTGCCAATCAGCTGACTAGTGCAGACAGTGCATCCCGCTTTGTCCATTTGCAGGTGTGGCTTCGATTCAAACCGCACCTGCAGAGAGACAACTTCAACGGGGTTTGCTGTCAGCTGATTGGCGCTGACATCAAGCCCTGCTTTGTTTTGTGGAGGAAACAGCTCCGCAGGACAAATTTGGACAACACACGCACAAACCCAGAACAACTGAACATGATGTATATCCATGGAACATCGATTCAGTTGCTGGAATAGAGAATATCATTGCAGGAAGCAGATGAAAGGTCTTATTAGCAATGAAATTGTAGATTGTAGATGCTTCCAAAAGGAACTCACAGAATCCGCCCGGTTAGCAGAGTCTCAGTGTGCCTATTTACAAATGCAATGAAGCCCCCCACCCCCAGTGTCAATAAAAAGGTTTGTCGATTTGGCTGCCCTGAGCAGTTGGCTCTGCTGTGTTAAGCTTCCTGGACAAAGCTGTGGATCACACTCTAGGCCACTGACCTTATAATGTCAATGAAGAGGTATTACACCAAACCTACCTAATTTTCACTTTCCAAAACAATACGCAAATGGAAACTCCTTTGAAATTCATACTTTTACAAATTTCGCAATGGGTTTCTCCCGTCAAGTAGCATGCAGAGAAAAATCCACATACATGTAAAATGTGTCCATGAAAATATTAGTGAAAACAAGAAGCAAATATGCATTGCTTTTAGGGGAAATTGCTAGGCGAAAATGTGCATATTAGGGGAAACTGCTTTTCAAAAAAACGATTAGGAGAAATTTGCGTTTAAATGCTGGTGTATTTTCATGAGGTTTTTTTTTAATAAAAATAAAAACAAAAACTGCAAACTGATGTAGAAATGTGGGGAACTGAACTTAAAACTAGAAAAAGGCTGAAAATGACACATTTCACCATCCTCAGTTGCACAGCTGCCAACAGAAAGGTGTCCCAGTCCTTATGGGGCCAGGTCTTTCATTGTGTGAAGTCCGCTCACTTTTTCCCGGTGGGCAGCGTTGCGGCGGGCAGCTGGGTGACAATAGCTTACCGGCCTAAGGGGTGGAGGGATGCTGCCTCTCCCCTGTGTCATGTTATCTGCATCATCATTGCCGGGGTTCTTCCCCTGTGGGACAGCCTCAGCCAATCAGCCTTTGGGGTGGGCGTGACTGCGAGTGATTTAATCGCGGCACAGCACGGCTGGCCTCCTCTCTCTCGCGCTCCATTGCCAGGTCACCCAACGCACCCACCCTCTTTTCATGCTTTGCTCAGATATGACCTTACTATGGACAATTGTTGGTCGCCATGTTGCTCGGAATTTTACCACTTGGCAAATTGGTACTGGCCATTTGGTTTTCGCCTACCTAGTAGCGATAGTCACAACTTTTGTGAGGTTAGGCATTGGGTAAGCCTTTGGTTGGTTGGAGGAGAGGTTGTAGCCTTTGTCCTCCTCGGTAGGGGTATCCTGTTAAAGGATCCGGGGTGTGAATCCTGTCCGAAGCATGGATGTGGGCTAGGGCCATGTCACAGACCCTATGGAGACACCACCGGGTGCCCTTATTTGATGTAAGTCATGGGTTTACCCTTCTGTGACTCCCTGCACACGGGCAGGAGTCAAGATATAGCTGGCTTCACCCCAGTGCCTAAGCCAAACCGCTCACCTCTGTAACCAATAAAGTTGTGGCCTATTTGAACCCATAAACCAAAATACTTTGTGTCTTGTGTGTTTTATTGTTCTCCTGGGAAGTTTGTGGCTCACAGGTGCCTTGGCACGCAAGTACTGCTGATGAACCTCCACATACTCACTGGGGGAGCAGAAGTCCAAAGTCTCCTGGCACTTGAGCCCTGTGTAACCTTCAGGGCAAAGGCAGCGGAAAGTCCCAGGGCTGTTAAGGCAGGATCCAGAGTTGAGGCAGGGGCCGGAGGTGCATTCATCCACATCTACTTCGCACGTCGAACCTGGGAGGGGTTGGGAAGGGAGCAGAGAGATGGCGGGAGTTGTGGAGGGCTGGGACGGGGCGAGAGGACGGGCCAGGGTTCTGGGGAATCATCTGTATGGGGGAAGATGCTGGGTGGGATTTAGGGTTGAGGGATGTGTTACCTACGTAACCGCTGGGGCAGCTGCAGCTGAAGACCCCTTGGCGACTCAGGCACGTGGCCCCCGGGTGGCAGGGGCTGGAAGCACAGGCATCTACCTCCATGCCACAATCCCGTCCAGTCCAGCCTGGGAGGCAGAGACAGCGTGGCCTGCAGGGAGACGGAGAGATGTGCTGTTAACCTTTTCAACCTTTATATAGGGCTTTCTGGTGCATCTTCCCCACCAAAACAGCCTTGGGTCAGTATACCTAAAGGAGCGTTTACACCCCCAGCGTTCAGCCCGGACAATGAGGTCCAGCGCCAAGGGCCTTCTGGCGGTTCCCTCCCTGCGAGAAGTGAGGTTACAGGGAACCAGGCAGAGGGCCTTCTCGGTAGTGGTGCCCCCTGTGGAACGCCCTCCCATCAGATGTCAAGGATAAACAACTATCTGACTTTTAGAAGACATCTGAAGGCAGCCCTGTTTAGGGAAGTTTTTAATGTTTGATATTTTATCGTGTTTTTAATATTCTGTTGGAGCCCCAGAGTGGCTGGGGAAACCCAGCCAGATGGGCGGGGTGTCAAAAAAAGTAGTAATAATAATAATAATAATAATAATAATAATAATAATTTATACCCCGCCCATCTGGCTGGGTTTCCCAGCCACTCTGGGCGGCTTCCAACAGAATGTTAAAATACAATAATCTATAAACATTAAAAGCTTCCCTAAACAGGGCTGCCTTCAGATGTCTTCTAAAAGTCTGGTAGTTGTTTTTCTCTTTGACATCTGGTGGGAGGGCGTTCCACAGGGCGGGTGCCACTACCGAGAAGGCCCTCTGCCTGGTTCCCTGTAACTTGGCTTCTCGTAGCAAGGGAACCGCCAGAAGGCCCTTGGCACTGGACCTCAGTGTCCAGGCAGAATAATGGGGTTGGAGACGCTCCTTCAGGTATACTGGACCAAGGCTTTGTCGCATAAGAGCTCCAACTGAACTTCACCTGTTCAATCAGAATTAGCAAAGGTTGGGAAGAGCCGCATGTTGCTAGGGCTCATGGAGGAGCAGCGGAAACTGAAATGGCTCAGGAGCACAATACCTCAAGGACTACCTCTCTCCATGCGGACTGCCTCTCTCCTGCAACCATCCTCAGAGTCCCTTCTTTGTGTGCCTCCTCCACAAGCGGTCTGGAGGGCGACAACACGAGAACAGGGCCTTTTCTGCAGTGGCTCCGTTCGTGGAATGCTCTCTCTCCCCCCAGGGAGGTTCTCCCGGTGTCTTCACTATACTGCTTTAGGCGCCAGGTGAAAACATTCCTCTTCAACCAGGCCATGGGCTGATTGACATTCTATGCCCTTTTACACTAAATATGTTGTGGGAGCGGATTATTGGTTTGCTTTTGTTCCTATTTTTATTCTGTACTTTGTGTTTTCTATATTGTAAATTTATCTTGAGAACTGCCCTGAGATGAAGGGCGGTTTACTTACTTAATAATAATAATAATAAATGGGTGGGGCTGGAGGAAGAAGAAAACAAAGCTTCCCCTGGTCCAGCCTTCCCCAATCTGGTGCCTGCCAGAGGTTTTGGATTGCGCCGTTCCCATCAGGCCCAGACAGCGCAGCCCACGCTGGCTGGCGCATGGGGTGAGAACCGCAGGCCGAAATAACTGGGAGAGAAGGTCAGGAGAAGGATACCCTAGGCCGAGACAGGTTAAGAGAGCACTGAAATTGATTAGGCCAGATCCCAAGCACTTTCTGGTCCAGTCAATTTCATTCCTAAGACAAAACCCTCTCCGGCTGGGGGTGATAAAGAGTTCCAGTCCAAAACACTGGGAGGGCACCCGGTTGGGGAAGGATGCCACAGGGCAATACGGAGCCGTGAAACTGAGTGACCCATTTCTCAAGCACCTTCTGGTGTAATCAATTTCAAATCTAAGAGAGAAAATCCCTAACAGAGAGAAGGTTTGCACTTTTTTTTGGTGCGTGCATGTGTATAGAAATCTGAAATTCATCCTGCCGAGGAGCCCTGTTTCAAAACAAGCCCTTGGGGACGGGGCTTAAAACCAGCACTGAGTTAGCGTAGACAACATCTGGGAATCATGGTTGACATGCACCCTTCCCCCTGCTTTCCCATCCATACCCAAATTCTGCCCCTTGGCAGCTGCCCCCATTGAGGCACTGCCAGTTCTGGCAGGGGTCGCTGAGCTCTGTGCAGTGGGGTCCCGTGAAGCCCAAAGAGCAAACGCAGGTAAAGGAGCCCGGTGTGTTCAAGCAGGTTCCATGACCGCAGTGGGCAGCGCGGCAGAGGTCTGCATCAATCTCGCACTGGTGTCCCTCGAAACCTGCAAGAAGGGGGAGCCTCAACACCGTCATTGGCCTCGAGCCGCACGTTCCCTGCTCTCGCATAGTGCTCTCACTCTCTCCTCCCCACAATCCCACTCAGCCCTCGTGTGATGTCATGCAAGTCAGAGGGATCTGAGGTACACCTGAACAAACAGAAGCTTATAGTGTGCTTCCTACAGGTCGTGTGACATCATCGTCTGGCAAATCGGGTCAGCTGCCAGGTCAGCGGCAGTCAGTGCTAATTCCTGCCTTGAGACCTCAATTAAAATACAACAACACAAAAAACCAGGTCCAACACTTGG
Organism: Lacerta viridis; assembly: GCA_900245905.1. NCBI lineage: Eukaryota > Metazoa > Chordata > Lepidosauria > Squamata > Lacertidae > Lacerta > Lacerta viridis. The sequence continues at coordinate 497,542 of OFHU01002722.1, forward strand.
AGCGGCAGTAGGCAACTGGCATACCCCGCAAGTGTCCTGGCCAAACTGGGACACCCCATTTTTTTATCGTGAGAGAACGGCGGCCATTTTGGCGTGATTTCCCCTCGAATAAAGCGCTTACTTCAGGGCCTTGTTTCCTCCCCACCACCCGTCTCTCTCTTTCTCTCTCACTCTCTTTTAATAAGATTTATTTATCATTTTCCAATTTTACCAAATTCACACATTTTTATTTATCAAAATACAAACCATCTATTAGACACCGTCTGCCCCACCTCCATGGTTCGTTTCAGTTTTCCTTTGCTGCTGCATATTCTAATTGTTCTTTATTATTTCTTTTCCATCCCCCCCCCTCAGTTTATTTTAAACTGCAAATCCTGCTAACGTTTTGATTTGCTTACAATAAATTTTTAAATTCCTGCATTGCAGAGGGTTGGATTAGATGGCCCTCAGAGCCTCTTCCAACTGTATGATTATGTGATTCTATGATCCTATGAAATATTCTAAAAAATTTTTTTCCATCTTAAGGACTTATTCTTCCTGATTTCATATTCTACCAGTTAAACACCACCGTTCTCTTTCGATCCTGGCTCATCACTACACCAGTTTCCCCTGGGAAAACCCAGTTTATCCCTGGATTGGAGCAAACAGCAGTCAGGTTTTCCACAGATTAATGTTTGCTCTGATTTATCACTAAAGGGTGGGTATTCTGGGGGAAAGCGGTGGGGTAAAACCACTCATGGGGAAAGTGGACAACTGCTCACTTGTGCTTTTTAGGCACAGAACAAGTGTGGATGAGCCTTCCTCCCCCCCCACCTCTCTCTCTCTCTCTCTCTCTCTCTCTCTCACACACACACACACAGTTACCTTGAGGGCAGGAGCAATGGAAAATCCCTGCAGAGTTCTGGCACTGGCCCCCATTCTTGCAGGGGGAGCTGGCACAGCTGTCCACCTCCATCTTGCACCGGGGTCCCTCAAAACCTAATAAGAGCAGGGCAAAAGGTCAAATGTCAGTGCATACCAACCAGAAAGGCAGTAACCAGGAAATGCTGTTCCATGTACAAAATACACTTAAGAATGCCGAGAGAGCATCAAAACACATACACGTGGGAATGTGCATTTTAAAAATATATTCCCTCCTCCAATGACCATATTTAAGCTTAAAGGTCCAAAGAGTTTAAACACACACACACATTTAGGAGAATGAACTTGAAGATGAACTAGAATCTGTTCAAAGCTTTACCTGCAATTTAATTTAATTTAATTTAATTTAATTTAATTTAATTTAATTTATGTAGAGCTTTTGAATTATGGTGCTGGAGGAAACTCTTGAGAGTTCCATGGACTGCAAGAAGATCAAACCTATCAATTCTTAAGGAAATCAGCCCTGAGTGCTCACTGGAAGGGCAGATCCTGAAGTTGAGGCTCCAGTACTTTGGCCACCTCATGAGAAGAGAAGACTCCCTAGAAAAGACCCTGATGTTGGGAAAGATGGAGGGCACAAGGAGAAGGGGACGACAGAGGACGAGATGGTTGGACAGTGTTCTCGAAGCGACTAGCATGAGTTTGACAAATAGAAAATTCTTTCCAGTAGCACCTTAGAGACCAACTGAGTTTGTTCTTGGTATGAGCTTTCGTGTGCATGCACACTTCTTCAGATACATGAGCATGAGTTTGGCCAAACTGCGAGAGGCAGTGAAGGATAGGCGTGCCTGGCGTGCTCTGGTCCATGGGGTCACGAAGAGTCGGACACGACTGAACGACTGAACAACAACAACAACAGCACAGAAATATGTAAAGCAGAAAATAAACAAATTCACAAACAAATGCAGAAATGCGGAGGCTGAAACAGAAGAATGAAAAAAGAAGAAATGGAGAGAAACGGAAAGATTGACTCATCCCTAGATGGGGATGAATACATGACTAGGAGCAAGCAGTTGAATGGGAGGGAGGAAGAACCAGCCACTTCAGAAATCCCCTCCTGCCTTGAGATCTGGCTCCTCTTTTTGCCTTCCTCACTTACCAAGAGGACACTGGCAGGCAACTCCATGGCTCTGTTGCAGGCAGGTTCCTCCGTTGAGGCAGCTATCTCTGGAGCATTGTGCCACTTCACACAATGGCCCACTGAAGCCTACATTGGAGAGGAATCAACAGAAGAAAGATATTATAAGGGGTGAGAAGGCAGTGTGGTACACTGGTCAGAGCAGGGGTGGGCAATCTCCAGCCTGCATCCAGTCTTGGCTAATCAAGAGGGTTCAGGTTGGCCCATGAGGCTGTTTCCCCCTAAACTGTGCTCACCTGTGACACCAGCCGATAGGAAGTAGGAAAGAGTTAAAAAAATCCCTTGGCTATGCATGCCTCTTCCCAGTAGGGAACAGGGGTATAAAGTCAAAGCAGGAAGGTTTAATGCACTTCCCGCACTTGCTAACTGAAGAGTGGGGGCTGGTGGGGCTGTTAAATCCTTCCCAGTTCAGCAGGAATTCATGCAAACTATATCCTGAATCCGGCAGGGGTGTGCATGCTAAAGCAAATGTGTTTGGGGTTTTTTTTTTTACTCCATTTTAGCAGGGGATTCCGCACAAACCCCTGCTAAAACCAGGGTGGGGAACCAAAAAAGCAATGCCTTGTAAGGTGCTTTGAAGTCCTGACTACGGGACTTCAAAGCACCTTGCACCTGATCTCATTGTGACATCAGGTGACTGAGAAGTGGGCAGCATGACGAACATGCCGAACTTGGCCTGCGAGGCTGATCTGATCAGGAGAGTCTGACCTGTGGAGCCCCCAAAGCTAAATTGGCTGGGGATGATGGATGTTGTAGTCCAACAACATCCGAGGACCCAAGGATGAAGAACGCTGTTTTGGTCAGCAACTCCCTTTATCCTTGACCGCTGGCCATGCTGGCTGGGGATGATGGGAGTTGTAGTCCAGCAACATCGGGGGACAATATATTGAAGGACACTTGGAGATGGTGATGATGAATTAAATAGAGGGCCTAATTAAACTATGGAACTGGAGGCAGGGATGGCCCTCATCTTGGATAGCTTTAAAAAAGGATCAGACAGATTCACAGAGGAAAGGGCTATTGATAGCTGCTGGATACTAGTTGCTGGAAACCACAAGAGGGGAGAGGACTCCTGTGCTCAAATCCTGCTTGCTGGTTTCCCACTGGTTCAGCCACTGTGGGAACAGGGTGCTGGGCTAGAAGGGCCACAGGCTCCGCTTATGCTTTTACGTGACTGGCCCAAGGGGAAACCCAAAGAAACTGGAGGGCTAAGTTTCAGGATTTGAACCCAGGACTCCCTGACTCGACTCTTGACAGCCCGACTGCTACACCACCTTTTTCTCTTCCCAGCCCTGCTCCTTACCCGAGGGGCAGAGGCATTGGAAGCGGCCCAGCAAATCCAGGCAAGAGGCTCCATTGTGGCAGGGCTGGCTGAGGCACTCGTTGAGGTTCGCTTCACAGCGAGAGCCCGTGTAGCCCTCGGGGCAGCGGCAGGTAAAGGATCCGGGTGTGTTGTGGCAGCTTCCTCCGTGTTCACAGGGCTCTGCACCTGGACAGGCCGAGAGGAACAGACTGTCACGGACTGGCTGGATGTACAGGACGCTGGTGGGAGGCACCAGCCAGGTTAACCCCCCAGGGAAGAAGGCTCAGAGCCAGGGGATTGACGGTGGGACGATGATGAGTGGCGAGAGGGAGAAGGAGCAGACTGGGAGGAGGAGGTATAAGGAGCAGGAGGGGCAACAGGGTTTAGTGAGCAGGAAGATGCTGTGGCAGACAGCGGTTCAGACTCCGAGGCTGGAAGGGATGGGGGTGGGGTCACGAGGCTGAGTGAAGGCCGGTTGTGGAAGGAGATGGGGAATCTCCCTCCTGCTGCAACCAATTCCCCTCTTCCTGGTCTCCCAGGACATGCAGAGAAATGAAGAGGGCGGAGCGACGAGAAGCAAGAAGGAGAAACCGTAGGCTGCTAGGGAAGGGGTCTTAGACTACAGAGGGAAGGCACGGGCCTTCAGTGCTCACAACTGTCTGTTTCCTTGAGGCAGGACCCCCAGGATAGTTGCTGAGACCATCAGGCCAGAGCTTGCGGTTTGTTTCCTTGAATAAAGAGTTAACTTCGCTGGCCTCAAGTGACCTGTTTCATTGCTGACCTGTGCCTGACTCTGACCATGACACAGACACAGGGAAGGGACGTGGCCATCTGCTCACACAGAGTGCTTCCGGACGGTCCTCTTATTCAGCGTTCGTTCCCAACCAGGTTCTACTTATGATGGCGGGTATGTTTTTTTTCTCCACCCCAACCCACGCCTCCCACTTTACCCATCAGGCACTCGTTGATGTCTTCGTAGCACGTGGGCCCAGCGTAACCTTGCTGGCAGGTGCAGACGGCATTGCCGGTCCGGAGGTCAGTGTCACAGAACGCATCGGGGTGGCATGGGTTGCACAGACAGGCATCATGCAGGTGGCAAAGGAGCCCTGTGGGAGGAGATATAGGCAGTTATTGGAACAGCCCTTGACGGAAGCTGGCACGCCCTCAAACTAATACCAGCCCTGCATGCCTCCCTATGGTAACCTCAGCCTACAGCATTTCATAGAACCACAAAATTGTGGAGCTGGAAGGGACTCGGAGGTTCCTCTAGCCCAACCCCCTGCAATACAGGAATGTCAGCTAAAGTATACGTGACAGATAGCTGTCCAACCTCTGCTTAAAAACCTCCAAGGAAGGAGAGTCCACCACCTCCCAAGGGAGATGGTTCCAGTGTGGAACAGAATCATAGAATCACAGAATCATAAAGTTGGAAGAGACCACAAGGGCCATCCAGTCCAACCCCCTGCCAAGCAGGAAACACCATCAAAGCATTCCTGACAGATGGCTGTCAAGCCTCTGCTTAAAGACCTCCAAAGAAGGAGACTCCACCACACTCCTTGGCAGCAAATTCCACTGTCGAACAGCTCTCACTGTCAGGAAGTTCTTCCTAATGATTAGGTGGAATCTGGAGCAGCAGAAAACAACCTTTCTCCCTCCTCTATATGACATCCTTATATATATTTGAACATGGCAATCATGTCACTCCTTAACCTTCTCTTCTCCAGGCTAAACATACCCAACGCCCTAAGCCATTCCTAATAAGGCATCGTTTCCAGGCCTTTGACCATTTTGGTTGCCCTCCTCTGGACACGTTCCAGCTTGTCAGTATCCTTCTTGAACTGTGGTGCCCAGAACTGGACACAGTATTCCAGGTGAGGTCTGACCAGAGCGGAATACAGTGGTACTATTACTTCCCTTGATCTAGATGCTATACTCCTATTGATGCAGCCCAGAATTGCATTGGCTTTTTTAGCTGCTGCATCACACTGTTGACTCATGTCAAGTTTGTGGTCTACCAAGACTCCTAGATCCTTTTCACATGTACTGCTCTCAAGCCAGGTGTCAGCTGTTAGTGTCAGAATATTCTTGATGTTTAGTCAGAACCTCCTTTCTTAGAGCATGAAGCCTTTGTTTTTATCCTACCCTTCGGAGCAGGAAAAAACAGCTCCATCTTCGATGTGACATATTTGAAGATAGCTATCATATTTCCTCTCAGTCTCCTCTTTCCCAGGCTAAACATACCCAATTCCCTCAACTGTTCCTCATAAGCCTTGGTCATATTGGTTCCCTCTGTCGGTGTTGACAGCACTGTGGTGATTTCACAGAATGTTAATAAACAGTCCAGATTCTGAAAGGGGTGGAGGGAGCTCAAACGGCATACAATAGGTCAGAGTCAATTAAGTCTTACTCAGAGTAGACCCCCTGAACTTAACAGAACTAACTTTGCTGTGCACATTTATTTCAGGAGGTCTACTCTGATTAAACTGATTAATTGAATACCACCCATCAGATAAAGAGCCGGTCATCTGTTTGTCACCTTCCTTCCTATGAGCAGCCCCTCTCTCCAACCAACTACGGTAGGGATCATAGCTCAGTGGTGCAGCACATGCACAAGACCCCAGGCTCAGTTCTTGCATCGCTAGCTTGTGGTGCTTCAGCTGGTCAGATAACAGAGACGCCAGTGGTCTGATGCAGTCAGCACACAGCGGCTTCTGTGGATGTCTGGGCTGCCCTAGTGCCCTGCACTGTTTGCAAACAACATTCTCAATCGAGTCAGCAGCAGGATGTTGACAAACAGTGCAACCTCTGTCAGGGAAGTGAGAGGTCAATGTGGCTGGGGAACATCCCTCTCGCCAACCCATCATAGGGTGTCTCTGCAGATTCTGCTTCTCAGGCGACCATTAGGCAAATCGCTTTCCTGTTGTTGTTGTTCAGTCGTTCAGTCGTGTCCGACCCTTCGTGACCCCATGGACCAGAGCACGCCAGGCACGCCTATCCTTCACTGCCTCTCGCAGTTTGGCCAAACTCATGTTAGTAGCTTCAAGAACACTGTCCAACCATCTCATCCTCTGTCGTCCCCTTCTCCTTGTGCCCTCCATCTTTCCCAACATCAGGGTCTTTTCTAGGGAGTCTTCTCTTCTCATGAGGTGGCCAAAGTACTGGAGCCTCAACTTCAGGATCTGTCCTTCTAGTGAGCACTCAGGGCTGATTTCTTTGAGAATGGATAGGTTTGATCTTCTTGCAGTCCATGGGACTCTCAAGAGTCTCCTCCAGCACCATAATTCAAAAGCATCAATTCTACGGCGATCAGCCTTCTTTATGGTCCAGCTCTCACTGGACCATATCGCTTTCCTAAGATAGCCTAAGACAGCTCCTTTTACGGCTAATTCAGGAAGCCGGGAGCTTCCTGGTTTCCTTGTTTACCCGTTGGAGGCTGGCGGGGCAGGATCGGTAGCTCTTTAATGAGATTATGATGCTATCTGTTTTATTTCTGATCCCTTTCCTAACATTGCATTTGCTTCCCCCCTCCCCTTTGCTGTCGCCGCCATCTCACCAAGACTGCGTGACCCTTGACCATTCAGCTGCTCCTCTGAGATCTTTCCTTGGTCAGTCCAGAACCCATCACAGAATACCTCTGCTCCCTCCCCTTACTTCATAAACAATTATTTCATAAAACTGATACATTGGAAGAAAGAAAACCCCTCAAAGCCTTTTACAAAACCGCTTGAGCACTGTGACTTTTCCTCCGGGTGAGGGAAAGGGCCAATCTTTGAACGCAGACGGTCCCGGTTCAATTGCTATCATCTCCGGGGGGGGGGGGATTTGGAACATTCCTTTTCTGTAATCCTGGAGTGCTACTGCCAGTCAGTGTAGACAGTATGGGGCTGGAAGTCTGACTTGGTATAAGGCAGGGGTAGCCAACTCTCAAGAGACTGCGGTCTACTTTCAGAATTAAAAACTGGCAGTGACCTACCCCCGTTTTGGGGGGGTTGAGCTCAAAGTTGTTGAGCTTTTTAGGGAGGATAAAAGCCCCGTTTTTAGGGGTTATTAAAAAAAAGCTTTTTTGGGGGGGATTTCCGTTTTGAGGGGGGGTTAAAAGCAAGGGACAAAGGGGTATAGTCACTCACAGAAAGATCGCTATGGATCAAAACAGCAGCCAGAGAAAGCTCCGGCTTCCCTTCCAGAGATCATACAACAATGGAGGGCGGGGCAGGGGGCATGGCAGGAGTCCGTTTTAGTGATGCTAAGGAAAGGGAGCCAGAGATCGACCGCGATCTACCAAAACCTCGCAGGGATCTACCAGTAGATCGCGATCGACCTGTTGGACATCCCTGGTATAACGCAACCTATGGTTTGTTGGTTTGTTTTTAATGTGGGAAGGACCACAGCTCAGGGGTAGAGCATCTGCTTTGCATGCAGAGAGTCCCAGGATCAATTCTCGGCATCTTCAATGAGGGCTGGGAATGTCTTGTCCCCTGAAGGAGCGTCTCCACCCCCATCGATCTACCCGGACACTGAGGTCCAGCGCCGAGGGCCTTCTGGCGGTTCCCTCATTACGAGAAGCCAAGCTACAGGGAACCAGACAGAGGGCCTTCTCGGTAGTAGCACCCGCCCTGTGGAATGCCCTCCCACCAGATGTCAAAGAGAACAACAACTACCAGACTTTTAGAAGACATCTTAAGGCAGCCCTGTTTAGGGAAGCTTTTAATATCTGATGAATTATTGTATTTTAATATTGTGTTGGAAGCCGCCCAGAGTGGCTGGGGAGGCCCAGCCAGATGGGCGGGGTATAAATAAAATTATTATTATTATTATTATTATTATTATTATTATTATTATTATTATTATTATTACTGAAACCTTGAAAAGCTGCCAAAGATGGTGGTGGGAACATGCTGGTACCTCACCTGTCCAACCTGGCAGGCAGTGGCAAGTATAGGATGCCACCTCATCCTGGCAGGTTCCCCCGTTGCGGCACTGATGCCCAATGCAGTCGTCTGGGTTCACTTCGCAGTATTGACCTGTGTAGCCTAGAGGGGGGGAGAAAACAAATTCATGGAGGATTCATTGGGAAGGTGGACAGGCCTTCGTTCTGATGCAACAGGGCTCTCCTCAGGTAATTGTGCGGAAGCAGGCCTACAGCCACCATTTGCTCTTGGTGGCCATCTTAGATGGTAACCATGGTTAGCTGCAGGACCACACAAACCATTAAGCGAAATAAGCTTAATGGAGTTTTCCATTTCCAGATTTTGAACATTAATGGTCACAAAATTGCTCAGCTGAGCGTTCATTTTCTTAGAATATTGTTGTTGTTCAGTCGTTCAGTCATGTCCGACTCTTCGTGACCCCATGGACCAGAGCACGCCAGGCACGCCTATCCTTCACTGCCTCTCGCAGTTTGGCCAAACTCATGTTAGTAGCTTCGAGAACACTGTCAAACTTAGAATATTAAAAATCCCAAAAGAACAACTAGACAGCAAGGCGTGCCTTATCTCTACTAAGTATTGCCATAAGAATTCTAAGGTCTCAAATATAAAATAAATGTTCATAAATGTACAAGGCAAACACATACATAAGTATATAAACCACGTGTCTGAAATAGTACAGGAGAACAATCCTGAAGCCATTTTGACTCTCCCAAATTGACCTCAAATATTTCTCTGCAAGGAGGAAGGAAATGGGAAAAGCTTTCCAATAGTCTTTGGACTGTAGGGGGTTACACCTTCCTTTTCAAATACAGTTTGGCAAGTATCTGTTAAGCTGAGCGTAAGAGATTCAGGAACTAAGTATTTACCATCTCAAAGGGGTGGCCAGGCTACCCAGAAAATGCAATCGAGTAAGGCATTATCAGGTATCCTGGCACACAGGAGAGAAGCAACACTCTCAAATTTCTGCTGGAGACCGCCTCCTTCTGTGATGTAGGTATGATGGGGGGGGGCAATTTCAAGAGTCTGTATAGGGGCTTGCGCACCATTGTTTGGGGTTCTCCTCCCTTCTGCGTGTGGTGAGTGCAACTGTTTATTTCCTTTAATAAAGATCAGGCTTACTAGCCGCTTTGCTTCTCAGTATACTCTGGTTGGCCTCTATTATTTTCTCCTACCGATAGGGGACCCACTGAAGGACTCTATACGGGCTCCAGAATACCCCATAAGGGAAAGGGAGCAGTTTTTCTTATAACAGTATAGAAGCAGATGTGTTAACGTAAGAATAGTTTTGAGAATCTGAACAAAGACATTGCAATTAGAAAAAGTAGGAGAATTTCTTCTTCAGATATAGATAAAGTAAAGAAGAAGAAGAAGAAGAAGAAGAAGAAGACGACTTTGGATTTGATATCCCGCTTTATCACTACCCGAAGGAGTCTCAAAGCGGCTAACATTCTCCTTTCCCTTCCTCCCCCACAACAAACACTCTGTGAGGTGAGTGGGGCTGAGAGACTTCAGAGAAGTGTGACTAGCCCAAGGTCACCCAGCAGCTGCATGTGGAGGAGCGGAGACGCGAACCCGGTTCACCAGATTACGAGTCTACCGCTCTTAACCACTACACCAAACTGGTAAAGGGAACCTCGCATGTTTGCTTACCTGGGGGGCACAGGCAGCCATGGTATCTTTCATCAACTGGGTGGCAGGTGCTACCGTGGAGGCAGGTCTCCGGGGAACAGGGTCCCAGACGGTACTGGCAGAGCGGACCCGTAGAGCTGGGTGGGCAAAGGCAGCGGAATGAGCCAATGTTATTAATACAGCTGCCTCCGTTGAGGCAGGGGTGAGGGTCCCCGAAGCACTCGTTGACATCGTGCTGGCAGGTGTGCCCTTCGAAGCCTGGCCGGCACTGGCAAACGATGACCGGGTAGGTGATGACGCAAGTCCCGCCGTTGGCGCAGGGATTCGCCGGGCAGAAGTCCATCAGCTGGCAGTTCTTCCCTGGAAGCAGAGCCAAACGCGTAAGCCAACCTGGTTTCCCAGCTTTTTCCTCCCCTCTGGCTCTCGCAAGAATGTGAGGTTCAAGGTCAATGCAATTCAGCATCCTGTTTCCGACAGTAGCCACCCTGATGGCTTTCAAAGGAAGCACGGTGTCGGAAGTGCCGCAGCAGAGATCATGCCTTGAGGGGCTAAAGGGTTAACTCTGTTCTTTGTTACAGTCAACAGGCTAAGAGCGGAAGGCGAGAAGGAAGCGGCAACCCCCTAGCTGCTGCCCCGGGAAGTGTTAGGGTGAAGGTTGGCATGCCCCACCCCCACCCCCTGTAGGCAGAGGGTGAAGGTGCTGCTTAGCCGCCAGGTAAAGTAGCATGATCTTCCCTGAAGTAATGTGTGCTTTGATTGGCTGCATAGTTTTACGGGAGTTTTCCTCTGTATATTTGGTTGAATGTCTCCCTATGATGTGCAAGGCCTGAATTAAAGATAACAAAACCTCTCTGTTCTTTTCTCCTCAGGTTATACACTGTTTCTGTTAGGATTTATTTTCTCTCTGGACTCCGTTTGTGTTATTTAAGTGACTTTGCTAACTCTCAGAAGCAGGGCAATAGTTTTCCCTAGCTGTTGCCCATGCAGCAACTGGATTTCCAAGATAGACTAACTCTGAATACGGAGTCTCTCTTCATGTTATCATTAACCATTTTATTATGATAGTCCTATGCTACATAATTATGTCTGTCCTTCCTACTGTCCTTTTCTTCTGGGAGAAGAGTCACAGCTTAATGCTTTGTCTCAGGTTTAATCCCCAGCATCTCCAGGGAGGGCTGGGGAAAAAATCCCTTTAAACACTATGACAATACGTTCCGAACACTGAGATATGGCCATCCTTTGAAATTCCCACTTGCCTACATTTTACAATGCCATTCTCCATCCAAGTAACATCTACAAGAATGCATATACAGTTGGGTCAAAGTACAAGAATGCATGTACTTAAACATGCATCTATTAGTGAAAACAACCTGCGAAAACAAAATAGAAAATTCTTTCCAGTAGCACCTTAGAGACCAACTGAGTTTGTTCTTGGTATGAGCTTTCGTGTGCATGCACACTTCTTCAGATACACTGAAACAGAAGTCACCAGATCCTTAAATATAGTGAGGGAGTGGGGAGGGGTATTACTCAGAAGGGTGGTGGGAATGGGTGATCAGCTGATAGGTGTGGAAAACCTGTTGACGACTCTTAACGGCTGCAATTAGTCTTGCAGGGAAAGGCAAGGGGTGAGATGGCTAAAGATAGCTTTGTTATGTATAATGAGATAAGAATCCAATGTCTTTGTTCAGACCAGGTTTCTCCATGGTTTTAAGTTTGGTGATTAGTTGCAATTCAGCCACTTCTCTTTCCAGTCTATTTCTGAAATTTCTTTGTATTAAGACATTTAATTGCTCATCTTCCAACATTGTGTATGCAATCAAATGCCAACAGTGCCCTTCAGCTCTCTATATTGGACAAACAGGCCAAACCCTACGCCAAAGGATAAATGGACATAAATCTGATATCAGGAATCACAAGACAGAGAAACCAGTAGGAGAACACTTCAATCTCCCAGGACATTCTATAAAAGATCTCAAAGTAGCTGTCTTAATCAGCTGATCACCCATTCCCACCACCCTTCTGAGTAATACCCCTCCCCACTCCCTCACTATATTTAAGGATCTGGTGACTTCTGTTTCAGTGTATCTGAAGAAGTGTGCATGCACACGAAAGCTCATACCAAGAACAAACTCAGTTGGTCTCTAAGGTGCTACTGGAAAGAATTTTTATTTTGTTTCGACTATGGCAGACCAACACGGCTACCCACCTGTAACTGAACCTGCGAAAAGGCGTTCTGTTAGGCAGAACCGCCTTGCAAAATTACGTACAGTCAAACCTCGGTTGTTGAACGTAATCCGTTCGACAACTGAGGATCAGAGGGCGGTCGGCAAAGTCAATGGAGAGAAAAAAACAACAACTCCCTGAAAGCCATTTGGCTTCTGAAAACCATTTGAAAACCGGAGCAGTTACTTCCGGGTTTTCGGTGTGCAGGAGCCGAGGTTTGACGTTATTTCAGGCGGGGGGTGGGAATTGCATACAAAAATGCGTAAGCTAAGATAAATTAGAGCTTAAAATACTAATGAACTTTTAGGAGGAACTTAAAAAGAATCGCAAGCTGATGTGGCATTGTGGGTAGCTGAATTTAAGACTGGAGAAATGATAAAATGAGAGAAACCAAAATTGATACATTCGCCCTTATAGCGCATACTGGACTGTGAGTTGCACCAAGCTAAATTCTACGCAAGAGCATTGGAATTAATGGACCTAATGGAATTAATGGACACCTGTTGATTGCAGTGGGCCTACCCTGAGTTGATTTCCCAAACAGTAGCCACAAGTGTGTGTGTGTCTTCCTTTGCCATACCTGTCCACCCTGGCAAGCACTGGCATCGATACTCTTTCCCGGAGAGCCGGTGGCACGTCCCCCCATGTTGGCAGGGGGAAGGGAAGCAGGGGTCTCCAACCACCCCCTGGCATTCCTCCCCAGTGAAACCCGGAGGGCACAGGCACGTGTAGGCAGGGGCGTTTGGGGGAAGAAGGGCCGTGAGGGAGCAGGTGCCCCTGTTCTGGCAGCGCCCAGGTGTGCAGGGGTCCACAAATTGGCATGTCTCTCCCACGTAGCCGGCCAGGCACCTGACAAGGCAAGAAGAAGAAGAAAAGTTAGAGAAAGGATAACCTTCCCTAAAGCACAAAAAGCTCTAGTGAACCCTATTCCCCCTCTTCACCCTTCAGGGTGAAGTGTATTAAGTGCATAATTTAAATGGTCTGTTATGGTAATCTGAAACCGGAGGGTTAAGACATTATGTTTTATTTTATTTTTCAATAAGAAAAGGGATATTTTGAATTTTATGTTATTAGCAGCAGTATAAGGGATAGAAGAAGTTTATATAGATTTGATATAAGAATAATTTGTTAAGATTTAAAGATTTGTTACCAACTATTATGGATTAAGATGATTGTTTAGATTGGAATCTTTTTTAAATGAATTTAATTTTTAGAGAGAGGATGTTATTAAAGTAGAATTTGGATTTAAAACCGAAGGAGAGAAGGCAGGGGAAGTCAACCGCCAAGATTCGGAACTAGAATTTTCTTTTATGCGTGTAAACAAGAAGAAGAATTGTGGCTACGTTTGTATTTGTTTTATATATGTAGGTGTGGGTGTGGGTTTATGCTTTGTTATGAAAATGCCAATAAATTCTTATAAAAAAATAAAAAATAAAAAAGCTCTAGTGAAGCCTGAGTCCAAGCTATATAGTTGCCAAAGACAGTCATTTGTTATGGATGCTGAGAGCTGTTAGGAGACCACTATTCCCTTCACAGGGTTACAATTCCCAGAGGAGATGACTGTTAAACCACTCTGCGAACTGTAGCTCTGGGAAGAGAAAGGAAAAGGAAAACTGCTTGGAGCTGAGTTTTCTAGGCACAGCAAAAGCTGAAGTAAAGACAAGCCCCGAGAAGAAATATGATAGCCATCTTTAAATATCTCTCAAGGAAGCTTGATTTCTCCTGCTCAGGAAGATAGGACTTGAACCAATGGATTAAAACTGCAAGAATGGTAAAGGTAAAGGGACCTGAAAGACACTCGGAGTCCAGTGTGACTTTCATGCTCTTTATTCAGCTCATAGTAGTGAGGAATGCAGTTCCCCCAAAACGTTTGCTTTATATACACTATTTACACAATGGGCCCCACGTGATTGGCTAATTCCGGGATACTCCTGTATGCCAATCGGAGTGCGGATTCACTTCCACCTGGAGCTGGATTGGGTGGCTCCTGCGGACCAATCAGACTGCTGCAATCTCAATCCTATTGTTCTGGGACCAATCAGACTGGTGCATTTTGGATCCTATTCAACTCAGTACATAACAGGACCCCTGACCATTAAGTCCAGTCGTGTCCGACTCTGGGGTTGTGGCTCTCATCTCGCTTTTTAGGCCGAGGGAGCCGGCGTTTGTCCGCAGACAGCTTCTGGGTCATGTGGCCAGCATGACTAAGCCGCTTCTGGCGAACCAGAGCAGCGCACGGAAACGCCGTTTACCTTCCCGCCGGAGCGGTCCCTATTTATCTACTTGCACTTTGACGTGCTTTCGAACTGCTAGGTGAGCTTCCGACTAAAAAACAGGAAGAACTGGTGGAGAATTGGTGGACTCTGCTTCACTGGAGGTTTTTAAAGCTGAGTTTGGGTGGCCATCTGTCATGGATGCTTCAGCTGAGATTCCTGCGTTGCAGGAAGTTGAACTAGATGACTCTCAGGGTCCCTGCAAGCTCTACCATTCTGTGTTTCTATTATTCTCTTAGGGGGAAAGGTGGCCTTTTTATAAAATCACAGAACTGTAGAGCTGGAAGGGACCACGAGGATCATAGAGTCCAACCCCCTGCAATGCAGGAATTTCTTTGCTCAATATTTCTGCATGTTTAACAAACTACAGTTCCCAGCATTCCTTGCAGGAACCCATGCCTGCTTTAAATGTATGGTGTGGATGCAGGCCACATATTCAAAAAAGGGACCTTGGAGGTCATAATATGCTCAATGTCGGTTCAGGACTTGCTCTCAATATCTATCAGGGCTCAGTCCCTGGCAGAGGGGCAGGAAGGAACGTGAAACCTTGAGTGACTCTGAGCCTGTGCAGATTACCTGCTTGGAGCTCACTGGATGACATTGAATCCAATTACTATCTCCAGGTGGGGGGCATTGTTAGGGGGTAGCCTCTGTGGTGGGGGCTAAGCCCTGGGTCGTTTGCACTAGATGTGTGTTGGCGGGGGGGGGGGGACTGGATCTGTCCATTGGGCAGCATCCTTATCTCCCCCACTCCTAATAATAATAATAATATTAATAATATAATTTATTTATTTATACCCCGCCCATCTGGCTGGGCCTCCCCAGCCACTCTGGGCGGCTTCCAACACAATATTAAAATACAATAATTCATCAGACATTAAAAGCTTCCCTAAACAGGGCTGCCTTAAGATGTCTTCTAAAAGTCTGGTAGTTGTTGTTCTCTTTGACATCTGGTGGGAGGGTATTCCACAGGGCGGGTGCCACTACCGAGAAGGCCCTCTGTCTGGTTCCCTGTAGCTTGGCTTCTCGTAATGAGGGAACCGCCAGAAGGCCCTCGGCGCTGGACCTCAGTGTCCGGGTAGATCGATGGGGGTGGAGACGCTCCTTCAGATATACTTCAGATATATGGGGCAAGTTTGACAGTCTGGTAGGGACACCCACCAGAAGCAGTCAACAGGGCAGGGCAGGACTGGTTCCCCGAGCTCCTGGCAGGGGAGTTGTTGTAAATTATTAGGAGAGAAAAGGAAAAGCCGGTGCGGTGCAAATGCATTATCAAGAGTGCCAGATTAGCTCTGCCGTACATTGCGCTGACCTCAGTACTGCCTTGCCCCTGCTTATCCTCTCCTTCCTGGTAACCGACAGGAACTCCACCACTGGGGAAGCCCGAAAACCAGTGCAGCCCCACCCTCCTGCCTGCCGCCTGCCTGTCAATCACCTGATGTCGCAGTGGCATCAAATGAAATCGAACGAAGCCAGGGGTACAGCCTGGGCTTCTGAGCTCAGAATACCTTGTCGGCACCCACACAGCTCAGGGTTTGGCAGTAAGAGCCGGCTTTCATTTACCCTCCCTGCCCGCTCCAAAATCTAGCCTAAATTTGCATTCAGTGTCTATAAACCGCCCTATGCAAACGCTAGGTGGTGTTCTTTTTACCGGCCTGGGCTCGGAGTCTTTCAAGTACCTAGCAAAATGCCACTGGCTGCTTCTCAGCCTAGCCTACATCGCCCTGGGCTAATTAGAGGAAGGGCAGGTGGGAGGGGGATAAAAGAGTAACGAAGGCTGAGTCATCCTTTGCATAGTTCGATTCTAAGAAAGGGAACACCATCCCGGGAAATTTACTCTCTCTTGGGATAGTTTCAACTCCTTGCCCCTTTATCCCAGATACATTATTTATTTCCTTATTGTGAATCCTGAAAACTTACAGGCAGGAGAAAGTCCCATTGGTGTGACTCAAACAGATGCCTCCGTTCTTGCAGGGAACCTGGTTGCAAGACAGACCTGGCCAGGAGAGAAAACAGAACAATGAGATGGTTCAAGTCCATGGGATTAATTCACATAAACAACAGAGTTTTGGGTGAATCTGTTTCTGGGCCGTGCCATTTTAGGCTCAGCATGATCAAATACTCTCCCAGAATTTTAAAAATATTCCTGGACTTAGAAAAATAGCATGCCAGGGGGACAGTTTCAAGCACAGCCTTTCTCCCTGAGATGCTGGATTTCTACATCTGGGGATTTTTTATTTAGTTTTATTGGTATGAAGCAACATTCAGTTACATCAGTTGTCTCTACCTGTAGTTTAAAGCAGTGCAGCCTGGAAACAGGTTAACCCAGGGGTCAGCAAACTTTTTCAGCAGCTGGCCAGTCCACTGTCCCTCAGACCTTGTGGGGGGCCGGACTATATTTTGGAAAAAAAATATGAACGAATTCCTATGCCCCACAAATAACCCAGAGATGCATTTTAAATAAAAGGACACATTCTACTCATGTAAAAACATGCCGATTCCTGGACCGTCCGTGGGCCGGATTTAGAAGGCAATTGGGCCAAATCCGGCCACCAGGCCTTAGTTTGCCTACCAATGGGCTAACTGCTTCTTTTGCTGCTTTGCGTGAAAACTCACACAAATGGAGAGAGCACGGCTATGGGATAGAGCACATGGCTTGAGGGTAGATGGCCCTGGGTTCAGCTGTTAGTAGCTCAAAGGATATGAAACAGCAGGAGCGGTCACTGGTTATACACAGTAACCTGATTCACACAGCTCCTTTGCCACAATTCCAGTTCTTCAATTCATGCTTTTTACATCAGGGATGGAGAACCTGTAGTATTCCAGAAATGCTGGACTTCAACTCTCCTCAGCCTCAGCCAGCATGGCCAATGGTCAGAGATGATGGAGACCTGCAGTCCAGCAATATCCAAGGGGCTACAAGTCCCCCTCCCAGTTTGCTTTAGATATACCTATCCAATGAGCAAACCTAAGTGTGGTTTTGCACATCTATGTGTGCAGTGTGTCCACACATACAAACATGCAAATGTAAACAGCTATGCGTACACAAATAAGGCACACGCTGTCCCGAAGTGGCACACCAACTGCATACAAAAATGTATAAATAAACGGTGCCTCCGGTTGCCAACGTTTCAGCCGTTCTCTGCAACTGTGTGCCTCTCACGGCAGCTGGAGCAATTGGGGCAATTCAACAGTTGATAGCATTACTCTCTGTACCAAGACGAACACTGAGCATTGCTGTGTTCAGATCAAATTGCTGGCAAAGGCACAGTTGCATAGATGGGCTGAGAAGTTGGTAACTTTCCCCGGCTGAAATCCAGCAAGGATCCCCTTCCACCTGCCACAGGTTGGCTTGCTTAATACTCACCTCGAGCGAGTGGAATCAAGGCTAGCAGCAGCAAACGATCCATCCTGTTTGAAGACCACCCTCCAGATTCCCCCACCCCCCAACTTCCCTTCCTATCCGTCCAGGAGTGATCTCAGAAGGCAGAACCCAGGCGTCCGGGGGAGGGTGTCAAAAAGCGAAGCCAAGATTGTTGGACAGAACCGGATCAAGAGGTGTCCCTTGGGTGCCCCCCACCCACGGAGCCCCCCATATCTGCAGATGGGCTGTACGGCTGTGCAACGGATTTCTCCCTGTCACCCCCCACTCCCGCCCTGCTTAAAGAACGAGGGACATCCTGCCGTCTCTGTACTCCATTGTCAAAGGTTTCCTGCCCCACACAATGCATGGGAGGAGAAAGGTTTCCTGTTACCCAGGGAACTCTCGTCAGCATGCAAACAGGGTGGGGAGAATATGGGGCGGAGGGGGGGGAGAGGGACAACCCTGGAGGGGGCACTGCACCCAAAATAACATGGCATGGCGGATTAAGACATTAAAGGACTTGCTGCGACCCTGTGCTGAAAAGAAAGGGAGGCCAACACGACTGCACCTCACTGCCAGGCAAGAAAACTCTTCCCGTTATGGGCAAACATTGCACAAAAGCTGAAGCAGTTTGGTTTTGATGTAAGAGACCCCAGTTCGAATCCCAGTCCTCTAGTGCAGTGTTTTTCAACTACTGTTCCGCGGCACACTAGTGTGCCGCGAGATGTTGCCTGGTGTGCCGTGGGAAAATTACTTTATATATAGTCAATATAGGCACAGAGTTAAATTTTTTAACATTTTCTAATGGTGGTGTGCCTCGTGATTTTTTTCATGAAACAAGTGTGCCTTTGCCCAAAAAAGGTTGAAAAACACTGCTCTAGTGCGGGGGGGGGTCACATTTCTAATATATACACCCTCCCCAGGCCACACCCCTCCCCGTGCCTCCTTCCCACCATATGTGGCTTTTGCCAGTCTAGGCTATTTCCCTGAACTTGTCTAAAGGAAGAATAGAGCGAGGCTTAGAAGGGGCCTTGGGCGGAAATCCTAGAGAGCTGCTGCCAGTCAGTGCTGGCAATACTGAGCTAAATGAACTAGTGCTCTGACTCAGGCCCTATCTGCACTATACCTATAAAGCAGTATCACTTTAAGCCTCTGTGGCTTCCCCAAAGGATTCTGGGAGCTGTAGTGGTTTTTTTTAAAGGGTGCCACTATTCCCCTCCCAGAGCTTCAATTCTAAGAGGGACTTAAGAGTCACTTGGTATTCAAGGGCTGAGTTCGTAGCTTGCCTAATGCTGGGTTAGGCCCCATCTGCACCGTACATTTAAAGCAGTAGGCCTATCACATCACTTTAAACAGTCACAGCTCCCCCCCCCCAAAAAAAATCCTAGGAAGTGTTGGTGCTGAGAATTGTTGGAGACCCTCGTTCCCCTCAGAGAGCTACAATTCCCCAAGTTCCCTGGGAAGAGGGGTTGATGGTTAAACGGCTCCTAAAATTGTAGCTCTCTGCCAGGGCCGTCTTAAGGAGATCGGCCGCCGTGGCGCAGTGATTCCTCCAGCGCCCCCGGCGTACTGCCTCTCCGCTGCCTCCCTCTCGCGCTTGCCGCCCCTCAGGAGGGGGGGTGGGCGAGCAGGGGATGAGGGGCGTGGCGCTGGAGCGGCGCGGGGCTCTGTGTGCCCTTCCAGAGCTCCCGGGGGCGGGTTGGGGAGGGGGGCGGCCGGTATGCCGGTGGGCTCGATCCTTCCGGCGCGTCCGGGGGAGAGTGCTGGCGGCGCAAGCACCCGGCCGCCCATGGGGGTGGGGGGGAGGCCGCCGGCGGGGGCGCACTACTCCCCCCGCTCGCTGCGCTCGAAGACGGGGCTGTGCCGCCGCGCGCAGCGCGCCCACCCGCCCGTGGGGTCGGGTTGGGGAGGGGGCGCCCGGTATGCCGGCGGGCTCGCGGGGGCGCCCCTGGGGGCCCGGCGCCCTGGTGCGCCGCGCCACCAGCCCAAATGGATGAGATGGCCCTGCTCTCTGCACAGAATTGTACGGTGAGACCCCTATTCTCTTCGCAATTCCCAGATTGGTTTAACAGTCAATCCCTCTTCCCAGGGATCTCTTGAGAACTGTCAAATTAGAGAAGCTCTGCCATTTTAGGAAGGACTCCAGGACTGCAACAGTTGCAAACCTTGGTGGTGAATTCTTTTTTTTTTCCAGTTTAGATGCTTTATGATACATCCCTCTGCTTAACTGCTTTGTGAAGTTCAATAACAAAGGCGCTTGTCTGCAATGCTATCCGCACATCTTTTGATTTATTAACTGCAACAGTTCCAGCTTTTCCTCGAAGCACAAGGATATACCAGGTCTCTTCCAAAACTCATCCTGTTTATCTAAGTCTTATGTTTATCTTAGATTCAGCGGCACTGGAAGAAACACAACTGCATCCCAAGCTGAAGCTGAGATGGCAGGACATCCCTTAGCTAGAGATACCCTGTGGAAGTCTCCAAGAAAGGATTGGAGCTTCTATCCACAAGCTCCAGGACAGATAATACAAAACAATACTTATTCATACAGAGCATAGTTAAACTGTGGAACTCACTCCCACAGGAGGTAATGATAAACTTGGATGTCTTTAAAAGAGGACTGGGCAAATTCATGAAGGGTAAGGCTATCAATGCTTATCAGCCATGATGGTGTTGTAAGAAATTTAAGGTATTTTATTTATATATAATAATTGTTATTAATGTACCAAAACAAATAAGGCCACATGTCTGAAAACCAGCACAGGAAGACAAGGTGAGCTGAGCTTCAGGGACACTCTGTAGGTTTTGTGGGTTTGTCTTTTTGGGGCTGTGTGTGATTAAGTTTGTGTGCTTAATTGTTCCTTATTTGTTTGTGTGCTTGTTTTCTAGGGTTTCCGCCTCTGGGAATTGTGGGACTATCCAGGCTTGTGTGTGTGTTTGTTTCTGGCTGTTTGTTTCTGGCTGTGTGTGATTAAGTTGGTTTGTGATTAAGACTAGCTGTGGGCGGAGCTAGTCAGTGCCTGGAGGGCAGCGGCGCGCGCCTATCGGCGCGCGCAGTTTGACCCATCCTTTAGATAAAGGGTAACTGGTCTCAAGCATTTATTGGGGCAGTCCTAGGTTTCCTTTTTGTCCTGACTTCAAGCTTTTCAGGATGGAGGGTGAGGGGACAACCGTAGTCACCTGCAATTCCTGCGCAATGTTTGTCTTCTTGCCAAAGGATGTAGGCAGCTACACCTGCAGCAATTGCAAGTTGGTTGCCCTACTAGAAGACAAGGTCCAGCAACTTGAGGCCCGTATATCTACACTTCAGAAAATTAAGGAACTGGAGCTTTTCATGGATACAGCAGAGCACACTGTCTGCACCAAGGGGGAGTCAGGGCACACCCCTGAGGAGGAGGACAGCAGGGGCGTTCCTAGCCCCTTGGCTGCCCGGGGCGGGAAGCCAAGGGGCACCCCTGGGGGGCGGGGCATCGCGGCGCGTGCGTGCGTCATGACGTCATGACGCACGCACGCGCGGCGACGGCCCGGCATCCCCGGGGCGGGGCATCGCTGCGTGTGCGTCATGACGCACGCGCGCGCAGCGACGCCCCCGCCCCTGGGGTATGCCGGGCGGGGGCTTGGGGACATCGTCGGGCTACATAGAGCCCCGAAGCCGCAGCCACAGCGCAAAGGGCTGCCAGGCTGCGGCTTCGGGGCTCTTTGTAGCCCGACGATGTCCCCAAGCCCCCGCCCGGCATACCCCAGGGGCGGGGGCGTCGCTGCGCGCGCGTGCGTCATGACGCACGCGCAGCGATGCCCCGCCCCCGGGGATGCGGGGCGTCGGCTCGGGCGCGCGGGGGCGGGGCATCGCTGCGCGTGCGTTATGACGCACGCGCAGCGACGCCCCCGCCCCTGCGGTATGCCGGGCGGGGGCTTGGGGACATCGTCGGGCTACATAGAGCCCCGAAGCCGCAGCCACAGCGCAAAGGGCTGCCAGGCTGCGGCTTCGGGGCTCTTTGTAGCCCGACGATGTCCCCAAGCCCCCGCCCGGCATACCCCAGGGGCGGGGGCGTCGCTGCGCGTGCGTCATGACGCACGCGCAGCGATGCCCCGCCCCCGGGGATGCCGGGGGCGGGCGTCGCTGCGCGCGCGTGCGTCATGACGCACGCGCAGCGACGCCCCCGCCCCTGGGGATGCCGGGCGGGGGCTTGGGGACATCGTCGGGCTACATAGAGCCCCGAAGCCGCAGCCACAGCAGCCCTTTGCAAAGGGCTGCCAGGCTGCGGCTTCGGGGCTCTTTGTAGCCCGACGATGTCCCCAAGCCCCCGCCCGGCATACCCCAGGGGCGGGGGCGTCGCTGCGCGCGCGTGCGTCATGACGCACGCGCAGCGATGCCCCGCCCCCGGGGATGCCGGGCGGGGGCGTCGCTGCGCGCGCGTGCGTCATGACGCACGCGCAGCGACGCCCCCGCCCCTGCGGTATGCCGGGCGGGGGCTTGGGGACATCGTCGGGCTACATAGAGCCCCGAAGCCGCAGCCACAGCGCAAAGGGCTGCCAGGCTGCGGCTTCGGGGCTCTTTGTAGCCCGACGATGTCCCCAAGCCCCCGCCCGGCATCCCCGGGGGCGGGGCATCGCTGCGCGTGCGTCATGACGCACGCGCGCGCAGCGACGCCCCCGCCCCTGGGGTATGCCGGGCCGCCACTTCGGGAGCCTCGTCCGTGCAGCGCTGCTGCTCCCGGGGTGACGGAGGGAGCAGCGGCGCATGGGAGTGGTGGGACGCGCCGCCGCTCCCTCCGTCACCCCGGGAGCAGCAGCACCGCACACACCCGCCTAGGGGCGGCACGAGGGGCGGCCCGCCCCCACCGCCCCCACCCTACGACGCCCCTGGAGGACAGTTCCCCAACACAGGAGCCAGATGTATGGAGGAACGTGACTCAAAGAAGTAGAAAGCCCAGGGATCGCTCTGAGTGTTTGGAGCTACGCAATCGTTTTGATGTGCTCTCCCTTGGCATGGAGGATGAAGAACAGACTTCATTTGAGGACCTCTCCCTCATCACAGTTGATGAGGAATATGAAGACGAGCAGCACAGTCAGTCCTCCGGGATTGTGCAAAAGACTTTGGAAGGGACTGCACATGGAAGAATCCCAACCAAGCCTAAGAGGAGGCGTGTAGTGGTGATAGGAGATTCCTTACTGAGGGGTACAGAAGCGGTGATCTGTGGGCCTGACAAGATGTCTCGAGAGGTGTGCTGTCTCCCCGGGGCCAAGATCCAAGATGTAACAGAGCAGCTGCAAGGAATCATAAAACCCACTGACAAATACCCCTTCCTTTTGGTCCATGTGGGAACCAATGACACTGCAAGCCACAGCCTCCAGAAGATCAAAAGTGATTATGAGGCTCTGGGCAGGAAGTTGAAGCAATTAAATGCACAAATTGTCATCTCATCTGTCCTCCCAGTTGAACGGCGTGGCCCAGGGAGAGAGAGAAAAATAGGGGAAGTGAACACCTGGCTTCGCAAATGGTGCCAGCAGGAACGGTTTGGATTCTTAGATCACGGTCTGAAGTTTCTTGAAGATGGACTTCTGGCAAGAGATGGGCTGCACCTCACAAAGGTTGGGAGGAATGTTTTCGCCAACAATCTCAAAAACCTCATCAGGAGGGCTTTAAACTGACTTATGTGGGGGAGGGAGATAGTGGTCCTGAAGGTAGGAGTCTATCAAGTGCTGAAGATGATCATCCAAATGTCAAGAGCCAAATGGAGCAAACAGCATGCAGACCTAGTAGTGGGAAGGAAAAATCCTTAAATAAGAGACTAGGGGGAATGATCAATGGTCTTCAATGTCTGTATACTAATGCACAGAGCATGGGAAATAAACAAGATGAACTTGAGCTCTTGGTACACCAAACTAAATATGACATAATAGGCATCACTGAAACCTGGTGGGATGAGTCTCATGATTGGAATGTAGTAATAGAGGGATACAATCTATTTCAGAGAAATAGATCAAACAGAAAAGGAGGAGGGGTGGCATTATATGTCAGGGATGTGTATACCTGTGAAGAGATCCAGGATTTAAAACTTCAAAGCCAAACTGAGAGTATCTGGGTCAAAATTAAGGGAGAGAAAAATAACAGTGATCTCATTGTGGGAGTTTACTACAGATCGCCAAGCCAAACTGAGGACACAGATGATGCTTTCCTGGAACAGATGACCAAGTATTCAAAAGGAAGTGAGATAGTAGTAATGGGGGATTTCAACTATCCTGATATTTGTTGGATGTCAAACTCAGCCAAGAGCACAAGGTCGAACAGATTCCTCACTGGCCTTGCAGACAATTTCATTGTCCAGAAAGTGGGAGAAGCAACAAGAGGATCAGCCATTTTAGATCTGGTCTTAACCAATAGTGATGACTTGGTAAGTGGGGTAGAAGTGGCAGGATCATTAGGTGGGAGTGATCATGCTCTTCTGGAGTTTATTATACAGCGGAAAGGAGCAACCAAGCATACTAAGACTCAAATTCTAGACTTTAAGAAAGCTGACTTCAGAAAATTTAGGGAAATGCTGGGTGTGATCCCATGGTCAGTAATACTAAAAGGGAAGGGAGTTCATGATGGATGGGAGTTTGTTAAAAGGGAGATATTAAAAGCACAACTTCAAGCAGTACCAATGAGACGAAAACATGGAAGGTGCCTAAAGAAGCCAGGGTGGCTATCTAAAGAACTTTTAACTGATTTAAGATTTAAAAGGGATATGTACAAAAAATGGAAAAAGGGGGAAGTCACCAGAGAGGAATTCAAACAAATAGCCAGCAAGTGTAGAGACAAAGTCAGAAAAGCTAAAGCACAGAATGAACTCAGGCTTGCTAGAGAGGTTAAAAGCAATAAAAAGGGCTTTTATGGGTATGTCCGTAGCAAAAGGAAGAACAATGAAACAGTGGGGTCACTTAGAGGAGAAGATGGTGAAATGCGAACAGGAGACAGAGAAAGGGCAGAACTCCTCAATGCCTTCTTTGCCTCAGTCTTCTCAAAAAAAGAAAACAATGCCCAACCTGAAGAATATGGGGCAGATGATTCAGCAGGGGAAACACAGCCCAGAATAAGTAAGGAGGTAATACAAGAATACTTGGCTAGTTTAGATGTATTCAAGTCTCCAGGGCCAGATGAACTACATCCAAGAGTATTAAAAGAACTAGCAGAGGTGATTTCAGAACCACTGGCAGTAATCTTTGAGAATTCCTGGAGAACTGGGGAAGTACCGGCAGACTGGAGGAGGGCAAATGTTGTCCCTATTTTCAAAAAGGGGGAAAGAGAAGACCCAAACAATTACCGCCCAGTCAGCCTGACATCAATACCAGGAAAGATTCTAGAGCAGATCATTAAGCAAACGGTCTGTGAGCACCTAGAAAGGAACGCTGTGATCACTAAAAGTCAGCATGGGTTTCTGAAAAATAAGTCATGTCAGACCAATCTGATCTCATTTTTTGACAGAATTACAAGCCTGGTAGATGAAGGGAACGCTGTGGATGTAGCCTATCTTGATTTCAGCAAGGCCTTTGACAAGGTGCCCCATGATATTCTCGTAAAGAAGCTGGTAAAATGCGGACTAGACAATGCTACCATTCAGTGGATTTGTAACTGGCTGACTGACCGAACCCAAAGGGTACTCATTAATGGCTCCTCTTCATCCTGGAGAGAAGTGACTAGTGGGGTGCCACAGGGTTCTGTCTTGGGCCCAGTCTTATTCAACATCTTCATCAATGACTTGGATGATGGGCTTGAGGGCATCCTGATCAAGTTTGCAGATGACACCAAATTAGGAGGGGTGGCTAATACCCCAGAGGACAGGATCACACTTCAAAATGACCTTAACAGATTAGAGAACTGGGCCAAAGCAAACAAGATGAATTTTAACAGGGAGAAATGTAAAGTACTACACTTGGGCAAAAAAAATGAAAGGCACAAATACAGGATGGGTGACACCTGGCTTGAGAGCAGTACATGTGAAAAGGATCTAGGAGTCTTGGTAGACCATAAACTTGACATGAGTCAACAGTGTGATGCAGCAGCTAAAAAAGCCAATGCAATTCTGGGCTGCATCAATAGGAGTATAGCATCTAGATCAAGGGAAGTAATAGTACCACTATATTCTGCTCTGGTCAGACCTCACCTGGAATACTGTGTCCAGTTCTGGGCACCACAGTTCAAGAAGGATACTGACAAGCTGGAACGTGTCCAGAGGAGGGCAACCAAAATGGTCAAAGGCCTGGAAACGATGCCTTATGAGGAACGGCTTAGGGAGCTGGGTATGTTTAGCCTGGAGAAGAGAAGGTTAAGGGGTGATATGATAGCCATGTTCAAATATATAAAAGGATGTCATATAGAGGAGGGAGAAAGGTTGTTTTCTGCTGCTCCAGAGAAGCGGACACGGGGCAATGGATTCAAACTACAAGAAAGAAGATTCCACCTAAACATTAGGAAGAACTTCCTGACAGTAAGAGCTGTTCGACAGTGGAATTTGCTGCCAAGGAGTGTGGTGGAGTCTCCTTCTTTGGAGGTCTTTAAGCAGAGGCTTGACAGCCATCTGTCAGGAATGCTTTGATGGTGTTTCCTGCTTGGCAGGGGGTTGGACTGGATGGCCCTTGTGGTCTCTTCCAACTCTATGATTCTATGATTCTATGACAGGCCTAACTCCATTCTGACTCCCAACTGACCAAGTATTTCTTTGTCTCAGGAACAAAAGGGGGGGTTGCCCCTCCAGCTACTCAGCAGCCCTCTGCCTGAGTGATAATCTCTGGCATCCTGATACCTGAGTGCCAGACAAAAGGGTGTGATTAACTTGGCTGGGAAATAGGGAAATGTAAATATCTTTTGTTTCACTTGATGGGTTTTTGGTGGAGGGCAAGAGGAGACATGGGGGCAGGGTCCAGGATGCTCAGATCACTGCTACCAGACCCTCCCAATTTGTGATGTAATTCTGATGTATGGAGGGTTGGTCTTGAGCTGGAGGGGGGCAATTTCAAAAGTCTATATAGGAGCTTGCGCGCCTTTGTTCGAAGTCTTTTGCTTGCAAAACACCCTGCTGCAGCAGTTTCTAATAAACAATGCCTTGCTTTGGGAGATTCAGTATCGTCTCTGTTTCTTGCATTGTGCATCTGACAGGGAGGGAGCCCTGCTAAGGCTCTCTCTCCGGGTTCGCGGACTCCCATCTGGGGCCGAACCTATTTTTTTTATAACAGTGGCTAACCTCTGCCTCCATAGTTGGCGGCAGGAATGATCCTGAATCCTGTGGACCACAGGGGGAGAGTGCGCTTAGGTCTTGCTGGAGGGTTTTCCAGAGGCACCTGTTTGGCCATTGTGAGAACAAGATGCTGGACTAGATGGGACATTGAGCTGATCCAGCAGGGCTCTTCTTTCTATTCTTTTTGCAAGAGGACAGCGGCCATTTTGGGTGCCGTGATCTCATGGAACTTTGCATTGCAGTTCCCGCCCCGCCCGCCCCCCGAAAAAAGCACAAGTGTTTGGGGTGCCGCACAAAGATCACGGCCCCCCAAAAAGCACTTGCCATGGCCTTCAGAACAAAATAAATTTGAGTGCATCTGCCATCCTGGAGTTAGTTTCCTCTTGTTTTCATTCATGGGGTAGGCTATAAATATGTCATGCTTTAATCTGATCCATGGATCACAAGGACTTCGTTTGGGAATTTGCTTCTGCTACATAGGGTGGGGTTCAGATTTGGTATAAATGAACTCTGAGGAAGTGCAGAGTTCTCCTGCATCACCAGAATCATGGAGCAGCTGCAATTTGCAAGTACCGGTAGCCTAAATACCTGGGCTTAAAGTGCAATGCGTTCTGAGCTATAAAGTGCAATGTCTCACCAAATCTGATGGCTTATTTTTCAGTTTGGGTGTCTGAAGGAAACATCTGTATCCAGTTAAGTTGAAATTTGAACAGTATTATCCTACAAGAAACCCATCTAAAAAAAAATTACGAAAGCAAGCCTTTAATAAATCAGTCCAAGGGAACATGGAATTCTGCTGCTGGAAATTCCAAAACAAGAGGAGTCAGTATTTGGATTTCCCCACATATTTCATTTGAAGAAGAAGGAATTTTAAAAGACCCAAGAGAGATCAAAGGGAACAACTAAGGCATTCTTCAACACACAATCCAGGCAACCTGAAATATATCCTTTGCCAATATGCATTAATAAATATCTGGAGATCGCTGAACTCAGCAGAGAGCAGTTTTTCATTTTTCTCAAACTCCCATAAATCGTATTCCGAATAGATTATATCCTGTGCTCTTCAGATTTAATAGCAAATATTAAACAAGCCATAATGGGATGAATATCAATCTCAGATCATAGAATGCTAAACGTTTCAATCAGAAGTTAGAGAAATATCTACCTGTCCTGGAGACTAGACTTGATATATTAGATAAAATTAAGGTAAAAACAGAATAATTTTATGTCCATAATGATCCACACAACTATGGGATACAATAAAGGCATTTCTTAGAGGTGAACTTTTAAGTAAATGCATTTACATTAAAAAGGCAAGAGCCAAAATGAGAGACGCTCTAATGACAGAGATAATTAAACAATTGCATAAAAGAACTGGCAACCCAAAAAAATAAATAGCAAATGAATACAGAAAAGAGCTGAATTACAAGCATAAATATCTGTCTCCATGCAATATCTAAACAAAAAAAAACCCCTATGATTTTTGTGATAAAAATTCTAAATTATTAGCGTATAAATTAAAACAATGAAATCTCAAAAATAGAATTAACTCTCTAATAATGAACATTTGGGTCAGAAATGAATTCAAATTATTTCATAATGAACTACAGACAAAGGAAAACTTTTGTATATTTGTTGTTCTGCCCGCTTTTGCCTCTGGCATGTGGACCCCTGAAAGTTGCCTCTGGCATGTGGACCCCTGAAAGTTGCCCAGAAGAGCATGTGGCCCTCGGTCTGAGAAAGGCTTCTCTTCTGCCACCCGCAGAACGTCCTTCTGTTTGTCTTCTTCATCTGGAACTATGAATTGGGAAGGACAATGAACTTTGGTTTGCATTTGAATCGAAACCTACCTAAGTCACGCTTCCTGAAATAATGTTCAAAGCAAAATGCAACTGCCATTCAAAATGTGTACCATTCCAAATTCTGCAGTTCTCTAATTGCCACTCCCTAATACAAGTGTACAAAAATGCTTATATTGGGGAAATGTGTGCACAAGAATGCATACATTCAGGGAAATCACATATCAAAATGAAAATGCAACCAGATCAGATTGGCAGGGTATGTTGTGTATTGATTCAAGGGTTATCATATCTGTATTACTATTGTCTGTATTCACATTAGGGGAAAGTAACTGCCTTCCTGTTCCAGAAGGAACAGCTACTATTGGTTCATTCAAGTTGCTGCATTTGGATCCTCAGTCTTATTGGTTCCCACCAAAAGGCAGCTTTGTGATTGCTTGAGATTGTTCCCTCCAAAATGTATCCTTTCTAGCCAGTCTTCTGTCCCTATAAATGTAGCTTCCCTCTCCTCAGTTCCCCAGTCTTGTTTGCCTGAATAAAGAGTGTTACATGAAGAAGCTGTCTCCTGCCTGCTATGTCAGAGAGCTGAAATCACTTGCTGAATCACTATCCCCACGCTACAACAGGATACAAATAAAATACTAATGATAATGATAATATCAGGGGGAAACGTTTGGAAAACTTTGCATGCCAAAATGTGTCTACCAGAAGAAAGGAGCACTAAAATCCCTGTGAATTTCTGTACTCTAAATTAGGACATTTAAAACCACAAACTGGTGAATAAAGGAGGTGACCCAAACTTTTTAGAAGACACCTGAAGTAAGCCCTGTTTCGGGAAGTTTTTTTATGTTTCATTATGTTTTAATAAATGCTGTAAGCTGCCCAGAGTGGCTGGGGAAACCCAGCCAGATGGGTCGAGTATAAAGAATAAAAATCATTATTATTATTAAGTTTAAACACTGGGAAAAATTAGGAACTTGGAGAAACTGAAACTGGACCATCTCTGCATGGACTTTGGAAGGCTTCTCAAAAGTCTGACTCAGCCAGGGCCACTGGCTGCCTTGTGGACAGGGCCTTTCCCCACTGATCATTTTCACAGCAGACCCGGCCAGAACCAACGCTCC
Organism: Lacerta viridis; assembly: GCA_900245905.1. Taxonomy (NCBI): domain Eukaryota; kingdom Metazoa; phylum Chordata; class Lepidosauria; order Squamata; family Lacertidae; genus Lacerta; species Lacerta viridis. The sequence continues at coordinate 527,465 of OFHU01002722.1, forward strand.
TCCTGCTTGGGGCAGGATTGCGAAATCTCCCCGCTTTCGTTATTGTCCAGGAGCTGCAGTCGGCCAGGCTCACAACAGATGAGGGATCCGTCCTGCAAAGACACACGGCCCAGAGATGTCCTCAGGAAAGCAGCTGACTCTCTGGCTAGCATGGATGGGGACTTTGATAGCCCTGAGCCACCAAGCTCCGAGGTGAAACAAGTGCATTTGGGGTGGGGTGGGGGCAGGGGATGGTCTGCAGGTCAGTGGTGTTCTGCATGCAGAAGGTCTCAGGTTCAGTCCTTGGCATCTCTAGGTAGGATCGGGACTATGCTATGCCAGAAATCCCGGAGAACTCCTGCCAGTCAGTGAGCTAGTTGAACCAAACTTCATCTGCTTCTATTAATTCTGTTTTTTCCTGAGTAATAGCTTCTCTTCTCTTCTCTTCTCTTCTCTTCTCTCAGAAATGCAGTGCCTTTAACAGTTTAGGACAGGCAGAAATCCACAGGTGGAGGTAGTTCTGAATGTTGCAATTGTGCTACCTTGGCACACAAACCTTCACCTGTTGGATGTCTGCCTGTTGCAAAGTGGATAAAAGTCCAGGATCTGTGTTATTAACTGGAGATAGCCGAGACTGATGCCCATGACCAGCATGGGGGGGGGGCTGGGGGGGGGTCGAGTTGCCAGATGCAAAAGAGAGCAGGGCTTCTGCACCTTTAGGCACAGCATTTCCGAGTGGTGGTTTGGGTGGCTGATGCAAAAGATGTTGCTATATTTTAAATGGCTGTGTTAGAAAGGGGATTGGGGGGGGGGCAGGTATAGCTCCCCTCCAGTGTTTCTGGAGCCAGTGTGGTGTGAGAGCCAGTGTGGTGTAGTGGTTAAGAGCGGTGGACTCGTAATCTGGTGAACCGGGTTCGCGTCCCCGCTCCTCCACATGCAGCTGCTGGGTGACCTTGGGCTAGTCACACTTCTCTGAAGTCTCTCAGCCCCACTCACCTCACAGAGTGTTTGTTGTGGGGGAGGAAGGGAAAGGAGATTGTTAGCTGCTTTGAGATTCCTTAAGGGGAGTGAAAGGCAGAATATCAAGTCCAAACTTCTTCTTCTTCTCAAACTTGGGTCTCCAGCTGTTTTTGGACTACAGTTCCCATCATCCCTGACCGCTGCTTCTGCTAGCTAGGGATGATAGGAGTTGTAGTCCAAAAACACCCGGCGACCCAAGTTTGTGAAACCCTGTAATAAGACTATACCTGCTGAAAGATGTAGACACCTTGTCCTTTTTTAAAAATCTTACCACCCAAGAAGAGGTGTGTGTGTGTGTGTTTGTGTTTTTTTTGGGGGGTGGGGGGGGGGTCCTCTTTCCTTTTCCATAGTGTCTCAATCCCCTCAGCATGATAGGTGGGTAGATTAGATTCTGGTCTTACAAAAATAATACTCTCCTGCCTCTGCCTAAGGGGAAAAAATGAGCATTTAATCCTATTACCAATTATATTCAGCAGTAAGTTTCAATGGGTCTTACTCCCAGGTAAGTAAAAGGCTGAAGCCTTATTGTATTTATTTTATGTCTAACAGCCTGAACAACAACAACAACAACAAAGTAGATGGAAAGGAAATAATTTGTTATCACCATCCATGTGTTAAATGCCTTCCTCCCCTGTTGGAGGCAGTATGCTTAAAAATGCCAGTTGCTAGAGCTGCAGGAGAGGCGAGGGCTATTGCACCTGTCCAAGTCCTGCTGGCGAGTTTTCCATAGGTATCTGGTTGGCCCTCCCAACATTTCTCCAATGAAAATAGGTTGTTGTTGTTGTTGTTGTTGTTGTTGTTGTACCCTTCCCACCTGACTGGGTTGCCCCAGCCACTCTGGGCAGTTAATCCAACAATTAATAATAATAATAATAATAATAATAATAATAAACTTTCTCATACAGAGATGCCTTCAGATGTATTCTAAAGGTTGTATACGTAGTTACTTATAGTGTATCTGTATTTGTTTGCTAGTATTACTGTGAAACTATGATGGTGTGTTGACTTTGTCTTGTGGGTGAAGACCGAGTTTGTTACGCTGGAGCATTTGCAGGTCATTGTGTGGTTTTTCTTCGTGTACGTCGTCGGATCTTTCTTTTTTTTTTTTAAAAAAAAGAAGTTTACGCAATTTTGGAAATTCCAGAATTGCAGCTGCTGGATGTTATTTATTAAGGACACATGATCAACAGGGAGGGGACATTTTTACAAAGCTCAGCGAGCAACAGCATTGCGAAACTGTTAGAGAGAGATAGAAACTGACCTGCTCTGTAATGGATTGGAAGTTAAATAATGTACAAAGAGCCCAGTTAGATCAGATTGCCGTTCTACCTAGGGGTGGGAGTAAATTAAATTAAATTAAATTCACATTTAAAGGTGACCCTACATACTTGACGTTTTCCAAAAGCATAGGGAAACGGAAACACAGTTTGCCCTTTGAAATTTGCACTGCTCTGAATTTCACAATGCAGCCATGCAAGGTGTACAAAAATGCATTTGTCGGCGAAAGTACCTGATTTTGCACTTCCCAAAACAATGCACAAAACCCCCAAAACTGTATGTTCCTAATGAAGAGCGGTGGCTGCAGCTCCAATTTATATTTTCTCTCTACCTCCACAACTTTTCAGGTTGCTGATGGTAGCCCCCAGCGTAGTGACCGTGGGGGCAAAAGTTGGGGTCGTCCTTCAGGTTGAGGGGACCTCGTCTGCCCTCTCTGGCAAAGTTTTTTTCCAGAACGAGAATAATGGGGTGAAATGTTCTCTTGAGGTGAAGTTCAACCTAAAGCCTGATACCTTTGTGGAAAGAGTGACCCTGGAGGTAAGGGGCACTGCTAGGATCAAAAAGAGCTTCTCTCTTTGACTGAGTTTGGCGGTGGCTGATGTGGAGCTGATGGGCAAAGACCATGTCTGCACCGTTTGTGGTCTTGTCTATTTTTCTTCTTATTTATTAGATGTGGCAGCCATTTTGTGTTATGCCATGCCCCCACAGACAAATTGTGAAGGGGCAATTTGTTAACAACAACAACAACAACTGTTATTATTTATATGCCATCCATCTGGATGGGTTTCCTCAGCCACTCTGGGTGGCTTCCAACAAAGTAATAAAACACAAAAAACCCCTCAAACGTTAAAAATTCTGTACAGGGCTGCCTTCAGATGTCTTCCAAAACTCAGATAGCTGTCTATTTCCTTGACGTCTGATGGGAGGGCGTTCTACAGGGCGGGTGCCACTACCGAGAAGGCCCTCTGCCTGGTCCATGTAACCTCACTTCTCTCAGGGAGGGAACCGCCAGAAGGACCTCGGAGCTGGACCTCAATGTCCGGCCTGAAGGATGGGAGTGGAGACGCTCCTTCAGGTATCCTGGGCAGAGGCCATTTAGGGCTTTAAAGGTCAGCACCAACATTTTGAATTGTGCTCGGAAATGTACTGGGAGCCAATTTAGGTATTTTAGGACATGTATTACATGGACCTGGCGGCTGCTCCCAATCACCAGTCTGGTAGCCACATTCTGGATTAGTTGTAGTTTCTGGGTCACCTTCAAAGGTAGCCCCACGTAGAGCACATTGCAGTAGCACCACTCTGGCGAGACCGTCCGCGGGCAGGTAGGGTCTCAGCCTGCGTACCAGATGGAGCTGGTAGACATACGCCCTGGACACAGAATTGACCTGCACCTCCACAGACAGCTGTGAGTCCAAAATGACTCCCCAGCTGCTCACCTGTCCTTTTGGGGCACAGTTACTCTATTCAGGACCAGTGAACCCCCCACACCTGCCCGCCCCCTGTCCTCCAGAGATGCTTCTGTCTTGTTGGGATTCTGCCTCAATCCGTTGACCGCCATTGGCAATGCCAGCTTAGAGGTCTCTTCCTTCCCTTTCTCCTTTTTAGAAATAAATTTTATTTACATTTTTCATAAATAATTTTTATTGATTTTATTCCAATACAAACACAAAAATTATTTGCAATAACTTTACAAATGAAGATAAAATAAAAATTATATTACTCCAAACATTTACATCTTAAATCCATAGACTTCCCTTCTTTCATATTATGTCTTCCTTATATCTTACATCTATATTTCGCACTTCAAATTCAATTTCATTCGTTAAATTCCCTCTCTATTTCATATTCATTTATTTTTCCAGATTCACTTTTAAACTTATATATCCTCTCATATTTAGATAATTTCGTCTTGTAACATTTATTTATAATACCTTCTCCAATATAAATTTTATTTACATTTTTCATTATTACCGTTTCCAGAACAACATTCACATTGAAATCAACATTTCCCTCGTTCATGTCTTACTTTGTAGTAAAACAATCATTTACAACTTCCCTTCTTCCCCTTTCCTGGTTCCTTTGATTTTCCCATCTATTCTGAATATTCTTCTAGATCCACTGAGTTCTCTTTTCCTTTTGTTATGCTTTTATTTTATGTCATACTGTTGAATTTACCTTAATCCTGCTAAGGTTTTCGCATGTTTACCGTTATTTTCCAAATACGCCACAAAAACTATCCATTCCTCTTGTTCTCTTATTCTACTCGTTAAACCTGCTTCCTCCTTCTCCTTTCTTTTCTCCTTCTCCTTTTCTCAGGTGACCGATACATTATTTGACCAGTGCAAATTGTCTCACCAGCGACGGGATCGCTACATCCAACTTGTTGCCCACAGCACCCAGCTTCCTACTCCTAATGGCATGCAAACACTCAACCTGCGCTGGAGTTCCCGGCAAGGGTATCTGTTTCTGCAGACAGACAAGCCCATATACACCCCCCGGGAAACAGGTGAGTGCAGTTCTTTGTCCTTCGTGAATTGTTTGCGTTGCTTTCTCTGCATTAGGGTTGCTCCCTTACCCCATTCCCCCGCAGTGAGCTATATTAGAAGTGCCCCATAAGGTCGACTCTGCATTTTCAAGGATTCAAACCTCCAGTGTGGCAGCATATAAACTTTGGAACTCCCTGCCCACTGATATTTGACAGGCACCTTCACAACATGGTGTTCGGTGTCTTCTAAAAACATTTTCGTTTAGGTAAACCTCCCCATGACACGGGTGGCGCTGTGGTTTAAACCACTGTGCCGCCTGGGCTTGCCGATCGGAAGGTCAGAGGTTCGAGGCACCGCGACGGGGTGAGCTCCCGTTGTTCGGTCCCAGCTCCTGCCAACCTAGCAGTTCGAAAGCACACAGTTCAAGCAGATAAATAGGTACCGCTCTGGCGGGAAGGTAAACGGCGTTTCCGTGCGCTGCTCTGGTTTCACCAGAAGCGCTTAGTCATGCTGGCCACATGACCCAGAAAAACTGTCTGCAGAAGTGGACAAATGCCGGCTCCCTCGGCCTGTAAAGCGAGATGAGCACCGCAATCCCAGAGTCGTTCGCGACTGGACTTAACTATCAGGGTTCCCTTTACCTTTGCCTTTAAACCTCCCCATACAGGTAATATTTTTATTTAAAAAATATGTTTGTTTTCAAACAGCTACTTGGATTTATATTTTGATAAATGTGACACCATTTTTAAAACTGGTTCTAGTTCATAATTTCATTGTTTGCGGCCAAAGGGCTTGTAGCAATAGAAGTAATAAAATAAATTAATACAGAACATACATCCATAATATAAGCCTGCTGGACCTCTGCTTCTTTTAACTGCCCTCCTTCTTAAGCCTGGAAGTCCTTTAGTTATCCAGTGAAATGAAGCCAGGCCTGGGCAATGCCATAATCATAGCTACAAAAATACCAGGGATACCTGGATTCTCCCTGCTGCTGAATCTGCTCAGGGGGTTTCTCTCTCTCTCTTTCTCCCCCCCCCAAAAAACTCTGTCTTATTTTCGCTAGTGCAATACCGAGTCTTCGCTCTCGACCACAAACTGCGGCCCCATGCCGAATCTGTTGTCACCACCGTGCAGGTAAATGTGAAATTTAGTTCATATTCTCCACATCTTAAAATAAAAGGGTTATGGTTGGGGCTTTGAAGAAGAAGCTGGAAGGGAAAATGACTACCCGAAATAACTGTGAAACAACAACACTTTGCCATTTATCTGTCTGTGTCTCTGTTGCCTTCAGAACCCACAGGGCATTCAGGTCCAGAAAAAAGAAAACATGCCAATGCGTTTTGTGATAACTAATAACCTGAAAATCCCCGATATCGCTGCGTAAGTTTTAACTGCTCCAGCCCCAGACTCAGGGTGGAGAAATCAGTCCATTTCTGTTTCTCTCTCGGGTAAAGTGTGCCTGAAAAACTAGGAAAATGCATCATGTCAGGGGATGCCGCTTGCGGAAGGTAGGCGAATAAAAGCACACACAAAAATGTGCAGCGTTATGAGAAATTAGCATTAAAATGCCAATGAATTTTCATGAGGGCTTTAAAAGAAAAGTATTGCAAATTGACGTGGAGTCGTAGAGAAGGTTGGAAACATGAGAATGCAAAATGGGCAGATTTGCCTGGGGATGTAGGTGATTTTTGTCAAAATGGGAAACAGTATCAGAAATTCTTGTAATTTGCAAAAAGGTACTGAGATCAGACTTGCAGGATTTTCTGCTCTCTCTCTCTCTCTCTCTCTCTCTCTCTCTCTCCGCCTACCCCCAGTCCACATATTGCTGCCATATTGTTTTTTCAGTAGGCGTACAATACATTATTGAGTCATCTAATAATAATGTGTGGAGTCATCTAATAATAATGTGGTCCATTACATTATTAAATTTGGCCACAGCAAACTGTGAACTGAGTGGCGTTGTTTCTGTGGGTCCAGAACTGCAGCGTAATGGAAATGGCACTACAAGCGATAGATACAGGACGAGATGAAAAATTATGGTGTTTTTTTTCACCCACACACCCCAGATTGCCCTTTGGTGTGCAGAACTAGGGTCACATCCACACAGGGGTGTAGCAAGGTAAATTGGTTCCTCGGGGGCAAAACATTTTTTGTCACCCCCCACACCATATATTTAAATCTCTATGATGCTACTTTAAGAAGCCATGGCTTCCCCCAAAGAAATTTGGGAGCTGAAGTTTGTTAAGTGTGCTGGAAGTTGTTGTTGTTGTTCAGTCGTTCAGTCGTGTCCGACTCTTCGTGACGCCATGGACCAGAGCACGCCAGGCACGCCTATCCTTCACTGCTCCCGCAGTTTGGCCAAACTCATGTTAGTAGCTTCGAGAACACTGTCCAACCATCTCATCCTCTGTCGTCCCCTTCTCCTTGTGCCCTCCATCTTTCCCAACATCAGGGTCTTTTCTAGGGAGTCTTCTCTTCTCATGAGGTGGCCAAAGTACTGGAGCCTCAACTTCAGGATCTGTCCTTCTAGTGAGCACTCAGGGCTGATTTCTTTAGAATGGATAGGTTTGATCTTCTTGCAGTCCATGGGACTCTCAAGAGTCTCCTCCAGCACCATAATTCAAGTTGTTGGAAGTTGTTAGGAGACCCCTATATTCTCCTCTCAAAGCTACAGTTCCCAGAGTGGCTTCACAATCAATCCCTCTTCACAGGGAGCTGTGAGAATTGGAGCTCTGTGAGGGGAATCGGGACCTTTAACAAACTGAATTTCCCAGGATTCTAGGGGGGGGGGGAAGCCATGACAGTTCAAAGTTCTTAGCTCTTACAATGCATGGTATAACTATGGCCCAGTTGAGGGGACCTTTGTGTCCTGGCTTCCCTTGCACTGGCTCAGCTTTTCTCCTGCTCTTCTGTCCTTTCTCTCTCCCAGCCCTGGCATTTGGCGCATTACATCCTGGTTTTCGAAAGCACCCGATACGAATACGACAACCGAGTTTGAGGTGAAAAAATATGGTATGTTCCTGAGATTGCTGCTTCTTATTTTTGCCTGAGAGGGGCTCTGGGCTTCTAATGACTTGTGTGGGAATGAGAGCTGTTATTGATGAGGAGCTTCACCTGTTAAATTTCCACCTGTCTCCTTTTCCCTTCAAATCAGTGCTCCCACATTTCGAGGTGAAAATTGACCCAGGACAGAAATACATACTCACCTCAGGAGAAGAGGACTCTGAACTGCAAATTGACCTTCAAGCTAAGTATGTTTGCGGTTATTCATGACTGAATTTATTATTTCAGATTATTATTATTATTATTATTATCATTATTATTATTATTATATTCCATTTTTTCCCATGGTGGGACTCAAGGCTGCTTGTAGGCAAAAATGAGTACTGCTTAAAAAAATAGGGGGGAAACAATAATAGAATCATAAGATCTTAGAGTTGGAAGGGACCCAAGGGTCATCTAGCCCACCCCCTGCAATGCAGGAATCTCAGCTAAAACAATTGAACATTGATTTGGCCAAACTGCGAGAGGCAGTGAAGGATAGGCGTGCCTGGCGTGCTGTGGTCCATGGGGTCATGAAGAGTCGGACACGACTGAACGACTGAACAACAACAAAAGATGCGGGTGGCGCTGTGGGTTAAACCACAGAGCCTAGGGCTTGCCGATCAGAAGGTCGGCGGTTCGAATCCCCGACGGGGTGAGCTCCCGTTGCTCGGTCCCTGCTCCTGCCAACCTAGCAGTTCGAAAGCACGTCAAAGTGCAAGTAGATAAATAGGTACCGCTCTGGCGGGCAGGTAAACGGCATTTCCGTGCACTGCTCTGGTTCGCCAAGAAGCGGCTTAGTCATGCTGGCCACATGACCTGGAAGCTGTCTGCCGGCTCCCTCAGCCAGTAAAGCGAGATGAGCGCCGCAACCCCAGAGTCGTCTGGACCTAATGGTCAGGGGTCCCTTTACCTTTACCTTAATCATCTATCTATCTATCTATCTATCTATCTATCTATCTATCTATCTATTAAAATAATCACAATAAAAACAGCATGGCGCCAGCCCTTTCATTAAAAACAGTTAGTTCCCCAAAGCCTGTTGGAACAAGAAAGTCTTCACCTGCCAGAGGAAGAACGAGGAGGGAGCCAGTCTAGCTTCTCTAGTCAGGGAGTTCCAAAGTTGCTTGGGAACAGCCACCACTTGGAAGGCCCTTAAGAGCAGGGGTGCTAGAGATTTCCGCAAGGAAAGCGAGATTCTCATCTCTCATCAAGGAGGTAAAGAACTACATAACCTTTAGAAAACATCTGAAGGCAGCCCTGTATCGGGAAGTTTTTTATGCTTGACATTTTAGTATGTTTTTTTTATATTTTGCTGGAAGCCACCCAGGGTGGCTGGGGAATGCCAGCCAGATGGGCGGAGGATAAATAATATAATAATAATTATTATCATCATCAAGGGGTAAAGGGGCTGCCCCTGAGGACATGGGTCAGGCGAGTTTCATGATGTGCCAACAAGGGGGTGGTCTCCTCTGTGGTGGCTCCCTGCCTTTGGAATGCCTGGGAGGCAAGACTGGGAAATCTCAGGCCTGGGTTGTGTGTGTGTGTGTGTGTGAAATATGGTCCTTCACTCCTCTGTCTAGCAGTCCCACCACCTCTCTTCCAGCCACACCCCTCAGTCGCCTTGCGTTGCACCCTCCTTTCATGTTCCTGCCTGGCTGGAATGTGTCCCTGAACTGACAAGGCCTCTTGCACGCCTGGAGGGTTGACAGAGCGTGCGTGTGTGTGTGTGCCACCCGCTCTGTAGTGATTTGGAGCTGCCTTGACCCGCTTTGGGTTGGGATTGTGGCAGATCAGTTGCGCAGCCCCGATAAATAATGTGCGGAGCCCATTTAATGATGGGGAACCCTCTGGATGTTGCAGAACTACAACTCCCATCATCCCTCACCACTGGCAGTTCTGGCTGGGGCTGATGGGAGACGGAGTCCAGCTGCACCCATTTGGCTGTAGGTCCCCACTCCCGGTGTTTAGAAGTGGGGAGTTGGCCAGGAATGTAGGCGCTCCGGAGGAGGACTTGCGTTTGGGGTGATACATGGTGGCAGCAGGGGAGATGCCCAACCCTTGGCTTCCCCAGGCCGAATTCTCAAGCTTTTGAATTCTGCCCTGACAGATTTTTCTACGGGAAGGGGATCCGTGGCACAGCCTATGTGCGGTTCGGCGTGGCTGACGATACTGGGGGGAAAATGTATATCCCAGGCCTGGCGAAACAAGTCCCGGTAAGAGAACAGAAGTGTCTCTTCACATCTCACTTGCTGACAAATGCTTGGTTCAGGTGTGTGTGTGTGGGGGGGATTTCAGGATCTCCAGATTGTTCCTGAACTGCATCTCCCATCAGCCCCAGCCAGCATAGGCAATAGTCAAGGTTGACAGGAGTTGTAGTCCTGTCTGGAAGGCCAAAAGGTTCCCAACCTTAGTTTAGTTCCTCAAGTGAGGAGAACTGGGCTTCGAGTCTGGTGGGAAGTCCTGTTCTTGAGTGCCAGAGACTTTCTTTCTTTCTTTTTCTTTCTTTCTTTCTTTCTTTCTTTCTCTCTCTCTCTCTCTCTCTCTCTCTTTCTCCCTCTCTCTGTCTCTCCTCTCCCTCCCTCCCTCCCTCCCTCCCTTTCTTTCTTTCTTTCTTTCTTTGGCACTTTTGTAAAACTACAAGACAGTGTACACTACTCAAAATTACAATGAAAACAATAAAAAAGTAAACCTGACTTTAGCCCAGGTGTGAGGAACTTCGGGTGTGAGGAACCAGATGTTGCTGAACTACAAGTCCCATCATCCCAGCCCAACTGAGGCCCTTGTCTGTGAGCCTCCTCCATGGGAGATCTGGAGGCAGGCAACACGAGAGAGGGACTTTTTGGTGGTGTCTCTCCAGGTAGACTCAACTGGTGCCATCACTTCATATCTTTAGATTGCAGGCAGAAACATTTTTTCTTTTTTACCAGCAGGCCTTCAACAAGACTGTTTGTGCAATTGCTGTTTTAAGAGAGAAATACCAGTAGAATCCAGTCTGCCTTAAAGTACGGTTACCAGATTTTTTCAATGAATCCAGGGGCACTTTTCAACTTGAGTTGAAGGGGATGGATTTTGTCAGGGGACTGATTTGTAAATCCAGGGACTGTGCCTGGGAAACAGCGACGTCTGGTAACCTTTGTTGTTGTTGTTCAGTCATTCAGTCGTGTCCGACTCTTCGTGACCCCATGGACCAGAGCACGCCAGGCACGCCTATCCTTCACTGCCTCGCAGTTTGGCCAAACTCATGCTAGTAGCTTCGAGAACACTGTCCAACCATCTCATCCTCTGTTGTCCCCTTCTCCTTGTGCCCTCAATCCTTCCCAACACCAGGGTCTTTTCTGGTAACCTTACCTTAAAGCATTCTGGATGAACCCTAAAACTAGCCAAGCTTCTCTTTTAAGCTGCAAATGGATGCCACTCTGCTATGCTCACAAACATGAGGAAGAAAGAATAAGACCGGTATATATAATAAATATTCCTTTCCTAGCATCTATTCACACTCCGCTCTGTGTGTATGCGTGTTTGTGCACCCCAGCTCAAGTAGTGGCTGACTGGGGAATAGCAAAGTCCGGAGCAATACCGTATTGACCTGAATATAAGCTGCACCCAAATATAACCCAGACCTTTAAAATTCATTGGGGGGGGGGAGAGAAAAAGACAATAGCCAGATATAAGCTGCTCCCGTAAAATTATGCAGGCACTCAAACCCATAAATGGCAAATGTAGAAGAAAATCTTACGTGTGTGTACCATTCCCCCATGTTCCTGGGCTGCCGTGCCGCTTTGCCCCCTTCTTTCCGGAGGTTTGGAGGAGACTTGGGAGCTGTGGTAGGGATGGGCACCGTTGTCCCGCACCCCTGACAGCCCTCATGGTGGCATTTTTTTTGGGGTGAGGACGCTCTCCATTCCGGCCTTGGAAGGAAAGGCAAGCCTGCAGACCTAGGGCAGCTTTTTCAGCAGCGATGTCGTAAAAGCCAATTTTTGTAAGGCGCACTTTAAACTGTCAAAATTGGGGGGGAGGGGGGAGTGCGGCTTATATTCATACCAATACGGTAAATCACAGCAGCTGCTTCCCATCCCATTATGACTAAACGGAACATAGGAAACTGCCTTGTACTGAATTGGACTCATTGGTCCATCTAGCTCAGTATCGCCCACACTGGCCAGCAGCAGCTGCCCAGGGTTTCAGTCAGGATACCCTCCCAGTCTTTCCTGGAGATGCCGGGTTTCGAACCTGGGACCTTCTGCATGCAAAGCAGCTGCTCTACCACTGAGACACAATCTGTGCTCACAACCTGGAGCCAAGCCCAGCAATGCCTGCTGCCGCCACTGTCTCCCAAGTTCCTTTTGTACTGGATTGGGCTGCCTCATCTGATCTATAGAGCTAGGATACCCTAACCTCCCATATACCCATGATGCCCTCGCTCCTCGCTTTCAGGAGACCTGTGCCTGTTCTTAATATATTATATTAATATAATATATTATTTTTGTTCTCCCCACCTCCACCGCAATCCAGGTTGTTGATGGGAGAGCTTCTATAACGCTAAAACGCAGCCTCCTTGCAGAGAAAGTGGAGCGCCCTCTAGAGGACTTGGTTGGGACAAATCTCTACATCGCAGCTACCGTCGTAGAGACCGCGAGTGAGTTAGGAAACGAGAAACAATTTCCAGAGGATTAGCTGCATCAGTGTTAAATTGTAGGATTGTAGAGTTTTGGAAGGCACCCCCTGCAATGCAGGAATCTTTTGCCCAACGTGGGGCTCAAACTCACAACCCGGGGATTAAGAATCTCACGTTGTACCGACTGAGCCTTGAAGACCAACAAGTGTTACTATAGCACAAGGGTTTGTGGACCACAGCCCACTTTGTCAGACGCATGAAGCGAATCATACCGAATTGCCAAATTGTGTGTATTGTGCATGCTCCTCAGTTCAGGATGACACTTCATGTGCCTAGGGATGGGGGGGGGGATTTGATTCCGTTTGCACTTAAAGACGCAGGTGGCACTGTGAGTTAAACCACAGAGCCCAGGGCTTGCTGATCAGAAGGTCGGCGGTTTGAATCCCTCGGCCAGTAAAGCGAGATGAGTGCCACAACCCCAGTGTCGGACACGACTGGACCTAATGGACACTGGGGTTGTGGCACTCATCTCGCTTTACTGTCCGAGGGAGCTGGTGTACAGCTTCCGGGTCATGTGGCCAGCATGACTAAGCTGCTTCTGGCGAACCAGAGCAGCGCACGGAAACACCATTTACCTTCCCGCCGGAGTGGTACCTATTTATCTACTTGCACTTCATGCTTTCGAACTGCTAGGTTGGCAGGAGCTGGGACCGAGCAATGGGAGCTCACCCCATCGCGGGGATTCGAACTGCCGACCTTCTGATCAGCAAGCCCTAGGCTCTATGGTTTAACCCAGTGTTTTTCAACCTTTTTTGGGCAAGGGCACACTTGTTTTATGAAAAAAATCACGAGGCACACCACCATTAGAAAATGTTAAAAAATTTAACTCTGTGCCTATATTGACTATATATAAAGTAATTCTCTTGAATAGGAATCAAATAAACACAATTTTTCCCACGGCACACCAGGCAACATCTCGCGGCACACTAGTGTGCCACGGAACAGTGGTTGAAAAACACTGGTTTAACCCACAGCACCACCCGCATCCCATTCGCTATGGTAAAGTGTGCTTAAAATGCACACTGTATGTTAGCGAAAAATAACACAGAAAAATGCATTGTATTACCAGCAATCTGCGCTAAAACACTTAGGGATTTTCATGAGGACTAAAAAAAAAAAATATTTTCCCTCCTGCTAGGTTTCCCTGCCCAAGATCTTGCTTTTAAGCTATCCAGCTTGCTTGATGGGGTCCTGGTAAGATTGCATGAGGGCTCCTCTCGTGTGACCTTCCCAAGAGGCCGGCAAGCAAGCTGGGTGGCTTGAAAATGAGATCTCAGGCAGTGGGGGCAGTTTTGGAGGTTGTTTTGCTTTTACATGCAAACCCCTGGAACATAGCCCCCACGTAAGCTGTTGTGTGACGATTGGTAGATCTACCTCTTTTCAGGCTTAGTGCTGTGGGGGTGTTGTGTGTGTGTGTGTGTGTCTTTGCACATCGCTTGGCATGCTCTTTGTTCAAGCAGTTTGGACATACGCGATTCCTGGCAGGTGAAGGTAGAAAGTGACACTAAACATGACTAATTGCCTTCTCCTCCATGAATTCCCCCTCATTTTAAGCCATCCAAGTGATCTCTGCTTCCTATGGTAACAAGTTCTTTTTATCTACTTGTTTTCTAAATACCGAATTTTCCCACGTATAAGACGCCCCCATGTATAAGACGCCCCCTACTTTTGGGGACCCCAAATTTAGAAAATGGGCATATGCACTATCCATGTATAAGACGCCCCCAGATTTTTAACCTTATTTTAAAGTAAAAAAAAAAACCCTAGTCTTATACACAGAAAAGTAAGGTAATTTTAAAAATTGAAATACTGTAGCAACTTCTAAATAGAAACAAACATTGAAAGGTTGAAAGGTTGCCAGCTTTGAAATCCAGTGTGTATGTCTATGAGAATCTTGTAGTGGGGAGGGCTTGTCTGTTTCCTTTACTGACTGTCCTTTTCTCTCATTCCCACAGGCGGAGAGCTGGAGGAGGAAGAATTGGTGTCGGTGAAATTCGTGGCCTCTCCATATTCGGTGGACCTGTCCAAAACCATGCACTATTTTGTGCCTGATGGGTCCTTTGCAGTGGTGGTATGTTGTCGTTTGTCCCCTCTGTAGTGCATGCACTGTTTCGTTTTGTTGGCAGAGGAATGTCCTGCATCTGACCTAGGTTATATATACAGTGGAACCTCGGAGGCCGAACGTCTTTGAACTCAAACGTTCCAGCTCCCAGACGATCAAAACCCGGAAGGGATTGTTCCGGTTTCCGAACGATTGTTGAAAGCCAAACGCCTGGTGCGGTTTCTGATTGGTTGCAGGATGCTCCTTCCACTTTGCAGTTTCAGTCTGAAATCTTAGGCGCAGTACTGTGCCCAGAGCTCAGAAACTGCTTGCGCTAATGAAATTCCCTGTCGCAAAATGCGCTTGGAAAAATGGGAGCTTTGAACACTGATATTGGCTGAATCCCCAATCCCCGCAAAATGCCCCAATTTAGTTTGTGAGTAGCTGAATCTGCCCTTCATGGATCACTGCCTTGTCGTGGCGAAGGGGCTTGAATTACTCAGGGAAGCTATGGACAGGTCAAGATGGACAGGTCATAGCGGAGAGTTTGGACCAAACGTGATCCACCTGGAGAAGGAACTGGCAAGCCGCTCCAGTATCCCTGCCAAGAAAACTCCATGGACAAAGACAACAGGCATATAAAAGATATGACGCTGGAAGATGAGCCCCTCAGGTCGGAAGGCGTCCAACATGCTACTGGGGAAGAGCGGAGGACAAGTACAAGTAGATCCAGAGCTGATGAAGCGGCTGGGCCAAAGCCGAAAGGACGCTCAGTTGCGGATATGCCTGGAAGCGAAAGGAAAGTCCAATGCTGTAAAGAAAAGTATTGCATAGGAACCTGGAATGTAAGAACCATGAACCTTGGTAAGCTGGATGTGGTAAAAAATGAGATGGCAAGAATAAACATTGACATCCTAGGCATCAGTGAACTAAAATGGACAGGAATGGGCGAATTCAGTTCGGATGACTATCATATCTACTACTGTGGGCAGGAATCCCGTAAAAGAAATGGAGTGGCCCTCATAGTCAACAAAAGAGTGGCGAAAGCTGTACTGGGATGCAATTTCAAAAATGATAGAATGATCTCGATACGAATCCAAGGCAGTCCTTTTAACATCACAGTAATCCAAGTTTATGCACCAACTACCAGTGCTGAAGAAACTGAAATTGACCAATTCTATGAAGACTTACAACACCTTATAGAAATGACACCAAAGAAGGATGTTCTTCTCATTATAGGGGATTGGAATGCTAAAGTAGGGAGTCAAGAGATAAAAGGAACAACTGGCAAGTTTGGCCTTGGAGATCAAAATGAAGCAGGGCAAAGGCTAATAGAGTTCTGTCAAGAGAACAAGCTGGTCATCACAAACACTCTTTTCCAACAACACAAGAGACGACTCTACACATGGACATCACCAGATGGGCAACATCGAAATCAGATTGATTATATTCTCTGCAGCCAAAGATGGAGAAGCTCTATACACTCAGCAAAAACAAGACCTGGAGCTGACTGTGGCTCAGATCATCAGCTTCTTATAGCAAAATTCCAGCTTAAACTGAAGAAAGTAGGAAAAACCACTGGGCCAGTAAGATTCAATCTAAATCAAATTCCTTATGAATACACAGTTGAAGTGAAGAACAGGTTCAAGGATTTAGATTTGGTGGATAGAGTACCTGAAGAACTGTGGATGGAGGCTCGTAACATTATACAGGAGACAGCAACGAAAACCATCCCAATGAAAAAGAAATGCAAGAAAGCAAAGTGGCTGTCCAATGAGGCCTTACAAATAGCGGGGGAGAGAAGACAAGCAAAATGCGAAGGAGATCGTGAAAGATACAGGAAATTGAATGCAGATTTCCAAAGAATAGCAAGGAGAGACAAGAGGGCCTTTCTAAACGAGCAATGCAAAGAAATAGAGGAAAATAACAGAATGGGAAAAACCAGAGATCTGTTCAAGAAAATTGGAGATATGAAAGGAACATTTCGTACAAAGATTACCATAATAAAGGACAAAAGTGGAAAGGACCTAACAGAAGCAGAAGACATCAAGAAGAGGTGGCAAGAATACACAGAGGAATTATACCAGAAAGATATGGAGGTCTCATACACCCCAGGTAGTGTGGTTGCTGACCTTGAGCCAGACATCCTGGAGAGTGAAGTCAAATGGGCCTTAGAAAGCCTTGCTAACAACAAGGCCAGTGGAAGTGATGATATTCCAGCTGAACTATTTAAAATTTTAAAAGATGATGCTGTTAAGGTGCTACACTCAATATGCCAGCAAGTTTGGAAAACTCAGCAGTGGCCAGAGGATTGGAGAAGATCAGTCTACATCCCAATCCCAAAGAAGGGCAGTGCCAAAGAATGCTCCAACTACCGCACAATTGCACTCATTTCACACGCTAGCAAGGTTATGCTTAAAATTCTACAAGGCAGGCTTAAGCAGTATGTGGACCGAGAACTCCCAGAAGTGCAAGCTGGATTTCGAAGGGGCAGAGGAACCAGAGACCAAATTGCAAACATGCGCTGGATTATGGAGAAAGCTAGAGAGTTCCAGAAAAACATCTACTTCTGCTTCATTGACTATGCAAAAGCATTTGACTGTGTCGACCACAGCAAACTATGGCAAGTTCTTAAAGAAATGGGAGTGCCGGATCACCTCATTTGTCTCCTGAGAAATCTCTATGTGGGACAAGAAGCTACAGTTAGAACTGGATATGGAACAACTGATTGGTTCAAAATTGGGAAAGGAGTACGACAAGGCTGTATATTGTCTCCCTGCTTATTTAACTTATATGCAGAATTCATCATGCGAAAGGCTGGACTGGATGAATCCCAAACCGGAATTAAGATTGCCGGAAAAAATATCAACAACCTCAGATATGCTGATGACACTACCTTGATGGCAGAAAGTGAGGAGGAATTAAAGAACCTTTTAATGAGGGTGAAAGAGGAGAGCGCAAAATATGGTCTGAAGCTCAACATCAAAAAAACTAAGATCATGGCCACTGGTCCCATCACCTCCTGGCAAATAGAAGGGGAAGAAATGGAGGCAGTGAGAGATTTTACTTTCTTGGGTTCCATGATCACTGCAGATGGTGACAGCAGTCACGAAATTAGAAGACGCCTGCTTCTTGGGAGAAAAGCAATGACAAACCTAGACAGCATCTTAAAAAGCAAAGACATCACCTTGCCGACAAAGGTCCGTATAGTTAAAGCTATGGTTTTCCCAGTAGTAATGTACGGAAGTGAGAGCTGGACCATAAAGAAGGCTGATCGCCGAAGAATTGATGCTTTTGAATTATGGTGCTGGAGGAGACTCTTGAGAGTCCCATGGACTGCAAGAAGATCAAACCTATCCATTCTCAAAGAAATCAGCCCTGAGTGCTCACTAGAAGGACAGATCCTGAAGTTGAGGCTCCAGTACTTTGGCCACCTCATGAGAAGAGAAGACTCCCTAGAAAAGACCCTGATGTTGGGAAAGATGGAGGGCACAAGGAGAAGGGGACGACAGAGGATGAGATGGTTGGACAGTGTTCTCGAAGCGACTGGCATGAGTTTGGCCAAACTGCGAGAGGCAGTGAAGGATAGGCGTGCCTGGCGTGCTCTGGTCCATGGGGTCACGAAGAGGTCGGACACGACTGAACGACTGAACAACAACAACAACAAGCTGAATCACAACAACAACAAGCTGAATCTGCAGCACAGCTCTAATAGAAAGTCACCCTCTACAGCCTGTGTTGTTGTTGTTTCTTAGCCAAAGTGGTGAGCATATAAACAGAAAGGTTCTGGTTTGCAGAGCTTGGGATTGGTTTTTAAACCACTGCTTCATCTCCATGCCAGGGGCAAAGAAAAATAGTTGCCTGCTAATTTTCTTTGTGCATTTAAGACGCTAAAAGTACAGAATCGCTCTCTTTTTCTCTCTCCTCCTCCAGGCTATTGTTTCGCTCCCAGATGGCAGCCCTGCTTCACAGCTCCCAGTTCACTTCTCCACTCAGATAACAGGGGCCTCGTCCCCTGGCGACACCACACTCAACACTGACGACCGTGGTGTTGTGACATACGAAATCAACCTGGATTGTAGAGCTACAGCAGTCACTTTCATGGTACACGCCAGGGCTGGGGAACCTTCTCATGGATTTTTTTTGGGGGGGGGGGCTCATTACCCTAGTGGAAAGATCTAGATCAAGGGAAGTAATAGTACCACTGTATTCCGCTCTGGTCAGACCTCACCTGGAATACTGTGTCCAGTTCTGGGCACCACAGTTCAAGAAGGATACTGACAAGCTGGAACGTGTCCAGAGGAGGGCAACCAAAATGGTCAAAGGCCTGGAAACGATGCCTTATGAGGAACGGCTTAGGGAGCTGGGTATGTTTAGCCTGGAGAAGAGAAGGTTAAGGGGTGATATGATAGCCATGTTCAAATATATAAAAGGATGTCATATAGAGGAGGGAGAAAGGTTGTTTTCTGCTGCTCCAGAGAAGCGGACACGGAGGCAATGGATTCAAACTACAAGAAAGAAGATTCCACCTAAACATTAGGAAGAACTTCCTGACAGTGAGAGCTGTTCGGCAGTGGAATTTGCTGGGAGTGGGTGGAGTCTCCTTCTTTGGAGGTCTTTAAGCGGAGGCTTGACAGCCATCTGTCAGGAATGCTTTGATGGTGTTTCCTGCTTGGCAGGGGGTTGGACTGGATGGCCCTTGTGGTCTCTTCCAACTCTAGGATTCTATGATTCTAGGGACCAGATTCGGTAGTGGGAGCAGGTAGATCTAAAAATGTGTAAGGCTACAGAGAGAGAGAGAGAGAGAGAGAGAGAGAGAGAGGAGAGAGGAGAGGAGAGAGAGGGAGAGAGAGAGAGGGAGAGGGGGAGAGAGAGAGAGGGAGAGGGAGAGAGAGAGAGATGGAAACAGAGGCAAAGAACTTCCACATAAGAGGCTCCAAGTGTGATTGGGAGACGAGATCGGCTCCATACCTGCTATTTAGAAATTAAGTCATACAGCACCTCTTAACGTTTTTGAATTTGTGTATTGATTCCACCTAGAGACGTCCCTTCCCACAAAGTTAAACAAACACACAGAAACTGGACACTTGCTTCCAGCTGCATTCAGTTTTCTTCCTCTCAAAAATCAGTGTAACTTCTCATTATTCACAACGCCTTTTTCTCTGAATTCCAGCCAACAGGCCAAACAACAACAACAACAACAACAACAACAACAACAACAACAACAACAACAACAACAACAACAAAGCGGTACCTTGGTTCTCAAACTTAATCCATTCCAGGACTCCCAAAACCACCCGAAAACCAAAGCGCCACTTCCAATTGGCTGCAGGAGCTTCCTGCACTCAATCGGAAGCTGTGTAAGCTGCGTCAGACGTTCGGCTTCTGAAAAATGTTTGCAAACCAGAACACTTACTTCTGGGTTTGCGGCGTTCGGGTGCCGATTTGTTCGACAACTAAACCTTTCAGGAACCAAGGTACTACTGTAATAATGTTTCATTTGGGCTCATCATAACACAGTGGAACAAATCTGTGATGCATGGCATTGCATGAGAACAGGATGCTAGACTAGATGGATCACTGACCACGTCCAGCAGGCTTGCCTTGGATTCTTACGTTACCATTTTGCAAGATCTGACCTGTGTGTCATGTTGTTGTCTCATATAGATAACCGCTGGGGCAGAGCATCCGGCCCAAGTCAACTTCACTGCTACAGCCATGAGCTCTGCCAATGGCCTCTACTTGATCTTACATAGCGAGGGATACCAAACCTTGAAGCCTGGAGGGCTGTTCCAGCTGGGACTCAAATACATTGGACCAGATGTCTTCCCTTCCTTCTACTACATGGTGAGTCCTTGAGCAGGGGAGGTGGAACCCTGCCTTCGGAGCGAGGAAAAGATGAGTCAAGGGGTTCAGTTGCTGCTGAGGCTGTTGAGTCTTCTGGTTTTCCACCCCCTTGAGCATGTGATTCATTGTGCAGTCCCAAACACTGGGCATAGCTAAATTGTGCGGGGTGCATATATCCCTGCTGCAGCCCATTAAGCTCCCGGGAGCTTCACTCACTTTCTCCCCTTCCCAGCTGAGAGGGGGGGCATCTGGGAAGGGAGACTGTCAGGAGCATTGAAGGAGGAGGGGGGGTACTTTAGAGGATGATGAGGGCATAGCAATTCAGCCAAGATTGGGAATCTTTGGGTGGCTGGGTAGAAGTTTAAAGCTCCATTCCTCAGCATTCCTGATACAGGCAAAAATCACAGCAATTTTTGCCTGCATTCTGAATGTTGGGGAGTGGCGTGGAGTCTGCAGTCTCAGCACCACAGTAGTCTTGACTGAAGCCAAAGCACTGTGTGGAGTGAAGGGGGTAGAGAAGTTGAAGAGTGTGTGTGTGTGTGTGTGTGTGTGTGTGTGTGTGTGAGAGAGAGAGAGAGAGAGAGAGAGAGAGAGAGAGAGAGAGAGAAATGGGGGAGGGAGTAATTTGTTTGAGAGGGAGAGGGGCAAAGTTGTGAGAGAGAGTAGAACATGAGTCGGCAAACTAAGGCCCGTGGGCCGGATGCGGCCCAGTTGCCTTCTCAATTCAGCCTGCGGACGGTCCGGGAATCAGCATGTTTTTACATGAGTAGAATGTGTCCTTTTATTTAAAATGCATCTCTGGGTTATTTGTGGGGCATAGGAATTTGTTCATTTCCCCCCCAAAAAATATAGTCCAGCCCTGGAGTAGAACATGGGTTGGCAAACTAAGGCTCCCGGGCCGCATCCGGCCCAGTTGCCTTCTGGTTCTGCCCCGTGGATGGTCCAGGAATCACCGGGCTGCGCCATCCCCCCCCCACACACTACAGTGGCGGCTTCTCCCTCCCTCCTCCTGGCCACTTGTCCCACCGCCGCCAGCCCCTGCCGCTTGCAAGACACAGGTAAGCAACCACTGGGGCTCGTCCATTCGTTCATTTTTTTCTTCAAAATATAGTCCGGGCCCCCCACAAGGTCTGAGGGACAGTGGACCAGCCCCCTGCTGAAAAAGTTTGCTCACCCTTGGAGTAGAAGGATGTCGGGATAACCAGTAATCCTGGAGAGCCTGCTCCCACTGGTTGTGATGGGTCCACTGGTTATGAAGTTTTCCTGAAGGTCGTGAGAAGTTTTTGGGCGTTGCAAAGGTTCTGAAGAGGATAGGACAGGCAGCAAGAAATATAGCAGAAGGTGTGGCCGAAGGCAGGAAAGAGGCCAAATAAAAAAGACTGCAGTCGGTTGTTGGGGTGCGCTCTCCCAACTACTCTCTGTGCGTGTTCTTTCTCTTTCGTTTCTCTCTCGTTTCTACACACCGCTAACAGAGAGCAGGGGCCATTTATTAACAAACTGAACAGCGTCATCATGCAAGCATAAACCAATCAGAGCATTGCAATAGTCAGTGTTTCCGGGCGGGAAACAAGCTTTGCGACCGTTACCAGGAGGCTTCCTGGCGCGCTTTCGTGCAGGCGCGGAGGGATCCAGGCAGCAATCACCAGCCGGATCCTCTTTCTTCTGTGCAGTAGCGCGGAAGGTTTTGTGAAGCAGCAAAAGCCCTGGAAATCCCAAAACGTATTC
Organism: Lacerta viridis; assembly: GCA_900245905.1. Classification (NCBI taxonomy): domain Eukaryota; kingdom Metazoa; phylum Chordata; class Lepidosauria; order Squamata; family Lacertidae; genus Lacerta; species Lacerta viridis. The sequence goes on from OFHU01002722.1 coordinate 549,561, forward strand.
CCACAGAAGGAAGATTTTTCGATGTGTCCTTGTGTTTGTGTGTATATGCGTGTGCATGAACAGAACATGAGAATATTAGGGTTGCTGACCATTGCTAGGCACCCCCTAATTACAAAACCAGGAGACCTGTGTGTAAGTCCCTTTGTACACAAGGGGTTCAAATTCCACTCACCACTTGCACTCTGCAGTGGTCCACTCCCAGTGGACTGTACTAAATGCAAATTCTGTATGCAGGTTTTGAACAAAGGGGACATTGTCCTTGTAGACAGCAAGCGCCACGGTTCATATGTCAAGGTCTCCGTCCCTGTCACAGCAAACCTAATGCCGTCATTTCGCTTTGTGGCCTTCTTCCGCCTGGGAGATGAAGTTGTGGCGAACTCGGTGTGGGTGGATGTTGTTGACAGCTGTGAGGGGAAGGTGAGTAGTCACATTTGGAAACAGCTTATGTCATAAAAACATCCCTGCCATTCCCCGCAGATGCTTCTTAGATAATAGCAGCCTTGTGTTCAACGTTGCTCGGGAATTCTAAGAAACAACAACAACAACCAGTGCAGTTTTGAAAGGCACAGTCCTCCATCTTGATTCAAAATGGTGCCCAGTTGTATCCAACATAAATTAAAACTTGTTCCTTGATCTCAGGAATCATCAGGCGAAATATCTCAAAAGATGTCCAAATGCAGGATGAGCAAACAAAATATATAGACATCCTGAGTAGGCCTAGTGCTGTTTTTCTAGAAAAAGAGGTGCCGGAACTCACCAGAACTCACCCTTGTTTTCTTAGAATGGCAATGGCGCCTGCCTGAGAGGTGCTGAAACTGAGTTCTGGCTGGAACTGCAGGAAGGGAGCGGTGATGGTACTGCTCTTGCTAGGGTCAGGGCTGGATTAACCATTGGCTAAGAAGGCTGTAACCTCAGCCGCTCGTATTTTTTCCGGCCTTCAGTTTCCCTTCTAAGCCATGATGCTTGCTGGGTGACCTTGGGGTCAGCCATGACTCTGGGGGGTCCCTTTGAACTGTATACTTCCGTGTGATTCTGTGAAGCCTTACCTTTCTTACAGGGTGGTTGTGAGGGGCTGGGAGCCCATGTATATAGGCCCTCTTGGGGTCCCTTGAAGTGATGGAGTCAATGTGGTGCAGAGATCATCTTTGATGTCTCCCACCCCCGCCCCATGGATTCAAATGCATTTCTTAATTATACATAATGCATTTGATGCGTTGTGCCCAACACCATGCTTGCAGACTTCCCCTCATACCACGTGTCTTCCCTTCCTTTCCTCCCCTTGTATTCCCTCCCCCTAACCCTCTGTAGCAGATTTGAGTGGGTGGGTGGGTGGGGGGTTGTAGCATCATTTCGTGTGCACTAGTCCCTACAACTCAAGCATGGACACCATTGGATACAACTCAATGGAGCATTAGTTGTTTGTTTTTCCAATATGTAGTATGTGATATTTAGGCTCAGTAAGCCTTAGCATACTGGGCCTAACTCTCCTCGAGCTATAGATTTCCCTGGGAAGAGGAAATCTATAGCTCTGTGAAGGGGAACAGGGCTTTCCTAACAGCTCTCGGCACCTTCAACAAACCGCAGTTCCCGGGATTTTTGGGGGAAGCCATGGCTCTGTAAAGTGAGATAATACTACTTCAAAGTCATAGTGCAGGCGGGGCCTTCGTGTGGGGTGTTGTTTCAAGCCATCTCTTAACAACGCCCATTCAATCTTCAGCTGGAACTTCGTGTCTCAGGAAATGCAGATCGGCTGAAACCCCAGGACCCCTTGACCCTCACCATAGACACGGATGTGAAATCCCAAGTGTCTCTCTCAGCTACTGATAGTGCTGTTTATGCCCTCAACCAGAAGAATCGCCTCACACAGGCCAAGGTACCTCCACCCCTTTTCCCTCTCTGTCCTCTCCCTTTTCCCTTCTCTTTTTCTCTCCAGAGACCTCAGAACAAAGCTTTCCAACCTCTCGGCTGCCAATGCCGTGGACTTCTGCTACCATCCTAATATTGTGGAAGGGTCCCCAGATTGATCTTCTAAGCTCGTTCCTTTCCCCCCTCTCCAAGACAGGGAGCCATATAACCTGTGCTGTCATTACTGGATGTGGTCCTCATGCTCATTTGTCCAAAACACCCATCCCTTGTCCTTTAGGTCCCATAATGAGAGCCAGTGTGGGAGAGCCAGTGTGGTATAGTGGTTAAGAGTGGTAGACTCGTAATCTGGTGAACCGGGTTTGCGTCTCCGCTCCTCCACATGCAGCTGCTGGGTGACCTTGGGCTAGTCACACTTCTCTGAAGTCTCTCAGCCCCACTCACCTCACAGAGTGTTTGTTGTGGGGGAGGAAGGGAAAGGAGAATGTTAGCCGCTTTGAGACTCCTTCGGGTAGTGATAAAGCGGGATATCAAATCCAAACTCTTCTTCTTTTCTTCATAATGAGAGGCCTGGCAGCCACCATCTCCCCAGCCGCCTCCAGCAGAGTGTCATGGAAGAACGCCAGGTCTGGTGCATTAGGGCGGGTGCAAAATTTGGACAGGCTGCTGACACAGAGGCTGCTGCTACTGGCAACACAGCAGAAAAAGATTCTTTTTTAAAATAAATAAATAAATATAGACCAATACAACTACACACACTGTTCTACTGCCACCACTGTAGTGAGTCCCACCTCCAAACAACTGTTGAGAGAATTGCTTCTCTCCCAGGCGAAATTCAGTGAAATGATCCCAATGGGAAGAGGCCGTTTGCTCACATATCTAACGCACAACTGTATTGATTTGGAATTGTAATTCACATTTCTCAATTTCTCTTTTATAAAATTAATTTTTTTGTTGAATTTTTTTTTTGTTGTCGAGTCTACAAACAAGACTCGACATAACAAACAAATCTACAGAAAACAAACAAAGCAAAAAACAAAAACAACAAGAGGAAAAACAAAATCACGAACAAAAATGAAGTGGAATTAACCACACAATACTATCCCAAAACATCAATTCTCAGACAAAATACTTCCCCTTTTGAAATAGAGCTGTTTGGTTATTCTATTTATTTTCGACTTCCATCTACCTCACCACGATTCATTCTATCTATCTGATACGGTTTCCCCTGTATTTCAATTCATGCCCTCATCTTGGTATAAGGAAACATTTTCTTTTCTGTTTATGGATTTATTCTAGGCACAACCAAATTTTGCTTGTTGAACCTTGTCTCATTAGATAAGTGTTAAAGCATTCCCACTCCTTTTGGACTACATCGATTGGTTTCATTCCTTAATGATTCGGTCATTTTTGCAAGTTCCAAGGACTCTTTTGGAAAATGTCTCCGTAACTTACAGCTATGCTGCCTGCTCACCTCTGTTCCTTTTGGAAAGCTTTGCGTTGAAAACCGCCTGACAAATCACTATGCTGAGTGGGGTGTGTGCGTTTGGGCCAACAGGCTGGACTGTTGTCTCTGCTACCCACTTGGGAGCAAGTTTTGCCAGGCGGGCAGGACTGCACACCTGTCAGTCATCTGACATCATAATAACACCAATAGAAAAAAGACAGTCATGGGAATAAGAAATAAAAAAGTTGGTCTCTAAGGTGCTACTGGAAGGAATTTTTTATTTTTTATTTTGTATTGACTATGGCAGACCAACACGGCTACCTACCTGTAATGGGAATAAGAATCTGCACAAAACAAGGTACTGTGAAAATCCCTGAAACAAGAGGTAATGGACTTTAATAATTATGTAAAAAGTAAGGATAAACGCATGTAGTGAATACAGGAAAAAACTAAAAAAGTAAACAAGAACTTAACGGGATGCCGGCTACAATACCTTGTTTCACTGAACTATTCAGTTTCCTCAGAAGGAAATAAGATATTTAAATGACTAAGGTTCAAACGCAAAGAGTAGCAATAATATAGGGTTGAAAACACAACTGTAAAACGACTGCGTTTACAAAGAAGGTTAGAAAACCTAACAGGTTGAGGCCTCCAGAGTAAAGATTCTAATACTGTATTTACAAAAAAAAGGTTGGAAAACCTAGATTGCACAAACTCAAAACGAGCTATGTAAATTTTTAAACAGAGCCCGACTTAAAGGAAGCGAAGAGCAGTAATACAGGGTTGAAAACTTGACTGGAAAAGTTCTAATACTGCATTTACAAAGAAGGTTTGAAAACCTAAATGGCAAGTTTTAAACAAAGCTTCAAACAACGCCCAACTTAAAGGAAGCAAAATGCAGTAATAATAGGTTGAGGACTCAACTGAAAACTTCTAACGCTGTCTTTACCAAAGGGGTTTGAAAACCTAGAAGGCACAGATTCAAAAAAATTGAAACTAAACTATTTTAAATCATGAACGAACTCCAGAAAAGGGCAGAATCGCTCCCATGGTCTGTATGTTACTGCTGGTGTTAAAGACTACTCATATCTACCCTCTGACAATCTCCCCCGCCTCCTCCCACTTCTTCTTCTTCCAGGTTTTCCAGGCCATGGGAAGTTACGACCTGGGCTGCTCTCCCGGCAGTGGGAAAGATTCCCTCAGCGTTTTTGCCGATGCCGGACTCTCCATTCGTACGGATAAGTTGACAAGTCCCCTCCGGAAAGGTGTGCCTCACACCAGAGAGTAAGAAAAGCATTTGGAGTTTGGGCCATTGCTGGCCGCCATTAGCATCCTCTTTGCAAAACTCTGCCTTTCCCACCCCCCCTCTCCTACAGCGCATGGATGCAGCGTGGACGTTTCCCGGAAGAAGCGCTCATTGAATCTTCAAACTGAGCTGCAGAAGAAGCGTAAGTTACATTAGGGAAAATGAGGGGAGAGAGTCCCAAGGGGGGGGGGAATCAGCGTGGGGCCCCAGAATTCAACAGAAGCAGACGGGCCTATCACCAGCGAGTGGCAGCCTTGAGGAACTTGCCCCTCAGCACCACATGCGGACACCTGATGCTGGGTGGCTGGAGCGACCATTTTAACAAGGGCCCTGTTTGGGGATGACAACACTTAGGCAGGGTATGGTCAGAAACCCCAGCGTGTGAAGAGTTAAGTTTCCGTCTGTTTGAGGGGCAGTTCGCTCGCAGGAGGCGGGACTTTTCGCCCTTTAAAAGGAGGGAGCGGCAGTTGGTCAGGAGGGAGAAAGAGGGAGTGAGTGGTGACTGAGGGAGAGAGGGTTAGAGACCAGGATAGTGGTGGGTAGGTTAGGCTAGGTCTAAGGTTTAATATGTTATACTGATTAGAAAACCTGTTATGCAACTACGTTTAAACATTTGATGCTCTGAAACCGTTATGCTCTATAAAGAAAAATAAAGACTAGTTTTGTTGCTATAAGTCAGTCGTCGTCAATTTTGGGGTCCAGCGGGTTATAAACTGCTCATGAAGAGGTGAACCCAGGGAAGAGTCCAAACTATCCTGCGGGGTGTTAGTTTGTGTCTTAGGAATAGGAATAGGAATAGGAATAATTTATTATTGGCCAAGTACATTTTCCAACATACTTGGAATTTGTTTCGGCTACATTGCAATGTAAACATACAGACACTGTTCCTCTCACAATACAAAGAAGCAAAGAAACCCCACCCATATTTTACCTCCCCTTAAGCTATACAGCTATGAATTTAACAATTAGGGGTCTTAGGGGTTTCACTCAGGAGGGGCTAGCGGGCTGAAACATTGTGAATGCCACTGAGTTGCTAAAAGGGTTTAGCAGACTGCTACAGTGAGGGATCTAGAGAGAGAGACCCTGGGGCTGTAGGCAATAAGGTGTTTAACCCCTGAAGCCCAGAGCAAGGATTATAAACGGCCGCGGCAGCTGGACAAATACACTCCGGTTACTAAGATACTCCCGTTTTGTATCTACCAGGGAGTTTACTTCATTGACGGACCTCCGAGGGACAGGTGGGGGGGGCTAATTAGTCTGACCCGGAACACCTGAGCAATAAAAAAATAAAAATAAATAAACTTAGTAACAGGGGAGGGGAGTGTGGCAGGGAGGTTGGTTGCAACAACACTGTTTAAATTTCCCACAATGCCCCAGAAATGCCTTCCCAACCTGGTGGCCTCCAGATGTTGTGGGGCAAAACTCCCACCAAGCCCCCCCCCATATATATTGGCTCCCAGTATGTTTCCGAGCACAATTCAAAGTGTTGGTGCTGATCTTTAAAGCCCTAAATGGCCTCGGCCCAGTATACCTGAAGGAGCATCTCCACCCCCATCGTTCAGCCCGGACACTGAGGTCCAGCTCCGAGGGCCTTCTGGCGGTTCCCTCCCTGCGAGAAGTGAGGTTACAGGGAACCAGGCAGAGGGCCTTCTTGCTAGTGGCACCCGCCCTGTAGAATGCCCTCCCATTTGATGTCAAGGAAATAGACAACTATCTGACTTTTTGAAGACATCTGAAGGAAAGTTTTAAATGTCTGATGTTGGAAGCTGCCCAGAGTGGCTGGGGAGGCCCGGCCAGATGGGCAGGGCATACACACACACACACACACACACACACACGGTGGTATGATATATGTACAGTATAGATGGGGAGAGTGGATTTTTTACTTGAGATGACCCTCGGGAACCCCTTCCAACTCTACGATGATGTGTGATTTCTTCCCGTCCATTTGCATCTTGTCCACTCACCTTATTGTCCCTTTCACCCCATACCACCTGCAGTCTCCACTTACCAGACTGACCCCAGTTTGCAGAAATGCTGCCAGGATGGCATGGTGGTAATCCCCATGCGCTCCTCGTGTGAGCAGCGGGCCATGCGGATCCGGGGAGAGTGTGCCGTCGTCTTCCTTGACTGCTGCAAACATGCTGCCGCCCTCCGGCGCAAATCCAGAGGAGGATCTCAGGGGCTTGCGCGGAGTGAGTAGAGCGATCCCGGGACTAGCTTTTCATCCCTGACATAAATCACATATTTTATTTTTCGACTGTACAGCTGTTTACTTGTTTATTTATTTATATATAAAGAATTTATAGACCACTATCTCTTAAGAAATGTCAAAGCGGGTTTACAAAAAAAAATCAACAACCCTATAAAACCGTACAACAATAATGTCAGGCTTCAGGAAATCCAATCCCCCTCCCTCACGGGTGGCTGCCAGTAAAGGAAAGACATGGAGCTCTTACCAAGGTATTCAATATTCAAAGAGAGAGACGTAGAAATGCCGTCTCTTGGATAATGGCGTTGCTCTGAGTAATCTCCCCTCTTCCTTTCTCAGTCATCAGCAGCCCCACTTTCCTTACGGTGTCTGCTTAGGGACAATTGCCTCTGGGCTCTCTGCTCTCCTACTTTCATTGTTCTGGGAGAAGGGGTGTCTGGAATGCTCTCTAGTGACAACGTGTCAGCCAGCTGTTCCCACTCTGCTTCTCCCATTATCCCCCAGCTTTGCCCCTCTTCTCTCTCTGAGCTGTGACCCTCTGCAGACCACCATTGGAAATCTATACTGTCCTCCTCTTCTCGGGAAGGTTCAGGAGAAGGGGGAGGCGGTCTCCACCATTCCTCCTCAGTCCAGTCCCTGACAAACAATATGCTGTATAATAATAATAAAAAAAGTTAATTTGAACCCTGGTCTGCCAGGTCATAGTCTGAAATGCTAACCACTACACGACTTCCTATAATATATCACTCGCCAAGTGGACCAAACTAGCCACAGCAGAGGAGGAATGATCTCTGGGAGGAGAGCAGAGAGAAGAAATGCCTCCCTTGTCTCCCGAGACAGACATATGCCAACAGACTCATCCATTGAAATGTCAACAATAGAAGCTACTGCAACCATTTCATATAAAAACTAATAGAACAGTTTTCAGACATATAAAAAACACCATTTCTAATCTAATAACACATACAGATTGGGTTAAATGCTTCCACTTATGTTTTGGTGTCATGGTCAGAGTGTCAGGCTACGACCTGAGAGACCAGGGTTCGAATCCCCACTTGGCCAAGGAGCTCGCTGGGTGACCTTGAGTCAGTCACTCCTTCGCAGCCTGACCTACCTCACAGGGTTGTTGTGGGGATAAAATGAAGAGGGGAAGAACCCTGTAAGCCACCTTGAGCTCCTTGGAAGATAAAGGTGGGTTATAAACGCAACAGATAAAGAAATTAATAAAATTGGGGGGGGGGAGTATTTACAGGGATATTCCATTCCACCTTAAGGGCAGACGTGAGACTGTTGCATGTCACATGTCTGCGTAACATCCCAGCACTGCTGGGAACTTCTGTTTTGTGTATAGCTTTTGCTTTTTGCTTTGGACATGAAGGAGATCAGACATGTTTTCTCTTTGTCCTGATGTATGTAGAATAAAATGCTTGTAGATACGCTCCCACAAGCCTTTTTGTGCCACTTCTGTTATGCAATGGACTCTGCAGATTGCATGCCTAGTCTTTTGAAGCCTAGGTCACAGAAATTGGCTGCTCCAGGGATCAGACATCGCCCGGCAGTTTGGCCGGTAGGGCGTGAGCCAGCTGGAGGCCTGCCAGATGCCTCTGTTTCCCTGGGAAAGTGCCAACATTTTAATAGGTGCTGGAAAACCAATAGTGGAGGCACCTTTCTGATACGCAGCAGAAAGGAGTTCCAAAATGGCGGTGTTGCCACACTAAATGCCTGATCTGCATGGAGGCCCTCTTGAAAGAGTTCAGTAAAAGACACCATGATCTGTGGGGGGGGGGGGGGGAGAGAGCGGTGGGGGGGGCAACATCTTTGTCAGCATCAACCTGGGATGTCTTCATTCCCTAACAGCTCAGTTCGAAGAGGACATGGAGGATTTTGAAGGAGCTATTCGAATCCGAACTGCCTTCAGGGAGAGCTGGCTCTGGACATCGGCCCAAGTTGATGGGACCTACACGTGAGTAGCCTGGAAGCTCTTCCCGGCTCTGCCTCCGTTCTGCAGAGTGGCATGGGAGTGTTCTGTTTCTGTAGATGCTAGGCCTTAAACCACAGCCAGCAGCCAGGGGTCTGTCCGTGGGGCAGTCTGAAGCAAGCTGCATCGGGACGGCACCTTGAGAGGAAGAGAAGGAGGGGGAGAAGTCGCTCAATAAATCAATACATATCAATACAAATCTGAGGTTCTGCCCCCCTAACGAAAGTCCTGGCTACGCCCATGCAGCGAGAGATTTTTGCTCCACCACTTTCTCGAGGAAAACCATCTGTTTAAATACTGAGTCGGAAAAGACAGCAATCCAGGTTTTCCACTGGCTGCCGTTTGGTCCGATTCAGCGGCAAAGGGGCATAATAATAATAATAATAATAATTTATTTATACCCTGCCCATCTGGCCAGGCCTCCCCAGCCACTCTGGGCGGATTCCAACAGGATATAATAAACACAGTAAAAGATCAAACATTAAAAACTGTCCTAAACATGGCTGCCTTCAGATATCTTCTAAAAGTCAGATACAGTAGTTGTTTATTTCCTTGACATCTGATGGGAGGGCATTCCACACGGAGGGCACCACTACCGAGAAGGCCCTCTGCCTGGTTCCCTAGTAATCTCACTTCTCGCAGTGGGGGAACCACCAGAAGACCCTCGGAGCTGGACCTCAGTGTCTGGGCTGAACAATGGGGTGGAGACACTCCTTCAGGTATATTGGGCCGAGGCTGTTTAGAAAGTGCTCGGACAGGGAGCTTCAAAGTGTGGAGCTGTGCCTAGATATGTGGCATGAAAGCGAGTCTCAATAAGCCCTTAGAGAGCCTCAGAACTATAGGGTTCTGAGTGCAAAACCTGTTTCTCCAGTGGCTGGCTGAGGCATGGGGATATGTCCACCAGTTTGCTGGAGTGCTATCCTAGGACTATTGTATTTTAACATTCTGTTGAAAGCCGCCCAGAGTGGCTAGGGCTTTAATAATAATAATAATATTATTATTATTATTAGTGCTGAACTTGCACTGTGGTCTCCCTGCAAGGTAACATTTTTTGCCTTTTACTGTTCTGGGCAGCTCTCCCAAGGGATATTTACTGCAGAGCAGGAAATGGTTCCGAGAAAGGGAAGTCAAAATGATCAAGGGGGCGGGACAACACCCCTATGTGAGAAGGTGGGAGCATTGCTGGCTCTTTAGTTTTGAAAAAAGGTGAGTTAAGAGGGGACATGACAGAGGTGAAGAAGAGTTTGGATTTGATATCCCGCTTTTCACTACCCGAAGGAGTCTCAAAGCGGCTAACATTCTCCTTTCCCTTCCTCCCCCACAACAAACACTCTGTGAGGTGAGTGGGGCTGAGAGACTTCAGAGAAGTGTGACTAGCCCAAGGTCACCCAGCAGCTGCATGTGGAGGAGCGGAGACGCGAACCCGGTTCACCAGATTACGAGTCTACTGTTCTTAACCACTACACCACACTGGCATAATATTAGGCCTTGGAATGGAAGAAGTGGGTAGAGAGAGGTTTTTCTCCCTCGTGACACTAAAAGCTGAATTTTGGAAGATTCAGGGCAGATAAAAGAAAACACTTATTCACACAGCACATAGTTATTCTATGGAACTCCCTCCCACAGGAAGCAGTGATGATGGCCACCAACTTGGATGGTTTGACCAGGGGTCAGCAACCTTTTTCATCCATGGGCCAGTCCACTGTCCCTCAGACCACGTGGCGGGCCGGACTATATTTTGAAAAAAAAAATATGAACGAATTCCTAAACCCCACAAGTAATGCAGAGATGCATTTTAAATAAAAGCACACATTATATTCATGTAAAAACACGCTGATTCCCGGACCGTCCGCAGGCCGGATTGAGAAGGCAATTGGGCCGCATCTGGCCCCCGGGCCTTAGGTTGCCTACCCCTGGCTTTGACAGAGCAGTCTGTCACTCTTCCTGGGAAACTCTGGGAATTGTAGCTCCATGAGCTCCCAGAATTATTTGGGGGAAGCCATGACTATCATAAATGCACAGTTCAGGTGGGGCCTGGATGAGAAGGCATTTCACTTTTGCCTCCCACAGGATGATGCCACTTCTTCCTGATTCCATCACTACTTGGGAGATACAGGCTGTTAGCATGTCTCCTGAAAAAGGTGAGCTGAATATTTGGCCTTTTCTGCTTGGGCATGAACAAAACCCTTACACACACTCTGACTCAAATTCTTACACAAACCACCAATTGCTCTTTGCCCTGGAGAAAGGAGAAAAATTATTTCTGTTGCTCCAGAAGGGTTAAGCCTGAACCAACAGATCAAAATTACAGGAAAGAGGGTTTCGGCCATCAATTAGGAAGAACTTCCTGATAGCATGAGCTGTTTCATTGTGGAACAGAGACCTGCCTTGAATGGTGGGTGGCCTCTTATTTTTTAGATGTTTTTAAGCAGAGGCTTAAAACCCCCTTCAATGCAGGAATCTTTTGCCCAACGTGGGTCTTGAACCCATGACCCTGAGATTAAGAATTTCCTGCTCTACCAACTGAGCTATCCCTCATGGACCAAACCATCCCCCGAACCATGTCTATCTATCAACTTAGCTGATGTCACTTGCATATACTGTACTGCATGTATTAGTGAAAATGCACATATTAGTTAAAGTAGTGTACAAAATGCATGATGTTATTGTGGGAATACACTCCATGGGTGTCTTTGCACCCGCGATTGTTTATACCTGGTTAATGTTAATTATGTGCACTATTTAACGTATACTTCCGAGTAAAAGCGAAAGTGAAAGCAGGACTCAGTAGGCATCTTGCCACTGAGATCCCTCCGCTTAGACTTTTTGGCTCCAAAGGTTTGAACTTGTTAATGGTCAGTTAATCTGCTTCCCGCCCTTTTCAAGGGCAGCAACAGTGTTCTGATTGGTAAAAGTATTGATCATGACGTTGCTTGTTCGTTGTCAATAAAAGGCTGCGGCTCCCCGCTTTAGGCAGATAGTCAGGATTGATCAGTCGTTCAGGTAGTTGGGTTTTTGGGAACGGGTTGGTTGGGTTGGTTGGGTTGGAAGCGCGTGCAGGAGGTAGAGAGTTTAGCTTGCGGAAGAATTGGCGGTAAAGGCTTAACTAGCTTTAGATTTAGTATAGTATAGTATATTTAGTATAGTTTAGTATTGCGGAAGAATTGGCGGTAAAGGTTTAGTTAGCTTATAGATTGCGGAAGAATTGGCGGTACAAGGTCAGCTAGCTTAGATAGTCTTAGAACAGTCGAGGCATAGAGAGAAGTAATAGCCTATGCGGGTCAGCCAAAGCCATCAAAAGAAACAATGGTTGTCTGTCTTTATTTCGTCTTAATTTAAATTTTTGTAGTCTATTAGTACTCTTGCTTGGCCGTAGTTTTGGCCACCTTTTATTTGGGTACGTTACTTAAGGGAACAGCTTAGGAGGTCGCAAGTGCTTGCAGGTACATCTTCGAGGCACTTTTTCATTCCGAACCACTCACGCACCCTTCAGATTTAGCCTGGCGGACAACGGCGCGGTGTGAGTTAAAGCTCCGGAATTATCGGCCGTCCCGTTCGCAGGCTTGGCCGGCGCCCGTGCAAGGACGCACGTGAGACGCTGGCCGCAGATCCCCAGCAACTGGTATCCCGTGTGCAGTTGACCTTGTCCTGCACGCGGGAGGCTCCAGCCAAGAATCCCCGCATGTTATGGGAAACTGCTAGGCAGAACTATGTATATTAGGCAAAGTTGCATACTTGGGTATAATAGAAGAAACATGCTGATGTATTTCCATCAGGACTTAAAAATAAAAATCTCAAACTGGTGCTGACAACTTAAGATTGTGGGAACATGAGAAACTAAAAATGATAGATTTCACCTGACCTTGAAGTTCCTATCAATAGTACCCATGTGTGGGTCCAAAAGAACAGCCCAAAGTGGAAACACAGAATGCCATCCATCCATCCATTGACTTGGCCACCCTTCCCCTTCCGCCCTCTCCCATCTCCTTTTATTAATGCCTATTCATTTGCAAACTCTCAGGGATCTGTATCTCGGAACCCCTTCGAGTTACTGTCTTCCAAGACTTCCACATATCTCTGAGGCTGCCGTACTCAGCGAAACGATTAGAACAGATAGAGCTTCGCCCGGTTCTCTACAACCACTTGAGAGACCCAGTTACGGTAAGCCTTGAATCCACACTATATTGTCTCAATTGAAGATTCATAAACCACATGTTCATATGTGTGTGTCTGTCTGTCTATACACACACACACACACACACACACACACACACACACACACACACACACAGACACACACTAGCTGACCTGGCCACACGTTGCTGTGGTTTTTTTTAATGGTTTTTTTTATGATTGTATTGATTTAGTGAAATTGGAGACGTTCCCCTGTTCAACTTCCGTCTGCCCCTTCTCCCCCACCCCGTTTTCAATTACCCTCTTTTCTGTTCCCCTCCCCCTTCAATGATTTTGTGAAATTGAAGAAGTTCCTCTGTTCAACTTCTGTCTGCCTCTTCTCTCTCCCCCCGTTTTCAATTACCCTCTTCCCCCCCCATTTTCAATTACCCTCTCCCCCCCCCGTTTTCAATTACCCTCTTTTCCGTTCCCCCCTCCCCATTTTCAACTAAGCTCTTTTCGGCCCCCCCGTTTTCAATTACCCTATTTTCGCCCCCCCCTTTTCAATTACCGGTTTGCAATATTGCAAATTGCCAGCGGAGCTCTGCCAGGGGGAAGCTGTATTAGCTGCAATACCACTTGTGACATATAATAGTGGTGCCCATGTTAGCTTTTGTGGATGCAGTACCAGTATGTTGTTGTTCAGTCGTTCAGTCGTGTCCGACTCTTCGTGACCCCATGGACCAGAGCACGCCAGGCACACCTATCCTTCACTGCCTCCCGCAGTTTGGCCAAACTCATGTTAGTAGCTTCGAGAACACTGTCCAACCATCTCATCCTCTGTCGTCCCCTTCTCCTTGTGCCCTCCATCTTTCCCAACATCAGGGTCTTTTCCAGGGAGTCTTCTCTTCTCATGAGGTGGCCAAAGTACTGGAGCCTCAACTTCAGGATCTGTCCTTCCAGTGAGCACTCAGGGCTGATTTCCTTGAGAATGGATAGGTTTGATCTTCTTGCAGTCCATGGGACTCTCAAGAGTCTCCTCCAGCACCATAATTCAAAAGCATCAATTCTTCGGCGATCAGCCTTCTTTATGGTCCAGCTCTCACTTCCGTACATTACTACTGGGAAAACCATAGCTTTAACTATACGGACCTTTGTCGGCAAGGTGATGTCTTTGCTTTTTAAGATGCTGTCTAGGTTTGTCATTGCTTTTCTCCCAAGAAGCAGGCGTCTTCTAATTTCGTGACTGCTGTCACCATCTGCAGTGATCATGGAACCCAAGAAAGTGAAATCTCTCACTGCCTCCATTTCTTCCCCTTCTATTTGCCAGGAGGTGATGGGACCAGTGGCCATGATCTTAGTTTTTTTGATGTTGAGCTTCAGACCATATTTTGCGCTTTCCTCTTTCACCCTCATTAAAAGGTTCTTTAATTCCTCCTCACTTTCTGCCATCAAGGTTGTATCATCAGCATATCTGAGGTTGTTGATATTTTTTCCGGCAATCTTAATTCCGGTTTGGGATTCATCCAGTCCAGCCTTTCGCATGATGAATTCTGCATATAAGTTAAATAAGCAGGGAGACAATATACAGCCTTGTCGTACTCCTTTCCCAATTTTGAACCAATCAGTTATTCCATATCCAGTTCTAACTGTAGCTTCTTGTCCCACATAGAGATTTCTCAGGAGACGGATGAGGTGATCAGGCACTCCCATTTCTTTAAGAACTTGCCATAGTTTGCTGTGGTCGACACAGTCAAATGCTTTTGCGTAGTCAATGAAGCAGAAGTAGATGTTTTTCTGGAACTCTCTAGCTTTCTCCATAATCCAGCGCATGTTTGCAATTTGGTCTCTGGTTCCTCTGCCCCTTCGAAATCCAGCTTGCACTTCTGGGAGTTCTCGGTCCACATACTGCTTAAGCCTGCCTTGTAGAATTTTAAGCATAACCTTGCTAGCGTGTGAAATGAGTGCAATTGTGCGGTAGTTGGAGCATTCTTTGGCACTGCCCTTCTTTGGGATTGGGATGTAGACTGATCTTCTCCAATCCTCTGGCCACTGCTGAGTTTTCCAAACTTGCTGGCATATTGAGTGTAGCACCTTAACAGCATCATCTTTTAAAATTTTAAATAGTTCAGCTGGAATATCATCACTTCCACTGGCCTTGTTGTTAGCAAGGCTTTCTAAGGCCCATTTGACTTCACTCTCCAGGATGTCTGGCTCAAGGTCAGCAACCACACTACCTGGGGTGTATGAGACCTCTATATCTTTCTGGTATAGTTCCTCTGTGTACCAGTATAGCCGTCACTAGAGGGCGCTGTTTTGCTGGTGATGTCTAATGTGTGCGCCACTTTTTTGCGTTTATTCTTTATTTTAGGTATATCAGATGTGGCTTTTTTGAATTTTTATGATGCCAGATCCTTCCTTGATGATCATGTTACGCTTTGTACTAATTTGATGCGATTTGGTCCAGCAGTTACGGAGCATGGTTCTGTCCAGCACGCACGCAATGGGAACATTTTTATATATATAGATACACACACACACATATGATTTACTTGACATCTCTAAGTTTTTATTATATAATGTAGTGCCTGAATTATTTATGGAAAAGGTCTTAGTGTTTTTTAAAAAGTGATTGGTGCTTTTTGTAATAATAATAATAATATTTTGTACCCCGCCTATCTGACTGGGTTGCCCCAGCCACTTTGGGTGGCTTCCAACAGAATATACAAAAGCACAACAGAACGTCACACATTAAAAACTTCCCGATGCAGGGTTGCCTTTGGATATGTACGGAAGGTCGTGTAGTTATTCATCTCTTTGATAAATATTTAGCTCAACAAATGTGTATATGAAAACTGTAGATCACTAAATTTAAACACAAACATGTGTGTGAACACACATATACAGTCGTACCTCAGCTCCCGAACGCCTTGGGAGTCAAGCGTTTCGGCTCCCAAAATGATCTAAAACCAGAAGTTGGTCTTCTGGTTTTCAAACGTTCTTTCGGAAGCCGAACATCCGACGGGGTTTCCGCGGCTTCTGATTGGCTGCAGGAGCTTCCTGTAGTCAAACAGAAGCCGTGCTTTGGAAGTCGAACGTTTCGGAAGTCGAACGGACTTCTAAAACGAATTCCGAGGTATGACTGTACTTATATAAATATTTGTTCCCATTTGAAATTGAGAAAATACAGTATGATAGAATGTGATGTCCTATGATAAGATACGGTGTAATGACTCTAATATTTGTGTGTGTGTGTGTGTGTGTGTGTGTGTGTGTGTGTGTATTCCTTTAAACAACAAAAAAAATGCAAATGGCTGCTATGGAAAATGAGTTTGAAAAGCAGTGTATGTGTACTCTGATAAAATATTCCTGACCCTATGACCTTCTTGCTCTCGCTATCTCATTCTCTTTAGGCCAAAGTACATCTGGAGCCAACAGCGGGCATTTGCTCTCCAGCAACTATAGGGCCGAATCAGGAGCGGGAGGTGGAGGTGCCTGGGAACTCTGCAGTTCCTGTGCCCTTTGTTCTGGTACCCATGAGAAATGGAAAGATCAGTATCACTGTCGTTGCCCTTAGTCCCTATGGGTTTGGGGACAAAGTTAGCAAGGAACTACAAGTTGAGGTAAGACGTTTCCATCACAGAATAATCCCCCCCCCAATATCACCCCTAACTTTAAACCCAGAACTTAGGGGGCGGGGAGCAAAGGAATTAAGTTTCAGTTTGCATTTAAAGACAAACCTACCCAAGTTTCCGATTTTTGCAATGCCGTTTTGCAGCCAAGTAGTGTGTATATTAAATGCATATATTAGGGCAAATCACAGTGTTTAAAAATCAGGGTACCTGCTATCTCACCCAGCATCCTGTTCTTGCAGTGGTGAAACAAACACCTCCATGGGAAGCCCTAGGACCCTCGTACTTACGGGACCGCCTCTCCTGGTATGCCCTGCGGAGGACCTTACGATCCACAAATAATAATATCTTGGTAGTCCCAAGCCTCAAGGAGGTTAAACTGGCCTCAACCAGGGCCAGGGTCTTTTCGGCTTTGGCCCCAGCCTGGTGGAATGCTTTATCACAGGAGACCAGGGCCCTGTGGGACTTGACATTCTTCCACAGGGCCTGCAAGATGGAGCTGTTCCCCCTGGCCTTCGGTCCAGGCCCAGTTTGACCCCCCTCTATGGGACCCTGTAAGTTACCTCTATGGCCCTCTTATCGGCTCATGTGGGACCAACATGGATAGCTGGCCCTGATGAATACTTGAGGTTCCCGACCCCTATGGTTGTAATTTGTGGGCAACCATTTAATTGTATCCCGATTCTAATTTTTAAGCTGTATTTTAATCAATTGTTTGATTGTGTTTTAATGTATTTATATGATGTTAGCCGCCCTGAGCCCGGTCTTGGCCAGAGAGGGCGGGGTATAAATAAAAATTTACTTACTTACTTACTTACTTACTTACCCTAAGCACATAGTTGTCAAGTATCCCGTATTGGCCGGGATCCCCCCATTTTTACACGTGTTTCCCGCTCCTCTCCCGGATGCCTCAAAAACCCGTATATTCCAGGGTTGTGTGGAGGTGGAGGTGGAGGGGCTCGAGTACCATGGCGCCCGCCGGCGCTTAGAGGCAGCTGGCCAGGGGAGGGTGACTGCGAGCAGCCCGCCAAGGGGGAAGCGCGAATTGGCGCCTTTCAGGATCCTGCGTGGGGAGCAGCAGGCGCCTCACTGGTCCCTCCAAGGCAGCCAGCGTCTGCGCGAACTCTTCAGCCATTGCGAGCTAGTTCTCAGTAGCCTAAAAGTGACGGACATTGCTGCTTCAAACTCTGGAGAGTCACAGGCAGGGACGCGGCGGGCGGGTGTGTTTGTGGAGGGGGCGGGGCCAGCGGCTAGGGCGGGGGCAGCCCCCTCTTGCTCGTGCGTCGGCGCACCCCCGCCAGCCTGCCCACTGGGAAAGGTGCCTCTTTCTGCAACAGGGAGAGCGAACGACCCTCTGGGCAAAAGCGAAGGCCGGGCGCACACTCGCGCGCCCTCACACAAATAATGGCGTCTCTCTCTTGCGCAGCCAGCGGGGGTGAGGGTGGGGGGACGCAGAGCGAGAGGCGCCGAACAATACACGAACCCAGGCTCCACTCCACTCGCGACCCCTCTTTCCCCACCCTCTTAAGAAACAAATGAATGTGGGAAGCGAGGCGCGAAAAGAGAGAAAGAGAGGCCGGGGGGGAGACAAATAGCGTCGTCGGGGCAGCGCCGACGCTGGAGCGCCAGCCCGCCACACAAAAGCGATGGCCGAGGCGCGTTCTAGCGGAGCAGCTGCTCCGCCCACTTTTGCTTCTGGCTCCGCCCACCACTGCCATGTGACTGTCAGGTGAGGCTGCTGATCCCTTATTTTCAGATCCGAAAGTTGACAGCTATGCCTAAGCAGGATGTTGGTATAAATGCATATTGATAGCGCACCTTTTCTCCAAGGAGCTCAAGGGTGGCATACATGGCTCCCCACTCATCATATTATCCTCAGAACAACCCTGTGGGTAGGTTAGGCTGAGAGATAGTAACTGGTCCAAGGTCACCCATGGCTGAGCTGAGATTCGAACTCTGGTCTCCCATGTCCTAGTCCAGCTCTCTAACTACTGCACCACACAGGCCCCTAACACACATGTTTGTTTTCTCTCATCTACAGAGAGAGGGTGCCTTAAAAGTGGAGGAATTCACCATCCCCCTGGATATTGAAGGTAAGGGAAACTGTCAGCGGTGAAAGTGGAGCTGAAATAGATTCAAATGCAGTCGTACATTGGAAGTCAAATGGAATCTGTTCCTGAAGTCAGTTCGACTTCCAAAACGTTCATAAACCAAAGCGTGGCTTCTGATTGGCTGCAGGAAGAAACTAAGCTGTTCGAGATCCAAGTTACGACTGTATGTAGAAGTATGTGAGCGAGGTCCCAACTAAAGAAGAATGGCAACTTAAACTGATGGAATATGTGCAGCTTGTCGACCCAACATATAGAATAGAAGAACAAGAAGAACATACCTTTAAAGAAGATTGGAAAATGTTCATTGAATATATGGGGGAACTGTGTGCACTTGGAAATATTGGCAGGATTAAGATAAATTCAACAGTGTAAACTAGTTTTGATGGATGTATTAATGGTTTAGTATTAATATATTAATGGTTTAGTTTATGTAAAATATGCAGGGATTTATGATATACAAATTGGACCATGGAAAGAGAAGAAGGAAAGCCATTCACATTTTAAGGTTGTTTAATGAGTATTTTAAATTGTAAATTAGGTAACTTAATGAAAGTTATACACATACAAAATAAAAGTAAAAATGTATAAGTATGTGGAACGCAGCTCAATATCTTTTAGCATCTGCGTTAAGCAAAAACAAATCTCAGAACATTGCGTGTTTCACCCTACCCATTAAGATTAAGGCAAGGGACAAATGCATTTAAAAAGCTCTGAAGGTAAAAAGAAATATATTTTAAAAATAACGAAATTGTCCAGTAGCACCTTAGAGACCAACTAAGTTTGTTCTTGGTAGAAACTGTCGTGTGCATGCATGCACACGAAAGCTTATACCAAGAACGAACTTAGTTGATCTCTAAGGTGCTACTGGACATTTTTTTTAAATTTTTTAAATATATTTTGACTGCGTCAGACCAACTTGAAGGTAAAAAGAAAGTGATCCGAAAGAGAGAAATTATACAGGTAGAATCTGCTTATGTCCCAAGCGGCTAGATTGCAGCCCTGCAGATGTTCCTGGACTCCAAACTCCCATCACCCCCAAGCAATGGTCAGGCAGTGGGGCTGATGCGATTTGTAGTCCAACAACATCTGGAGGGACACAGATGTTGTCCCCAACCCTGCCTCCTTAAAATCTGCAGCCAAGTTAGTAAGGAGTTCTCTCCATCCCTGGCCAGATTCATTACCCTGATTGGTCCAGGGATTTTCTGCATGCCATTCATAAGTTTATAAACCACTTTTTAAAAAATAAGAAGAAATCTCTGCTTCTTAAGCTTTGTGTAAGAGTTAGACCACAAGAAGGAAACTTCAGCAACGTATTGTGGGCAAGCCCCCTAGAAGGGATGCGAGCTGAACCAGAGCTCAGCTGTTTCAAGGGAATTTCAAATAAGCTTTTGGGGAGGGCCATGCCTGCCTGGTGCATCTGGGTAGAGGACAGACCATGGTCGTAGTCTCTGCTGGCAGAAGGAGAAAGTTGCAAATCCCAGATGGTGATTTTTTTTTTTTTTTGGAAGGCGGCAGAGCCTGCTGGCTTGGAGCAGTCAGGACCTAATCTTTCAATTCCCTGCTCTGTTTGGACAGATGGGCGTGCTAAATCTATGGAAATTTCAGGCAAGGTGCCCTCCAACGCCATTCCCGACGGAGACTTCAGGATGAGCGTCCGGTTGACAGGTGAAAAAACAAACCTGATATCTGTCCCAGCAAACAACAACAGAATACGCAGCTCGATGGTTATTCGGAGGCATGGTTTCTTCAACAGTGGAGGGAGAACATAGCCTTGACGTTCCTAATTGTATCTTCCAGTTGTTTTCCTTTGCTGCCTCTCATGGGAGTGAATTCCATAGTTTAGCTGTCCTTGCTTTAGGTTTAAATCTATTTACATGGAGAGAAGTTGAGCTTAAGGTGCATAACACCTGAAAGCTGCTTTTTTGTGTGTGTGGAAAGCAACAAATAAATGAAAATAATAATAAGAATAGCAGCAACAATGGCAAGAATGACAACAGCCCCCGTAGGCCTAAAAGTATGGACAGTCTGTGCTCTGATTATCTGCTCCCTGCTTAGTTTCCTGGGTGGATCACTCCAGTTGCGTCCCCGGAACAATCCTGTTTTTTCTCTTCCCCTCCATACAACCTGCTGATATGGGCTCTCTTTTTGAATTAGGATCATTTCCTGCGGACACCCTGGAGAGTTCTCTGTCGCCGGAGAACATATCCCCGTTGCTGCGTGTGCCAAGTGGTTGCGGGGAGCAAACAATGTCCAAACTGGCTCCTGGGCTCTACGCCATGCACTATCTGGACCAGACGGAGCAGTGGGTGCACTTGAAGCCGGATATGAAGGCAACAGCCCTGGCGAACCTCAAGACGGGTGAGCGATAGGACACAGCTTCCTCACATACCTCAGCATGCATCAGGGAGAGAGGTGTCCATTCGCATAGAAATGGTGCAGAGCTGAAGCCGTAGCATATACAGCCTCCAAGAGGTCAGCCGTGTTAGCCTTGTTGGCAGCAAGAACAATGAAGAAGAAGGGGCATAGCTCAATATTAGAACATTTGCTTTGCATGCAGAAGGTCCCAGGCTCAATCTCTGGCATCTCCGGGTAAGGCCAGGAGAGATTCCCAGGCTGTATCTTGGAGTGCTGCTGACAGTCAGTACAGTGGTACCTCTGGTTACGTACTTAATTCGTTCCGGAGGTCCGTTCTTAACCTGAAACTGTTCTTAACCTGAAGCACCACTTTAGCTAATGGGGCCTCCCGCTGCCGCTGCGCCGCCAGAGCACGATTTCTGTTCTTATCCTGAAGCAAAGTTCTTAACCTGAAGTGTTATTTCTGGGTTAGCGGAGTATGTAACCTGAAGTGTATGTAACCCGAGGTATCACTGTATAGACAATACTGAGCTAAGTGGACCCAAGGGTCTGGCTCAGAATAAGGCGAGGATACAGGGGAGGATCATGGCTCAGCGGGAATGCACCTGTCTTGGATGAAGAAGGCCCTGTGTTCAGTCCCTGGCATGTCCAGATAGGACTGGGAGAAACTCCTGCCTGAAACCATGGAGAGCTGCTGTCAGACAGTGTTGGCAGTACTGAACTAGCCGGACCAACAATTTGACTCGGTGTAAAGCAGCTACCTCTGTTGCTACCTCTGCAACCATGAACAAGAGTTGAACTGCCACTGTAAAAATCGAACCTGAAATGTGGCCAAGAAGCTTGCAGGAAGGAGATAAAGGAGCCTGATTACGGACAATCTGTCGTTCCTCTCTCCGCAGGCTATGAACATATGCAAAATTTTCGGAAAGCAGATGGGTCCTATGCCATTTGGCCTGAACACACGGAAATCAGCAGTACCTGGTAAGGAGTAGGGGATGAAACTAGGATGAATCCTGCTTTGCAGGGGGTTGAACTAGATGTCCCTCAGGGTCCCTTCTAACTCTACAGTTCTATGTGTTATGTATTCAGTGGTCTGCGTTGCCTGAGCTTGAGTCTGGACTACAGATTCTGAGCTCTTGTGTTCTGATTTGATACATGATATCCAATCACAGAACATTTCAGGATTTGAGCCTCTGCCATTGGCCCTTAAGCTCTGTTATGATTCGCAGCTTGGAAGTTTGGACAGCCAATCACGTTGGGAGTGGGAGTGGCCCAGGCCTTCAGAAATGTATATAAGTGTTAGGAGTCGTCCTACACACGAGTAGGACCTTGGCAAAGACACAAGCCCGACTGGCATGTTCTCTTCCTCCTGGTCAATCGTTCAGGAGCTTCAAAAGCTTTCTCCAGCCTGAACATCACAGCAACTGATGCCAAAAAGCATTAGCACGCTTAGGGAACCTCAGAGTCTTCGCAGTTGTGTAACAGACCTCAGCAACTCAGCATTTGGCTAATCTATTTTATTTACATATAAACACACACAGAGCACTGCAACATGGCTCCCTCTCTCTCTAGCATCAGACAGCAAAGAGAAAGAACAAAGGACAATAGTCCCACTTCACGGAACACAGTAACACAAACATCCTGTCTCCGTCACTTCCCACTCTGTGGAATGTAAACATACACCATCATGTGATAGACAACAATCCCATGACTGCCGACACGGGGAATGAATGCTTTGCCCCTGTTGTCCAGTTTTCTTGGTTCAATAAAGGTTATTGATGTTATCACTGTGTCTTGCCTTGTGGGAACCCACCTACACTTCACTATGAGTCTATAAAAGGCTTTTATATTATTATATTATTATATATATATATATATATATATATATATATATTAGAAGAATTTATTGACATTTTCATAACAAAACATACACCCACACCCACACCTACAAATATAACACAAATACAAATATTGCCATGATTCTTCTTCTAGTTCGTTTACATAAAGAAAATTTCCTGTTTCTAAATCTTGACAGTTGACTTCCCCTGCCTTTTCACCTTCGGTTTTATATCCATAATCCACTTTACTAACAACATCTCTCTAGAAATTAATTCCATTTAACAAAAACAAAAAAAAGAGAAACTCTTCTTAATCTATATTAACTAATAATAAACAATCATCTTATTCTGTAATAATTAATAATAGATCCTTGAAAAATTAACAAATTATTCTTATAGCAAATCTAAATTGTCTTCTTCTCTTAAGCTGCTGCTAATAACATACAAATCCCAAATATCCCTTTTCTTATTAAAACAAACAAGTTAAAACTTACAGTCTTCACCCTCCGATTTCAGATTACCATAACAGACCATTTGAATTTTACTCTTAATAATTCACCCTACTCCCCCTCTGTCCAATGTCCATTTCCATCTATCACCGGAACCGATCCTCCAATTTTCCTCTTTTCTTATCCGACCACAGATCCAGACAAAGTCTCAACAGACCTTGCATCGAGCATCAGGGTACACATCTCATCTTCTTTCGGCTTCTCCGCTTCATTGTTGCATTCTTCTTCTATTTGTAAAAATCTTGATTCTTTGTCCCATGCTCCCGAGCTCACACCTCGGGGGCTGGATATAACAGTTTTTACCATCCCGGGGCTGCCACCCCCATAGGACGTATATTTTTCCCGGAGTTGCCCTGTCATTTCTTTCCATCCTTCATAAATCCCTTTCAGCTCTCTGCCAAGGTTTCTTTCCATGGTATCAAAGAGTTTGGAAAGCCTCCTCTGTGGGAAGAAATTTTTTTCCATATCCCCACTCAAGACCTTCAATTTACGATTAAGCAGTTCCAGATTCAAGATGGTAAACCTCTGTTCATCCGTTAACTCAAAGTTCAAAACAAGTCCAAACACAAAGTCCAACATGATGGGAGAGAGGATGGGTATCAAATTTCAGTTTCTATTTCTTTGTTCTCCCTTTTGCACCAGTAGTTTTCCACTTCAACTCAAACTTTTCGCAGCCATTTTCTTTGAAACCAGGGCGCAAAGACCAGAGTTTAAAAAGAGGATATTTTCCAAAAATTAGCTCCCCAAAGGGAGATCTAAAAAGTCTCACTTATCAAAGTTCAGATACTTTGTAGCCATTTCTGTAACAGCAGCCTCTTAAACTGGTTATTTTCTTTCCCCCGAAGGGAGGGAGGCAGGCTTCCTTTCCAAACATCCCCCGGATCGTTAAAAGCACACAAAAAGTAGTCCATTCGAATACTCACGATCCACCGGGTTTCTTTAGCTCCAAACCTAGCAGGTAGAACTTAGACGCTCATCGCAGGGGTGACCGCCGCATTTGCGTCCCGGTTGGGGCATGTCCCCTATAGCCCGGCTCCGTTGTCCCTTCACCCCCACTCCCCCTTTACAGGGGGAGCGAGGGAAGGGTTCAGAGCCACAATGGGCACAGCCGGGGAGCCCAGGGTGCGGGACGCTCTTCCCGCACCCCACCGGAGCCCCGCTTTGCGGTAGCGGGGCTCCAACCGCCCGGGACGGACTGGGTCGCCTCGCAGCCGAGGCAACCCACGACCGCTCCGCAATGGCGTCGCCGCCGGAAGTCATATATATATATATTTAAAAAATAAAGTTTCAAAGCATATCTATGTTTCTTACAAAAAGTATTTCTAGCATCTGCAGCAAACCGTGGTAATAGCTAGGTATGTTACTAATTCCATTGGAAACAGAAACAAGAGAAGGGCCTTTTCTTGATGCTGTTTGTCACCTCCTCTTTGTGCTGCCCTCAGGCTGACAGCTTTTGTGGTGAAGGTTTTTTCTCTTGCCTGTAACTACCAGGCTGTGGATGAGGACAGAGTGCGCAAATCAGTGCAGTGGCTGCTGGGAAAGCAGTCTGGTGGCTTCTTCTGGGAACCCCGAATCGTCCGTTACTACGGGCCGCAGGTGAGCCCTCGGAAGCCGCGCTTTGGTTTTCGAACAGTTCCAGGAGTCAAACAGACTCCTGGAATGCATTCTGTTTGAGAACCAAGGTACGACTATATTTTGTTTTATCTAAATATATAAAGAACTGAGTTTGCTAGCTGTGATAAATCTTTTTTTTCCCTTTCTCAATTTCCCCAGGGTAGCCTCCCTGAACGCGTCTGCCTTACGGCTTTTGTCACCATCGCCCTGAAACAGGCCTCCTTAGTCTTGTATGTGGAAGGAGATTCAGATCCTGAGAGAAAAGCAGTGAAGCAGGAACAACGTAGACAAGTGGTAAAGGGGGGGGGGAGGAGGTTTGGCCCAAGAGGAGTACAAAAATGGCATTGAACACAGCGTCTAGCAATCCCATGAGCCCTTGCACTTTGCACTGAACTTTTGAGGCATGTGGAGAGTTGGAGTTTGAGGAAGGAGGTTTGGAGGAAGAGATTGTGCTGTTTGCAGGCTTCCTCAATGGTGTTCCAAATATACGTGATTTCACTTAAGCATGCAGTGCCTCAGAGTGTAACCCCCACATAAATGGGGAGTTGCCTGTACCAATAACGAATGGGGTTCTACTTTTTGCTTCCTAATATTTGGAAAGCCTTCCTGATATTGGGTTGAGAAAGCTGAAGGATTCAGATGGGCCCAAATGGATCACGCTGATTTTGAAAATTACCTTTCAGAATTACCCTCCCAAGCCCGTTTAAGTCCTAAATTCATGATGAGTTGAATTTGGCAGATAGATGGTTCCCAGGAGTAGTGATCTGCACCTCTCTTTCTCTCTTTCAATGCACCATGTCTTAAAAAAACAACAACCAACCACCATCAAACCCTCCATGGACATTTAAACACAAAGAAAGAGGTGTGGGATTTCCCCTCTGCTTTTGCAGCTATGAAAAAAAAACCCTGCATGGTCTCTTTAATTAAAAAATACTGTACTTTCACATAACTGAGAGTGCCAGCGATGTATGTCTTCGTGACCCCATGGACCAGAGCATGCCAGGCACTCCTGTCTTCCACTGCTTCCCGCAGTTTGGTCAGACTCATGTTGGTAGCTTCGAGAACACTGTCCAACCATCTCATCCTCTGTCGTCCCCTTCTCCTTGTGCCCTCCATCTTTCCCAACATTTTGAAGGAAGAGTCTGCCCCCTTAACTATTTTGTAGTGAGAAGAGGTGGTGACCAAATGAGCCCCAAATCCACAGTTTTTATAAGAAAAAAAAGGACACTAAACACTGTGTGTGTGTGTGTGTGTGTGTGTGTGTGTGTGTGTGCGTGTGTGTGTGAAAACCATGCTCCTATAGTACTGTTTTACTAGTTTTTACACTGCATTTTTGTTTCCTTCTGCAGTCGAACCTTGGTTCTCGAAAGTCTCTGTTGACAAACATTTCGGAACCCGAACGCCAAAACCCCGGAAGTAAATGCTTCTGTTTACGAACGCACCTTGGAAATCGAGCAGCTTCTGCTGGGTTTTCAGTTTTCTCAATTGAATTGAGGCTTCCGTAGTGAGTTTTCGGTTCTCGAATGTTTTGGAACTTGAATGGTCTTCCGGAACAGATTATGTTTGAGAACTGAGGTTCCACTGTATTTGCAAGGCAGGCAAAGGGATGGGTGGAGGAATTTTTGTGGAAGACACAGATGGCAGGCATCATATTCAGGTTAAGGGGTTGTTGGGAAGCAGGAAGTGAGAGATTTCCTTCTTCGGCTCTTACCCTCAACTCTTCCTTTTCCAGTTGCAGGCCATCGCTCAAGCTACTGCCTTCCTCGCCCGCGAGCAGGACAACCCGTCCCTTAATAGCTTCGCCATTGCCATCTCCAGCTATGCCCTGTCACTTGCTTCGGACAACCAGGCAGCCATTGCTGCGGCCGATGCCCGGCTGAGGGCGCTCGCTGTGCAGGACAAAGGTAAGAGCACAGGAATTGAAGAAGATCCTGCCTGTTGGATCAGGGCAGTGGCCCATTTGCTCCAGAATCCCGCGCTCCCAGTGGCCAACTGGATGCCACAATGGGCAGCCCACAAGCAGCACCCAAGCGCCACAGGTTCCTAGCTCTCGAGCAGAAGTGAGGACCTTATTTCAGCCCAAGGGCCACATGCCCTGCTTGGCAGCCTTCCAGGGCCATGTGCAAGTGATGGGCAGGGCCAGAGGCACAAGTGAGTGAAGCAGATGGTGCGACTCTTTTTTTTTAAAAAAATCATTTTTATTTCATTTTACAACCAAATTATAAATTATAAAAAATGAATCAAAGAAAAAAATATACATATAGATTCCTCCAAATCTCCAGACTTCCCCCCACCCCATCCACGGGGTCCCATTTTAAACATTTATCACTACATCTTCTTCCATTCTCCAGTTTTTATATCAAACTTTTGTTGTTCAGTCGTTCAGTCGCGTCCGACTCTTCGTGACCCGCAGTTTGGCCAAACTCATGCCAGTCGCTTCAAGAACACTGTCCAACCATCTCATCCTCTCTCGTCCCCTTCTCCTTGTGCCCTCCATCTTTCCTAACATCAGAGTCTTTTCCAGGGAGTCTACCAAACTACTGGTATATTATTCATGGTAATCGTTAAACTGCAAGTGAAATCAAAATCCTGCTAATGTTTCCATCTGCTTATAGGGTCTCCTAAGTAACTTATAATTTCCCCCCATTCTTTTATAAAGTTTTTGTCCTGGTTTCTGAGTTTTCCAGTCAGTTTTGCCATCTCAGCATAGTCCATCAGCTTGGTTTGCCACTCCTCTCTGGTAGGGACTTTGTATTCTTTCCAACTCTGGGCTAATAGCATCCAAGCGGCTGTTGTTCCATACATAAAGAGTCTTTTGGAATATCAATACCTTTGGAAAATCAATACCTATAATTCCTAATAAGAAAGCTTCTGGTTTCTTAACAAAGGTTATTTTAAGCATTTTTTCCCCATTTCATTACATACCATCTCCCAGATATATAATGTGACTCTTAACCTTTGTACAGTAGGCAACATGGCTCATGGTGGATAGCTCAGTTGGTAGAGCAAGGGAATCTTAATCGTGGGGTCATGGGTTTGAGTCCCACTTTGGGCAAAAGATTCCTGCATTGCAGGGGGTTGGGCTGGATGACCGTCGGGGGTCCCTTCCAACTCCACCATTCTATGAAAAGCCAGAGGTTCCCACACCCTGCAGTTCAAGGATGGCTGTGACCCGGAGATCATCCTAAGGGCATGACAGAAATGCCCAGAGGGCCACATTTGACCCCAGACCTAAGATTTCTTCCCCCTTGCTCCAGAGTCACTGCTTCAAGTTTTGTCTAAAATCTCTGTTTCTGTAAACAAACTTTTGGTTTCAGTCCAACCTCTCTCTCCAGCTTCCAGCCCAGCCAAAACTCGCAGACTCCCACCTCGTCCCCAAACTCACGAAAACCCTCCCCTTGGCTTCTTTTTCTCCATTCTAGGATGATGGGGCATCCTGCCAGGTGAGGTTAAAATTGGGGGAATATTTTTGTATACAAAAAGTGGCTGGGATTACTTGATTCAGTTAATGATTGAATATGGCCATTAAAGATGACATACTGTTACAGCTGGGGGGGGGGGAAATTGGCCCACCCATTTGTCTCCATGGCAACAAGCCTCACTTGAAGATGCTGATGATAGCTCATAGAATCGTAGAGTTTGAAGGGATCTCAAGGGGCCCAGAGATGGAAAGAAGATAAAATCCCTGTCAGAAAAGAACGGCAAACCAAGCTGTTATAATATGCCGAAATGGCAAAATTGACTGGAAAGCTCAGGAAACAAGAAGACCAAAACTTCAATAAAGAATGGGGAAAAATTTACAATTTATTTGGGAGACCACTGTAAGCAGATGAAAACATTAGAAGGATTGCAATAACACTTGCATTGTAGCAATTACTATGGACAAAATGGAGTAACATAAAATATGGATTATAGAATATGGAATAATAGGACCCACGGAGGGGAAGGTGGGAAGATCAGAGATTTGGAGAAATCTCTAAATATGGATATGTATTTTGTATTGTTATAAGTCTATACTTGTAAAATCAAATAAAAATTATTTCAGAATAAAAAATAAAAAATGAAGGGACCACAAGGGTAATCAAGTCCAAACTTCTGCAATGCAGGAATCTTTTGTCCAATGTGGGCTCGAACCCACGACTCTGAGATGAAGAGTCTCTACCAACTTAGCTTTCCCAGGCGTGTTGATGATGGGTATTTAGCTGAGGAACTAAGGCCAGTACGTTAGCAGTAGAACTGGCCTACCCAGTAAGCAGGTGCTTCTTCTGTAACCTCAGGGATATAGAATCACAAGCCCAGAAGGGACCCAAGAATGTCATCCAAACTGACCCCACCATCAGTTCTATAACAATATTTTATGAATGGCTTGCTCGCATTTTTGTCTCCAGACAACAGCACAGTGATGTTCTGGGCAGTGCAGAAGGAGGACAAGGACCGCGGCTTGCAACCTCCTGGCCAAGAGCCACGAATTTCAGCCATATCAGTGGAGGCCACCAGCTATGGACTCCTCCACTTACTGGAGCAAAAGGACGCCCAAGCTGCTGGCAGGGTTGCCCGGTGGCTCATGGGGCAGAGGAACTATGGGGGAGGCTTCCAGTCCACACAGGTAACACCTACCAGTGGCGTTGGGTGGGTGTCTGAGGAGGAGCTTGTGGGAACTAGGACATCTTTTTTAAAAGTGGGGAGGGGAAAAGGGCAATTTGGTATGGTGTGGAGGTAAGGAGAGTGGTTGCTAGGATGGCAGGGGTCTTTCTGGAGGTGGGCTTGAACAATCCATGTCAGGAGGGAGAAGCAGACAACAACAGACTTAGTCCCCAACATGATCCAGATGTACTATCTGAAACCAAAGGGACACGTTGGTTGCTAGATGTGAAATATATTGTTGTCATTTTCAGCTCTCTTATCCCACTACTTCCCTGTCAGTCAAATGCAGGCATCATCAATTTAATAGCTAATTACTCAGTGCCATTTTACGACTCTCTAATTCACGCTGCCTGAGGCAACTACTTCCCTCTGCTTCGTGCTGGGGCCAGCCCTAACAGTCCTCACTTAAGACTGGCAAGGTTTGGCCCTTGCAGAGGCCAGGGCCGGCGCGTCCATTTAGGTGAACTAGGCACTTGCCTAGGGCGCCAAAATGGAGCAGGCGCTGGCCAGCCTGCCCTCCTCCGCCGCCCGGTGCTGCTCCCCCAGTGGCAGAGTGGCGGGGAGGGGGGAACAGCCCGAAATCGGGCTTCTCCACCCCCTCCGCCAGCGGCAGAGTGGCAGGGGAGGGGGGGCAGCAATCGGGCTTCTTTGCAGGGCCGGTGCTAGAGATTGGCCCGGGCGGGGGGGTGCCAGAAGGTGATCTTGCCTAGGGCACAAAAAACCCTAGCACCGGCCCTGCAGAGGCCCAAACTGGCAAGATTTGTGCTGGGCCTGCAGCCGACTGCAGTTATGGGAGGCCAGGAAGCACGTATTAGTGGTGGCAGTGCTAGATTGTGCCCTGTGGCCCTCTAGACGTAGCTTTCGACCAGTGTTCCCCAACCTTGGGCCTCCAGCTGTTTTTGGCCTACAACTCCCATCATCCCTGACCACTGGCCTTGCTAGCTAGGGATGATGGGAGCTGTAGTCCAAAAACAGCTGGAGGCCCAAGGTTGGGGAACACTGCTTTAGACTACAACACCCACAATCCCAGATAATTGAACGCGGTGGCGGGGGCTGATGGGAGTTGGAGTCCAACAACATCTGGAAGGCCATGGTGGGTTCACCATCCCTATGGCAGAGACTGAGGGGAACAGGAAAGACTACGCTGCACCTGGGCAGTGGGCAGCATTGCTTTGTTGGCAGCGGTGCCCCCGCTCCTGGCAGTAATTTGTATAGAGGGCAGTGTTTATGTTTTGTCGACAAACCCCAAAAAGAATTGGAGCAAGCCAAGCTTTCAATTTTTCCACTTGGCCTCTTTTTCAGGACACGGCTGTGGCACTGGAAGCTCTGTCTCAGTACTGGATCAGCACCTTTGCAAAGGAAAACAACGAACTGAAAGTGACTCTCAGCACCTCTGGGAAAAGTTTAGCCAGGGTATTCACATTTGGGAGCACTCGCGACCCAATCCAGGAAGAACTTCAGGTACGATCGTAATTGAGAAGTATGTGAAGTCCTGACTATAGGGATTAGGAACTTTGTTTAGGGCGCAACAGATTGGTTTAATGGGGCTTGCTCCAAAATAGGGAGGTCAGAATTCTGATGGAAATGGGAGCAGAGATTGCCAAAGTCCACTTATTTGTCCCATGTGACACAATCAGGATTCACTGTTGCTGCTTCTTTCAGTTCACAAGCAACATGTAATTGATTGTGCCCCCCCCATTTTTGCATTGCATTGCATTTGCATTGAAATGATTGGACAATATCGTTTGTGTAATTAATTTTGTAGTAGTAGTGATAGTAGTAGTAGTAGTAGTAGTAATAATAATAATAATCTATATATATAAAACCCAAGTGTCTCTGCGGCCATTCCGTGTGTCTCTGGGTTTGCGCTACTGCTTATGTGCCCCACAGACACAGGGATTGGAGCAGAGAGATCGGGCCGGGAGCAGCGGCGGCAGTTGAAGCAGGGCGGTTGAATCAGAACGCCGGCGCTCCAGAGGACGAGGGGAGGCTGAGAAGGGAGGCCACGCTGCTGCAGCTGCCATCTGACTCGGGGCCCCGAGGACTAGCGGGCCGGGAGTGGCGCAGAACAGCCAGCCCCACAAAGCGCTGACGCTCCGGAGGCCGAATAGGGACGCCTATTTAAAAAAAAGGAAGAGGGAAAGAAGAGAAAAAGCGGCAGAAGCTGAGGGGAAGGTTTCCGTCAGAGAGAGAGAGAGAGAGAGAGAGAAACGCAGGGCTGGCTGGACCCCTCCTCTTCCGCCACACGTCGCCTGCCACCGCCTCAGAATCTCCTCAGGAGCGGCAGTGGCTGCCCGTCTCTCCCTGACCCCCTCGGACCTGGTCGGCCCCTGGGGTTGCTGAGGGGAAGCGGTGGGATGAAGGCTGGGCGCACGCGCCGAAGAGACCTGGCTGAGAGCGTCGACGTCGCCTCCCCCTCCCCAGCAACAGCGCCACATATGTTATAGCGCCCGTTATTTTAACGGGTTTAAACCACTAGTAATAATAATAATTTATTTGTACCCAGCCACTCTGGGCAGCTTCCAACAAATACTAAAATACATTAAAATATCACAGATTAAAAACTTCCCTAAACAGGGCTGCCTTCAGGTATTTTCTGAATGTCAGGTAGTTGTTTATTCCTTGACCTCTGATGGGAGGGCGTTCCACAGGGCGGGCGCCACTACCGAGAAGGCCCTCTGCCTGGTTCCCTGTAGCTTTGCTTCTCACAGTGAGGGAACTGCCAGAAGGCCCTCGGCGCTGGATCTCAGTGTCCGGGCTGAACGATGGGGGTGGAGACACTCCTTCAGGTATACTGGACCGAGGCCGATTAGGGCTTTAAAGGTCAACACCAACACTTTGAATTGTGCTCGGAAACGTACAATTATGTGTAAGTTACATAATTACGCCACACTGGATAGTAAGACAAATTACCCTTTTTGGGGCAGAAAATAAACTGCAGGAGAATGGAAACAGGGCTGCAGCTGCATGGATAGCTCAGTTGGTTAGAGCGTGGTGCTGATAACGCCAAGGTTGCAGGTTTGATTCTGTTATGGGACAGCTGCATATCCCGGCATTGCAGTGGGTTGGACTAGATGATCCTCAGGGTCCCTTCCAACTCTACGATTCTATGAGTCTATGAGACAAATACATCCAGGCGCTCTGCTTTAGAATTTGCATTGCCTTCTTGCACTGTCCTGCTCCCACAAATGCTGCACTGCATGACTGTTCTTTAGTGGTACCTGCTACGGTTCCCAGTGGGTTGATATTCTCCCCAAAATACCTCTATGGATTCACAGGTCTGTGGCATTGTTGAGCTTCCTGCGGCTACATGGCGGGGTCCAAGCTCCCTGTATTTCCTCCTCTGCCTCCCAAACCACCAGTTGGCTTCCATCCAGGCCTCTGTGTGAATTCAGAAAAGATGGCGCACTGCAGGGAACTCAAAGTCAAGCTAAGCCCAGGCATCTCTGTTTGCTGGGCAAACCACCTCCCTCTCTTCTCCAAATGTGCTGTTCTGGGGGTTCTTGCAACCCGCCCAGAGCCAAGGGGGGCAGGCAGGTGGGAGAGGGGAGGGTGTGAAACCTGATTGTGCTAATGGGCTTTGTGCCACTCCTGCTAGTAGCATCTATTTAGTTGAAGGTGGCTCAGTTTTCTGTTTTGATCACTTGCTCCTACTTTGTTTGATTGCTCCCCCCACTTTCTCCTTCAGTTTCCCTTGGGGAAGGACATCAACGTGAAGGTGGAAGGAAATGGGAAAGGGAAAGGGACACTGACGGTGAGTTTCTTCACACCTCCTTGATTTTTTTTTTTTAAACTATTTGTGTGGTGGTTTAGCATGCAATTTCGCCCAATGCATTGTTTCAAGCAAATTCCATGCATTTTTCTGGGCTATTTCATCAGTACGTGTATGTAATATAGACATTTTTGCACATTGTGTGCTTGGTCTTACGTGAAGGCAGCCATGTTTGCCCCGTGCACACATCCTTCTGAAAGAGACAGGACTGATTTGGAGTTTTTAAGAAGCAAGAAATAAAACATGCCCTATTGCCTAGACAGGGCCTAGACCAGGCATCCCCAAACTCGGCCCTCCAGCTGTTTTGGGACTACAATTCCCATAATCCCTGACCACTGGTCCTGTTAGGTAGGGATGATGGGAGTTGTAGTCCCAAAACATCTGGAGGGCCCAGTTTGGGGGTGCCTGGCCTAGGCCATGGTGGGTAGGCAGACTAAGGCCCAATAGCCTTCTAAATCCTGCCTGTGGACTGTCCGGGAATTAGAATGTGTCCTTTTATTTAAAATGCATCTCTGGGTTGTTTGTGGTGCATAGGAATTCATTCTTTTTTTCTTCTTCAAAATATAGTCTGGCCCCCTACAAGGTCTGAGGGACAGTAGACCGGCCCCCTGCTGGAAAAGTTTGCTGACCCCTGGCCTAGACCCTTCAGCCCTCACATGCCTTGTAAAGAGATCTCCAGAACTGTGGATTCTAGAATGTTCTGATCCTGGCTAGCATTAGCTGAGAATGCTTTGGAATGTGCAGATTCCTCCCCCTTCCCTCGTTGTAGTCTGGAGGGTGCCATTTTGGCACTATTCCTGTACGTTAAAAGCACACTGAGTCCCACCACTGGAAAAAAAAGTAGCAATCTTTCCTTCCTGTCTTCCTTGGTGGGGCTGAAGCCAGGGCTCTCTGGGCTCCTAGAGCATCTGCCAGCCTATGGGGCTGTGGCTCTTGCTGCTGATGGGGCTGATGGTGGGCAGGCTCAGAGACTTAGGTGGATGTAGTTGTTGTAATGTGGGGATCGTGATTCAGCAAGTGATTTCAGCTCTGACATAGCAGGCAGGAGACAGCTTCTTCATGTAACACTCTTTATTCAGGCAAACAAGACTGGGGAACTGAGGAGAGGGAAGCTACATTTATAGGGACAGAAGACTGGCTAGAAAGGATACATTTTGGAGGGAACAATCTCAAGCAATCACAAAGCTGCCTTTTGGTGGGAACCAATAAGACTGAGGATCCAAATGCAGCAACTTGAATGAACCAATAGTAACTTTCCCCTAATGTGAATACAGACAATAATAATACAGATATGATAACCCTTGAATCAATACACAACAGTTTTATTCCTCCTTTCGCAGGTCCTGAAGCAATTCCATGTCTTGTCAATGCAGAACACCTCATGCCAAACCCTTGAGCTCGAGGTGAATGTGACTGGTTCCATGGAGCATAGACGTAAGTCAGGTTGGAGGTGTGACTGCCTCTGGGAACCACATGTTTTGTTGCCTGCCATAACTGGAGCTGTGTGTGTGTTTTGTGCTTGAAATCGTTCTGCACCCAGGATGGAGAACCACTATCCCTCCAGCTCCCATAAACCTCAGCCAACCTAAGCAATGGGAAAGTTGGGAGGGCCAAGCCGTGATAGTACCAATGGCACCACAGATGAACCGCTCCCTTGTCTCCCATATCTGGGTCTGACCAGCAGAAGGTTGATAGCATTCTTAGGCTCATGGGCTGCCGCCATCATCTCCAGCTTCCTGTGCAAATGCTGTTGTACCTTGGTTGTTGAATGCCTTGAGACTCGAATGTTTTGGCTCCCGAATGCTACAAACCTGGAAGTGAATGTTCTGGTTTGCAAACATTCTTTGGAACACAAACGTCCAAAACTTCTTCCGCGGCTTCTGTTTGAGTGCAGGAAGCTCCTGCAGCCAATTGGAAGCCGTGCCTTGGTTTTTGAATAGTTTCGGGAGTTGAATGGACTCCTGGAACGGATTCCGATCGACTTCCAAGGTACAAGTGTATGCTAAAAGATCAGCACATTCACATTTGAGTTCTTTAAGAGCTCATGGGTAGTTATCATCCAGACCAGGGCCGTCTTAAGGAGATCGGTCGCCGTGGCGCAGTGATCCCTCTGGCGCGTGACAGCCGACAGCCCGCCCTTGGGGGCGGGGGCGGGTTGGGGAGGGGGTGGCCGGTATGCCGGTGGGCTCGATCCTTGCGGCGCCCCCATGCGTCCGGGGCGTCCGGGGGAGAGCGCTGGCGGCGCAAGCACCCGGCCGCCCGTGGGGGGGGGGGAGGCCGCCGGGGGCCGCGCTACTCCCCCCTGCTCGCTGCGCTTGAAGACGGGTTTGTGCTGCCGGTGCGCGAGTGCCCGCCTGCCCGCTCGTGGGGTTGGGTTGGGGAGGGGGCGCCCGGTATGCTGGCAGGCTCGCGGGGGCGCCCCTGGGGGCCCGGCGCCCTGGTGCATCACGCCACCAGTCCAAATGGATGAGACGGCCCTGATCCAGACCAGGTGATTTGTTTTGTCTTTTTTGTTTTGTCACTGAAGGCCTAGAACTTTGTCTTGGTACCAATCCACTTTTCAAAGCTATCTCCCCCTGCCCAGTTTGCTAGGGTCCTCCAAAATATTTTCCAGCCCCTCCACCCAAAAGTCCTTGTCACTTGCTCTCATTACCTATCCTCATGATAGCTGAAGTGTTTGAGGAATACTACGAATATGAAGATTACGACCTAGACAATGGGCCGCCATCACTGCCCGCTGACCAGCCGCTGTCACCCATCCACTTGTTTGATGCCCGGCAACGTCGCAGGAGGGAAGCCAGAGAACCTGGGCAGCCTCAGCGGGAGGTCCTCTACCACGTCTGCTTCTGGTGAGTTACCAGTAAATGAAAGCTAACATGGAATGGGGCTTTGCGGGAGGCAGCACTTCCTGTTGGGGGGGTCATTTCAGGGGCGGGACTTCCTGCAGTGCCTTTTCACAGGATTTGTTAAAAGTTAGGTGGGGCCGGGGGGTGGGGTGGAAGGACAAAATTTGACTTGCTTCCTTCCTTGCCTTGTCCTTCTTTTCCCCGCTTCCCCTACAGGAGACAGCCAGGTGCAGAAGTCGCTGGCATGGTCATTGTTGACATAACGATGCTTAGTGGTTTTGAACCAGAAAAGGAGGACCTTGACAAGGTAGCTGTTTAGGAGGAGGAGGAGGATGGGATACGCTTAAGCTTTTTAAAACTGGTGTGAGAACCTGCGGGCGTAATGTCCTGTGGCCGGCAGCTAAAGGGGGCCCCAGAGAGAAGGAGCAAAGGAGGGGGGTGGCACGTGCACACCCAGAAATGGATAGGGGGACACACACAGAGAGAGAGGTTCATGGCGTGCCATACACAGAGAGAAAAGGATGGTGTGTCACACACAGAGAAACAAATGGTTGGGGAGGCAGAGAGAGAGATAGAAGGGAAGAAATGCTAAACAGTCCTGCAATGATGCTGGCTTTTGTGCCACCTGCCATCCGGGCTTTTCCTGTACAGGAAAAAGCCCTCCCCGCCCCCCGGTCTCTGTTTTAAAATCATGACTGCTGGGGTTTAAGTCTTCTCAAGAGTCATCATTCTTACTTGCTAGCCAAGAGGAAGGAACAGCCTCAGTTTTTCTTCTCTGTTGCTGCAGACAAGTCCTCTCTCCGCCCGCTCCTCGCTGCTCCCACCCTTAAAACTCCTTGCTCAGACCGAATTCCTGGAATTAAACTCCACAAACTCCACACACACACCCCTCCGGGAAATCCTGCTCTTTGGCACTGAATTGGAACACTGAATTGGCTTCAGTCACACACATTCCAACCATTATCTGACAGCACATTTAATGCACACGTCTTTCCCCAAATAATTTGTAATTTTATCCTCACAGACTCCCAATTCCCAGTACCCTTAACAAACTACAGTTCCCATAATTCTTTGGGGAAGGAGGAGCTGCGGGCTTTATATGTGAGCATAGTGGATCTGACTGTCTCTGTCCTCATTACAGTCTCATTGTGGGAAAAACTATGGGAAAGGTAGCATGATATCCTTCTCCTACTTGGAGAACCTTCTCTGACTAGGGGTGGGGTGGGGAGATCTGCTTCCTTGTTCGCCTCCTCATCTCTTCCCCATCTCTCGCCAACCTCATCAGCTGCGAGATCTTGCCGATCAATACATCAGCCTTTGGGAGATCCAAGGACAGCGGCTGCTCCTGTATTTCAACTCGGTGAGAGACGCTTGCAAAAGAATATAACAACTGAGTGGGGCGACAGGGGCGGAAAAGCAGCTGCAGGCAGATGAATTCAAAGGGTGACACGAGATAGGCAGGACGATGCAAAATATCTACAGATTTAGAAAGAGCCACTCACCTGGTTGCTTATGGCGAACGAGAATTTCTTCCAGGTGAACAGCCCTAGTAACTGCTTATGGCGCGGGGGGCAGGGGGGCAGACAGCCAACAGCATGTCACACTTCTGCTAAGACATATGCACTGTCTGGCCATATGCTCCTGGCCCACGTTCAAGATTATTGCACAGATATACAAAGCCTCGAACAACGCAGCCCTTATATCCCAGCCCAATCACTGGGGAGCTCCACGACTTGGACTTGTTCGACAGTGGAATTTGCTGCCAAGGAGTGTGGTGGAGTCTCCTTCTTTGGAGGTCTTTAAGCGGAGGCTTGACAGTCATCTTGTCAGGAATGCTTTGATGGTGTTTCCTGCTTGGCAATGGGGTTGGACTGGATGGCCCTTGTGGTCTCTTCCAACTCTATGATTCTATGACTCCTGTTGCAGAAGCCCAGCTGGCCTCAACTAGAAGTCAAGCATTTAGTGCCACCAGGTCCCATTTTGCAGAATACTCTTCCAGCAGAGATTCACCAGGCACCCTCACTTTTGACTTTGGGGCATCAACATGAAAACCCTTTCATGTTGGCAGGCCTTCACCGGGGTTCAGTTTTTAATTTTTTCATTAGCTGGTCACTTTAGCGATTTGGCCGTATTGTTGTAATGATGTTCTAACGTTGTACACTGCCCTGGCATTTCATGATATTGCGGTGTAGAAATACTTTTCATAAATAAGAATGGATAAATAAAATCAGCTGCCCGGGGCAAAGAATGTAGCCTTGCTGGATCAGGCCAGTGGCCCATCGAGTCCAGCATCCTGTTCTCACAAGGGCCGAC
Organism: Lacerta viridis; assembly: GCA_900245905.1. Taxonomy (NCBI): domain Eukaryota; kingdom Metazoa; phylum Chordata; class Lepidosauria; order Squamata; family Lacertidae; genus Lacerta; species Lacerta viridis. The sequence goes on from OFHU01002722.1 coordinate 588,114, forward strand.
CAGATGCCCCATTGGGAAACCCCAAAGCAGGACCTGGGCACAAGAGCCTTCTCCCCTCCTGCAGTCTATTCTGAAACGTTGCTGCCTCTGACTGAAGGACCAGATGGTGGTTCTCCATGTTCCATGTACAAAATCCAACCGAGCGGCCAGTTAAATCTTTTCCCAACACTAGGGATGGAAACATTCCCCACTGTACCTGCGGACTGCAGGTTGCCTAGGAGATGCAGTCACAAAGCACTTGTGGTTTAAATTTCAAAGGCCTTTCAGAGCGGGCATTACACAAGCCAGGGGCAGACCTCGGTAATATGCTTCCCTGTGCAAGGCCAACATTTGATGCCCTCCCACCAGCCATTGTGGCACTGGCTTAAGCCGGATAAACAAGGTGCTGTGCTTTGGGAAGGAAGTGTGAGGGCTCTGGCAGGGTCTTAAAGCCCTCACGCCTCTTTCCCAAAACTAGGTAGGTGCTCGCCCGGCTTTGGAAAGCAGGCAGAAGGAGTCTAGGGCTTGTCAGAGTCCTGATGCCTTCCTGAAACCGGGCAGGCACTTACTGGGCTTTGAGAAGGCGCACTCTTCAGCTGTGCGCCCAGGGAGGCTGCACCACTTGCGCTGCCATAAATCTGCCTCTGCACTGTCATCTCTTGTTAGTAACTTAATGTACCAGGCAGAATAGACAGCGCTGTGTTGGGGTGGACCAGTGGTCTGACTTGCAATGGAGCATCTTTACGTCTTCATATCTAGGTGCCGGAATCGGGACGTGAGTGCATATCATTTAAAGCGAAACAGTTGGTACCCGTGGGGAAGCTCCAGCCAGCCAGCGCCACCATATACGACTTCTACGAACCAGGTAAGCACAGCCAGGTTGTTCACTGGTTGAAGCCAAGAACAATTTTTTGGTGGGGGCCAGGATTCAGAAGTCAGGGACTTGCCTTTGCAGGCCACACTTCCTCCGATATCCTTAAAATGCAATTATGTTTTCAGTAATATGCAAAAGGAATCAAAAAAAGGAAGCAATTGAAAGGCCAATGTTTACTAAAAAAAATTAAATATTTTGTTCGTAGCCTGGATGTAAAATGTGCTTTCTATGTAGTGGCCTGCATTTTTATAGTGCTGAAATTTGTAGAGAGCCACAGATTTTGATGGGCCTTAGTATCTGGCCAAAAATGTGTTGGGAGCAAATTTGTCACACACAAACACACACACCTGTCAGCAGTTCTGAATTTCTGGGGGGAAATGGAATAATTAGAACCCTCTCACATATTGTATACACACACACACACACACACACACACACACACACACACACAAATCATTCCATTCTTTCCCTGCAGACCAGCGCTGCACCATCTTCTATGGTGCCCCCAATAAGTCCCAGTATGTATCTGCCTTGTGCTCGGAAGACGTCTGCCAGTGTGCTGAAGGTAAGGTTGCCTGGGCTGGCTTTAGTTTTTTGGGAGAACCTGATTCAAGATCTTCAGTGGGCCACCCAGGCGAGAGGCATGGCTTGGGTGGCTAGAGGTCAAAGTGTGGATGTGGCAAGCTACATTAGCTGAGATTTCCTCTTCTTCACAACATTTAAAGGGGGAACCACCTCTCAGAATTTATGCTTTACCTAAAGGTGCACGAGCCCCGTCTTCCTTTGCCTCTGGCCACCTCAACTACCACTCTGATTTTATGCTTTACCTAAAGGTGCACGAGCCCTGTCCTCTTTTGCCTCTGGCCATCACAATGCTTCTTGAGGCAGCATTGTCCGAAAAGGCCTTTTGATACCCCAGAAGTCCTAGTATCTTGTCTCTCCCCATTCTTTTCCCTTTGGCAACCAAGGAGTCGTGGTTCACAACCCCCCTCTAGCCACCCTGCACCCCAACATACCTCCTCTAGGAGTCAGGGGCACCTCACACGCAGCCAGCCACCTTGCATTAAGGCAGTGGGTCCCTCCAGAGGAATCCTGATAGCATCTCTTCCCTCCCTGGCACAGGTGTCTGCCCACGTTTGAACCGTACCCTGGAGAACGCTGTCACGGAAAGTAAGCGCATGACATTCGCATGTTACCAACCCCGAGTGGATTACGGTAAGAAGTTGGCTGTGACATCAGAGAGGCAGCACTTCCTTCACTACATCAGTCGATTCCAATTTCTTTATTCAGCAATTACCCTGATTTGTTTGCATAAACTTTGTGGAGGTGTTGTATGATTTGTTGAGCATCCATCCCAAATGGTTGGTGTATAAATAATAAAATTACTATTATACTGCACAGGATTTATAGGCTGCTTTTTCTGCAAAGGGCGTATATCGTAAAATGATTTGCTCCTTTATAGGTTTCTTACAAGTCTTTCCCAACTGATTGCTATCTCCTTTCTCTTTCACCCGCAGCGTTCCGAGTTCGAGTGATGAAGGTGAGCCTCAAAAACGCTTTCCGCCTCTATGAAGCTACTATCTTGGAGCCCTTGCAGTTCAGTGAGTACTACAGTGTGGTGTAGTGGTTAAGAGCGGCAGACTCGTAATCTGGGGAACCGGGTTCGCGTCTCCACTCCTCCACATGCAGCTGCTGGGTGACCTTGGGCTAGTCACACTTCTCTGAAGTCTCTCAGCCCCACTCACCTCACAGAGTGTTTGTTGTGGGGGAGGAAGGGAAAGGAGAATGTTAGCCGCTTTGAGACTCCTTCGGGTAGTGAAAAGCAGGATATCAAATCCAAACTCCTCTTCTTCTTCTTCTTCTTCTTCTTCTTCTTCTTCTATACGGCATGCAGTTGCAATCGAAATCTTTCAACCTCCCATTCCAAATTAGGTTTATTATCAAAATTTACAGACTTTCAGCTTTTTGCAAGGAGTAAATGAAACAAAAGGAACTGAAATAGCTCAGTGCAATGGATGATTCAAGTGGTTCCCCCAAATTCAGCTGAACTACGACTCCCATTCTCTCTGGCCATTAGCTGTGCTGGTTTGGTCTGAATGGAATTGTAGTTCAACAGCACTTGTAGGGCAATGGCACAGGTTCTCCAGACCTCATCTACAGCCCTGCTGGGGGAAGCTTTTCAATCTAAGGGCCACATTCCCTTCCAGGGTCCGCATGTCAGCAGTGGGCCAGGCCAGAGGCAAAAAGCAGGTGGAGCAGTCATTGTGAATGTTGCTTCTTATTTTTTTTTTTTTTTACCCTACCGCTGCATACATTTGAGTGGTGATTGGCATACAGAGACATGCCATCTCTTGCCTCTTCTCCTCTTCTCCACTCCAGCTATAGATGCTGGGATCTCTGCAAACCAGACCCGGCACTTTGTGGTCCGTGCGGCATGCAAGACATCTCTGGAAATAGACAAGGAGTATCTGCTGATGGGGCGCGATGGGGAAACTCGTGACGCCAATGGCCGGTAGGTTAGGGGGAAGCAGGGGGCATCAGATGTGCCATGGGCTGATGGAATGACATGAACAGAGGGAGAAGGTTACCTAAATTTATTTATTTTTAAGTTAGGTCACTAACAGCCATTTTCTTTTGATAGTTGTGTAGAAGTGGGGATTTCAGCAACTGCAGCTTTGTTCTGCCCTGTATAACAAGTTCATAGAATCATAGTGTTGGAAGGGACCCCCAAGGGTCATCTAGTCCAAGCCCCTGCAATGCAGGAATCTCAGCTAAGGCATCCGTGACAAATGGTCATCCAACTTCCAAGGAAAAAGAGTCCACAGACTCCTCAGGGAGGCCATTCCACTGTCAATCAGCTCTCACTGTTAGAATGTTCTTCCTGGTGTTTACTCATAATCTCCTTCCTTGTAACTTGAGGCCATTGATTTGAGTCCTACCCTCCAGAGCAGGAGAAAACAAGCTTGTTCCCTCTTCCATGTGACAGCCCTTCAGATATTTGAAGATGGCTATCCTATCTCCTCTCAGTCTCCTCTTTTCCAGGCTAAACATACCCAGCTCCTTCAACCGTTCCTCATAAGTCTTGGTTTCCAGACCCTTGATCATCTTGGTTGCCCTGTTCTGCACACCTTCCAGCTTGCCAATATTTTTCTTAAATTTTGGCGCCCAGAATTGGACACAGGTGTGGCAGAATAGAGAGGTGTTGTTACTTCCCTTGATAATAATAATATAATAATAATAATAATAATAATAATAATTTATTATTTGTACCCCGCCCATCTGGCTGGGTCTCCCCAGCCACTCTGGGCGGCTTCCACCAAACATTAAAATACATTTAAAATATCACAGTTTAAAAACTTCCCTAAACAGGGCTGCCTTCAGGTATTTTCTGAATGTCAGGTAGTTGTTTATTCCCTTGACTTCTGATGGGAGGGCGTTCCACAGGGCGGGCGCCACTACCGAGAAGGCCCTCTGCCTGGTTCCCTGTAGTTTTGCTTCTCGCAGTGAGGGAACCGACAGAAGGCCCTCGGCACTGGATCTCAGTATCCGGGCTGAATGATGGGGGTGGAGACGCTCCTTCAGCGGTCCTCCTTTCCCTCTGGCTCCCTTCAGAAATGTCTGCTTGAGTGCTGTTTACTAGGTTATAACTTGGGAGAAGGAAGGAAGGAATGCCAGGCTAATCTGAACCCTGACCCAACCTCTCTGCAGCCCTCAGTATCTTCTGGATTCGAACTCGTGGGTGGAAGAGCTGCCGCAGCCCAAGAGATGTAGGGGCACCAACTTCCGCAACCTCTGCAATGAGCTATCGTCTTTCACCACCGCCTTTGTGGAGGCCGGCTGCCGCATATGAGCTCCAAAACCGGACCAGAATCTTCTGTGCTCATCTGTGCCTCACCCTTCGCCCCCCCCCCCGAATCTGAGATGCCAAAACGCTGCCTCTCCTGGTTGCTATGTGACAACATTCATTCGGTGCCTTGTGGTTAGCCTCAAGAGGATTCAAAAACTGAACATATGTCTTGTGCTTCCTTCCCAACTTTGTGTTGACTGGGGATTGTGGGAGTTGTAGTCCAAAGCCAACAACCTCTTTAAATGCAAACTGAACCAAGTTGCTCCCTAAACCATTCCCTGCATTGACTGGTTTATTGACAGAGATTGAGGCCATTGTATTGAACAAGGTTGTATTATCCTGTATTATCCTGGCCTTGGATCTGGTTTTCATCAGAGGATGCAGGTGGGTAGGGATAAAGCACACTCCCTATAAGGTTTCTTTGTTTGCTTTAGCAACCTGACAAATTAGACAAACCTTCACCATACAGTGTTGAGATCCAGTGTGCTTGGGGGCACATGTATCTCAGTGCTGTTTGTGTTTCTGTATTTTGACCAAGGGTTTTTAGCCAATAAATTTGACTATTTGGGGCAATGATGCAGCCGCTGAAGAAAGCATGTTCTAGAAATTTGAGTCCTGCAAGTGGCCACAGGCAATATTTTAAGGAACTCACACCGGAGTTAAATAAAACTAGCAGTTTCTGCTTGGACACTTAAACTGATTCAGAAGAGGGAGGGAGAGAAATGGGTAGGGTAACACAGAAAGGAAGTGCTACACAGCAGGAGTGCCAGCTTGGACCAACGACCGTGGGTGCCTGGGGCCGGAGATGCCATGCAGCGTGCATGGCCCTGGTACTGAAATTTGTGGGTGCCCGGCGCTTTAATGGGGAATTTTCTGGGTGCTCAGGCACCCAGGGCCCCAGGGAATCAGCATCTATGCTACACAGTCATGCAATCCTGCTGGTACTTGCATCACCTCCCACCTCCAGATAACTTTTCCTGTGAGCTCCTTAGCACAAGAGCTTTGGTCTGTGTGTGATAGTTGTTCGGAGATTACGACAATCACTCTTGTGAAATGAGGACGTGTTGGTTATGGAGGTTTATCCTCTAAAGTGTCATTCATTTTTATATTTCCAAACTGCTTGAAAGCATTAAAGTGTTACATGATTTAACAAATAATAATAACAACTAGCCTATAATCTGTAAGAAAAAAATCCTTTGCATTGAACGCCATGTTGCACTCAAATGTTTGCACTATTTTAAGCTGCTATTGTAGTCAATAAAGGAAAACAGTTTGCCAAGTTTTATTTCCCTCATTTCTGTTAATACTTTGTTGTTCCTGCGATGTAAATGAACAGTTCTGAAAGCAGAGTGTTGTGGATGCCCTCACTGCCTTGCTGCAGAAATATCAGAATTGTGCCCTCCACCAGCTGCTATGGAATGTTCCCAGCTATGTCCAGCTGCTCTCCTGCCCCTGTCAATAATACTACCACTTTATCTTTACCCTCTGATTTCCTTAAAGACAGTGTTATGCCAGGGCCTAAGAGAGTTACATACACTCTCCTCATTTTTTAACTGATGCAGGAAGGCAAGAATCCCAAGTCTTAAGCAGCAGCTTCATTTGCAGATATTATTAGCAATATTAGCCACCTCTGGATGGCATCCACCCAAGAGTTCTCAAAGAACTCAAATGTGAAATTGCTGATCTTCTAACAAAAATATGTTAATTTGTCCCTTGGATCACACTCCATAACAGAGGTCTGGAAAGTAGCTAGCCAATGTAATGCCAATTTTTTAAGAGATACAAGGGCGTTCCTGGAAATTACAGGCTGGTTAGCTTAACATCTGTCCCTGGGAAACTGGTGGAAAGTACTGTTAAAGATGAAATAACCAAGCACATAGAAGAACAATCCTTACTGCCGCATACTTCTGCCCGGACACTGAGGTCCAGTGCCGAGGGCCTTCTGGCGGTTCCCTCACTGCGAGAAGCCAAGTTACAGGGAACCAGGCAGAGGGCCTTCTCGGTAGTGGCACCCGCCCTGTGGAACACCCTCCCACCAGATGTCAAAGAGAAAACCAACTACCAGACTTTTAGGAGACATCTGAAAGCAGCCCTGTTTAGGGAAGCTTTTAATGTTTAATAGATTATTGTATTTTAACATTCTGTTGGAAGCCGCCCAGAGTGGCTGGGGAAACCCAGCCAGATGGGCGGGGTATAAATAATAATAATAATAATATAATAATAATATAATATTATTATTATTATTATTATTATTATTATTATTATTATTATTATCGCTACAAGGAAAAGCCCTGTCTTAGTTTAACATAACTGAGATTTGTTAAGAAGTCAAGATCGTAAGGTTGAACTAACTACAGCTTAACCAGAATTCCCCCAAGTATGGATGTAACAAGAAACTCTGGTTACTTTAAAAGCACACACTTCTCAGCAGCTGCACCAGATGGGAGCGATGTGCATGGGCCTGTTGTTTGCTGATGCACCTTCCCATAGCACTAGAGGGCCTTTGAGTCAAACATGGGTGACAAATCGCTTTGTCAGATGCATGGTGTGCTTTTCTCAGCTGGTGGAATAAACCTTCGCACACTTTCTTGGATAAAGCTCTTTCTTGGGTGTTTTCTCCTTCACACCACAAAGGAAGACCTATTAAAAAGCAAAGTCTAAGACATGTAAGGGCAGAGCAAGGCATTTTAATCTTGCTCCACCCGGGTCCTAGCCCACCACCCCACTTCCTCCAGCCACTTCCCACAAAACACCTTGAAGCAACATCGTCTCCAGGCACTGCGGTCCTCTGCAAGGGATTCCCATTGTCTCCCGAGACAGGCAAGACTGACAGATGCCCCTAAATGACACTGGTTTCACACAGACAAAACGCAATGTCTCTGTGGTTGGAGGGCCATCTGTCATGGTTGCTGTAGTTGAGATCCCTTGCATTGCAAGGGGTTGGATTGGATGACCCTCGGGGTCCCTTCCAACGCTACAATTATATGAGTCTTTCTTTCTTTCTTTCTTTCTTTCTTTTTCTTTCTTTCTTTCTTTCTTTCTTTCTTTCTTTCTTTCTTTCTTTCTTTCTTTCTTTCTTTCTTCTCTCTCTCTCTTTCTCTTTCTCTCTCCCTCTGTCTCCCCTCTCCCTCCCTCCTTCCCTCCATCAAGGGGTTAAGTGCAGCGAGCTTAGCGCGCCTAGAGAGGAGGGAAACCAGAACCACATGGCGAGGAAGGGAAGGGAAAGAGTGCGCAAAGAGATAGAAAAGCAGTGAGGTCACTTTCCTGCCCCACCTTCTCCCCTTCCTGGTGCGAAGCTTCCCTTTTGCACCGCCAGCCCTCCCTCCCCCCTCCCCATCATTTCCTTCTGCTGGGGGAGGCAGGAGCCCGAAGTGTGGACGGTTTGCAAAGGCAGTGGAAGCAACAGGCGAGTGAATAATAATAATAATAATAATAATAATAATAATAATAATAATAGGAGTTAGGATTCCTGGGAGGGAGAAGAGGGGTGGGAGGTGGGAATCGGGAGAGCCAGAGATGTGGCGGGGGATCCAAGCGTTTTCCCAGTCTCCCAGGTGGACGAGGACAGGCAGGAGTACCTAAGATGAAACGTGCTGGCTAACCCTGGCTAACACACACACACACACACACACACACACACACACACACACACACACACGTATGCTAACAGCAGCCTCCTTCTGCAGAAGATCTGCAAGCTTGGCGGCAGGAGCAGCTGCTTTGCATTGCAGAAGGTCCCCCGGGTTCAGGCGCGGAGTGAAGGCACAAAGTGCCCCCGCTCTCCCAGATCCAGGACACGCTAGCAGCCCAAGGATACGTGATCAGCACCACAGCCAAGCACACACAAGCCCTTCCAGGAATGAGAAGCGCTGCCGGCCAGTGTTTTGACAGCACTAAGCTGAGATGGATCGATGGTGTATGTTCCATTTTCCAGGACAGGAAGAAAACTCTGTAAAGGAGAGTGCCCCTTGTCTCTCTGTGTGATGTACTGCACTGCTCTTAGTCAGCCTCTACTTGAGTGAGCAGGCTCACATGCCTTGCATGCAGAAGACCCCCGGTCCAACCTCCAGCATCTTTAGATGCTGCAGGTAGAGACCACTGCCTGAAACCCTGGAGAACCTCTGCCAGTCAGTGTAGGCAATTCTGGGCTAGTGGCTTTGGCTTGGTTTAAGCCAGTGGGGATTGCTGCCTAGTTGTGTGGGGATCTTGATGTCTTCCCCGAAGTAATAGGAGAGGTGGAGATTATCATGACGTTCAAACGCCTCTTAAAAAGCATACATTCCATGCTTGTGAGCCGAGGTGACGTCATGGTTAGAGAGTGGGACTAGGACCTGGGGGAGCAGGGTTCAAATTCCCACTTGGCCATGATGCTCACTGGGTGACCATCGCCAGCTCTTAGCCAAACCTACCTCACAGGGTTGTTGTGAGGATTAAGACCCTTGGTCACCACCTTGAGTTCCTTGGAAGATAAAGTGGTTATTTAAATATAGTAAATAATAATAGTAATAAATAGTAGCAATGCTTATCTGTGTCTAATCAGAAGTAAGTCCTGTTGCATGCAATGGGGTTTACTTTCAGAGAAGTAGGGTTAGGATTGGAGCCTTTGATGTTTACGCATTCCTGACCTTTATTTTTATTAGGTTGGTCTCACGTACACTGTCCAGTTTTATTAGTGATCAACATTTCCCCCTTTATTTAGTTTTTACTGAAATGTTATTGAACACTGCATCATTTTGCTGTAGACAGCTTAGATATTTTAATTATAGTAAGCCATGTAAAAATAAAATAAAAACGGCACCTCCCACATCACATGCAAGAGGGTGGGGTCAGTAATGGGAGGGGACAAAGTTTGCAGAAGTCCCATCTTGAAATGCTGAGTGACTGTTGAGGAACAAAAGTGGAGGGAAAGGAGTGGCAAGATAGTGTTTTGGTTGCTATGGAATTTCTGTGTTTTAACTATGTGTGGATTTTATAACTTGATTTCATATTTGCAAACCACTTAAAAAGCCTTTTTGGCATACATACATACATACAGACAGACAGACAAATAAATAACATTAATTGCCAAAAATCAATTTGTCTTCACAATGTGGCCTTAAGTGCATGTCCACAAACATTGGCTGGATCCTCCCGCCCCAAATTGGGAAGTGAGAGGGATGTGGTGCGTTCAAGGGAGACATTTATTTGGTCCAAGCTTCCACCGCTTTCCTTTTTTCCACTTAACCTGATTGAATTTCCTTTCCTGTCTAGGTGCCGCGTGTGCCAGCCAGGAGTCAAAATGGAGGAGCGGGCCTCGCCAGGACCCAAGTTGGCGGAGGGCATGCCAGGGAAAGAACTTCACATTGTCCAAGTTGGGACGATCGCGGAATCGATTCCGCCTCGGGTTAAACAAGAACCAGAGGAGCGGGTGCAGGAGTTCTGGGAAGCCGGAAAGCAAGAATTCCTGAAAACAGCGGCACCGTCCTCGTATCCCATGTGGGGAGACGCACAATTGCCTCGGCCCCCGACGGAGAAGAGCTCTGCGGGAGCGTCAGACACTAAGCAGTGGTCCAGAGAAGAGGGTGCGGATCTGGCCCTGCTAGGCCTGAGTGGCAAGGAGATCCACGAGGCTCAGGGAATCGCAGAAGCCTCTGTGGGAGTGAAGGAGGAGATCCCGGACACAGACGCCCTCAACATGGAGATGCGCTGCCAGCGCTTCCGGCATTTCGGTTACCGGGAGGCCGAGGGTCCCCGCAAGGTCTTCTGCCAGCTCTGGGAGCTCTGCCGCCAGTGGCTGAAGCCGGAGAGACACACCAAGGAGCAGATCCTGGAGCTGGTGATCCTGGAGCAGTTCCTGACCATCCTGCCCCTGGAGATGCAGTGCTGGGTGCGGGAGAGGGGCCCGGAGACCGGCAACCAGGCCGTGGCCCTGGCGGAGGATTTCCTGTGGAGGCCGCAAAGGACGGAGCGGTCGGAGCAGAAGGTGAGGGCAGCTTGCTTGTAGAGTGGGAAGGGACCTCGGGAGGTCCTCCAGCCCAACCCCCCGCTCAGTCTGTAGGGTCTGAAGTTGATTTATTAAGTGTATGTATCTCACCTTTTCTCCAAGGAGCTCAAGGGACACTGCAGATCTGAATTCGCCACTGCGCTACTGAATACACACCAGAGTGGATTTGATTTAAATCAAATTGATTTAAATCACTAGTCAGTAAGGCTTGATTTTATATATATAGATATATACAGTATATTCTGGCATATAAGACTACTTTTTAATCCAGGAAAATCTTCTCAAAAGTCGGGGGTCGTCTTATACGCCGGGTGGAGAAATCTGTGGTTGAGTATATCTCAAACTCTATATTTTAACTGGAAAAGTTGGGGGTCGTCTTATACGCCCAGTCGTCTTATACGCCGCAATATACGGTATATATATTTACAGAAAGACTCATTCTTGCTGGTATAATCTTAATATTTACAACCAGATGAAGGTTTCATTTTTGGAATAATAAATTTTCAGAGTAGTTTTTACAGTTATATCAAAAATTACTGATTTGGTTATACTGTTAGAAATACATAGGCCGATAATTATGAAATTATTGTGAGGTTGAATAAGTTAACTGTTTATATTTGGAGAACTGTACTTTATTGGAAGGTGAAAAATAATAATTTCCTTAATAACAATTTAGACAATTTATTTAACTAGCACAATAATGTTATAGCATATGTATACATGTTTGTTAACGGATGTGGTTAGACAATTAAACAAAAATACTTAGACTGAGTTTTAGCACACATGAAAAACTTAAACAAATCCTTATTTCCTGATGAATAGCCTTTGGACTATAATGTAACTTAAATAGAAAACTATCTTTAGAAAGATTTTTCCTCCGAAAGCATTTTAAAAAAATATCCGATTTTTTAAATAAAAAAAACGACTTAAATTTTTTTAAAAATTGATTTTTTATCTTTAAAAAAATAATTGTTTTTTGCCCACCCTGATACACACCAACATATATGTGCATATTCACAAGCATTTCCAAACTCATTAAAAAAACACATTGCATATTGTCCTTATTCCACCTACCTTGCTCCACCCTCTAGTCTTTGCTTCTCAATTTGTATTGTATTATTTTATGTACTGTGGCTTGCCGTTGTTTTATTGATTAGTTTAGAAATTGTTTATTGTAAATGTTGAGTGGATTTCTGTTTAACTT